>CM051261.1:23036706-23679206 GCA_027921565.1 Artemia sinica | reverse complement strand
CTGAAATTTTGTGGAATATTTTCTTGAAAATCCTTCCCAGAGCCCCAATCATGTTGTGTAGAGGACTCAAAATCCGCGGCAACCGTTGCATTATATTTTTTAGCCAGGGGTAGTGCAGAACGAAACAGCTTAGCAAATCAATTGCCGAGACCGTAACCGGACATTGACGAACGACCCCTGTAATAGTCCATTCCATGACCCAACTTTCGTGGTCCAAGAGTAGCAACATAGCAATCAACATCAGGATAGACAAATAATTTCTATTATCTGTCTCACTGAATGGGTCAAAAATGACGTGTAATTACAGCCAAGCCTTTGGTCATTATTAGAGGATCACCCAGTTCAATTCTTAATGTTAACTGATAGAGCTCCAAATACGAAGTGTTTACTGGAATGTATTGAAGGTGCTTTATATTGAAGTGATGAATGTGCTCACTTGAGGTTTTTCGTTCAAGAACATGTTGGAGGGGGAGATTAGCATTACCAACTCTCGATCTCTCAACAAAGGATATGTAAAGAAATATACAACTGTCTAATGAGAAGGCGGGTGGATACTTTGCGAAAATGACACAATCCATGCCACTAGCGCATCCAGCACTTTTACCATTGATTATTTTATGTTTAAAACCAAGAACATCTCTTAGATTATCGTTGAGAAAAACCTTTTCATTGTCAATGGATGAACTAATGTAGATCTTACCCTCTTCCACTGAATAGTTGAATTGAAAGGCACAATTTTTACGAGCGGAAATTCTTTTCTTGACAGCATAACACATATTATTCATGCTCCTAAACCCCTTGCATGATGATGTGACAAAGGGATATTCATATGAAGTGATATTTTCAATCGGTTGGTCGATAATGAGTGGCCAATCATGTGGTCTAGTTTTTGTATCATATGTACGAACCTTTCTTAGGATATCATATGTATTTTTGAGAATGCAATATTCAAGAGTAACTTCATACCTTCCCTCAAATTTAACGGCAGGGGAGAGTTTCGTCCAAAAATCACTCGTTTTATTCAAATATTCATAGAGAGGGTCAGGAACATTGGCCATGAATGTCAAATAGAAATCATTAGACATTATTAAGGTCTTCAGCGGGTATCCAGGAATCAAAATCGGAATTGTATCCTAGCCAGCAAACAAGCAACTGACGCTTATCCTTAGGAGTTCAAGTCCTTCATACCATTTCAGTTTTGAACAATCCAATATTTCCAACTTTCTGCAATTTATAATCATAAAAACCGCAAAGAATTTCATTATCTTTCATATCAAGAAGACGATAAGTTATAGGTTTAGTCTCCAAGACTTTTGACACTTTCAAAAGTTTGGTGAACCACAAGAAATTTCCTTTTTCAAAAATATTTCTTGATCGATTGATTCGAACAGTATCACCAATATTAAATTGTTTCTTCCCTGCCCTTTCATTAGAATATTGTTTAAGAAAAAGTATACTGTCTTTATGATGAACTTCAATATGGCTAACAATGGACAAGGATCGATGAGGACGTTTGATTATAAATCAATATAACTTTACCTAACTTTTGAATAAATGCAACAGTATTTTTCAATGTGCAATATCTTGAAATTAAAAGCCAAATAGTTCGTATCAAACGTTCAGCTAATGCCGCCTTTATAGGAATATGACTATGATAGAGCATTGTATTATATTTGAAAAAAACCCTTTTACATGTGTATTAACAAATTCGCTCCTCAGATCTGTTTGAATTTTTGTATACGAATCTTGTTCAAGGACGGATTCAATGGCCTTAGCAAGTTCATCACCTCTCTTTGACTGCTGTGGAAATGCATATGCATAGCGCCTGAAAACACTTATTGTGAGTAAAATGTATTTGTCACCTTCTCAGTAGGGGCCCTCCCAAGGCCACTCAGCGTGTTCCCAGGTGGTGGATAGGGAAACGTCCTACAGATATGTAGGGTTCCCCCATAAAGAGGGGCACGGACCAAGGGGGGGACATAGCCCCTGGGGGTCTATAATTGAAACTGGGGTACCCCTACCCGGGGTCATAAATAAAGGCAGAGGAGAAAGAACACTGAACACACACTGAACAGGGCCCACCGGCGTCTGGAAACGTCCCGCTAGTTGCGAACCTTCTTCCAGCAATAGGTCAAATTGTATGGTACTGCATCACACCATCGTGGGAGAATCCTCTCCAGGAGGACAACTGCAAAAGGGCGGAAGATCCAGAATTGTACATTGGCCTCTGTAAGTGCAAGGGTCTGGGGAGCCCTTGTTCAAGTCAATTCCCATGAAACACCAATGGACACTGAAGATCAAATGCAAAGAGATACTACTACTACGGTGTTCGCAGTAGCCGACGCGGACCAGGTCAGGGTGGTGCCTGGCCCGACAAGTATGCAAGCCGCCCGATCAAGAAAACATTTGAATATTGGCACTTGGAATGTTCGCAGCTGTAAGCTGGAATCCACACAACTGCTCCTTGCGTGGGAGCTACAGAGGTATAAAATTAACGTTTGTTGTCTGTCAGAAACAAGACTGAATGATGCTCTGTCCAAAAAGTTGAACATTTCCTAATCTGACTCATTCCAGTTCTACAACTCGGATCCCAAGGATGGTTCCTGCCAACAAGGAGTTGCGTTCCTGATAGAACCCAACTACTGCATCATGCGTTACCTCTTGGGAGCCAGTTTCACCAAGGATCGCCATGATCAAATTGTGAGGCCACATTAGCCACATTAATCATAATCGCTGTGTACGCTCCGATAAGGGACAGCAGTGACGCGGTCAAAGATGCCTCTTATTATGACCTACAAAGGATCATGGACAAGACACCAAAGTATGATATGCTCTTTTTCGCTGGAAACTGGAACGCCAGGCCTGGCAGAGTAGACCTCGACAGAGCAGCAGTTATTGACCGCCACACCATTGGTAACAGACGAATCAATGGAGAAAGGCTCTTACAGATAGCGAGGTACAACAACCTATGCGTCACAAACACTCTCTTTGAGCACAAGAGGCTGCATCTCGTAGCACTGCGTTCGAACGCACCGCATCTTAGTCAGAAGAAGATGGAGGAGCTCCTGCACAGATACCCGGGTATACAGAGGAGCAGACATAGGATCTTGAAATGGATCTGATTACTATGTCCTCACTTGCAAAGTCGTCACCGCCATAGTAGACAGAAGCGACAGAAGGCAGGGAAGTGCTTCGATGTGTCGAAACTAAGATGCCCAGAAATTTAAGCCGACTTCAAGTTAAGGCTAGGCAACCGGTTCGAAGCCTTGAACCGTCTTTCACACGTCGTTGAAGAATGGACGCAGATAAAAAGGCTCAGATGGGGAGGTGCTTGGTCACACAAAACGAAAACAGCAAGCCTGGATCTCTGACCATACTATATAACTAATCGAGAAGAAGCGACCCCTCGTGGGAGGTGCAAAAGAACCCTTAAAAGTAGCCCGCAAAGCAGTTAAACAGTCACTGAAATGGAACAGAGAAAAGTACTGGTCAGATCTGGCGAATGAATTGGAACAAGCGTCCAAGAGCCAGAACAGCAGGAAAATGTTCAAACTCCTGAAAGAAGCGACAGGAAAAGCTCCTGTAGTGGTTGACACATTTAAATATAAGTCCAGAGAACTCATCCGAACGGAGAAAGGACGCATGAAACGCTGGCGAGAGCATTTTTCTGAGCTTCTGAACCCTGTCCAATCCCCGTGCGATCTACCTGCCTTCTTGAGAGGTGATAGAGAGCCCTACACAATAAATATCGATCTGCCAAGTTTTGCAGACGTACAAAAAGCGCTGAAGTGCATGAAAAACAATAAAACTCCAGGAGAGGATGGGATCCCTTCTGAAATGTTCCAGTTCTGAACAGCTCTACTATGCCTTCTAACCGACCTGTTTGTCCAGGTATAGACAACGAAAACCTTCCCAAAAGAAAGGAAAGTATCAGTTCTCGTTCCACTATACAAAAAATGAGATAAGGCCGTTTGCGGAACCTATAGAGGTATCTCCCTGATCGACCATGCCATGACCATCTTCTTAGTAATACTTTTGAATCGGTTCAAAGACGCACGTGACAAATTAACCCATCCTGAACAAGCTGGCTTCAGACCAGGCAGAGGCTGTCTAGAACAGATATTGACGATACACCTCATCCTTCATCAATACATAAGGTTTCGTCTACCCCTTCCCATTGCTTTTATTGACTTTGTAACTGCCTTCGATTCCCTCACCAGAGAGAAGCTATTGAGAATTATGGCTGCAGACGGTACGCGACAAGATATCATTTGGATACATCGAAGTGCGTATAAGGACACTGAGACTCCGTGTTTCCGGCAATTACACCCCTAGTTTCCGGTGGAGTTTGGGGTAAAGCAGGGACGCCCTCTTTCGCTTACATTATTCAACTACGCAACAGACTGGATCATGAATAATGCAATCAGAAACCATAGTGGAATAGTTTCCAGACAAATAGCTGGTTTCCTCCAGTCTCTGAAAGATCTGGACTTCGCAGACGACGTTGCTGAGTTCGAAACTACCGCCAACAGCTTACAAGGCATGATCGACG
This sequence comes from Artemia sinica, assembly GCA_027921565.1. Taxonomy (NCBI): domain Eukaryota; kingdom Metazoa; phylum Arthropoda; class Branchiopoda; order Anostraca; family Artemiidae; genus Artemia; species Artemia sinica. Next base: position 23,674,654 of record CM051261.1, on the reverse strand, counting down.
ATACCTCTGAGGTCCCAAAGCGCATCGGATTGGCCATCAGTAGCGCAAAGACTAAAGCATTGGCTCTCAACCAACCTGCTCCTGGCCAGGTTACACTCGACGGCGAGCCAATAGAAAACGTTGAGGAATTCAATTATCTTGGCTCTATCATAACACCAAATAGCAGAGCTGAAGGGACATCTCTGCCCAAATAGCAAAAGCCTGGGGAGTCTCTACTAGTCTGAAAAAAGCACTATGGACCAGTCGGGAGATATCAACCAAAACAAAGTCAGAATCTATGTTGCAACTGTTCGAGTAGTACTACTCTATGCTTGCGAGAAATGGCTGATCAAGGCTGAAGACGCCAGAACTTTGGACGTGTTCGACCACTGCTACCTTCGTTATATCCTCTGCATTAAGCGACGGGACAGGATTTCCAATAGTGAAGTAAGGAGTCGCTTTGCCAATCAGAAAAGCTATCGCTTATCATTAATAGACGTCGCCTGAAGCTCCTCGGCCACACATTGCGCCATCCTGAAGGCACGATGTCGAGACCTCCTTGTCTGGGAACCATCCCCCTCCTGGAAACGTGTACCAGGAGGACAAAAGAAGAACCTGTGACACAAATTCAAGGAGGACCTGAGACCATGGGGAGGATTCAGGAGACACGGTCGGAGATGGGACAAATACTAGCTGAAGATCACCGGAGAAGCTGCAGCCGACAGGTCCAAGTAGGCGTCGGAAGTCATTCCAAAATCCTTTGGTGTCGGGCAGGACAGGTCATCGTCTGGTTCCTGCCGAAAGTAAAAATAAGTAAGTAACTATTATGACGTCTTTGAATTGCGTCTAAAGCCAAAAAATCTGCTTGTAAAATGTGCAGAGGGTAAAAGGCTTTAGTTTTTCGATAGTCACAGCCTCTAGTCCTATGATTTCGATATGGAGTATCACTGCGTTCCTTTTTTTAATAACCCTTTGCTAGTTCCGTTTCAATCCTGGTAACTTTAGAAAGTGTAGTGGGAGAACTTAAACTTCCTGGCTCTCCAATATTTTCATTAACACCTTTTAAAACTTGATCGTTTGAACTTAATCGCCCGCTACCCTTTTGCGTACTAAACGTTGTGGAAAGACGCGTTCGATTTATACCCTTACCAGACCCACCTAGCGTGCTATCCAAAGATATATTTTGCGATTGTGACATTTCTTCAAATTACCTTAATCGTTTAAAAACACGTTTATTCCAAATAAGACTTTTGGGAAAATTTGATGACTTTGAAAATTTATATAAATGACTATCAAAGGATTTGCAGTCAAATCTGATGACAAATCAATTAAATTGCCCTGGATTATAAATTCATTCTTTTTCTCGTCATTTTGTTCATTGTCAGCGAGATAAATCACGAGTCTTTTACTTTGCTCACGATAGGATGGGGGCAACATGTCTACAACACTTGTTAAATAATCTTTTCCTTCTTAATTTGGATTTTTCAAAGTTTCAAAACTTTCAGTACTTTCAGAAGGTTGATCAATAACATATACTTCGAGTGAATTCTACGATAAGGTTCATGTCTGTTGACACGTCAAAGGGCATTTTGAAGTAAAATTCATTTTTCATCATCGGCTATTGTTTCATTGTTAATAAATTTATAAAGATTATCTTCAAAGTACTCTTTTGGTGAAAGAGCAAGTTCAATTGGAGTCAATTTATTGGGTTTAGCCATCTAGAGAATATTATTTACAAGTCCGGTGGTTATCGGTAGTAACAATGAAAAGAAATTACCACCCGCTTGAATAAGTCATTTTTTCTTACTATTTCTTTTCTTTTTGATGGTTAGAGTGCGTATAAGTGAACGATGCTGCTTCCCATGTTGTCTACCATATGATAGTTAAACATTGCCTTCTTTTAAATTTTGAAAAGTTCAGATAAAAGATTAATAAATTCATTGTCAATACCATGTTTGAGTATAGCTTTCCTAAGACGCAATTTTGAATTATTTAGGATGATAAATACATTTCTGTTCTCATGTAGATTCTTCAGCGTCATGATGGCATCTAATGACCTTTTTTACTATTCACGGATAGATATAACAGTAATTTTATTATGAAAAATATCAGTGACTACACGCATCTCTTTGGGTGTGTTTTGATTCAGGTCCAATAAAATGTATCCATATGGATTATTAGTAGCTTGATTGTACGCAGAAAGTAAAAATTTTGGTTCACCAGGATATATTTGTTTGTGTGGAGTTATAAAAGAGCTTGGATCGCAAACATCTCTATAGATAATATAGTATGTACAGTTTAAAGCAAGTGTTCTCTTACATTTTCTCTGATGAAAAAGATGATAGAGAACAACAGTTACGGAATTTTTTTCAAGATGTGATCGGACCGTGAATAATTGTAACATTTCCTGCGACCATTCTTCAATAGATTCAGCTAAATTCTCAACAATCAACTACGAGTTTGGCGCAATACTATTAAGCATGTCAAGTCTTTGTGCTTTGTGCAATTCCCTTTATTTTGTCATAGGATTCTTGCCAAACTCTATAACAATAATAGACATCTTTTGGATTCTCTAAAAACATTTTATCACGTTTTTGAATTATTTTCGTTAATAGTGTTGTTTTCACTGACATTGACGGTACGCAAAGAAAGGATTTGAATGGTGTTTTAAATTGATTAATTAAAAAAAAAAACTTTCCGTAAAATAGTTTTTCAAAGAAAAGTAAAGGCCATTTTAAAGTTAAGCTCAGCAGATACAAATACCTTTTAAAATTCAAACTCAAAACGACCAGAAATTACTGTTAAAGAATAAATGAAACCCAAAGCGAACAGAAATTAAATGAACAATAATAGCAAAAACATACAACAAGTAATAATATAAGCGAATAAATATATCTTAAAGCGAGTAATACTTAGATTGATTATGAAAATCAAGCTTGAAACGAAAAAAAATATTTTCCTACCGAAGCATAAATGAAACTTAAAACGAACAGAAATTAAATAAACAATCAATGCAAACAAACATACAATAGATACTAATGTAAATTAATCAATTAATCTTAAAACGAGTGAAACTTAAATTGAATATGCAAATCAAGATTGAAACGAACAAAAATCACTACAAACCAGAGTTTTGGTATGGCCTCCTTCTCTTACTGTAAAAGTCTAAAACCTAAAAGTCTGTAAAAGTCAAAAAAAAGAGTGCGGGGGAATAGTTGCCCTTAACTCTCTTGAATCTTAAAAAGTGAACTAGAACTTCCAATTTCCAATTAAACCAGCCCTCTATGAAGTTTATAAGAGTATCACTTTCATAAGAACCATACATATCCTTAGGGCATAACTTAGAATGCCTTTCCCTGGGCCCTGGGGGGTTGTATTGACACTGGATTTTTTCTTATCCGACTTTTCAACTATTTTTAACAAAATGTCCACCTCAAAATTTTCATCAGATGGATTAGGAAAAAGAAGGCGTGGGGAGGGGGTTAGCTGCCCCCGGAACTCTTTTGACTATAAGAAAAAGTGAGCTCGAACTTTCAATTTCCAATCAGATGAGCCCTCTCTGAAGTTTATACGAGCATCCCTTTCATAAGAACCATATATGCCCCACGGCATAAGTTATAAGGCCTGCTCCCGGGCCCTGGGGGCTGTGAAGACACCTGAGGTTTTATTATCTGACTTTTGAGCAATGTTAAACTTAATGACTATCTCAAAATTTTTATTGGATTAATTCTGAGAAAAAGAGGCGTGGGGGGGGCTAGTTGCCCTCCAATCTCTTTTGAATCTAAGAAACAGAACTAGAACTTTCAATTTCCAATTAAATGAGCCAGCCCTCAAGTTCTTACGAGTATCCCTTCAATAAGAACAATAAATTCCCCTAGGGCATAACTAACAACACCTGCCCTTGGGCCCTGGGGGGCTGTGTCAACCTCGGAGTTTTCGTTATATGGTCTTTAAACTATTTAAAAAATATCTCAAAATTCTTACTGGATGGGTTTGAGGAATAAAGGGCGTGGAGGGTGGGGGGGGGGCTAGGTGCCCTCCAATCCCTTTTAACTCTTAGAAAGTGAAGTAGAATTTTCAATTTCCAATCAAACGAGCCTTCCTTGAAGTTAATTAAATAAAAAAAAAGTTTTTTAAACTGAAAGTAAGGAGCGACATTAAAAATTAAAACGAACAGAAATTATTCCGTATATGAAAGGGGCTCTCCCCTCCTCAACGCCTCGCTCTTTACGCTAAAGTTTTTTATTGTTTTAAAAAATAAAGTTGTGAGACAGAGTCAAACAATAGCGTAAAGAGCGAGGCGTTGAAGAGGGGACAGCCCCTTTCATATACGGAATAATTTCTGTTCGTTTTAAGTTTTAATGTCGCTCCTTACTTTCAGTTTAAAAAACTTGTATTTTTTATTTAATTTCTATGTAGCGATAAAAGAAAATTTGTGGCGATAAAAAGAAATGACTGGCAAATGCGGTAATAAATATTGACCGCGTCAAATGTAATATTATGCTTAAAAGCCGTGAACTTACACCTTATTTGTTCTCCGATAGCGCCGCTTATAGCGCTAAAGATTGTGCCATCAAGGCCTGCGCCACAGCAATGGGGAGTGAAGTAAATTTATGACTGCGCTACCCCCAATTATTGAGAGAAAATAAAATGTGTAGCCATATAAATGTGACCTCTTTTCCTCGAGCTATCTGGAGATCAGATTCCCTGGGAACGTACCTTGGAGACATACGAACTAATTACCTGTCGTGTGACTATATACAAACATATAAAATAAAATAAACACAAAATAGAAAAGCAATGGTTTTATTGAGACTTACATGTTTCGGTGTACAGCAATGGGTCACTTCAAATGACGGCAAATAATAACCAAGTCTCTATAATAGCTGCATAATAATTTGAATCGCAATGCCTGAATGCCAATATAATTCTGTCAGTAATAATAATAGCACGAAAAACACTTTTCTTCACTATATATCCTAAGTCCTGATCATGTGCCGTGGGAGCTACCCACGATTGGCCTAAGTCCTGAGGTGGGCCAAACCCTCCGTCCAATAATCTGTCTTAAATATTTCTGATGATTCAAACGTTCACAAGGCTCTTATAATTTAAACTTCCTTAGAAATATTGTGTGTAGCATCTTTTTTATTGCCCACTATCTTAGCGAAATCCAAAGCTGGATAGCGCCGTTCTTTGTCTGAGGCTAACTGCAATTTTTCTCTTTGCTGATTAAGGACTTTTCTTTTTTTTGAAACTAGATTTAAACTTAATTAGAGGAAGTCGGAATTATCTTTAGAAAGAAGGAACTTTATTCTTTGTATTTTAAATATATCATTTTACTCACGGTACATATTACCCTTCCCATTATTTAATGACGTCCCGTCATTAGGACTTGCTTGCCTTTGGGCTTTTGAAATGTTCGCAATTTATTAACTATTTATTCTACATAATTTTGATTTATATTGCATTATTATTTTTTTTTTGGCTTAATCAGGAGTGCCAAAAGTTCTCTCTATTACTTTTCTTATTTTATTCTACATTCCTATCTAAAATTCATCTACCGGACTAAGATTTTTCATGGTTCTAGCCTAGCTACTATACAAAAGATTTTTTTCTACATCTAACACTGATTACTTTTACATTTCCAACAAGGTTGGGGCTATCCTACCTTTACATAAGAATTTTTTTTTTAGAATTCACCTTTTACAAGTTTTTTTTTGATTTTGATGTCTATAGGGCACACTTCTTTCTACCTACGCTACATTAAATGAATAGCAAGACAACGCTACACATAGCTCTATCTGAACATCTAACACTACATACAAGAACGATTTAAAACACACAATATTGGGTTTACCATTTTCACTGGTAACATTAGAACACTTTCACTGGGGATGTTTGCTACGCAACGTTAATGATAGGATATTGGGATGTTTTGAGTTATCAAAGTTATTAAGAAGTAACATATGTAGATTCACACCTATTTCATCACCTTCGAGTCTTTAGCTTACTCAATCCTTCTGTTGTAAATTATTGTCCTTCACTCTTTTCGTCTTGGCAATATTTTTTAAAGCACTTACGTTATGGTTTCTTCATGGGACAGTTCAAGCACGATTGTGTTCACACGACAAGCTTTCTCTAATTGTCAACTGGGAAATGATGCTTCCAATTACAGATGTGGGAATATGCTATCAGAGTTCATTCTCACCTGCTTTTTGACAGTTCATAGGGTGCCTTATCATTAAGGGGTCGAACACTGGGAGTGCGTTTATTTTCTTCTCAGCATATCATTTTTGGGATATTTTTAGGCACATAGAGAATGTATTCTCGTATAAAATTGTTCATTTGTGTCTGTTATAAAATTGTTAGCTCATGGCTTGCGTCTATTAACCTTTGCGGTGATTCCTAGGTTAATCACAGGGGAATTGAAGTTTGGATTTGGAACAGGTCGACATAAAACTATAGTGACTCCTTCATCATATTGTCTTTAACTTGTGGGAGGGGTATATTGTCATTGAGGGTTGGTCAATGGGGTTAATTTTGGTTTCCAGGTCCATTTTTCAGAAATTATCTCGTAACATTTATGGGATAACAGAGATATGAACTTTCCACACAGAGAAATAGGATATATTCCGAGAGATGGTCGAAAGGGATTCGACGCGTGAGTCTGTGACACATAAATAGTTTTTGGGGTCATCAAATATCATAACTATACGGTCATATGGTATATGGGTCCATAATGATTATCAAAGGCGATATTTATGTACTTATATCTTTTACTGGTCGATGGGGTTCTCAGAATTTATGTGATTATATAGTTCGATAATGCAATGGATACTGAGATTCAAATATAATGTTACCTGATACGTAATATGGTTCATGGTCGAGGAAACAACGATCAAAAGGTAACTGTAATTTTCCTAGACGTAGCTGGGATGAACATTGGCTGGAGTCTCTGGTGAGTACTCTTAGTTGGTTGAGGTATGATGAAAATAGATGCAACTAGGTTGTATCTGCGCTGGACTACGCATTGTAATAATCGATTTCCAATATGTCAATCCACTTCCTGTAATAAAAACAACGAGGCAGAATCACACGTTCTTTAAAACAAATAATCATAATATATAATAAACAATACAAGTAGGTGCATTTCAGGGTGAAGATTACCCTACAAGACAATATAAAGATACACTGATATTACTACATAAAATGACATTATTATCATGTTGGTTTCGTACACGTACGATTCCCATTGGGAAATATAAAATAGAGCTGTCTTCAAATATGTTTTGACAAAGGAAGCAACGATAAAAGGCTTATTTAATTCTTCAATACATATTTAATTTTCCCTTAAATTTAAAACAATCCTTTAAACATAAGTTACTCTGCATTATTAAGTTTGAGGTCTAATTTTACAACATATTTCATACCTGCATTGTTCACGCACGTCCGTGCTGTTTAAGAAACGCACTTTGCAGCGTCGTAACCGCACGGTTTTATGTAAACGACACTACAATGAGGGAACAAGACATAGCGAGGACGAGTGGAGACCTCTATACCCACTCGTTGTCTAATGTCTTCCCCTTTTCTTGGCTTAGACGTTTTCATGGGGTTCCGGGTTTAACCTCTGGATTTCAGCCGTTTCCCCGTGTTCTTCTCTTGGTTTTCGTCTTCTTAGTCTCAGGATTTTTCCATAATTAAAAGTCAATAGGGTTCTTATGGTCAGGGATGTCGCGAATACGAAACATACGGCCAATAGTATGTTCCACCAGAAATTGGTCGATTCTTTGAGTTCATTCGTGTTTCTTTCTAGTCTTGTTACTTGTTGAAACAAGGTCTCGAAGGGTTTGGGGTCCAATTTCATAAAGATCATCCTTGCGTCATGGCTAGCTAGCAATGAATTTTCATGCTTGAATATTACTCCATGTTTTACAATATCTTGGGCCATTGCGTGAATAACGAGGATTATGATGATATTCTTAAGCCTCATCTTATTTTTTGTTTCTAGAATTAATTTATCATTAATTTTACCCGTTTTTTGCAAAATTTGTTTGTTTACTAATTTTTTATTATTATATTTTTTCAAGAGTACTTTAATTTTTAACTTAGATTATTTTTTTATATAACCGTTTTGTGGCATTTGCCAAAGAAAACTGGTTTGTAGGCGTAAAACAGAATAAATATATTAGGATTAGATAGGTTATGGAAGTAAAGTTGGGACTTCCAAGCTTTATTTTGGTTGTTATATACCTTTATGACCGGTTGAGATATACCTTTAAAGCTTAGTTAATAATCGCTATACAATCTAATTTTGCATTATATTTTTCGAGTAAGCAACACGTAAATAAGTAAGCTAGCAGCACATAATTATACTGTTATCCTGTTTTTTTTTTTTTTTTTTTTTTTTTTTTTTTTTTTTTTTTTTTTTTTTTTTTTTTTTTACATCAATCTTTGTTAGGACATGGGTCGATTTTTCATAGAAAATCCGGGGAGACCGCCAAAACCCAACAAATTAAACGTTGCCTGGGTTTTGAGTTTCTCCCACGGCTTCCCACAAAACGTGGTCCAACACCACTTGTCGTCGTCAGTCGATCACGAGCTTTCCACATCAGACCTTTCTCGTTAGCCACTTATATCTTAAATTAAACTATATTGCTTTACGGCTGATCATACTGCTTTGGGGGTATAATTTAGGAGTGCAATATGAGACATTGTTATTTTTATGAAAACTCTTAGTCCGACCTTTGGGTTGTTCCTTATAGTTAACAGTGCCTCTACAAATTTTCGATTTAATTTCTTCCTGGATTCGGGAGATTTGGAGCCAGTCTTACGGCTCGAAGTATGGCCTGGGAAGCTTCAATATTGTTACCCACCATACTCCAAACCGCCAGGCAACGCTCCGACTTCTTTCAGTTGGACTGGATGCATCGTACTGGAATGGTACGTGTAGCTTTTTGTATCAAAGGAAATTATTCGAATTAATCATATGCAGTGTTACTTTTTAATTAGAATTTGTTTTCGGGAATTGATATATGTTGAACAAAATTTCTCTACAGCATTCTTATAATTGTATAATTTTTTACTCGTAAATCAAAAGTTTTTTAAATTATTATTCCTTTATGATGCCTATCCATTAAAATCCCTTTTTTTGTATTTTTATGGGTATTTTAATCTGTCCGGTTTCTTAACCGTTCTACCTGACTGTGTCGTTACTTTTTCTTCTGTTTCTTGCGGTTTTTTCTTTTTAGTTTTTACTAGCGAAATGAGATCCAATTTTTTGTATTGTTTTTTCAAAAATTCTTGCCCTTTTAATACTGTTTCTTTTGCGTGCGCAGCTGCTGAAGTCGGTTTTGATTTCCCTATTTCTTTAACTACTATATGGTCTGATTCGCCGTCAGACTCTTCGGAATTGGTTTCCGATGATTCCGCATTAGAACTTTTAGAGGTTGCACCTCGCGTGTTTGAGGTATCACCTCCCCTTCCTTCGTAAATTTCTACTCCTCTGGAAGTAGAAGGTTTATTCCCTAAGTCCTCGCCTTGAGTTTTCAACTCGGGAGATTTGAATGATTCTTGAGAGCTTTGGGAGGAATCAAGAGTTTTTGCGGGGTTCCTCCACTGTTTGAATGCCATGTCTTCAGGGGGATGGGGCATTTTTTGCACTAGGGTTTCCCTCCATGAAGTCCACTGTTTAGGCTTGACCTTGGACACAGTTATATCATGATATTGTACTTGCTGGTCTTCCTTGGGAGTTTTATTCTCGGGCAATGTACTTTGACACGTTTTTATGGGGAAATTTATTAAATCCATAGCTTCTCGCAGATTTGTTTTAGTTGAATCTTTGGGAGGAGTCTTCTTTACAGTAATACTGGGGGTTTCTACAGCTCTGTTTAATTCCTCCTGTAAAGACAGGGGCCTTTCTATCGGTGTTGCACGGGAAACCATATCGTCTGGAAATCTTTTGGGGGGACAAGGGGTTGAAATTCTATCGGGGAAAAATTGGGTATCGGGGAAAAATTGGAGATATTGTATAATCCAATTCTCCCGCGCTCTCTGATTATGAACTTTTTGAATCTTTTGACGCTTCTACTCTCTCTGGTAGTAGAGATTTTCCTTTAGGAATAACTAAATTTTTCATAGCTAAAAATTCTTCAAAATTTTTCTCATCGCTCTCATCCTCGAAATAGACTTGCTTGAAATTAAAGGGTTTTAGCTCTGCCAATCTTGATCTAGGGTGCTCATTTTCTGAATCTAACGAATCTGTAGAGGAGGGATGTGATACCCTTCTCTCTTGAAACTTGGCTCTTTTTATTCGGACAACATGCGCATTGTAAGTTCTTCCACTACCAGGGTTTTCCATTGTAAAAGTATAATCGTTATCGTACTTTTTGACTATTCTGTACGGTCCAGAATTTTTGTTGGAAAGTTTTTTTCCTTCAGTTTTTGCCTTGTTCCTTAGGTAGACGCAGTCTCCTACTTTGAAATCTATAATCCCCTTGACTTTGGGTTGGTTTGTTAGCTCTTGGTTTATTTTACAATTTTCCAACTCTTCCCTAACTATTTTATAAGTTTTCCTCATCCTATTTATGAATTCTTGTTTGTAAGCCTCCGAGTTATTATAATACTGCCGAGATTCAATAATCTCGTCATAGGGGATTTTAAAATCACGACCAAAAAGTAAATAAAATGGATTATCTTTAGTTGTTTCTGAATAAGCAGTATTGATTACGTTAGTTAAATAAGCTAAGAATTGATCCCAATCATTCCTATTGTCTTTTGTATAAATGCTTAATACGTTCGAAAATATTTTATGCCTATTTTCTATTTTACCATTAGCTTGTGGGTGGTACGGAGTTGTCACCATTTTCTCTATATTAAGAAAACTCATTAAATCTTTTGTTACCTTTGAAACAAAATTGCTTCCGTTGTCACTTAAAACTTTATTTGGAACGCCAAATTGTAAAAATAATTTCCCTAACGCCTTACTGGTGGCGTAAGCACCTTGATTTTTTAATGCTTTTACAAAAGTAAATCCTGAAAAGTGATCTATAACTGAAAGAATACAGGTATGGCCTCTGATGGAAACAGGCAAGCCTCCACTGGTTCCGTATAAGTCAAATGAGATAATATCGAAAGGGTACTTTTCTACCGGGACCCTTCCCATTGGAGGATTAGGATAAGCTTGGGGGTTTTTCTTAAGTTACACGCTTCGCATGTACTTAGAAATTATTTAAGTTTTGTTATTTCCGATGGCACGTAAAAATATTGTTTTAATTTATGGAAAGTTTTCGTTACTCCTAAGTGTCCACCTATATCTGAATGAAAATATTCAAATGCAGGTACTATTAAGTTTTGTGGTAATACGGGTATTATTGAGGTTTGGTTTCTATTTGTCTCAGCAGTCACGAATCTACATAGTATTTCTTCATCAAGATCATAGTAAAAATTATCTATCTCTTTTCTAAGAGTTTTCAATTTATCCGGTAACGCATCGCCATTCACAAAATAATTAATAAGCGCTGAACACATTTCGTCCTTTTTTTGCTTTCTTTTTATATTCTCTAAAGACAAGGGACAATAATTAATCTTATTTTCTTTTACCATGTCCTTGACTTTGTTTTTCTTACGTCCATGTTTGCTCTTAGCATTGATAGCGTTAACTTCATTTTCCTCAGCTTCCGACGGAATATTTTCTGGGTATCTACTCAAAAAGTCGCAAGCTGCATTTTGTTTACCTTTTAAATATTCAAATTCGTAATATAGATCTTGGATTTTCATAATCCATCTAGCTAGAATGCCCGTGGGGTTTTTAAATGTGCGCAGGTACTGCAAGCTTTTATGGTCTGATCGTAGTATAAATTTTCTACCAATTAAATAGTGTCTAAATTTGTCCAAGTGGTGGATTATAGATAATAATTCTAAGTTTGTGGCGGAATAACTACTTTTGCCTTTTGATAAGGTTCTACTCGAATAGCATATAACTTTTTCTATTTGTTTTTGTTTAGGCGTTCCCTCTAGAGGATTAGGGTTTTCTACCGGGATTATTTGCGAAAGAATAGCACCAATGCCCTTTGAACTAGCATCGGTTGTGACCACAAATTGTCCGTTTTCGAAATCAGGAAGTGATAATATTGGTTCAGAAGTGAGTGCCTTTTTGAGACGGTCTAGGGAAGTTTGAGCTTCCTGGGACCAGGTAACATTTTGGGAGTTCCCTTTAGTTAATTCCGTTAGGGGTTTTGCAATTTGGGAGTAATTGCGCACGAATTTTCTAAAGTAGCCAGTAAGACCTAAAATTCCTCTTAATTCTTTCATAGTTCTAGGGGGGTTGAGGTTTTCAACACATTTTATTTTGTCGGGGTCTGGGGATATCTCTCCTTGTGTTACTACCACTCCTAAAAATTTAATTTTAGGTTCAAATAACTTTACTTTCTCAGGCCGGCATTTTAAATTGCCCTGTGTGAACTTCTCGAACACCTTAGCTAATGTTCCTAAGTGTTGTTCAGTGTTTTCTCCCACGCATATGACATCATCAACAAAGTGAATGGTATTCTTTAATCCTCTTAATAGATGTAATAAGGGTCTACATAGCGCACTTAAACTTATTTTAAGTCCAAAAGGTACTCTTAAGTATTCGCATGAACCACATTCAGAAGTCGAAAATGCAGTTTTACGGACATCTTTTTCGGCTATTTTCACTTGGCGGTAGCCTTGGGTAAGATCCAAAGAAGTAAAAATTTTGTTTTTGCTTGAAATTGAGTCAAGAATTTCATCTATTCTTGGTAGAGGAAATTTATCGCTAATTACTTGTTTGTTGAGGGCTCTATAATCTACTACAAGTCTAAGATCACCATTCTTTTTTGGTACCAATATCATAGGTGCAGAATACGGACTTATACTGGGGCGTATAGTTTCATTTTTTTCTAATTAATGGATTTTATTTTTTAGCCACTCTTTGTGCTTATACGGCACACGATATGGCTGTTTTGCTACAGGATTACCAGTCGTTGAAATTGAATGTTATTAAAATGGTATCAGTCCGATGTCAGCTTCAGATGCGGAAAATACATCTTTAAAATTCCATAATAATTTGCATAATTTTTTCTTAAGTTCCATGTTCGTAATATGATCCATATTAAATTTGTTTAAAAATTGCAATTTAATTAGAGGGTACTTGTTATTTGGGGTTTTAATGCCGTTAACTAGGTTTCTTTTAGAATTTTCCCATCTATTTAAATCATTTTCCGATAAAACTTGGATATGAACTAAACACGTCCCTTTTTTTTGTAATTGTATCATTTTCTTGGTTATTAGTTACCCAAATAAAACCTTCTCCTTTGTCGTAAGATATAATCTGTTCCTCACATAGCAGCTTTTCAGGAATTTCATTTGACGGGGTCGCAAACCATATTTCGGATTTGCTAACCACTGGTTCAATCATCTCTGATATTTGAATTTTTTGCATTGTTTTGGGAGGGACTTTTGTTTTCCTTATTGCGAATCCGTAATATTTCTCTTTATTTTCATTGTTTATTAGATTCATACTGGCGCTATGCTCCGCCATTGCGGCATCTTGTGGCGTCACGTTGGGTTTTACTATCTTTTTCAATAATTCCGCTATTTTCTTAATTTCGTTTGACATGTACTGTCGCATATCTCCTATTTTTATTTTCGCAGGTTCAATACCCTTATTTTAAATTTACTTCATCTCTGCAATGTCTTTCAGAATAATTGGACAAGTTTCTGATTATTCCTTTTCCTCCTTGCGAGACATGAGGTTCAAAAGATTGCGACATTATACCGCCAGAAATTTTATTTACTGTTACGTTGTCTTCGTAACCTCTGTTACAATTTCTTAAGGTAGAAATTGCTTCCTCTACCTTAGCCGGGTAGACAAGCCTTTGGTTAGCAACGTCTAATAGTACTCTACTAGACCTTAAAAGATTTGCGCCAATGATGGCTTTGTACGGAAAGTTATCGCATATTATAAAATTTGTTGGAAAAATTCTATTATCCCTTATTACGTTTAGGCGAATTGAACTTCTTGCATCCAATTTATGCCCTGTCACACTAGTTAAATTGGGATTATGAAAATTTCTTTGTTGCCTAATATGCAATGGCAACATATTAAATACGCATGAGCTTATGATATTAACCGTAGCTCCACTGTCAACTAAAGCCTTAAAGTAAACGTTTGCTACACAAAAATCATTAAATATAGGTAACTTGTTAATACTATCACTACAAGACGGAACTACTATAAGTTTGGACCTATTAAATTTCTGGGCACCCTCTGGGTCCAATTTATATTTCTGAGGGGCCTGAAACGTTTCCCTGCGGATTTTTTTCATGCGTCGGTGCCTGTAACGGATATTCAGACATATGAGATTCCGTAGGCATATCTAATTGATTTACATCTGTCTGTCTTCGCCATGTATTATTATGGTAACTTGGATGTCTTGCGTCAGTGCCGCTTGCTGGCGCTGACTGCCAATGCCGTTGGCTTGCAAAATTTTCATTTCCCGTCGGCAAATTTTTGTGATTTCTATATAGCATTCTCGCATTATATGGGCTTTGGCGATTATTTGGGTTTTCAAATCGGTAATTAATTTATCTATTGGGAGGAGGGGTATAAAAATTTGGTTGGTACGCCTTGTAAGGTACTGATTGGCGCAATCTTCCATGGCTATAGCCTAGTGCACCACCGGTGCTAACATTTGTTCTTCCGAACAAACGGTTGCCATAATTTTGCGTACTACCGACAGCAATTCTTGGTATGCGATTGAGGACATAACGGCACTCTCTCGCGATATGCCCAACACGATTACAAATATAGCATCTTATTATTGTAGGGTTATTTTCATAACTGGATTGTTTGACAGGCTGAAAACGTACTGTTTTCTGCCTAGCGGGTTCTTGCGTTTTGTTTCTTTGTGGTACTGGGGAGTTATCCCTTGAAAAGAAATTGGGAGACGCCTGATCGCCCTTGAAGGTCATGTTTGCGTTTGATTCGCCTAGGCTATTTATTTTTGCTTTACTGTGATTGGCTACCATCGTATCAACTTCGATCAATCGCTCTACCTCCTGAACTGCAAGATCCAACGACTGAATATTTTTGGATATTACCATTCTATATAGTTTTGGGGGTAGCCCTTGCAAAAAGGTATTTAGTATGACTTTTTCATACAGTTGTCCTGAACCTCTTCCGTATTTTGCCTCTACTGAAATGCGTATATTATCAAGATATTCTCTTATATTTTGTGAATAGTCAAAGCACACCATTCCATGTTTTAATTTGTTTATTGAACTGGTTTCGATAAATCTATCTTTAAATGCTTTTAAAAATATGTCCACCGTATTTATTGGCAAGTTGGCATCATTGCCTATAGTACATTCAATCTGTTTTAGAAAGGTTAAGGCCTGGCCTTTTAATCGTAGTGGAAGCAAGTAGACTAACGTTTCTAGCTCTGTTTTTGTTAGTTCTACAAACTGGGCCAATTGGATATTAAATTCATCTATATCTGATTGACCATTGTACTGCGGGATAGACTTTGCTATTTCTATATTTTTCGCGACCAACTTTTGCGCCATTAATTGTTCTTCTAAATCCTCTGACATTTTTTTTTCTTTGCGTTTGAATAACTCGAAATAAATTTATTTTTTCACTTATCCTATTTTGGGGGAGGCTATTATCTCCTGTGAGATATTTTAAAGGGTTTCCTGTAGTAGCTTAGCGGTTATAGGCCTAATCACTTTACTTATATGTCTGTATCTCTCCAATAATTAAATTTAACTTACACAGTTTATAGCGTAATTAGTTCGCATGATTTTCTCCAATTTCCGCCGCGCCATTTGTAGCGATAAAATAAATGACTGGCAAATGCGGTAATAAATATTGACCGCGTCAAATGTAATATTATGCTTAAAAGCCGTGAACTTACACCTTATAAGATCTCCGATAGCGCCGCTTATAGCGCTAAAGATTGTGCCATCAAGGCCTGCGTCACAGCAATGGGGAGTGAAGAAAATTTATGACTGCGCCACCCGCAATTATTGAGAGAAAATAAAATGTGTAGCCACATAAATATGACCTCTTTTCCTCGAGCTATCTGGAGATCAGATTCCCTGGGAACGTACCTTGGACACATACGAACTAATTACACGTCGTGTGACTAGATGACAAACATATAAAATAAAATAAACACAAAATAGAAAAGCCATGGTTTTATTGAGACTTACATGTTTAGGTGTACAGCAATGGGTCACTTCAAATGACGGCAAATAATAACCAAGTCTCTACAATAACTGCATAATAATTTGAATCGCAATGCCTGAATGCCAATATAATTCTGTCGATAATAATAATAGCACGGAAAACACTTTTCTTCACTATATATCCTAAGTCCTGATCATGTGCCGTGGGAGCTACCCACGATTGGCCTAAGTCCTGAGGCGGGCCAAACCCTCCGTCCAATAATCTGTCTTAAATATTTCTGATGATTCAAACGTTCACACGGCTATTATAATTTAAACTTCCTTAGAAATATTTTGTGTAGCATCTTTTTTATTGCCCACTATCTTAGCGAAATCCAAAGCTGGATAGCGACGTTCTTTGTCTGAGGCTAACTGCAATTTTTCTCTTTGCTGATTAAGGACTTTTCTTTTTTTTTGAAACTAGATTTAAACTTAATTAGAGGAAGTCGGAATTATCTTTAGAAAGAAGGAACTTTATTCTTTGTATTTTAAATATATCATTTTACTCACGGCACATCGTTATCGTTTTCGGTATCGTTATCGTTTTTTTTTTCGTTTTTCGTTATCGTCATCGGTATCGTTTTTAGTTAATGCAGCTTTTAGTTTGGCCCACCGTCATTGAATAAGTAAGCAAAATTTGCATAAATTTTTTTTCTTTTCTTTTGCTAAATAGATGTCTCTAAATTTGGTTATGACGAAACTTACAAATTAACTTACGTAACTAACTTCTATATTCGTATATTTTTCTTCTGGCAAAAAATACAAAGTTGGAGATTTTTGCAGATATGAGCTTGAAACCTATGTAATAGGGTTTTCTGATACGCTGAATCTGACGGTGTGATTTTCATTAAAATTCTTTCACTTGTAGGGGATGTTTCCCCCCTCTTTAAAAAATAGGGTAAATTTTCTCAGGCTCGTAGCCTTTGATGAGTAATACTAAACTTAATAAAATTTATATATTTAGAATCAACCTTATAAACGCATTCTTTTGATACATTTATTGACATCACAATTCCGTTTTTAAAAGTTTTGATTACTATTGAGCCATATCGCTTGTTTTTTATTGTTGTTTTTTATTACGTATATGTTATTACGTATATGAGGGGTTCTCCCCTTAGTCAATACCACGCTCTTTACGTTAAAAGATAAAACAAATTTTAATTCACAAACCCCTGAATCACAAAGACCCTTTACTTAGAATAGATAGCTCTTTTGAAAGCACTAAAAAAAACTGTAGCGTAAAGAGCGAGTTATTGACTTGGGGAGAACCCCCTCATATACGTTATAATTTCTGTTCGTTTTAAGTTCTAATGTTGCTTCTTATTTTCAGTTGAAAAAAACTTGTTTTTTTAAAATTTAATTTCTGATCGTTTTTTAAATAATGCTTGGAAATCCGGCGCCCCCTTCATAGAAATGTCCCTTACCCCAAAGAAACATCCTCCACGGAAAGATTCTCCTGAGTAACCCCCTCCTCCAGCCCCACCCTCCAGAAAAAAATCCTTCCTGAAAATGTCTGTGTATTTCCCAATAACCAATTAATAATGCTGGCAAGTCCGGCGCCCCCTTCATGGCAACTTCCCTCCCCCATGAAAACTTACTTCATGGGCAGATCCTCAAAATAACCCCCTACCCACCCCCCCCACTACCAGAAAAAAACCCTCCTGAAAACTTCTGTATACTTCCCAATAACCAATACTATATGTTAACATTGGGTAAAGTTCATAACTTTTAGTCCTTCCCCCGGGGACTTCGGGGGATTAAATCATCCTAAAAGACATAGTTATCATATTTTCGACCATGCTGAACAAAATGGCCATCTCAAAATTTTGATCGGGTGACTTTGGGAAAAAATGAGCGTGAGAGGGGGCCTAGTTGCCCTCCATTTTTTTTGTCACTTAAAAAGCTCACTAGAACTTTTAATTTCCGTTCCAATGAGCCCTCCCACGATATTTTAGGACCACTGGGTCGATACGAACACCCCTGGGGGAAAAAACAAACAAAAAAACAAAAAAACAAATAAACACGCATCCGTGATCTTTCTTCTGGCGAAAAATGCAAAATTCCACATTTTTGTAGATAGGAGCTTGAAACCTCTACAGTAAGGTTCTCTGATACGCTGAATATGATGGTGTGATTTTCATTAAGGTTTTACAACTTTTAGCGGGTCTTTCCCCCTTTTTTGAAAATCAGCCAAATTTTCTCAGGCGCGTAACTTTTAATGGGTAGCACTAAACTTGATGAAAGTTATATATTTGAAATCAGCATTGAAATCTGATTCTTTTAATGTATCTATTGGTATCAAAACCCGTTTTCTAGAGTTTCAGTTACCATTGAGCCGGGTCGCTCCTTACTTACAGTTCGTTACCACGAACTGTTTGATACGAGCATCCCTTTCATAAGACCCATATATGCCCCCAGGGCATAACTTAAAACGCCTGCCCGCAGGTCCCGGGCGGTTGTGTCGACACCGGAATATTTGTTATATGAATTTCGAACTATTTTTAACAAAATAGCTATCTTAAAATTTTTATTGGATACATTTGGGAAAAAAGGTTTGGGGGGAAGGGGAAGCTGGTTACCGTCCTTTGTCTTTTGACGCTTAAAAACTGAACTAGAGCTTTTAATTTCCAATCAAATGAGCCTTCTCTGAAGTTTATACGAGTATTCCTTCCATAATAGCCATATATACTCCCAGAGCATAACGTATAACCCTTGCCCCTGAAGACTCCGGGGGGAGTGTCCTGCTCAAACATATAATTTCCAGATTTTTTATCTACGTTTAATAAAATTGCTATATCAAAATTTTGATTGAATATGTTTGGGGAAATGGCGGGCTTGGAGGGGGTGTCAGTTGCTTTCCAATCAATTTAGACTATTAAAAAGGGAACTAGTCATTTAAATTTCTAATCGAATGAGCCCTTTCTGAAGTTTCTACGACAATGATTTCTATACAAAACCTTATATACACCCTGGGCATAACTTACAAGCCTTGCCCTGGGGTCTGTGGGCAGAAGGGGGTGGTTGTTATCCTCAAAGACCTAATTTCCTGAATTTTCAACTACGTTGAAAAAAATGGCTAGATCAAAATTTTGATTGGATGCGTTTGGGGAAATTGTGGGCGCAGAACGGGTGTCAGTTGCCTTCCAATCACTTTCTACTATTAAAAAGGGAACTAGCCATTTAAATTTCCAATCGAATGAGCCCTGTCTGAAGTTTCTAAGACACCACTTTCTATACAAAACCTTATATGCCCCCAGGGCATAACTTACAACCCTTGCCCAGAGGGCTGTGGGGGGGGGGTTGTTATCCTCAAACATCTAATTCCTGAATTTTCAAGTATGTTGTGCACAAAATGGATATCTCAAATTTTGATTGGATGTGGTTGGGGAAAAGGTGCACGTAACTGGGGGTTTGTTTCCCTCCAATCACTTTCGACTATTAAAATGGGCACTAGCCCTTTGAATTTGCAATCGAATAAGTCCTTTTTGAGGTTTCTGCGGCAAAGCTTTCTATAAAAAACTTTATATGCCCAAAGGGCATAACTTACAACCCTTGCCCTGAGAGCTGTGTGGGAGTGCCCCCCTCAAAAATATAATTTCTATCTTGAAATCAACGAAATGGTGAACAAAATTCTGAAAAAAATGGCTATCTCAAAATTTTGATTCGATGTGTTTAGAGAACTGGTGGGCGTAGAAGGGGTGTTAGTTGCCTGCCAATCAATTTTGACCCTTAAAAAGGGAACCAGAACTCTCGATTTCCAATCGAATGAGCCCCCTTTGAAGTTTCTACGACGACCCTTTCCATATGAAGTGCCTCTGGAAAAAAATTTAATAAAACATTGGAGCCGTACGGCCTTTACTATAGGCAAACAAATAATTTCCAGAACTTTCAACTACGTTGAACAAAATGGCTATATCCAAATTTTGATTGGATATGTGTGGGGAAATAGTGGGTATGGAAGGAGTGTCAGTTGCCTTTCAATAACTTTCGACCATTAAAAAGGGAACTAGCCATTGTAATTACCAATTAAATAAGCCCTTTCTGAAGTTTCTACGACAACGCTTTCTCTACAAAACCTTATATACCCCCAGGGCATAACTTACAACCCTTGCCCTGAGGGCTAAGGGGGGTGTTATCATTAAAGACCTAATTTCCTGAATTTTCAACTACGTTGAACAAAATGGCTATATCAAAATTTTGATTGGATGTGTTTGGGGAATTGGTGGGTGTGGAAGGGGTGTCCTTTTCCTTACAATCAATTTCAATTATTAAAAAGGGAACTAGCCATTTAAATTTCCAATCGAATGAGCCCTTTCTGAAATTCCTACGACAACGCTTTCAATACAAAACCAAATATGCCCCCAGGGCATAACTTACAACCCTTGCCCTGATGGCTGCGAGGGGAGGGGGGTTGTTATCCTCAAAGACCTAATTTCCTTAATTTTCAAATACGTTGAACAAAATGGCTAAATCAAAATCAAAACGTTTTCGAACACGCTCAGCATCAAACATTTCCCCTTTTCCTAACGACAAATCCTAATGAAAAAAGGGTAAATTTTTTAATTTACAATCCTCGACTTGGACGGTTAAGCTACTAAGCCTTTTGCCTGTTTTTAACAAAGTCACTTTTATAAATTTGGTCATTGTTGAGGGTAGGGGCATGTAAAAATAGCAATGAAGGGGGAGCTTGTATCCTTCCGATCACTTTTGAGCATCCCATCAATATACTCTGTAAGTTTCAACTTAATGTCCTTAGCTTATCCTTGGATATTGGTGATACGCCCTTTTTATAACCAGCATACTATATATTTGATTATGATTGGCATTCCTTTCCAAAAATGACGGTGTTTATATCATCCCCAATAGCAGAGCTATTTGACTTTTAGACTAGTTTGAACAAGATGGCTATTTCAAAATTTTGATGAAACAGTTTTTGAGTGAGAACAGCTAAAAAGGGTCCGAGAGGGGGCTGGCAACCTTTCTAACGTCTTTAAAACATCCCACTCAAGATGTACTGGAAGTTTCAACTTAATTCAGTCAGCCCTTCTTATGATACAAAAGCCCAAATGATACAATTATTGACACAAAAGCCCAAAGGACCGTGGTCATAAAAAAAAACAAAGACACTTTCATACAAACTTAAATTGCCACAAAAGTAAAATCTAGGCTAACGAACTATCACCCTGATCCCTGATCTTCAAAAAACCTTTTTCTATGTTCTATACGCATCTTCGGGAACCTTCCGAGTCTTTTTATACCTCCCATTTCTTTCCTCGCTAATAACACCTTTTTAATAAAATAAATGTACATATTATCTTTGATTTAGTTTAAGATATCCCTCAGCATTCTCCAAAGTTTTATCTTATTACCCTTGGCCTTTTTGGATAAAAACAAATACAGAACTTTTCTCTTTTCATAATCATAAACCCTGCATGTAAACAACGAGCAAATTACCTATTTCGCTATCCTTGTCCCGGGCTGTGGGGGGCATGGCACCCCTGGGGGTAAGGCTATTAAACCTATTGACTATTTTGAACAAAATAAAAATTACAATATTTTGCCCATTACTGAGGAGAAAGGACACATGAAAAGGGCAAGGAGGGTGGGGAGAGGCTAGCTGCCTTCCAAACTTTTTTCAACATCCCCTCAAAATACCCTAATAAGTTTCAGCCTAATACCATCAGCCGTTATTTAGATATTGGTGATATTTCCTTTTCACAATCAGCAAGGACAAAGTGTATTTTAATAGTTTGACCTCTCTCTCAAAATTTCTTTAAAGTTTCACCTTAATACTTTAGAGTTTTTTGGAGATCCCGGATCAAACATTCGCTCTCTTCCTAATAAGAAACCGTACATGTCAGCGCTGGGCAACTTGCATAGCTTACAGTCCTTACACCAAGGGACGGGGTTTGTAAACCCAGGAGGCTTTGTTATTTGACATTTGGACTATCTTGAACAACATATCTATCTCAAAATTTTGATCGGATGTATTTGGGGGAAAAGGGTTTGGGGGTGGAATGGCTGCCCTCTAATCAATTTTAACTCTTAAAAAGGGTACTTAAGCTTTTAGTTTCTAATTGAATTAGCACTCTCCGAAGTTTTCACGACCACCCTTTGCATAAGAACCTTATATTTTCACAATGGGCAACGTGTATACCATATAGCAATTGCCCCGGGGGGTTGGGGAAGGGGGTTGTCAACAGTGGAGGCATGGTTATTTGAACTTTGGTTAATTTTGAATAAAACGGGTATCTCAAAATTTTGATCAATGCATTTAGGGGAAAATGGGCGCTGGGAGGGGGCTTGTTGCTTCAATAATTTTTTTTATTCTTAAAAAGGAGAACCAGCGTTTACCAACAGGATATTTCCCTTGGAAAGTTCCTCCCCGGAAAATTTTCCCTGGAAAATTTCCCCACCGAAAATTCCTCCGCAGAAAATTACCCCGTAGGTAATTTACAAAAGTGTGCTGCAGGGTGACACCTTATTTTTTTTTGCACTAAATTGTTTCTGGAGTTAATTTAAATGCTTTACATAAATAAAGTGATTTGCTTCATAATACACTGAGGTATTATTACGAAGGGCCGGCAAGTCTTTGTCTAGGGTTGGGGGATAAGATACCTAAAGCAGCAAGTT
This sequence comes from Artemia sinica, assembly GCA_027921565.1. Classification (NCBI taxonomy): domain Eukaryota; kingdom Metazoa; phylum Arthropoda; class Branchiopoda; order Anostraca; family Artemiidae; genus Artemia; species Artemia sinica. The sequence continues at coordinate 23,651,794 of CM051261.1, read as the reverse complement.
ACAATGGCCTATTCTTTCAAAGCCTCTTTGACCCATCAGATGAAAATTGAATGAATATTTGAGACTTGTTGTCTATTTCTTCTTGGTTCCCACTTATATTTTTGGTCTACATCTTTATTATTGTTGATGGGAGGGGGAGGGCAATAGCGTCCCAGTGTCCTAGTGGTGACCAAGTTAATTCAGGCTGTGTTTCCCCATGATAAATCCTTCATGCTATTACGGACAAATTGGATAGTTTGCAATCCTTTTTTTTACCCAGTGGCCATCCGTTCCTTTTTACGTTCCTTTCAACATGATTCTAAGTTCCAGCCTAAGACCCTTAGCCATTCCTTAGATATTGCTATCGTACCCTTTTGACAGCCCTTCTATATATAGTGTGTTTTGATTTTTTTTGTTACATTCCCTTCAACATTTTCTAAGGGTTTTATACTATTAGGCTTTATATACCTTTAAACTCTAAGGGTTTTAACTTTATACTATAAGGGTTTTAAACCTTTATACTCTTAGCCTTTTTTGAGACTCAAAATCAAACATGCCTCCTTTTCTCGATAGTCAAGGCCATACCTAGGGGGAGGGGTAGGTGGTATGATCCCCCTCCCCCTAAAAATGTTTCTAAGAACTAAATGTTTCTGAGAACGTAACAAAAATGAATATAAAAAATTATTGATGCGTTTTTTAAAGTTTTTGTAAGGCTTTCCTTTCGAAAAGATCCTTTTGTACCCCCCCCCAAAAAAAAAAATCCTGGATACAGCCCTGCCAATAATCAACCTTATATGTAAACAACGGGCACCTTACACAGAGTAAAATAATATCCCCAGGGACTACGGTGATTTTGTCGTCCCTGGAAGCATAGTTATTTGACATTTTGACTTCTTTGAATAAGAATGCTATCTCAAAATTGTTATCGGGTGCATTTTGGAAAAAGGGCGTGGGGGTGGGGGGGGGGCTGGCTATCCTCTCATATCTTTGGATTCTTAAAAATTGAACTAGAACTTTCAATTTCCAATCAAATGAGCCCTCTCTGAAATTAATACGAGCATTCCTTCCATAAGAACCATATATGTCCCCAGGGCATAACTTACAACGCCTGCCCCCAGACCCTTGGTGGTTGTGTCAACACCGGAGTTTTTGTTATGTGATCACTGAGCTATTATTTTGTACAAAATGGCTATCTCAAAATTTATTTATATCTCAAAAATTTATTTATATCAAAAATATATTATATATATATATATATATATATATATATATATATATATATATATATATATATATATATATATATATATATATATATATATATATATATATATATATATATATATATATATAATATATATATATATATATATATACATATATATGTATATATATATATATATATATATATATATATATACATATATATGTATATATATATATATATATATATATATATATATATATATATATATATATATATATATATATATATATATATATATATATATATATATATATATATATATATATATTATATATATATATATATATATATATATATAATATATATATATATATATATATATATATATATATATATATATATATTATATATATATATATATATATATATATATATATATATATACATATATATGTATGTATATATATATATATATATATATATATATATATATCTATATATATATATATATATATATATATATAATATATATATATATATATATATTATATATATATATATATATATATATATATATATATATATATATATATATATATATATATATATATATATATATATATATATAATTTATTTATATTGTCTGAAGTACGGCTTGGGGTATCGAGAAAAGCTTTGAGGAGGGTGGACCCTGAATGTTGACGAGAGGAGAGGAAGCAAGGGTAAATGCAAAGACACCATGTTTATACACATAATAAAAATGTCCAATTTTGTGATATATTTGAAAGAATGGACAAAAAAAGTTTCCTTCTCATTTAGTAAAAGTGCCAAAAATGTAATTATACGTAAATTTTTTTCTCGTAATTTTGATTGTTGATGTGTTTTTTTTCTTTTCGTTGGTAATGTTCTGAACAATAAAAACCAAATTGTCCAAAATACTTATGGTATTCGCTACAGCACAAATGATCATCAAGACTTTTATAGAGCTTAAAGGGGCTAGCCCTTAATTGTAAATAATGATTAGCATTGCCTTATTATGCTGTTGTTGTTTTATTGTCATTAAAAAAAAAGTCATGGTTAGAAATAAAAATTTTGAAAAAGATAAAAATAACAAAGAAGAGTAACAAAAAAACTAGAAACAGATTGTGAAAAAAATTAAGCAATACATTGAGCAATAGAGATGTGTATTTTAGGTCTAAATAGTTGCAATAGTGACCCGTAGTTAATATAGAGACCAATAGCTGCAATAACACTTGCGGCCGTCTTATGGAACTGTTTGGCTGTCGCAAAAACTTTTGGTGGTACTGGTGGGCACATCTCAAGAAGTTTAGGTTAAAATCTTCATGGGAGAAGGACCTACCAGATGTGGAAGCTGCTAACGATAGTTCACAAGATTTGAAGTCAGGAGTTTAGAGTTTTTTGTTCACAACTGACAATATAAGGAAAAGATCTGACAGAAGAAAGTAAAACACCCAAAAAAACCTCTTCGACAGAGAAATTAAAGAACTTCCTTAAAAAAAAAAATAAAAAAATCCAAGTCTAACCTATGGATATACCTATTGCTTAATGCTTATCTGCTATATGACTTTGGAAGTAAATACCTCAAATTTCCGGCTAAATGCGGAAGTTGCACAAGAAATTATAACCACGAAAGACACATTCAATCTCTATCGAAGTTCCGGTAATACAAATTTATTTAAGAAATACAACCTATAATTTCTTTAAATTATTGATTGTGTCCTTACCCCAGCCCTCTCGTTTCTAATACCAGATTAGTCCTCTTATAATGAATCAGGTTTACATTTGGCCTCTATTAATATGGAACGCTATTGAAAGCTATTCCTCAAAATTCATCATCTTTGGTTTCAATTCACTAGAATGTAGTGTGAAGGGCAATAATTGTATTTTTAAAGTCTAGGGAGAGTAGGGGTATTTATTTATTTTGTCAATGAACAGATAAAAAAGTATTTTCTAATGAAAATCCAAAATAAGTTACAATACAAAATCTGGGGGAGGGAGAGAACAAGGAGGCCGCTTTGCTCCCGTTCCTTCCAATCGACATCCTTTTTATTGATTAACTTTGTTTCTCAATTAATGTGGTGAATAAGATTAAGTTGCTGCAGTAGCATTTCCAATTTCAGTTGTAACATTTTCAGGTTGTAACATTCCAACTTGCATTTTTTTTTTAACTCTTGACATCATTGAAATACTTACAGCCTCAGGAAAAACAACGGTCTCAGAACCAGTAGAGTATGTGGACTAACCAATATTCTCAAGTCTAAACAGTACACTTAAGCCAGCTTAGAACCAAACAGCAAAAAGTCCCTGAGATCTCCAGTATGAAGGAAGGCTTCTTGCAATCCTGGGCCAATCTTAGTCACAACAGGGTTTTCCACTCTGGGTGAGGCTCTTCTATCAACAAGAGTTAAAATTCTGTACAAGCAGTCTCAACCCTATTACATCTGGTTCGTTATATATTCATTCATACAAATATCACTGTTGTGACGATAGTTTATTTTTTTAGATTTGCTCTTTTTAGATTGCCGATAGTAAAGGGCCAAAAGTCTTCAACGTATTATTACTATTTATTTTTTTTCCAAGATGCCTTTTATACGGAAGGGGCGGCCGTATAAACTTTAGAGGTGCTAATTCGAGTGTAAAATAAAAGTTCTAGTTCCCTTTGTAAGAGTTAAAGGTGACTAGAGGGCAACCATTCCCCCGAGAACCTTTAATCTTCAATGCATTCAATAAAAATTTTGAGTTACCTATATCGTAGGCAGCGCTAACGCGCTGCCTAAGTAATGAACGATGTGGGCACAAAATGTTTTTGTTTTTTTTCTCCATACCCGGGCACTTCGTATCGAAGGGGTTGTCGTAGAAAGTTCGAAAAGGGCTTATTCGATTGCAAATTGGAGTGGCTAGTGCCCTTTTTAATAGTCGAAAGTGATTGGAGGGCAACTAGCCCCCTCCCACGCCCATCATTCCCTCAAACACATCCAATCAAAATTTTGAGATAGCCATTTTGTTCAGCGTAGTTGATTTCCAAATAGAAAATATATTTTTGAGGAGGACACTCCCCCAAAACCCTCGGGGCAAGGATTTTAAGTTATGCCCTGGGGGCATATAAGGATTTTATAGAAGGCATTGTCGTAGAAACTTCAAGAAATGCTCATTCGATTGGAAATTCAAAGGGCTAGTGCCCTTTTTAATAGTCGAAAGTGATTGGAGGGCAACTATCCCCCCACGCCCATCATTCTCCCAAACACATCCAATCAAAATTTTGAGATAGCCATTTTGTTCAGCGTAGTTGATTTCCAGATAGAAAATATGTTTTTGAGGAGGACACTCCCCTACAACCCAGAAGGCAAGGGTTTTAAGTGCCCTGGGGGCATATAAGGTTTTTATAGAAGGCGTTGTCGTAGATACTTCAAGAAAGGCTCAATCGCTTGGAAATTCAAACGACTAGTGCCCTTTTTAATAGTCGAAAGTGATTGGAGGGCAACTAGACCCCCCACGCCCATCATTCCCCCAAACACATTCAATCATTATTTTAAGATAGCCATTTTGTTCAGCGTAGTTGATTTCCAGATAGAAAATTTGTTTTGGAGGAGGACACTCCTCCACAACCCTCTTGGCAAGGGTTTTAAGCTATGCCCTGGGGGCGTATTAGGGTTTTATAGAAGGTATTGTCGTAGAAACTTCAAAAAGGCACATTTGATTGGAAATGGAAATGGCTTGTGCCCATTTTAATAGTCGGAAGTAATTGAAAGGCAACTAACACCCCTTCCACGCCCACCATTTCCCCAAACACATCCAATCAAAATTTTGAAATAGCCATATTGTTCCTCGCAGTTTAAAGTTCTGGAAATTAGATATTTGAGGATGACAACCACCTCACAGCCCTCAGGACAAGGATTGTAAGTTATGCCCTGGGGGCATATAAAGTTTTTATAGAAAGCATTGTCGTAGAAACTTCAAAAAGGGCTCATTCAATTAGAAATTGAAATGGCTTGTGCCCTCTTTAATAGTCGAAAGTAATTAGAAGGTAACTAACACCCCTTCCACGCCCACCATTTCCCCAAACACAATCAATCAAAATTTTGAAATAGCCATTTTGTTCCACGCAGCTAAAGTTCAGGAAATTATACCTTTGAGCAGGACACTCCGCTCACAGTCTTCAGAGCAAGGGTTATAAGTTATGCCCTGGGGGCATATAAGTTTTTTATCGAAATCTTTGTCGTAGAAACTTGAAAGAGGGCTCATTCGATTGGAAATTCAAAGGTCTAGTGCCCTTTTTAATAGTCAAAAGTGATTTGAGGGCAACTAGCCCCCCTCTCTCGCCATCCTTTTCCTCAAACACATCCAATCAAAATTTTTAGATAGCCATTTTGTTCAGTGTTGTAGATTTCCAGATAGAAATTATGTTTTTGAGGAGGACACTCCCCCAGAGCCCTCAGGGCAAGGGTTGTAAGTTATGCCCTGGGGACATATAAGGTTCTTACTGAACGCGTCGTCGTAAAAACTTCAAAAGGGCTCATTCAATTGGAAATAGAAATGGCTAGTGCCCTCTTTAATAGTCGAAAGTGATTGGAAGGCAACTAACACCCCTTCCACGCCCACCCTTTCCCCAAACATATCCAATCAAAATTTGTACATAGTCATTTTGTTCCACGCAGTTTAAAGTTCAGAAAATTATACCTTTGGGCAGCACACTCCCCCACAGTGATCAGGGCAACGGTTATAAGTTATGCCCTGGGGGAATATAAGGTTTTTATTGAAATGTTTGTCGTAGAAACTTGAAAAAGGGCTCATTCGATTGGAAATTCAAAGGGCTAGTGCACTTTCTAATAGTCGAAAGTAATTTGAGGGCAACTAACCCCCCTCTCACACCCACCTTTTCCCCAAACACATCCAATCAAAAGTTTTAGATAGCCATTTTATTCAACGCAGTTGAAAGTTTTGGAAATTATGTCTTTAAGGATGACAACCCATCCCCCCACAACCCTCAGGGCAAAGGTTTTAAGTTTTGGTCTTGGAGCATGTAAGGTTTTTATCGAAATTTACGTTGCAAAATCATCCAAAAGGGCTCATTCAATTTAAAATTGAAAGGGCTATTGCCCTTTTAATAGTCGAAAGTGACTGAAGGGCAACTAACCCCCCTCTTAGGCCCATCATTTCTCCAGACACATCCGATCAAAACTTTGAGATATCCATTTTGTTCAACGTATTCGAAAGTTCTAGAAAATAGGTTTTTTAGGATGATAACCCAATCAGTGCTTTCAGTGCAAGGGTTGTAACTTATGCCCTGGGGGCATATAAGATTCATATAGAAAGTTGTTGTAGAAATTTCAAAAGGGCTCATTTGATTGGAAATTGAAATTGCCCTTCTTAATAGTCGAAAGTGAGTGGAGAGTAATTAACCCCCCCCCCCTCTTACTCCCTCCATTTCCCCAAACACATTCAATCAAAGTTTAGAGATAGCCATTTTGTTCAACGTAGTTGAAAGTTCTGGAAATTATGCATTTAAGGATGACAAACCCCCCAGAGTCCCCAGGGTGATGGTTGTAAGTTATGCCCTGGGGACAAATAAGGTTTTTAATGATAGTGTTGTCGTAAAAACTTAAAAAGGGGCTCATTCAAATGGAAATTGAGAGGGCTAGTGCCCTTTTTAATAGTTGAAAGTGATTGGACGGTAACTAACCCCTCTCTCACGCCCACCATTCCCCCAAACACATCCGATCAAAATTTTCAGATAGCCATTTTGTTCAACGTAATAGAAAGTTCTGGAAATTAGGTCTGTGAGGATGACAACCCCCCCCCAGCCCTCAGGGCGAGGGTTGGAAGTTATCCCCTTGGGGTATATAAGGTTTTATTGAAAGCGTTGTCGTAAAAGCTTCAAAAGGGCTCATTTGATTGGAAATTGAAAGTGCTAGCGCCTTTTTAATAGTTGAAAGTGATTGGAGAAAGACTAACGCCCCTCTCACGCCCATCATTTTCCCAGACACATCCAATAAAAATTTTGAGATAGCCATTTTGTTTAAAGTAGTTGAATGTTCTGCAAATTAGGTCTTAGAGGATGACAACCATCCTCACAGCCCTTAGGGTAAGAGTTGTAATTTATGCCCTGGGGGCATATAAGGTTCTTATAGGAAGTGTTGTCATAAAAACTCAAAATGGGCTCATTTGATTGGAAATCGAAAGGCGTAGTGGCCTTTTTAATATTCGAAAGTGATTAGAAGGCTTGACATTTTCAAACAGTTCGTGGTAACAGTAGAAAGGGGGGTCCGACTCCGAACAGGACATAATTTATGCATGTTTTTATGGTTTTCTCAGTGAGAATGAAAAAACAGAATTTTTCTCACCTGAAAAAACATGAATTTTCTCACATTGATGGATGTTTTCTTGGATGGTTATGTGTGTTGGTCAATTTATTTGATGTTTTTCATGGATGTCAACAGCAATTCATGTCTGTTTTATGGTTTTGTCAGTGAGAATGAAAAAACAGGAACTTTCTCACTTTGATGGATGTTTTATGGTTCATTGTCAGTGAGAATGGAAAAACAGGAACTTTCTCACTTTGATGGATGTTTCAAGGTCGATTTATTTGCTGTTGTTTGTCCAGGTGTAATGACATTGGGGTGATTTACATAATCGGTGGGGGAGAATGTATTGATTTACGAAAGGGGGAATTAAGAAACAAGCATGGCTTCATTGTTGTTTGGCTAGCCTAACCTGAGAAATTGATTTACATAATCGGTGGGGGAGAATGTATTGATTTACGAAAGGGGGAATTAAGAAACATTATGGTTTCTTTGATCTTTAGGCTAACCTAACCTGAGAAATTGATTTACATAATCTGCGAGGGAATTATTGGTTCACGAAAGGGGAATTAAGAAACAAACATTATGGCTTCTTTAATCTTAGGTCTGAGGGATAAACGTTCTTTAGGTCAGAGAGAAAAATTAACATTCTATTTTTAAATAGGGCTTCATTGATCTTTAGTGTCAGGAATTACAAATGACATCACTTGTTATCTTGGAATTATGCGGGAGTTTAAAGAGATAGAAATTCTATTTTTAAATACGGCTTCACTGAGCTTTAAGTCGGAGAGATAAATTGATATTCTAACGAAACCTTAATAGTGTAGCTAGGAAAATTTATGAGATGAAGAGATTAACGTAGGAAAGGGTTTCCTAGAAATTTGAAATGTGACAGCGCAGGGATGCCAAAAACAAAAGGAACACACAGAAATTACTTTTAGGGGATTATTTGGGTGAAACGGTTTTAAAACATTTTAGGGAATTATTTCGGCGAAACAGTTAGAGACATTTTAAAAGATGATTTTAGAAAAGGTTTTAGAAGAGGTTTTGAGTGTGGACGTTATAGTAAAAAAGTTCTATTTGAACAGTGTCATGAGGTCCTCTACCCCAACCCCAAAGGGCCCTGATTGCCCTACCCCGACCCAAAGGGCTCTGATCCCCATACCCCAATCCCGAAGGAACCTCCCGGTCCCCAAAGGTTGCCCCCCTCCCTCTCCCTCCCCCTCCTCACCGTCCCCTTCCCTCCCCCGCCCCTCCCCCTCCTCCCCTCCCCTCCTCCCCTCCCCCTCCCCTCCTCCCCTCCCCCATTCTTTAATATTTTTTTGGTGCATTGAGGCACAGAAGGGCCCCTCCTCCGGGCCCCCCAAAGGGCCCCCGGCGCCCCAAAGGCCTGATTTTTCAAAGTTCATTTTGAATTTCTTTCGTTGAAAAGCAAGAGTTGGAATATTTCAGTAGTGTTTGGTTTTGGTTTACCTTGTCACAGTTACATTTTCTTGATTTTTCAAAGTTCATTTTGAATTTCTTTCATTGAAATGCAAGAGTTGGAATATTTTAGTAAATTTTTCGGTGGAAGATAGAAAAAGTAATGCCAAACTTGTGAATATTTTCCCGGAAGATAAAAAGTTCTAGTTCAATTTAAAATTTTCTCAACGAAGTGAAGAAAAGTTCAAGTTCTCTTCTGAATTTTACCAAAGAACACAATTCAATTCTAATTTCTCCAGAGAAAATAAAAATCTTCCACTTAAGTTCTTTATTTCACAAAGACATAAAGAAATTTAAAGTTCAATTCTAATTTTTCGTTGGAAGATAGAAAAAGTAATACCATACTTGTGAATATTTTCACGGGAGATAAAAAGTTCTAGTTCAATTTAAAATTTTCTCAGCGAAGTGAAGAAAAGTTCAAGTTCTCTTCTGAATTTTACCAAAGAACACACTTCAATTCTAATTTCACCAGAGAAAATAAAAATCTTCCACTTCAGTTCTTTATTTCACAAAGACATAAAGAAATTTAAAGTTCAATTCTAATTTTTCGTTGGAAGATAGAAAAAGTAATACCATACTTGTGAATATTTTCACGGAAGATACTTGTGAATATTCTCACGGAAGATAAAAAGTTCTAGTTCAATTTAAAATTTTCTCAACGAAGTGAAGAAAAGTTCAAATTCTCTACTGAATTTTACCAAAGAACACATTCAATTCTAATTTCTCCAGAGAAAATAAAAATCTTCCACTTAAGTTCTTTATTTCACAAAGACATAAAGAAATTTAAAGTTCAATTCTAAATTTTTCAGTGGAAGATAGAAAAAGTAATACCATACTTGTGAATATTTTCACGGAAGATAAAAAGTTCTAGCTCAATTTAAAATTTTCTCAACGAAGTCAAGGAAAGTTCAAGTTCTCTTCTGAATTTTCTCAATGAAAAAGAAATTAGTCATTGATCATTTCTATTTTTCCAAATAATATAAAAATTTTCCACTTTAGTTCAGATCTGTCTCGAAGAGATGAAAAATTTAAAATACTGTTCTAAATTTTTCACTGAAGATAAAAAAGTTCAAGTTCTCTTCGGAATTTTACCAAAGAACACAATTCAATTCTAATTTCTCCAGAGAAAACAAAAATCTTCCACTTCAGTTCTTTGTTTCACAAAGACATAAAGAAATTTAGAGTTCAATTCTAAATTTTTCGGTGGAAGATAGAAAAAGTAATACCATACTTGTGAATATTTTCACGGAAGATAAAAAGTTCTAGTTCAATTTTAAATTTTCTCAACGAAGTGAAGGAAAGTTCAAGTTCTTTACTGAATTTTACCAAAGAACACAATTCAATTCTAATTTCTCCAGAGAAAACAAAAATCTTCCACTTAAGTTCTATATTTCACAAAGACATAAAGAAATTTAAAGTTCAATTCTAAATTTTTCGGTGGAAGATAGAAAAAGTAATACTATACTTTTGAATATTTTCACGGAAGATAAAAAGTTCTAGTTCAATTTTAAATTTTCTCAACGAAGTGAAGGAAAGTTCAAGCTCTCTACTGAATTTTACCAAAGAACACAATTCAATTCTAATTTATCCAGAGAAAATAAAAATCTTCCACTTAAATTCTATATTTCACAAAGACATAAAGAAATTTAAAGTTCAATTCTAAATTTTTCGGTGGAAGATAGAAAAAGTAATACCATACTTGTGAATATTTTCCCGGAAGATAAAAAGTTTTAGTTCAATTTAAAATTTTCTCAACGAAGTGAAGAAAAGTTCAAGTTCTCTTCTGAATTTTACCAAAGAACACACTTCAATTCTAATTTCACCAGAGAAAATAAAAATCTTCTACTTCAGTTCTTTATTTCACAAAAACATAAAGAAATTTAAAGTTCAATTCTAAATTTTTCGGTGGAAGATAGAAAAAGTAATACCTTACTTGTGAATATTTTCACGGAAGATAAAAAGTTCTAGTTCAATTTAAAATTTTCTCAACGAAGTGAAGAATATTTCAAGTTCTCTACGGAATTTTACCAAAGAACACAATTCAATTCTAATTTCACCAGAGAAAATAAAAATCTTCCACTTCAGTTCTTTATTTCACAAAGACATAAAGAAATTTAGAGTTCAATTCTAAATTTTTCGGTGGAAGATAGAAAAAGTAATACCATACTTGTGAATATTTTCACGGAAGATAAAAAGTTCTAGTTCAATTTTAAATTTTCTCAACGAAGTGAAGGAAAGTTCAAGTTCTTTACTGAATTTTACCAAAGAACACAATTCAATTCTAATTTCTCCAGAGAAAACAAAAATCTTCCACTTAAGGTCTATATTTCACAAAGACATAAAGAAATTTAAAGTTCAATTCTAAATTTTTCGGTGGAAGATAGAAAAAGCAATACCATACTTGTGAATATTTTCCCGGAAGATAAAAAGTTCTAGTTCAATTTAAAATTTTCTCAACGAAGTGAAGAAAAGTTCAAGTTCTCTTCTGAACTTTACCAAAGAACACACTTCAATTCTAATTTCTCTAGAGAAAACAAAAATCTTCCACTTAAGTTCTTTATTTCACAAAGACATAAAGAAATTTAAAGTTCAATTCTAAATTTTTCGGCGGGAGATAGAAAAATTAATACCATACTTGTGAATATTTTCACGGAAGATAAAAAGTTCTAGTTCAATTTAAAATTTTCTCAACGAAGTGAAGAAAAGTTCAAGTTCTCTACTGAATTTTACCAAAGAACACAATTCAATTCTAATTTCACCAGAGAAAATAAAAATCTTCAACTTAAGTTCTTTATTTCACAAAGTCATAAAGAAATTTAAAGTTCAATACTAAATTTTTTTGGTGGAAGATAGAAAAAGTAATACCATACTTGTGAATATTTTCCCGGAAGATAAAAAGTTCTAGTTCAATTTAAAATTTTCTCAACGAAGTGAAGAAAAGTTCAAGTTCTCTACTGAATTTTACCAAAGAACACAATTCAATTCTAATTTCACCAGAGAAAATAAAAATCTTCCACTTAAGTTCTTTATTTCACAAAGTCATAAAGAAATTTAAAGTTCAATTCTAAATTTTTTCGGTGGAAGATAGAAAAAGTAATACCATACTTGTGAATATTTTCCCGGAAGATAAAAAGTTCTAGTTCAATTTAAAATTTTCTCAACGAAGTGAAGAAAAGTTCAAGTTCTCTTCTGAACTTTACCAAAGAACATACTTCAATTCTAATTTCTCTAGAGAAAACAAAAATCTTCCACTTATGTTCTTTATTTCACAAAGACATAAAGAAATTTAAAGTTCAATTCTAAATTTTTCGGCGGGAGATAGAAAAAGTAATACCATACTTGTGAATATTTTCCCGGAAGATAAAAAGTTCTAGTTCAATTTAAAATTTTCTCAGCGAAGTGAAAAAAAGTTCAAGTTCTCTACTGAATTTTACCAAAGAACACACTTCAATTCTAATTTCTCTAGAGAAAACAAAATCTTCCACTTAAGTTCTTTATTTCACAAAGTCATAAAGAAATTTAAAGTTCAATTCTAAATTTTTCGGTGGAAGATAGAAAAAGTAATACCATACTTGTGAATATTTTCACGGAAGATAAAAAGTTCGAGTTCAATTTAAAATTTTCTCAACGAAGTGAAGAAAAGTTCAAGTTCTCTACTGAATTTTACCAAAGAACACATTCAATTCTAATTTCTCCAGAGAAAATAAAAATCTTCCACTTAAGTTCTTGATTTCACAAAGACATAAAGAAATTTAAAGTTCAATTCTAAATTTTTCGGTGGAAGATAGAAAAAGTAATACCATACTTGTGAATATTTTCCCGGAAGATAAAAAGTTCTAGTTCAATTTTCTTCACTTCTCAACGAAGTGAAGAAAAATTCAAGTTCTCTTCTGAATTTTACCAAAGGACATAATTCAATTCTAATTTCACCAGAGAAAATAAAAATCTTCCACTTCAGTTCTTTATTTCACAAAGACATAAGGAAATTTAAAGTTCAATTCTAAATTTTTCGGTGGAAGATAGAAAAAGTAATACCATACTTGTGAATATTCTCTCGAAGAGATGAAAAATTTAAAATACTGTTCCAAATTTTTTACAGAAGATAAAAAAGTTCAAGTTCTCTTCGGAATTTTACCAAAGAACACAATTCAATTCTAATTCCTCCAGAGAAAATAAAAATCTTCCACTTCAGTTCTTTATTTCACAGAGACATAAAGAAATTTAAAGTTCAATTCTAAATTTTTCGGTGGAAGATAGAAAAAGTAATACCATACTTGTGAATATTTTCCCGGAAGATAAAAAGTTCTAGTTCAATTTAAAATTTTCTCAACGAAGTGAAGAAAAGTTCAAGTTCTCTTCTGAACTTTACCAAAGAACACACTTCAATTCTAATTTCTCTAGAGAAAACAAAAATCTTCCACTTAAGTTCTTTATTTCACAAAGACATAAAGAAATTTAAAGTTCAATTCTAAATTTTTCGGCGGGAGATAGAAAAATTAATACCATACTTGTGAATATTTTCACGGAAGATAAAAAGTTCTAGTTCAATTTAAAATTTTCTCAACGAAGTGAAGAAAAGTTCAAGTTCTCTACTGAATTTTACCAAAGAACACAATTCAATTCTAATTTCACCAGAGAAAATAAAAATCTTCCACTTAAGTTCTTTATTTCACAAAGTCATAAAGAAATTTAAAGTTCAATACTAAATTTTTTTGGTGGAAGATAGAAAAAGTAATACCATACTTGTGAATATTTTCCCGGAAGATAAAAAGTTCTAGTTCAATTTAAAATTTTCTCAACGAAGTGAAGAAAAGTTCAAGTTCTCTACTGAATTTTACCAAAGAACACAATTCAATTCTAATTTCACCAGAGAAAATAAAAATCTTCCACTTAAGTTCTTTATTTCACAAAGTCATAAAGAAATTTAAAGTTCAATTCTAAATTTTTTCGGTGGAAGATAGAAAAAGTAATACCATACTTGTGAATATTTTCCCGGAAGATAAAAAGTTCTAGTTCAATTTAAAATTTTCTCAACGAAGTGAAGAAAAGTTCAAGTTCTCTTCTGAACTTTACCAAAGAACATACTTCAATTCTAATTTCTCTAGAGAAAACAAAAATCTTCCACTTATGTTCTTTATTTCACAAAGACATAAAGAAATTTAAAGTTCAATTCTAAATTTTTCGGCGGGAGATAGAAAAATTAATACCATACTTGTGAATATTTTCCCGGAAGATAAAAAGTTCTAGTTCAATTTACAATTTTCTCAACGAAGTGAAGAAAAGTTCAAGCTCTCTTCTGAATTTTACTAAAGAACACAATTCAATTCTAATTTCACCAGAGAAAATAAAAGTCTTCCACTTCAGTTCTTTATTTCACAAGGACATAAAGAAATTTAAAGTTCAATTCTAAATTTTTCGGTGGAAGATAGAAAAAGTAATACCATACTTGTGAATATTTTCCCGGAAGATAAAAAGTTCTAGTTCAATTTAAAATTGTCTCAACGAAGTGAAGAAAAGTTCAAGTTCTCTTCTGAACTTTACCAAAGAACACACTTCAATTCTAATTTCTCCAGAGAAAATAAAAATCTTCACCTTCAGTTTTAAGTTCCCCAATGAAATAAAGAAATTTAAAGTTCTATTCTAAATTTTTAGATGAAAGATATAAAAAGTAATACTATGATTGTGATTATTTTCCAGTGAAGATCAAAAGTTTCACTTTATTTATAATTTTTCTTAAATTCAGTTCTGATTTTTCTCAAAGAGATGAAAAATTTAAAGTTCTGTTCCAAATTTTTCATATAAGATAGAAAAAGTTATACGTTGATTGTGAATATGCAACATGAAGATAAGGAACTCAACTTTAATTCTGAGTTTTCTCGAAGAAGTGCAAAATGTTCAAGTTCTCTTCTGAATTTTCTTAAAGAAGTGAAAAAAGTTAGCTCAATTCTGAATTTTACCAATGAAAATGAAAAAACCTTCCACTTCAGTTCATAGTTTCTCAAAGACATAAAAAATTTAAAGTTCAGTTCTAAATTTTTCTGTAGAAGATAGGAAAAGTTATACTATGATTGTGTTTATTTTCCAGTGAAGATAAAAAGTTTCACTTTAATTCTAATTTTCTTAAATTCAGTTCCGATTTTTTGCAAAGAGATGAAAAATTTAAAGTTCTGTTCCAAATTTTTCATAGAAGATAGAAAAAGTTATACATTGATTTTGAATCTTCGACATGAAGATAAGGTGCATCACTTTAATTCTGAGTTTTCTCGAAGAAGTGCAAAATGTTCAAGTTCTCTTCTGAATTTTCTTAAAGAAGTGAAAAAAGTTAGCTCAATTCTGAATTTTACCAATGAAAATGAAAAAAAGCTTCCACTTCAGTTCTTAATTTCTCAAAGACATAAAAAATTCAAAGTTCTCTTCTAATTTTTCCAAGAAAATAAAAAGGTTCCACTTCAGTTCGGGTTCTTTCTCAAAGAGATGGAAAATTTAAAGTTCTATTCTAATTTTAAATTAAATTTTAGCTCCTTTGTCTTATGGATTTACCCCTCAAATTTTTAAATTAGAAAATGAGTGACTCGTTCTATTATTAAAGACAATCATTCAAACTCGTTCATCTAACCTCCAAAACAATAGGTTAGGTTAGGTATAAATAAATATTAATAAATAAATAGAAACATTTCTACATGTTTAAGTTAGGTTAGGTTAGGTTAACTTATCATGAGCGCTCATGATAAGTTAACCTAACCTTTTCTGGCGAGTATGGTTAGGTTAGGCTAGATTAAGTTAGGTTAGATTAGGTTAGGTTAAGTTAGGTTAGGTTAGCCTACGTACGCTACACTTAGGTTAGCTTAGGTTAGGTGAGAGACAGGCAAAAAGTTAGGTGTATGATTAGGTTAGGTTAGGTTAGATTAAGTTAGGTTAGGTTAAGTTAGGTTAGGCTAGGTTAGTCTACGTACAGGTTAGGTTAGCTAATAAATAGAAACATTTCTACATGTTTAAGTTAGGTTAGGTTAGGTTAACTTATCATGAGCGCTCATGATAAGCTAATACTATAGGAAAAAGTAATACTATACTTTTGAATATTTTCACGGAAGATAAAAAGTTCTAGTTCAATTTTAAATTTTCTCAACGAAGTGAAGGAAAGTTCAAGTTCTCTACTGAATTTTACCAAAGAACACAATTCAATTCTAATTTATCCAGAGAAAATAAAAATCTTCCACTTAAATTCTATATTTCACAAAGACATAAAGAAATTTAAAGTTCAATTCTAAATTTTTCGGTGGAAGATAGAAAAAGTAATACCATACTTGTGAATATTTTCCCGGAAGATAAAAAGTTTTAGTTCAATTTAAAATTTTCTCAACGAAGTGAAGAAAAGTTCAAGTTCTCTTCTGAATTTTACCAAAGAACACACTTCAATTCTAATTTCACCAGAGAAAATAAAAATCTTCTACTTCAGTTCTTTATTTCACAAAAACATAAAGAAATTTAAAGTTCAATTCTAAATTTTTCGGTAGAAGATAGAAAAAGTAATACCTTACTTGTGAATATTTTCCCGGAAGATAAAAAGTTCTAGTTCAATTTAAAATTTTCTCAACGAAGTGAAAAAAAGTTCAAGTTCTCTACGGAATTTTACCAAAGAACACAATTCAATTCTAATTTATCCAGAGAAAATAAACATCTTCCACTTAAGTTCTTTATTTTATAAAGACATAAAGAAATTTAAAGTTCAATTCTAAATTTTTCGGTGGAAGATAGAAAAAGTAATACCATACTTGTGAATATTTTCACGGAAGATAAAAAGTTCTAGTTCAATTTAAAATTTTCTCAACGAAGTGAAGAAAAGTTCAAGTTCTCTTCTGAATTTTACCAAAGAACACACTTCAATTCTAATTTCACCAGAGAAAATAAAAATCTTCCACTTAAGTTCTTTATTTCACAAAGACATAAAGAAATTTAAAGTTCAATTCTAAATTTTTCGGTGGAAGATAGAAAAAGTAATACCATACTTGTGAATATTTTCACTGAAGATAAAAAGCTGTAGTTCAATTTGAAATTTTCTCAACGAAGTCAAGGAAAGTTCAAGTTCTCTTCTGAATTCTCTCAATGAAAAAGAAATTAGTCATTGATCATTTCTATTTTTCCAAATAATATAAAAATTTTCCACTTTAGTTTAGATCTGTCTCGAAGAGATTAAAAATTTAAAATACTGTTCTAAATTTTTCACTGAAGATAAAAAAGTTCAAGTTCTCTTCGGAATTTTACCAAAGAACACAATTCAATTCTAATTTCTCCAGAGAAAACATAAATCTTCCACTTCAGTTCTTTATTTTACAAAGATATAAAGAAATTTAAAGTTCAATTCTAAATTTTTCGGTGGAAGATAGAAAAAGTAATACCATACTTGTGAATATTTTCCCGGAAGATAAAAAGTTCTAGTTCAATTTAAAATTTTCTCAACGAAGTGAAAAAAAGTTCAAGTTCTCTACTGAATTTTACCAAAGAACACACTTCAATTCTAATTTCTCAAGAGAAAACAAAAATCTTCCACTTAAGTTCTTTATTTCACAAAGACATAAAGAAATTTAAAGTTCAATTCTAAATTTTTTGGAGGGAGATAGAAAAATTAATACCATATTTGTGAATATTTTCACGGAAGATAAAAAGTTCTAGTTCAATTTAAAATTTTCTCAACGAAGTGAAGAAAAGTTCAAGTTCTCTACTGAATTTTACCAAAGAACACAATTCAATTCTAATTTCACCAGAGTAAATAAAAATCTTCCACTTAAGTTCTTTATTTCACAAAGACATAAAGAAATTTAAAGTTCAATTCTAAATTTTTCGGTGGAAGATAGAAAAAGTAATACCATACTTGTGAATATTTTCACGGAAGATAAAAAGTTCTAGTTCAATTTAAAATTTTCTCAACGAAGTGAAGAAAAGTTCAAGTTCTCTACTAAATTTTACCAAAGAACACAATTCAATTCTAATTTCACCAGAGTAAATAAAAATCTTCCACTTAAGTTCTTGATTTCACAAAGACATAAAGAAATTTAAAGTTCAATTCTAAATTTTTCGGTGGAAGATAGAAAAAGTAATACCATACTTGTGAATATTTTCCCGGAAGATAAAAAGTTCTAGTTCAATTTTCTTCACTTCTCAACGAAGTGAAGAAAAATTCAAGTTCTCTTCTGAATTTTACCAAAGAACACAATTCAATTCTAATTTCACCAGAGAAAATAAAAATCTTCCACTTCAGTTCTTTATTTCACAAAGACATAAAGAAATTTAAAGTTCAATTCTAAATTTTTCGGTGGAAGATAGAAAAAGTAATACCATACTTGTGAATATTCTCTCGAAGAGATGAAAAATTTAAAATACTGTTCCAAATTTTTTGCAGAAGATAAAAAAGTTCAAGTTCTCTTCGGAATTTTACCAAAGAACACAATTCAATTCTAATTTCACCAGAGAAAATAAAAATCTTCCACTTCAGTTCTTTATTTCACAAAGACATAAAGAAATTTAAAGTTCAATTCTAAATTTTTCGGTGGAAGATAGAAAAAGTAATACCATACTTGTGAATATTTTCCCGGAAGATAAAAAGTTCTAGTTCAATTTAAAATTTTCTCAACGAAGTGAAGAAAAGTTCAAGTTCTCTTCTGAACTTTACCAAAGAACATACTTCAATTCTAATTTCTCTAGAGAAAACAAAAATCTTCAACTTAAGTTCTTTATTTCACAAAGACATAAAGAAATTTAAAGTTCAATTCTAAATTTTTCGGCGGGAGATTGAAAAATTAATACCATACTTGTGAATATTTTCACGGAAGATAAAAAGTTCTAGTTGAATTTAAAATTTTCTCAACGAAGTGAAGAAAAGTTCAAGTTCTCTACTGAATTTTACCAAAGAACACAATTCAATTCTAATTTCACCAGAGAAAATAAAAATCTTCCACTTAAGTTCTTTATTTCACAAAGTCATAAAGAAATTTAAAGTTCAATTCTAAATTTTTTCGGTGGAAGATAGAAAAAGTAATACCATACTTGTGAATATTTTCCCGGAAGATAAAAAGTTCTAGTTAAATTTACAATTTTCTCAACGAAGTGAAGAAAAATTCAAGTTCTCTTCTGAATTTTACTAAAGAACACAATTCAATTCTAATTTCACCAGAGAAAATAAAAATCTTCAACTTCAGTTCTTTATTTCACAAGGACATAAAGAAATTTAAAGTTCAATTCTAAATTTTTCGGTGGAAGATAGAAAAAGTAATACCATACTTGTGAATATTTTCACGGAAGATAAAAAGTTCTAGTTCAATTTAAAGTTTTCTCAACGAAGTGAAGAAAAGTTCAAGTTCTCTTCTGAACTTTACCAAAGAACACACTTCAATTATAATTTCTCCAGAGAAAATAAAAATCTTCACCTTCAGTTTTAAGTTCCCCAATGAAATAAAGAAATTTAAAGTTCTATTATAAATTTTTAGATGAAAGATAGAAAAAGTAATACTATGATTGTGATTATTTTCCATGAAGATCAAAAGTTTCACTTTATTTATAATTTTTCTTAAATTCAGTTCTGATTTTTCTCAAAGAGATGAAAAATTTAAAGTTCTGTTCCAAATTTTGCATAGAAGATAGAAAAAGTTATACGTTGATTGTGAATATTCAACATGAAGATAAGGAACTCAACTTTAATTCAGGGTTTTCTCGAAGAAGTGCAAAATGTTCAAGTTCTCTTCTGAATTTTCTTAAAGAAGAGAAAAAAGTTAGCTCAATTCTGAATTTTACCAATGAAAATGAAAAAACCTTCCACTTCAGTCATAATTTCTCAAAGACATAAAAAATTTAAAGTTCAGTTCTAAATTTTTCTGTAGAAGATAGGAAAAGTTATACTATGATTGTGTTTATTTTCCAGTGAAGATAAAAAGTTTCACTTTAATTCTAATTTTCTTAAATTCAGTTCCGATTTTTTGCAAAGAGATGAAAAATTTAAAGTTCTGTTCCAAATTTTTCATAGAAGATAGAAAAAGTTATACATTGATTTTGAATCTTCGACATGAAGATAAGGTGCATCACTTTAATTCTGAGTTTTCTCGAAGAAGTGCAAAATGTTCAAGTTCTCTTCTGAATTTTCTTAAAGAAGTGAAAAAAGTTAGCTCAATTCAGAATTTTACCAATGAAAATGAAAAAAGCTTCCACTTCAGTTCTTAATTTCTCAAAGACATAAAAAATTCAAAGTTCTCTTCTAATTTTTCCAAGAAAATAAAAAGGTTCCACTTCAGTTCGGGTTCTTTCTCAAAGAGATGGAAAATTTAAAGTTCTATTCTAATTTTAAATTAAATTTTAGCTCCTTTGTCTTATGGATTTACCCCTCAAATTTTAAAATTAGAAAATGAGTGACTCGTTCTATTATTAAAGACAATCATTCAAACTCGTTCATCTAACCTCCAAAACAATAGGTTAGGTTAGGTATAAATAAATATTAATAAATAAATAGAAACATTTCTACATGTTTAAGTTAGGTTAGGTTAGGTTAACTTATCATGAGCGCTCATGATAAGTTAACCTAACCTTTTCTGGCGAGTATGGTTAGGTTAGGTTAGGCTAGATTAAGTTAGGTTAGATTAGGTTAGGTTAGGTTAGGTTAGCCTACGTACGCTTCACTTAGGTTAGCTTAGGTTAGGTGAGAGACATGCAAAAAGTTAGGTGTATGATTAGTTTAGGTTAGGTTAGATTAAGTTAGGTTAGGTTCAGTTAGGTTAGGCTAGGTTAGTCTACGTACAGGTTAGGTTAGCTAGTAAACATTTCTCCATGTTTAACTTAGGTTAGGTTAGGTTAACTTATCATGAGCGCTCATGATAAGTTAACCTAACCTAACCTAAGTTAAACATGGAGAAATGTTTACTAGCTAACCTAACCTGTACGTAGACTAACCTAGCCTAACCTAACTTAACCTAACCTAACTTAATCTAACCTAACCTAACCTAATCATACACCTAACTTTTTGCCTGTCTCTCACCTAACCTAAGCTAACCTAAGTGTAGCGTACGTAGGCTAACCTAACCTAACTTAACCTAACCTAATCTAACCTAACTTAATCTAGCCTAACCTAACCATACTCGCCAGAAAAGGTTAGGTTAACTTATCATGAGCGCTCATGATAAGTTAACCTAACCTAACCTAACTTAAACATGTAGAAATGTTTCTATTTATTTATTAATATTTATTTATACCTAACCTAACCTATTGTTTTGGAGGTTAGATGAACGAGTTTGAATGATTGTCTTTAATAATAGAACGAGTCACTCATTTTCTAATTTAAAAATTTGAGGGGTAAATCCATAAGACAAAGGAGCTAAAATTTAATTTAAAATTAGAATAGAACTTTAAATTTTCCATCTCTTTGAGAAAGAACCCGAACTGAAGTGGAACCTTTTTATTTTCTTGGAAAAATTAGAAGAGAACTTTGAATTTTTATGTCTTTGAGAAATTAAGAACTGAAGTGGAAGCTTTTTTCATTTTCATTGGTAAAATTCAGAATTGAGCTAACTTTTTTCACTTCTTTAAGAAAATTCAGAAGAGAACTTGAACATTTTGCACTTCTTCGAGAAAACTCAGAATTAAAGTGATGCACCTTATCTTCATGTCGAAGATTCAAAATCAATGTATAACTTTTTCTATCTTCTATGAAAAATTTGGAACAGAACTTTAAATTTTTCATCTCTTTGCAAAAAATCGGAACTGAATTTAAGAAAATTAGAATTAAAGTGAAACTTTTTATCTTCACTGGAAAATAAACACAATCATAGTATAACTTTTCCTATCTTCTACAGAAAAATTTAGAACTGAACTTTAAATTTTTTATGTCTTTGAGAAACTATGAACTGAAGTGGAAGGTTTTTTCATTTTCATTGGTAAAATTCAGAATTGAGCTAACTTTTTTCTCTTCTTTAAGAAAATTCAGAAGAGAACTTGAACATTTTGCACTTCTTCGAGAAAACCCTGAATTAAAGTTTAGTTCCTTATCTTCATGTTGCATATTCACAATCAACGTATAACTTTTTCTATCTTATATGAAAAATTTGGAACAGAACTTTAAATTTTTCATCTCTTTGAGAAAAATCAGAACTGAATTTAAGAAAAATTATAAATAAAGTGAAACTTTTGATCTTCATGGAAAATAATCACAATCATAGTATTACTTTTTATATCTTTCATCTAAAAATTTAGAATAGAACTTTAAATTTTTTTATTTCATTGGGGAACTTAAAACTGAAGGTGAAGATTTTTATTTTCTCTGGAGAAATTAGAATTGAAGTGTGTTCTTTGGTAAAGTTCAGAAGAGAACTTGAACTTTTCTTCACTTCGTTGAGACAATTTTAAATTGAACTAGAACTTTTTATCTTCCGTGAAAATATTCACAAGTATGGTATTACTTTTTCTATCTTCCACCGAAAAATTTAGAATTAAACTTTAAATTTCTTTATGTCCTTGTGAAATAAAGAACTGAAGTGGAAGACTTTTATTTTCTCTGGTGAAATTAGAATTGAATTGTGTTCTTTAGTAAAATTCAGAAGAGAGCTTGAACTTTTCTTCACTTCGTTGAGAAAATTGTAAATTGAACTAGAACTTTTTATCTTCCGGGAAAATATTCACAAGTATGGTATTAATTTTTCTATCTCCCGCCGAAAAATTTAGAATTGAACTTTAAATTTCTTTATGTCTTTGTGAAATAAAGAACATAAGTGGAAGATTTTTGTTTTCTCTAGAGAAATTAGAATTGAAGTATGTTCTTTGGTAAAGTTCAGAAGAGAACTTGAACTTTTCTTCACTTCGTTGAGAAAATTTTAAATTGAACTAGAACTTTTTATCTTCCGGGAAAATATTCACAAGTATGGTATTACTTTTTCTATCTTCCACCGAAAAAATTTAGAATTGAACTTTAAATTTCTTTATGACTTTGTGAAATAAAGAACTTAAGTGGAAGATTTTTATTTTCTCTGGTGAAATTAGAATTGAATTGTGTTCTTTGGTAAAATTCAGTAGAGAACTTGAACTTTTCTTCACTTCGTTGAGAAAATTTTAAATTGAACTAGAACTTTTTATCTTCCGGGAAAATATTCACAAGTATGGTATTACTTTTTCTATCTTCCACCAAAAAAATTTAGTATTGAACTTTAAATTTCTTTATGACTTTGTGAAATAAAGAACTTAAGTGGAAGATTTTTATTTTCTCTGGTGAAATTAGAATTGAATTGTGTTCTTTGGTAAAATTCAGTAGAGAACTTGAACTTTTCTTCACTTCGTTGAGAAAATTTTAAATTGAACTAGAACTTTTTATCTTCCGTGAAAATATTCACAAGTATGGTATTAATTTTTCTATCTCCCGCCGAAAAATTTAGAATTGAACTTTAAATTTCTTTATGTCTTTGTGAAATAAAGAACTTAAGTGGAAGATTTTTGTTTTCTCTAGAGAAATTAGAATTGAAGTGTGTTCTTTGGTAAAGTTCAGAAGAGAACTTGAACTTTTCTTCACTTCGTTGAGAAAATTTTAAATTGAACTAGAACTTTTTATCTTCCGGGAAAATATTCACAAGTATGGTATTACTTTTTCTATCTTCCACCGAAAAATTTAGAATTGAACTTTAAATTTCTTTATGTCTCTGTGAAATAAAGAACTGAAGTGGAAGATTTTTATTTTCTCTGGAGGAATTAGAATTGAATTGTGTTCTTTGGTAAAATTCCGAAGAGAACTTGAACTTTTTTATCTTCTGTAAAAAATTTGGAACAGTATTTTAAATTTTTCATCTCTTCGAGAGAATATTCACAAGTATGGTATTACTTTTTCTATCTTCCACCGAAAAATTTAGAATTGAACTTTAAATTTCCTTATGTCTTTGTGAAATAAAGAACTGAAGTGGAAGATTTTTATTTTCTCTGGTGAAATTAGAATTGAATTATGTCCTTTGGTAAAATTCAGAAGAGAACTTGAATTTTTCTTCACTTCGTTGAGAAGTGAAGAAAATTGAACTAGAACTTTTTATCTTCCGGGAAAATATTCACAAGTATGGTATTACTTTTTCTATCTTCCACCGAAAAATTTAGAATTGAACTTTAAATTTCTTTATGTCTTTGTGAAATCAAGAACTTAAGTGGAAGATTTTTATTTTCTCTGGAGAAATTAGAATTGAATGTGTTCTTTGGTAAAATTCAGTAGAGAACTTGAACTTTTCTTCACTTCGTTGAGAAAATTTTAAATTGAACTCGAACTTTTTATCTTCCGTGAAAATATTCACAAGTATGGTATTACTTTTTCTATCTTCCACCGAAAAATTTAGAATTGAACTTTAAATTTCTTTATGACTTTGTGAAATAAAGAACTTAAGTGGAAGATTTTGTTTTCTCTAGAGAAATTAGAATTGAAGTGTGTTCTTTGGTAAAATTCAGTAGAGAACTTGAACTTTTTTTCACTTCGCTGAGAAAATTTTAAATTGAACTAGAACTTTTTATCTTCCGGGAAAATATTCACAAGTATGGTATTACTTTTTCTATCTCCCGCCGAAAAATTTAGAATTGAACTTTAAATTTCTTTATGTCTTTGTGAAATAAAGAACATAAGTGGAAGATTTTTGTTTTCTCTAGAGAAATTAGAATTGAAGTATGTTCTTTGGTAAAGTTCAGAAGAGAACTTGAACTTTTCTTCACTTCGTTGAGAAAATTTTAAATTGAACTAGAACTTTTTATCTTCCGGGAAAATATTCACAAGTATGGTATTACTTTTTCTATCTTCCACCGAAAAAATTTAGAATTGAACTTTAAATTTCTTTATGACTTTGTGAAATAAAGAACTTAAGTGGAAGATTTTTATTTTCTCTGGTGAAATTAGAATTGAATTGTGTTCTTTGGTAAAATTCAGTAGAGAACTTGAACTTTTCTTCACTTCGTTGAGAAAATTTTAAATTGAACTAGAACTTTTTATCTTCCGGGAAAATATTCACAAGTATGGTATTACTTTTTCTATCTTCCACCAAAAAAATTTAGTATTGAACTTTAAATTTCTTTATGACTTTGTGAAATAAAGAACTTAAGTTGAAGATTTTTATTTTCTCTGGTGAAATTAGAATTGAATTGTGTTCTTTGGTAAAATTCAGTAGAGAACTTGAACTTTTCTTCACTTCGTTGAGAAAATTTTAAATTGAACTAGAACTTTTTATCTTCCGTGAAAATATTCACAAGTATGGTATTAATTTTTCTATCTCCCGCCGAAAAATTTAGAATTGAACTTTAAATTTCTTTATGTCTTTGTGAAATAAAGAACTTAAGTGGAAGATTTTTGTTTTCTCTAGAGAAATTAGAATTGAAGTGTGTTCTTTGGTAAAGTTCAGAAGAGAACTTGAACTTTTCTTCACTTCGTTGAGAAAATTTTAAATTGAACTAGAACTTTTTATCTTCCGGGAAAATATTCACAAGTATGGTATTGCTTTTTCTATCTTCCACCGAAAAATTTAGAATTGAACTTTAAATTTCTTTATGTCTTTGTGAAATAAAGAACTGAAGTGGAAGATTTTTATTTTCTCTGGAGGAACTATAATTGAATTGTGTTCTTTGGTAAAATTCCGAAGAGAACTTGAACTTTTTTGATCTTCTGTAAAAAATTTGGAACAGTATTTTAAATTTTTCATCTCTTCGAGAGAATATTCACAAGTATGGTATTACTTTTTCTATCTTCCACCGAAAAATTTAGAATTGAACTTTAAATTTCCTTATGTCTTTGTGAAATAAAGAACTGAAGTGGAAGATTTTTATTTTCTCTGGTGAAATTAGAATTGAATTATGTCCTTTGGTAAAATTCAGAAGAGAACTTGAATTTTTCTTCACTTCGTTGAGAAGTGAAGAAAATTGAACTAGAACTTTTTATCTTCCGGGAAAATATTCACAAGTATGGTATTACTTTTTCTATCTTCCACCGAAAAATTTAGAATTGAACTTTAAATTTCTTTCTGTCTTTGTGAAATCAAGAACTTAAGTGGAAGATTTTTATTTTCTCTGGAGAAATTAGAATTGAATGTGTTCTTTGGTAAAATTCAGTAGAGAACTTGAACTTTTCTTCACTTCGTTGAGAAAATTTTAAATTGAACTAGAACTTTTTATCTTCCGTGAAAATATTCACAAGTATGGTATTACTTTTTCTATCTTCCACCGAAAAATTTAGAATTGAACTTTAAATTTCTTTATGACTTTGTGAAATGAAGAACTTAAGTGGAAGATTTTTGTTTTCTCTAGAGAAATTAGAATTGAAGTGTGTTCTTTGGTAAAATTCAGTAGAGAACTTGAACTTTTTTTCACTTCGTTGAGAAAATTTTAAATTGAACTAGAACTTTTTATCTTCCGGGAAAATATTCACAAGTATGGTATTACTTTTTCTATCTCCCGCTGAAAAATTTAGAATTGAACTTTAAATTTCTTTATGTCTTTGTGAAATAAAGAACATAAGTGGAAGATTTTTGTTTTCTCTAGAGAAATTAGAATTGAAGTATGTTCTTTGGTAAAGTTCAGTTATCTTCAGTTAGAACTTTTTTATCTTCTGTAAAAAATTTGGAACAGTATTTTAAGTTTTTCATCTCTTCGAGAGAATATTCACAAGTATGGTATTACTTTTTCTATCTTCCACCGAAAAATTTAGAATTGAACTTTAAATTTCTTTATGTCTTTGTGAAATAAAGAACTGAAGTGGAAGATTTTTGTTTTCTCTGGAGAAATTAGAATTGAATTGTGTTCTTTGGTAAAATTCCGAAGAGAACTTGAACTTTTTTATCTTCAGTGAAAAATTTAGAACAGTATTTTAAATTTTTCATCTCTTCGAGACAGATCTGAACTAAAGTGGAAAATCTTTATATTATTTGGAAAAATAGAAATGATCAATGACTAATTTCTTTTTCATTGAGAAAATTCAGAAGAGAACTTGAACTTTCCTTGACTTCGTTGAGAAAATTTTAAATTGAACTAGAACTTTTTATCTTCCGTGAAAATATTCACAAGTATTGTATTACTTTTTCTATCTTCCACCGAAAAATTTAGAATTGAACTTTAAATTTCTTTATGTCTTTGTGAAATAAAGAACTTAAGTGGAAGATTTTTATTTTCTCTGGAGAAATTAGAATTGAATGTGTTCTTTGGTAAAATTCAGTAGAGAACTTGAACTTTTCTTCACTTCACTGAGAAAATTTTAAATTGAACTAGAACTTTTTATCTTCCGTGAAAATATTCACAAGTATTGTATTACTTTTTCTATCTTCCACCGAAAAATTAGAATTGAACTTTAAATTTCTTTATGTCTTTGTAAAATAAAGAACTTAAGTGGAAGATTTTTATTTTCTCTGGGTAAATTAGAATTGAATTGTGTTCTTTGGTAAAATTCAGTAGAGAACTTGAACTTTTCTTCACTTCGTTGAGAAAATTTTAAATTGAACTAGAACTTTTTATCTTCCGTGAAAATATTCACAAGTAAGGTATTACTTTTGTATCTTCCACCGAAAAATTTAGAATTGAACTTTAAATTTCTTTATGTCTTTGTGAAATAAAGAACTGAAGTGGAAGGTTTTTATTTTCTCTGGTGAAATTAGAATTGAAGTGTGTTCTTTGGTAAAATTCAGAAGAGAACTTGAACTTTTCTTCACTTCGTTGAGAAAATTTTAAATTGAACTAGAACTTTTTATCTTCCGGGAAAATATTCACAAGTATGGTATTACTTTTTCTATCTTCCACCGAAAAATTTAGAATTGAACTTTAAATTTCTTTATGTCTTTGTGAAATATAGAACTTAAGTGGAAGATTTTTATTTTCTCTGGATAAATTAGAATTGAATTGTGTTCTTTGGTAAAATTCAGTAGAGAACTTGAACTTTCCTTCACTTCGTTGAGAAAATTTAAAATTGAACTAGAACTTTTTATCTTCTGTGAAAATATTCACAAGTATAGTATTACTTTTTCTGTTTTCCACCGAAAAATTTAGAATTGAACTTTAAATTTCTTTATGTCTTTATGAAATATAGAACTTAAGTGGAAGATTTTTGTTTTCTCTTTAGAAATTAGAATTGAATTGTGTTCTTTGGTAAAATTCAGTAGAGAACTTGAACTTTCCTTCACTTCGTTGAGAAAATTTAAAATTGAACTAGAACTTTTTATCTTCCGTGAAAATATTCACAAGTATGGTATTACTTTTTCTATCTTCCACCGGAAAATTTAGAATTGAACTCTAAATTTCTTTATGTCTTTGTGAAATAAAGAACTGAAGTGGAAGATTTTTGTTTTCTCTGGAGAAATTAGAATTGAATTGTGTTCTTTGGTAAAATTCCGAAGGGAACTTGAACTTTTTTATCTTCAATGAAAAATTTAGAACAGTATTTTAAATTTTTCATCTCTTCGAGACAGATCTGAACTAAAGTGGAAAATTTTTATATTATTTGGAAAAATAGAAATGATCAATGACTAATTTCTTTTTCATTGAGAAAATTCAGAAGAGAACTTGAACTTTCCTTGACTTCGTTGAGAAAATTTTAAATTGAACTAGAACTTTTTATCTTCCGTGAAAGTATTCACAAGTATGGTAGTACTTTTTCTATCTTCCACTGAAAAAATTAGAATTGAACTTTAAATTTCTTTATGTCTTTGTGAAATAAAGAACTTAAGTGGAAGATTTTTATTTTCTCTGGAGAAATTAGAATTGAATGTGTAGAACTTTTTATCTTCCGTGAAAATATTCACAAGTATCTTCCGTGAAAATATTCACAAGTATGGTATTACTTTTTCTATCTTCCACCGAAAAATTAGAATTGAACTTTAAATTGCTTTATGTCTTTTTTAAATAAAGAACTTAAGTGGAAGATTTTTATTTTCTCTGGAGAAATTAGAATTGAATTGTGTTCTTTGGTAAAATTCAGTAGAGAACTTGAACTTTTCTTCACTTCGCTGAGAAAATTTTAAATTGAACTAGAACTTTTTATCTTCCGTGAAAATATTCACAAGTATGGTATTACTTTTTCCATCTTCCATCGAAAAATTTAGAATTGAACTTTAAATTTCTTTATGTCTTTGTGAAATAAAGAACTGAAGTGGAAGATTTTTATTTTCTCTGGTGAAATTAGAATTGAAGTGTGTTCTTTGGTAAAATTCAGAAGAGAACTTGAACTTTTCTTCACTTCGTTGAGAAAATTTTAAATTGAACTAGAACTTTTTATCTTCCAGGAAAATATTCACAAGTTTGGCATTACTTTTTCTATCTTCCACCGAAAAATTTACTGAAATATTCCAACTCTTGCATTTCAATGAAAGAAATTCAAAATGAACTTTGAAAAATCAATAAAATGTAACTGTGACAAGGTAAACCACAACCAAACACTACTGAAATATTCCAACTCTTGTTTTTCAACGAAAGAAATTCAAAATGAACTTTGAAAAATCAGGCCTTTGGGGCGCCGGGGGCCCTTTGGGGGGCCCGGGGGAGGGGCACTTCTGTGCCTCAATGCACAAAAAAAATATTAAAGAATTGGGAAGGGGAGGAGGGCAGGGGGAGGGGGGGAGTGGGGAGGGGGAGGGGAGGGGATGGTGAGGAGGGGGAGGGAGAGGGAGGGGGGCAACCTTTGGGGACCGGGGGGTTCCTTCGGGATTGGGGTATGGGGATCGGAGCCCTTTGGGTCGGGGTAGGGTGATCGGGGCCCTTTGGGGTTGGGGTAGAGGACCTCACGACACTGTTCAAATAGAACTTGTTTACTATAACGTCCACACTCAAAACCTCTTCTAAAACCTTTTCTAAAATCATCTTTTAAAATGTCTCTAACTGTTTCGCCGAAATAATTCCCTAAAATGTTTAAAACCGTTTCACCCAAATAATCCCCTAAAAGTAATTTATGTGTGTTCCTTTTGTTTTTGGCATCCCTGCGCTGTCACATTTCAAATTTCTAGGAAACCCTTTCCTACGTTAATCTCTTCATCTCATAAATGTTCCTAGCTACACTATTAAGGGTTCGTTAGAATATCAATTTATCTCTCCGACTTAAAGCTCAGTGAAGCCGTATTTAAAAATAGAATTTCTATTTCTTTAAACTCCCGCATAATTCCAAGATAACAAGTGATGTCATTTGTAATTCCTGACACTAAAGATCAATGAAGCCCTATTTAAAAATAGAATATTAATTTTTCTCTCTGACCTAAAGAACGTTTATCCCTCAGACCTAAGATTAAAGAAGCCATAATGTTTGTTTCTTAATTCCCCTTTCGTGAACCAATAATTCCCCCGCAGATTATGTAAATCAATTTCTCAGGTTAGGTTAGCCTAAAGATCAAAGAAACCATAATGTTTCTTAATTCCCCCTTTCGTAAATCAATACATTCTCCCCCACCGATTATGTAAATCAATTTCTCAGGTTAGGCTAGCCAAACAACAATGAAGCCATGTTTGTTTCTTAATTCCCCCTTTCGTAAATCAATATATTCTCCCCCACCGATTATGTAAATCACCCCAATGTAATTACACCTGGACAAACAACAGCAAATAAATCGACCTTGAAACATCCATCAAAGTGAGAAAGTTCCTGTTTTTCCATTCTCACTGACAATGAACCATAAAACATCCATCAAAGTGAGAAAGTTCCTGTTTTTTCATTCTCACTGACAAAAACCATAAAACAGACATGAATTGCTGTTGACATCCATGAAAAACATCAAATAAATTGACCAACACACATAACCATCCAAGAAAACATCCATCAATGTGAGAAAATTCATGTTTTTTCAAGTGAGAAAAATTCTGTTTTTTCATTCTCACTGGAAAAACCATAAAAACATGCATAAATTATGTCCTGTTTGGAGTCGGACCCCCCTTTCTACTGGTAACGAACTGTAAGTAAGGAGCGACCCGGCTCAATGGTAACCGAAACTCTAGAAAACAGGTTTTTCCGAAGAATCAGATTTTAATGCTGATTTCAAATATATAACTTTCATCAAGTTTAGTGCTGCCCATCAAAAGTTACGCGCCTGTGAAAATTTGGCTGATTTTCAAAAAAGGGGTAAAGACCCCCTAAAAATTATAGAACCTTAATGAAAATCACACCATAATATTCAGCGTATCAGAGAACCCTTCTGTAGAGGTTTCAAGCTCCTATCTACAAAAATGTGGAATTTTGCATTTTTTGCCAGAAGAAAGATCACGGATGCGTGTTTATTTGTTTGTTTTTTTCCCCAGGGATGATCGTATCGACCCAGTGGTCCCAGAATATCGTGGGAGGGCTCATTGGAACGGAAATTATAAGTTCTAGTGCCCTTTTTAAGTGACCAAAAAAATGGAGGGCAACTAGGCCCCCTCCCACGCTTATTTTTTTCCCAATCAAAATTCACCCAATCAAAATTTCAAGATAGCCATTTTGTTCAGCATGGTCGAAAATATGATAAATATGTCTTTTAGGATGGCTTAATCCCCCGAAGTCCCCAGGGGGAGGGCTAAAATTTATGAACTTTACCCAATGTTAACATATAGTATTGGTTATTCGGAAGTATACAGAAGTTTTCAGGAGGGTTTTTTTCTGGTAGTGGGGGGGGGGGGGCGGGGCTGGGTAGGGGGTTATGTTGGAGGATCTGTCCATAAAGGAAGTTTTCATGGGAGAAGGGAAATTGCCCTGAAGGGGGTGCCGGACTTGGCAGCATTATTTATTGGTTATTGGGAAGTATACAGACATTTTCAGGAATGATTTTTTTCTGGAGGGGGGGGGGAGGGCTAGAGGAGGAGGTTTCTCTGGAGAATCTTACCCTGGAGGATTTTTCTTTGGGGTAAGGGACATTTCTATGAAGGGGTCGCCGGATTTCCAAGCATTATTTAAAAAATGATCAGAAATTAAATAAAAAAAAAAAACAAGTTTTTTCAACTGAAAGTAAGAAGCAACATTAGAACTTTCAACGAACAGAAATTATAACGTATGTGAGGGGGTTCTCCCCCAAGTCAATACCTCACTCTTTACGCTACAGTTTTTTTCTAGTGCTTTCAAAAGGGCTATCTATTCTAATTAAACGGCCTTTGTGATTCAGGGGTTTGTGAATCAATTTTTTTTTTACTTTAACGTAAAGAGCGTGGTATTGACTAAGGGGAGAACCCCATCATATACGTAATAACATATACGTAATAAAAAAAAAACAATAAAAAAAGCAAGCGATATGGCTCAATGGTAATCGAAACTTTTAAAAACAGAATTTTGATGTCAATATATGTATCAAAAGAATGTGTTTATAATGCGTATTCTAAATATATACATTTTATTAAGTTTAGTATTACTCATCAAAGGCTACGAGCCTGAGAAAATTTACCCGATTTTTTAAAGAGGGGGGAAACATCCCCTACAAGTGAAAGAATTTTAATGAAAATCACACCGTCAGATTCAGCGTATAAGAAAACCCTATTACATAGGTTTCAAGCTCATATCTGCAAAAATCTGCAACTTTGTATTTTTTGCCAGAAGAAAAATATACGAATATAGACGTTAGTTACGTAAGTTAATTTGCAAATTACGTCATAACCAAATTTAGAGACATCCATTTAGCAAAAGAAAAGTAAAATTTTTATGCAAATTTTGTTTACTTACTCAATGACGGTGAGCCAAAATAAAAGCTGCATTAACTAAAAAACGATCAGAAATTAAATAAAAAAAACAAGTTTTTAAAACTGAAAGTAAGGAGCGACATTAAAACTTAAAACGAACAGAAATTATTCTGTATATGAAAGGGGCTGTCCCCTCCTCAACGCCTCGCTCTTTACGCTAAAGTTTGACTCTATCTCACAACTTTATTTTTTAAAACAATAAAAAACTTTAGCGTAAAGAGTGAGGCGTTGAGGAGGGGACAGCCCCTTTCATATACGGAATAATTTCTGTTCGTTTTAAGTTTTAATTTCGCTCCTTACTTTCAGTTTAAAAAACTTGTTTTTTTTTTTATTTAGTTATAGTAAAGATCGATGTGAGTATAATGTATTATTTTTTGTTGTTGTTGTATTTGTTTAGACAAATAAACAACAGCAAAAAATACAAATGAATGTGCATTGCCAGTTTAATATACATATAATGATGTTTAGTAATCAAAATCTTAATATTATTTGATTTATTAAAGTAAAAACATTTATATTTTTTTCAGTAAAGTGCAAATTATTTTCTGGCCTTGAGAAGGCATAGGGGTTTTGAGCCCAACTTATGTTAATTTCTGCTCGTTTTGAGTTTGACTCGGTTATTTATTGTAATTTCTGTTCGTTTTGAGTTTCATTTATTTATCGATGCTGATTTGTGGTAGTTTCACGCTTGGTAGATTGTTTGATTTTATATTTGCTCATTTTTTTTAATGGGGTTCTTTACTTTTCTTCGAAAAATTTATTTTGTGGAAAAAGTTTTTTTTAATTAATTGTTCAAAATAGCCCAATGGTCTAATAACTATGCCTCTAAGACTGCCAATCCACTTTTGCCCTTGAGGTCAATGGCTGTAGGCTATGTAAGTGTCTCAATATTAACATATAAGGCTTTTTTTGTAAAAGAGGAAGCCAAATCAAGTGTAAATCAAAAGTTCTAGCACATTTTGTAAGAGTCAAAGGTGATTCGAGGGCAACCATTCCCCTCTCGCACCTTTATTCCCAAATATAATCTATAGAAATGTTGAGTTGGCCATATTGTGCAAAATAATCCAAAGTTCAAATAAATATGCCTCTGGAGTGGCCAATCCACCCTTAGCCTCCAACCTTAGCTGTAGGCTTTGCAAGTTGCCCAATATTAACATAAAAGTTTATTTATTGGGAGTAGAGAAGGTGTAAATCAAAACTGCTAGTGCCCTCTGTAAGAGTCAAGGGTGAGCAAGTGGCAACCATTCCCCTCCCGCATCTTTATTCCCAAATGCATTCAGTAAAAATGTTGAGTTGGTCATATTGTTCAAAATGGTGCAAAGGTCAAATAACTATACCTCTGGGGTTGCCAATCCACCGTTGACCCCCAAGGCAAGGGCTCTAAGCTATGCAGGTTGCCCATTATTAACAAATAAATGTTTTTTGTAGGGATAAGAGTTCATGTTGGATCCTGTCTCTCCAAAAAATCCCAGAGTTTTAAGGTCAGGCTTTCAGAAATTATAAAAGAGATGCCAAACACAATAAAGACACACTTTGCGCTTGCTAGTTGTCAAAAGCGAATATCTGTATCACCTCGGGAACAGCTGTGGCTCTTAAGTTAAAATTTTTAAGGGCAACCAGCCCTCTCCTTGCCTTATTTAGGTGCTCTTTCTGCTCAACACCGAGCGAAATTTGAAACTATCATTTTGTTCAAACTTGACGAAGTTCTAACTGCTATGACTCCGGGGATGCCTTATATCCCACAATCAAGGG
The DNA here is from genome assembly GCA_027921565.1 of Artemia sinica. Lineage (NCBI taxonomy): Eukaryota > Metazoa > Arthropoda > Branchiopoda > Anostraca > Artemiidae > Artemia > Artemia sinica. The sequence goes on along the minus strand of CM051261.1, from coordinate 23,617,414 downwards.
GTATGACTTTAAATTTCCAGCCTAAGACCCTTAGCCATTCCTTAGAGATTACTATTGTACCCCTTTGACAGACTTCCTGCATATAGTGTGTTCCGATGTTGTTTTTCATCTCCCTCAACATTTTCTCAATGTTTATGCCCTTAGCCTTTTTAAAGACTTAAAATCAAAGATGCCTCCTCTTCCCAAGTATCAACTTTATATATAAACAATAGGCAGCTTGTAGAAAGTAAAATATTTGCCCCAGGGGCTATCGGTTTTGTCATCCCTGGAAGCATAGTTATTTGACTTTTTGACTTCCTTGAATAAGATGGATATCTCAAAATTTTGATCGGATGGGTTTGGCGAAAAAAGGGCATTTGACGCTGATTGACCTCTGATTGCTTCTTAATCTTAAAAATGACAATAGAACTTTTCATTTATAATCGAATGAAGACCTTCCAAAGTTTATACGACCACTCCATCCATATGATGGGCGCTTGAGAAAAAAGAAAAATAAATAATAATATCTTGAAGTCTTCTGGGTCTTTACTATAGGCCCAGCTAAAGTGCTGTCTCTGACTTAAACCGAAAATACGACTTTCTATTTCCTCTCTAATGAACATCCAAAATTGTCCAGGGTGAACACGGTGAATTTATCCGAAAGGTAGTTTCCACAGGGGGGAGGGGGTGGGGTATTTTCCGTGAGGGAATTTTCGACGGGGGGATTTTCTGGGGGGTGGGTGATTTTCCACGAGGGGTATTTTCAAGCCAAATCTTACTAAAGGAATATTTTTTTTTGGGGGGGGGTTAAAGAGGGAAAATATTCAGCACCAAAAATTCAGGAGTATTTAGAACAAAATGGCTTTCTCAAAATTTCATCGGATGTATTTGGGCAAAAAGAATGTGAGGGGGGGAGGACTGGTAGCCCTCCGATATCTTTTGGCTCTTAAAAAGTTGCTTCGGAACTTCAAATTTAAATAAAATATCCCCCCCCCCTAAAAAAAGTTTATACAACCGCCTTTTGAATCTGAAGTGTCTCAGGGGAAAAAATGACATTACATTGAACCCCTTTGGCTCTTCACTATAGGCAGTGCTATAGTGTTGTCTCTGAAAGCTCCATTCCAAAATTACAAATCTCGGCTTCAAATAATGCCTATACAAAAAAAAAACGAAGAAAAGTGGATGACAAAACAAAGAATAGTGGTTACGTTTTTACCCATCTCGGTGAAATTTTAAGTGTCCTTAGCTTCTTTCTGTCCAATTTAGACCCAAAAGAAAGACATATAATTACCCAAAAAAAGTTTTTTGGATTGAGTTTTATTCAGAAAAACCAAGCAAACGCTGAAGACAGAAGGGGTTTGGGAGTAAAATCTTCAGTGTTAAATATGAACGATATTTTGATGCCGAAAGGGTAAGGTCTTCAAGCTTAGCAAATTACTTTTAAGTCCCAGACAGGTCAGATGTTAAATATAACGGTAACCATGCTCATGATGCAAAGGTTGAAAACTAGACGAGCAAAGTAAAAAAAAACCGCCGTAAAACTGAAATCCTTTCAATAGAAACATTTATCGTGAAGAAAATGTGAAATATAGTTTCAAAATGACGCAAGACAGAAAAGGATATACAAACTCCCTTAAGAGAAACTCTTTTAATCAAGAAAGCCAAAAGAAACTTTTTGATCCACCTAGCGTTTTTGCACTATAAGTCGCTAGTCATCTCTAAATCTATTTACGTCTATGTAAAAAATAGAGTAAAAAAAAGAACTATCTGTTGCCAGGTAATACAAACATTTAACCTGCAGTATGTCGGGAATGACCTGGGAGGAGGGGGTCAATTTGAAACTCACTGGAAGTGCAAAGATGCAGAACCTGAACTTTGACTTGAGGATGGTTGTGAGGGGGGGGGGGGGTAGGGATGTAAAAGAGTTTCGTCTCAAACTACTCAGATATTTTTGCATTTCAAGCTCCTACTTGATATTGAATCTAATAGTAGTGGGAGGGGTACAGATACAGAACGCACATCTGAACTACCATTGTAAAAAACCTACCAAACACGTTACACTAGGCTTATCATGATATACAATATGGAGCTTACAGCCCAAAGGTTTAAACCACCTCAATAGATACTGATGGTACATAATTTATTCGTTATTAGTACTTGCAAGATACCATAGCTATGAGGCCATGGCAACCAATCCATAGCAACCAGATTCAATATAAGGAGCGATTTTCACTGTAATTAATATTAGTTAGAAAATTGAATTCAGAGAGAGAACAGTTTTTTTATACTCTATTATTTGTCTAGATATTAGCAAAAATTACTGTGATGTTTACACTGTTAGAAATTGATTGTGGAGCTGGGAGTAGTAACGATACAAAGACGAGAGTACCAAACGTAGCAGTAGAAATTACACGAGGATCACGACCAAGCCTTGAATGGAATGACATGTATGCAAAGTATGTGATATTATTGACTAAATTTAAATTGGAGGAGCAATTATACTTTGTAGCGAAACTTGATATAATGCATATAAATAGACTTCAAGCTTCTTTAAATACAATAGTGAAATAAATTGAGGAGAATAAGTTGTATCAGTGATTATTATTGTTGTTGTAGCTACCGAATATCCTTGAAGTAGAAAGACTCCTAGTTAGTCTAAAGTTGGTAGTGAGAGTTTTAGGATTGAAAAAAAAAACGGATGGACTTGAGAAAAAAAATATACGGAATCTTGTCATTATGAAAAAATGTTTGATTTTAGATGATGATTTTCTTGAGTTATCTTTTCAAAGGAAAATATCTTATCGACGAATACTTGACGATATAATGAGAAATGATTCTCCATCTTTGGACTTTTGTATGAAACTTTTATGTCGTGGTCCAAATGCATTTACAAAATTTATTGACATAATAATCGAAACAAAACAAAATGGTATAGTGGATTTGCTATTGAACACCCTGCCATAGAAATTTATGACCAAGGATTTTTTTTTGAATGAGAATAATGAATCAAGAATTCAGAAGATCTCGTTCACACAGCTTTTATGATATCATAAATTATGACCAAAAATTCTATATTCTTCGCTGTTTCAAAGATGCATAGCCAACGACCTGTCTTTACGCTTGATGGACTGCAATTAACAGTGATTAAGTTGTTGTTAACACTTGGAATTATTTCAAGAAAGTCCGATGGTAAACAATAGGATTTTTGTTTGGACATGAATACATATTAAATCCGCTGATTACTTGATTTGTGTTTATGGTGCTAGGTCTAGTAGAACACTGCCATCGGGGTTAATTTCTCGATAATTTTCAAATTGTTTTATTGTACGTGCCTTGGTTTGAAAAAACAAAGGAAAAGATTTTAAAAGGAAACGTCTTCTCTAAGTGGATGGTAGCTTTTTTACACTTTTACTGCCAATAATTGCAGGACTTGTCAACAGTTTTCTCTAGATGGTTAAACTCTACAACTTGACCCCAATAGAACCCGCTCTTTCACCAATGGAACACTTTGAGGACAATCTGAGTAAATTCTTTATTCATGAGAATATTGGTGATGAAAAAAAAACTATTTTTACTTCAAGATGCTATTCGACGAGTGGGCAAACATAGACCCTATAATGTAAGAACGGTCAATGTAAATGTCGTTGATCACAAAAAGGATATATCTCCTCAATATTTTACTGGAACAATAACACAATCAAAAGAGGAGGAGAAATTTATTTCAGTGTTGTTAAGTATTTGAAATATAATGCTACACTCATATCGTGAACAAAGTAAAAGAGTCTTAACATATCTCATGGAAAGTGGTCAAGATTCAAGAGACAAGTTATAACCTTCTTGATTTATTTTATGATATGGTTACAATCATAAAGGACTTTTATTGTTTGACAATCATCTATACAACTTTTTAAATACGTTAAACTTCCTGAAAAGTCTTGTTAGCAATAATTAAATTCTAAAGAAATTAAAAGAACTTAGTCTATGACCATCATCAACAACATTCAAACAAGAAGAAAAAGAGAAGATTTTAAATCAATCTTCGCAAATTCTAGCACGCCCAGTAGAAACATTGATTTGATAACACCGGCGGTAGCTAGACAAAAGAGAAGACGTAATGATATCAATTCATCGTTAAAACCACCTTCCAGTATGTAAAAGGGTAGGGAACTTTGAAACATGTATATGAGAATATTGGTGAAGCGGGAAGTTTCAGTTCACCCACCACATTTTCCAAAATCGCTGGTGTTCACACCAAAAGTGCACAAAAGTATCTAAAAAATTAATCAAGTTAGACTTTACATCGAAGTCGTAGGGTTCGTGGTAATCATTATCAAAAAACTAAAGCCTTTTCCTCGTTGCATATATTACAAGCAGATCTCTAATCTCTAGATGAGATTCAAAGGCTTCAAAATACACCCTACAAATATATTCTACTTGCAATCAGTGTCTATAGTCGGTATACATATTCTATTCCATTGCGAAAAAAGAGATGTGTTGAAGTTGCCCAGGCTATAGAAAGTATTCTTGAACAAGATGGTTATAAAAAATTCAACCGCACCGTGGTAGTGAATTTGTTAATCCAAATGTAGAAAATGTATTATTAAAATATAATACAATGCTCTGTCATAGTCATAGTTCAATAAAGGCTGCATTGGTCAAACGATTGATAAGAACTATTCTACTTTTAATTTCAAGATATTGTACATTGAAAAATACGGCTGCTTTTATTCATGATTTAGATAAAATCATGCAAATTTATAATCAACGACCTCATCGATCATTGTCCAACGTTAGCCCTCAGGAAGTTCATCGAGGTGAAAACACACTTGACTCTTTTCTTAAACAATATTCCAATGAAAAGGTTGTGAAGAAAAAATTAATATTGGTTATGCTGTTCGAATGAATAGAACAAATAATATTTCTGAAAAGGGAGATTACTTATGGTCCATTGAACTTTTTAAAGTGTCAACAATCCTAGACACTAAAACCATAACTTATCGTCTACGAGACATCAGAGATGAAGAGATTTTTGGTAGTTTAAGACTATGAATTACAAAAACTTAAAAATAATAGTGAAATCTATCAAATTGAAAAGATATTAAAGAGTCGTACAAACAAGGGCAAGGAACATTTGCTTGTTCGTTGGCTAGGATATAACTCTGATTTAGATTCTTGGGTAGGCGTTGAAGGCATAAACTATGTCCTATGATTTTTGTGTGACATTCATATCCAATGTATCCGATCCTCTCTATGATGCTTTGAATAAAACAATATATTTTTGGACAAAATCTCCCCAAACATTAAATTTGAAGGTAGCTGTGAAGTTGCTCTCGTCGATTGTATTATCAATAATATATACGATGTTCTAAGAAAACTTACCCCTTATGAGATTAAAATAAGGCCTTTTGACTTCAGTGATGAAGGTGGGGTGGAAAATTTTGACTCTGATGATTACCCTGTTGCTACCATACCATGCAGGGAATACAATAATATGCATGAGCTATGTCGAGTTATCAACATTAAAATTACAAGTCGAAAAAAACGTAGTTTTACTTTCAACAATTCAACAGAACAAAGAATAATTTGTATAACTAATCTATTTGAGGATGAAAGAATTTTCTTCAATGAGAATTTAAGTGAGGCTCTCGGTTTTAAGGATAGTATTATTAAAGCAGAAAATTTCAGTGGCAAGAAATATGTTATCTATGCAGACTATGCACCTAGGTTCTCCTCAGACAGTTGTATATTTATTTACAGTTCATTTGTGGAACAGTCGAGAATTGGTAATTCAAATGTCCCCCTTTTATGTGTTCTAGAAAGAAAAGATATTGAAAATAATGTTCACCACCACAATATAAGACATCTCCAGTATGTCACCGTACACACGTCGTATTTGTAACTATGTCAGCTAACACTTAGAAATTAACTCGGAGATCTTTTTCCTATAACAAAGGGTTTTTGTGTCATTACATGTCATTTTTGACCCTTTGCTTAAGATGAAAAATAGAAGAATTCCATTTGTCTGTCCTGACATTGATTGTTACATTTGTACTCTCATTCCTTGTCAAATAGGTCATGGATTTGAATAATACAAGGGGCGTACTACATTGTGTGCCAATGGTCTTGGTAGCTGGTTTGCTAGGTGATTTGGTTCTACATTATCCCTTGAAAGAAAATATATTGTACCTGCTGCAACAAATTTTGCTGCCTCAACACTACAGGACTGGGGCTTGGATAAGAACTTCAACGAAAGTCTGAAGGGAAATATTAGATCTTTGGCAAGAGAAGTTGGTGAACAACTAAAATCTCAACAAAAAGGGGAAGGGATTTAAAAGGGCACGTGATCGTCATTCACTCATCAGTCTCTACCCTGGTGGGAAACGAAAGACATCAAGAACGACTTTGAAGAAAAAAAGAACAGCAATAAAAAGAAAAAGATTTTTAGAACAAAGAAGGATTTCTTCTCTTAATGTTACCTATCTTAACACACAGAATCTCATCCATCAATCACCTCGCCATTGAATCTATTCATTGCTGAAACTGTTGATGTCAGTGTCAAGTATGGCTACTATGAACAATTTCATCCTCAACAACCCCTGTCGGAAAACATAGGCTTTCACATATTTTCCAATAAGGATTACTTCCTCGATTTATCATCTAGTTTTATTGATTTAAATTTTGTGATGAAGAAAAAGTCGGATAATCAAACTCCTATCGCTACCGACGGTCTATCCTATGAAAACTGTATTCTACACAACTTTTTGAAACAGATTAATGTATTCATTAATGGAACATTGGTGAGCACTAGCATTAATTTATCAAACTATGCAAGCTACAAACAATTTATATTGATGACTCAAAAGTTCTACAAGGAGTTGAGAGGACAGGCACTGGGCTATGAATATATGTCGAATGTTGATACTGACGGTGAGTTAACTGCTGCAATAACCCAAGAGTACCATTTAATTGGAAAATTAAATCATGAAATATTTAATACATCTCATGGTTGCCTTCCAATGTTAAGATTGACATAAAGTTACAACTAGCTCAATCAACTTTCATTTTGAGAAAAACACTTGCTGTGGCGCCTGATCCAAGTGTCATTATCACTTCAGCAATTAATCATGTCTGAAAACAACAAATTATGAGCTTTGTAGCATTGGCAGTGGAAAAACTGAGAGCCAGCGGTAACAATATAAGATTTTTTGAACAAAGAAGGATTTCTTCTCTTAATATTACCTATATCCCACACTAAGAATCAAATCCATCAATCACCTCTTAATTGTATCTATTCAATGCTGAAAATTTTGATGTCCGTGTCAAGTATGGCTACTATGAAAAATTTCATCCTCAACAACCCCGGTCGAAAAATATACACTTTCAAGTATTTTCCAATGAAGATTATTTCATCGATTCATCATCTACATTTATTGATTTAAATTTCGTGGTGAATAAAGTATGATAATCAAACTGCCATCTCTACCAACGGTCTATCCTATGAAAACTGTATTCTACACAACTTGTTCAAACAAATTAATGTATTCATTAATGGAACATTGGTGAGCACTAGCAATAATTTATCAAACTATGCAAACTACATACAATTTATATTGATGAATCAAAAGTCATACAAGGAGTTGAGAGGACAGGTATTGGGCTATGAATATACATCGAATGTTGATAATGATGGTGAGTTACTGCTGCAGTGACCAAAGAGTACCCTCTAGTTGGAAAATTAAATCATGAAATATTTAATATGTCTCAATGGTTGCTTCCCAATGTTAAGATTCACATAAAGTTATAACTAGCTCAATCCAGTTTCATCTTGAGAAAAAAACTTTCTTCAGCACCTGATTCAAATATCATTATCACTTCAGCAATTCTTCATGGCCAGAAACAACAGGTTATGAGCTCTGTTGCATTGGAAGCGGAGAAAAATGTTGCTGGACTACTTCTGGCAGTTGAACATTGTTCTCGGTTAAATTTAAAGAAAGTTCAGATATTAGATTAATGCAATCATTGTCAATACTTTGTTTGAGTATGGCTTTCATAAGTGGTGGTTTTGAACGGCTTAGAACGGAAAATAAATGTCTATTTTCATGTAGTTTCTTCTGTTTCAAGATGGCAACTAATTACCTTTTTCATTGTTCACCGAAAGATATACCGTAATTTCATTGTCAAAAATATCTGTGACTACACGAATATCCTCGGGTGTATCTTGATTAAGGTAAAGTAAACTGCAGCCATAGGATTTATTTGTAGCCTGATTGTACCCTGAGAGTAGAAATTTTGGAGCACCAGGATATATTTGTTTATTGAGAGTTATTAGAGAACATGAATCACGAACAAATTTTTAAATGATACAGTAGGTGCAGTTCAAACCAAGTTTCTCATACTTTGCTCTCATGAAAGAGATTGTGTAGAACTGGAGTTACGGAAATATGTTCATGATGTGAGCGAACATTAGACAATTGTAGTATTTTCTGAGACCATTGTTCAATGGATTCAGCTAAATCATCAATAATCAGCCAAGAGTTTGGTTCCATAGTATTGAAAACATCAAGTTCTCGTATGAATTGTACCTGCACAAATGTAGCAATAGCCTTTATTTTATCATAGGACTCCTGCCAAGCACTATAGTAATAGTATATTTTTTCAGCTTTTCCATAAACATTTTATCACAATTTTCAATTATTTTAGTTAAGAGTGTCGTTTTGCCCGACACTGATGGATCACACATAAGAGATCTGAATGGTGTTTTAAATTGATACATATTTTTTGGCTTCAACAGCTGAACTAAAACTAACTGTGAACTATAACTGTGTCTAAACTGTGTCTAATGAATAAATAATTTCCCTATCACAGTCCTACTACTATGCCGTTCAAGAACATCAACACCAATTTAGAATCACATTTTCTTTTATTTTTAACAGAAAAAATAGCACTAAACAATCAAGCATCAGATTGTTTAATCATAAGAAAACACTTTTATTTAATAATAAATATATACAATACATTTAATAAACATAATATCAAAGCTTAAAACACTCTTATTATTTGACAAAAAACAATAAATATTTTATACAACGCACGCTTAATCAACAGATAATATCACAGTCTAAAACACTTTTTTTCCTTTTATTTGCAACAATAATAAATACATTTTTATGCACTTAGAAATGGGATGACCCATCCCCCCAACCCCTAGAGGCAGCCGCTGCGGAGACCAAAGGCCAGGGCAGAAGTGGAACGTTTACTGATAAAAGAGCCAATGAACGTTTTCATGCAAGGCTTTTGGTTAAATTGGAAGGCTCTATGAATCTTTGTGACCTTGAAACGATTGGCTACCATCCACCGCAATCACAAATGATGAACAACTATATTCTCTTTCGGATTAAGGTCGACAATAAGTTTTTGCTCTGAAGGTGCCCAGTGCTTATTCCCATCCTCTGCCTAAGATATATTGTGTGGATACAATAAGTCCTAAGTGTCCGGTCTATTTATGGATGAGAAAACAAAATAATTTACCAAGGCATGGATTTCCATCGGTATTTCACCATCAATTTCAAAAATCCATCCTTGCGGTCCATTCTCCTCAACGGTAACAATGTTGGGGAAAATTAAAGCACAAGGATTGTTAAGCCCTTTATAATTACCACACGGCAAAAATTAGTGAGACATTGCTTAGGGTTGAAGGGAATTCATATCCAAAAAACTGCAACAGACTTTTCAACGGTGCTATTTTGTCCATTCAGATCAGTTTTCAAGATAAGGTTCCTGTGGAAAACATACCCACCCCTCATTGATCTCTCTACAAATAGATGCTGATCCAGGTCAGTGATAAGACCTATTTCTTCTTTGCTGATTTTTGGAATTAAATCCATCACTAGGTGAGGAGTTGAAAAATAATAACCCAAATCCAACCCAAATTCCAAATAGATTTTATCGATGTTCTTGTATACAATTTCAAAAATGGACAATACAGTGCATACCAAGTACATTTTGCAATAATTCCTTCCATTTCTACATCCCTCTTTGCACTGACCCTCTTGGTAAATTCATAGTCGGCAGTGGTGCATTGACTATCAGTAAGTGAATAATAAAATGCTTCGATGGGTGGTAATGACAATAACGTAGCCTCGAGGTGGAGTTGTTGTAATCATACGCGTATATACCCTTACATGTTAATAAATCATATAGTTCATCATCTGGGAAGTGCTGTTTAAGGAGGATGAAACTGTCAAAATTATCGCTTTTCTGTACTTAAATCAATTGGCATAGGGATTTGGGGAAAAAACTAAAGGAGTCTAAAAACGGATTTTATTCAGGAGAGTATAACCAATATCTACTCTTTTCCACTTGAATTCTAAGAGCAGCAACTTCTCAGATAATTTGGGTATGATATTATAGGTTAAAGGACCACCTACCAATGCGTCATGTACAACTCCACCCTTCTGCATACGAGCCAACGTAGGTAAACAACCTTCAAATTATAATTGGAATTGTGTATAAAAACAAGAATAAAATATTACTGACTAACCTTTATATTACGTGACAGATGGGCAACTCCCCGAAATTTACTCCCTCCCGATGACATTTCCTGCCACAAATGATCATGCTCGATTAGCTTCCTCTTACCTCCTTTCCCTTTAAGCCCTTTACCCTCATAAAATTCTCCCTTACAAACCCAACATATTTTCTGATTTTTAATGGTCAACTTGTTCTCTGGTGATAGAATCATTGAATAATGCGTACGGCGCAACCCTGAAATTTCCTCATTTACTGTTATAATAAGTTTAAAAAAGGCTGTCCACATACAATTCCTCCCACCTAATGTCTGAAATTCATCTAACACATGCATGGTATTACTAGAGTATCTTTGCTTGTGGGCGTAAGAAACTCCAATGGCTTCATGTGCCTTAACACGAGTTGGACTTGATGAATCGTACACATCTGTGAGTTTCGCTTCGCAGTCTACAGAGATTATTTTACTCTGTAAGAGTAAATTCTGAAAATTTATAAAATGCAAGATCGCCCTATCACCGCTAACCCTTTCCACAGACTGGTACCCAAGATGTTTACAGCGTCTCATGTGATGCTTCAGCTTTAAATCAGTCCAAAATATGGACAGACATGTTGGACAATAGTAGTGTTTGCCACGTTTTTACCCTCCATCAGATCCCTACTAAAGTTTGTAGTTGGATTAAAGTGTCCGATGAAATCAGGCTCTGAAGGAGGCGTATATTGGAGCCTAAGCCAATGCTTCACTAATTCATGGAAGGCGCCCTCATTGGAAATATAACCCCTTTTTTTAGCACTTCGCTCACCCTTCTCAAATTCTGTTTCATACTGTAACAAAGAAACGCCAATCCTTAAATGCTCATTAGCCCGCTCAAAAATATCTATCTCCTTGAGTGCTATGGGATATTTACCGTTTAAAGAATTGAAATCTACTTTAAGGAACTTTGACCCTTCCCCACTCCCAATAGCTGCCCATTTGTCCAACTTTGTCTTAGAGGTATTCGTTTGCAGATTTCAGAAGGCTGCAATAAGGAAATTATACTTGAAACACTCTAGCCTTGTATCGAAACAGATTCGTTGCACGCCTTTACACCCTTCCAAATCTGAATGATATTTTAAAAATTTATCAGTCGGCCCCGCTCCCCCACCACCGCTTAAAATAAATTATTTTTAAATTTGAATATATTTACATTTAAATTCTCTATAAATAAAAACACTGCCTGCCCCACTATGCTTCTCATTATAATTATCAAATTTAGTTACTATACTGCTGACCCACTCCATAAATACATCTTCATACTTTTCCAAATATGGACAAATCGGTAGCATCTCAGTATGTACATAGTTTGAATATACCTCGCCCGCATTTTCATTTAAATTAAGCATTTTAGCGCTAATGAAGCGTTTAAACAGTCCCTGCCACCCTACTCCCTTATCTGTTGTTCAGGAAGGGCTCAAATCCTGTTCACATACAAATTTATGTGTATAATAAAAAAATGTATAATAAAAAAATATAGAAAAGGCTTATATTAACCAAAGTTGAAACGTAGAGTCAATCCCTCAAACCCAACGAAGGTCAGTGCCCTTATCCGCAGCGACATAATCTAATTCCTTCGATACAAAAAATAATAAAAACATGAAAAAAGCTTGGATTAAAGAAACTTTTAAAGCACAGTTAAATCACAGTTGCAGTTGAAGACATTAACAATGCCCAATGATATCTATGTGACTTTCATGTCCAATGTTTCCGATCCTATCTACAATGATTTGAATAGAACAAGTGATTTTTGGACGAAACTCCCTCCCACCATCAAATTCGACGGTGCATATAAAGTGGCTCTTATTGACTGTATTCTCAAAATACATATGACATCCTGAGAAAAGATCGCAAATATGATATAAAAATTATACCCTATGATTGGCCGCCACTCCCAGGTGATCAAGGACAAATTCAAAAGATCAATTGGATGAATCATCCGCATATTGAATTACCTTACGAAGAACTCACCTGTATGAAAGATTTATGTCGTTCTATCAATAAAAGAATTTCCGCTCGTAAAAAAGGAGCCTTTCATTTCAACTATTCAAACGAAGAGGGCAAGATCTGCATTAGTTCACCCATTGCCGATGAAAAGGTTATTCTCAATGATAATCTAAAAGATGGTCTTGGCTTTAAGCTCATTATAATCAATGGTAAAAGTACTGGAAACACTAATTTTATTTTTGCTAACTACCCGCCTGCCTTCTCCACGGACACTTGTATATTTCTCTACGTTTCATTTGTTGAAACATCCAGAGTTGGCAATAGCAATTTCCCCCTCCTAAAAGTTCTTGAAAAAACCGATCAAGAAGATATTCAACATTACAACATAAAGCATCTTCACTATATTCCCGTAAACACTTCCTATTTGGAACTCTGTCAACTAACACTAAGAACTGAATTAGGAGATCCCCTAGCAATATCAAAAGGTTTGGCTGTGATTACATGCCATATTTGAACCACTCAGCAACAAGATGTCTAATAGAAAAGTGGTGTTCATTTGTCCTGATATTGACTGCTATGTTAATACTCTTGGTCCAAGAGAACTGTGCAATGGAATGGACAATTACAAAGATCACTAATCAATTTTTGGCTATGGTCTTGGCAGTTGGTTTGCTAAGCTGTTTCGCTCTGCACTTCCTCTGGCTAGAAAATATATTGTACCGGCTGCGACAGATTTTGCACCCTCTACACTATACTATTGGAGCTCTGGCAAGGATTTTAAAAAAAGTGATTCGAAAATCTTAGGTCCAGTGCGCGAATCCTTGGCGAACATTTGAAATCTCATCAAAATGGAAAAGGTTTAAAAAGTTTGAGAAACAGTGCACCACTCATCAGTCTCTATTCAGGTCAGAAACCAAAGACATCACCCCTGTCAAAGAAAAGAAAGAAAAAGACGACACACACAGTAAACAGTAGAAGAAGAAGCCCCAGGAAGAGAATTGTTAGATCGAAACTAGATTTCTTTTCATAGATGGCATATCTACTGCATAAGGATTCCCAACCTTCAATCTCTTCATCTTTAAATCTATTCAATGCAGAAAATATTGATGTGAGTGTAAAACATGGATACTATGAACAATTTTATCCACAACAACCCCTCTCCGATAATATCCACTTTCAAATTTATTCCAATGAAGACTACATTATGGAACTGTCTTCAACATTTATAGATTTACAAACGAAAGTCCAGAAATCCGATAATACATTGCAAATTCTTGCCGATGGAATATCCTATGAAAATTGTTTATTACATAATTTATTTCATCAAATTAGTGTCTATTTAAATGGCACTTTGGTGAGCACAAGCAACAATTTCTCAAATTGTCATACAAGGAATTGAGAGGCATCTCCAATGGATATGAATATATTAATAATACTGATAGTACAGATGCACTTAAAAATGCTGCAACTAGTGAATTACATCTAGTTGGAAAAATATATCATGAAATATTTAATATACCCCAATGGCTACCACCAAATTTTAAAGTGGACATAAAATTGACGCTTGCTCCATCCAATTTCATTTTACGGAAGGAACTTGCTGCCAATCCTGATGTAACTCTCTTCATCACCTCGGCAATACTACATGTGCAGAAAGAGCAGGAAATCAGTTCTGTTGCTTTGGCAGTGGAAAAACTGAGAGCCATTGGAAATAATATTAAACTACTTGTTCCTCATACAATCACCAATCAACGTCATATTGCCACAGGCTCACGTACCTTCAACGACTTATCCTTTATCAATGGTGAAATCCCGCCAAATTAGCATTGGCATTTGTAAAAAGCGCTAGTGCAATAAGATCGTGGACTGGATGCTCACATAAATTTGAGATGTTTGGGCTTTCATCTCTTGTCTGAAAAGTAAATGGAATCCCACTCTAAAATCTATCTTTTGATAAATCCTATAGGACATTGTATGAGTTGACACTGAAAACCCTAGATCATGATTCACAACTATTTGAAAATGGTAAAACCGAAGACATGTTCGCTAAAACCCATGGTATCAATGTATTGGATTTGTCTGGCACCCAGGATATGAGTATAGTACAAACGGGGAGTGTGCGTTTATAGTGTACATTTGCCGACCCATTAGCTGAGAGTATTGCACTAATCTCGCTAAATAAATTTGAAACCTATTGGGAAATCGCTCCCGAAGGCAGTGTTCTACTAGACCTTGCACCATGAACAACAGTCAAATAATCAATGTGTTTAATATGGACCCCTACATGTCCAAATGAGATTCTATTGTCTGCCCTCGGACTTTCTTGGAAAAATTCGAAGTGTCAACAATACTCTAATCATTGTTAATAGCAGTCCGTCGACTGTGAATATTGGCCATTGGTTGTGCATCTTTCAAAAAATGAAGACGATTGAATTTTTTAATTCTCTCAGCCTACCTTATACATTCTACACTCCACACATCAGCAACTATATTGTGATTAGTGGGAAAACTATTATTTAAAATCGGAAGAGAGCGCAGGATCTGACGACTAAAAGCTGTGGTTACCATGCGCTACTATATTTCGTGTTCAGATGTCGCGGCTATACTTACAAGCAGTTTATCAACATTTATGTAGACAATCCACCTCTGAACGACTATATGGTGGAAAATATCCTCTCAGACCAGTATAATATTGATTTTAGTGCCCTACCAGTAAACTGTTTTAAAATGTATGTAAATTTGTTTATTAGTAAAAAATGTATATACACAACAAGAATGTTTTTATTCTTCACTTTAGATTTCTTCTTCTTTTGTGCATAGGCAACTGACGAGAACCACTAATGCGGGTAGATCATTTGAATTCACTGTATATTGATCTTGATAGGCTGCAAAGTCAGGGTCACATTTTCTACAGTACAATGTAACTTCACTCTTATCATATCTCTTTGTATAATCAATGATATTATTTGCATTCATATTGTGAAATTCAAGTGTTTCAATTTGTCTATTTGAAGCAATATCACAAACAGTGTTTTCAAGTGCCACATTCTGTAACAGCCAACTGGAGAATACTAGTGTTCATGGTGCAAGGTCTAGTAGAACTAGTAGGTCTAGTCGCCTTCGGGAGTGATTACCCAATAGATTACAAATTGATTTAACGAGATAAGTGCGATACTCTCAGGTAAAGGGTTAGCAAATGTACACTCTAAACGTACACTCCCCGTTCGTACTATACTCATATCTTGAGTGCCAGACAAGTCTAGTAAAATGATACCACGTGTTTTTGTGAACATTTCTTCGGTTATACCATTTTCAAGTAGTTGTGAATCATGAACTAGGCTTTGCATTTTCAACTCATACAATGTCCTATAGGATTTATCAAATCATAGATTGTAGAGTGGTATTCCATTTACTTTGCATACAAACGATAAAAGCCAAAACATCCAAATTTATGTGGGCAGCAAGTCCATTGGTGGGCAGCAAGTCCTATTGCGCTAGCGCTTTTTACAAAAGCCAATGGTAATTCTGATGGAATTTTGCCATTGATAAAGGACGAGTCTGTGAAGGTCGACGAGTCTGTGGCAATATGACGTTGATTGGTGATTGTATGAGGAACAGGTAGTTTAATATTATTTCCACTGGCTCTCAGTTTTTCCACTGCCAAAGCAAAGGAGCTCATAACCTTCTGCTTTCGTACATGTAGCATTGCCGAGGTGAGGGAGAGAGTTACATCGGGATTGGCCGAAAGCTCCTTTCGTGAAATGAAATTGGATGGAGCAAGCGTCAATTTTATATCCACTTTAATATTTGGTGATAGCCATTGGGGTATATTTAGTATCTCATGATATATTTTTACAACTAGATGTAATTCACTAGTTGTAGCATTTTTAAGTGCATCTGCACTATCAGTATCTGAAATATATTCATAGCCATTGGAGGTGCCTCTCAATTTCTTGTTTGACTTGGGTGTCATCAACATGAATTAGATATAGGTTGTATAATTTGAAAGATTGTTGCTTGTGTTCACCAATGTGCCATTTATGTAGACACTGATTTGACGAAATAAATTATGTAATATACAATTTTCACGGGATATTCCATCAGCAAGAATTGGCATTCCATTGCCGGATTTTATGACTATCACATGTAAATCTATAAATGTCGATGACAATCTCCATAAGGTAGTCTCCATTAGAATAAATTTGAAAGTGGATATTATCGGAGAGCGGTTGTTGTGGATAAAATTGTTCATAGTATTCATGTTTTACACTTACATCGACATTTTCTGCATTGAATAGATTTAAAGATGAAGTGATTGAAGGATAGATATGTGATTGAAGAATAGAATCCTTATGCGGTAGATATGCCATTGTTAAGTCTATGAAAAGAAATCCAGTTTCGATCTAACAATTCTCTTCCTGGGGCTTCTTCTTCTACTAGTGCTTTTTGTACGTGTCGTCTTTTTCCTTCTTTTCGTTGACTTTCGCATACTGGACCTAAGATTGTCCTAGGCACTTTTTTTAAAATCCTTGCCAGAGCTCCAATCGTATTATGTAGAGAATGCAAAATCTGTCGCAGCCGGTACAATATATTTTTTAGCCAGAGGTAGTGCAGAGTGAAACAGCTTAGCAAAACAACTGTCAAGACCATAGGGCCAAGAGTATTAACATAGCAGTCAATATCAGGACAAATGAATACCACTTTTCTGTTAGACATCTTGTTTTTGAACACCAACAACGATGGGCCGAAAATGGCATGCAATCACAACCAAACCTTTTGATATTGCTAGAGGCTCACCTAATTAAGTTCTTAGTGTTAGCTGGCAGAGTTCCAATTAGGAAGTGTTTACGGGGATATACTGAAGATACTTTATATTTTAATGATGAATATGAACTTGATTAGTTTTTCGTTCAAGAACTCCTCGGAGGAGAACATTGCTATTGCCAACTCTGGATGTTTCAACAAATGAAGCGTAGAGAAATATACAAGTATCCGAGGAGAAGGCAGGCAGATAGTCAGTTTTTTCACTGGAATATTGTTTAAGAAAAGTGTGAAATGTATTTTCACTACAATGAACTTCCTGAGGGCTAACATTGGACAGGGATCGATGTGGTCGTTGGTTATATATTTGCATGATTTTATCTAAATCATGAATAAAAGCAGCAGTATTTTTCAGCGCGCAATATCTTGAAATTAATAGACGAATCATTCTTATCAATCGTTCAGCCAATGCAGCCTTTATCGGACTGTGACTATTATATAACTTTGTATTATATTTCAATAGAACCTTTTGCACATGAGGATAGACAAATTCGCTACCGCGATCTGATTGAATTTTTCTACAACAATCTTGTTCAAAAATACTTTCTAAAGCCTGACCAACTTCAACACCTCGCTTTGATCGCAATGGAATCGCATATGCATACCGACTAAAGACACTGATTGCCACTAGAATATATTTGTAGAGGGTGCTGTGACGCCGTTGAATTGCGTCTAGGGTTAAAAGATCAGTTTGCATTATATGCAGAGAGAAAAAGGCTTTAGTTTGTCGATATTATTTGCCACGAAGCCTGTGATTGCGATGCAGTGTGTAACTCGGTTCATTTTCTAGATACTCTTTTGCATTTTTTAATGTGCTGCCATCTATTTCAGAGGCAACTTTAGAAAGCGCTGTGGGGCAACTTAGACTTTCCGCTTCACCAATATTTTCATAGACATGTTTTAAAACTTTCTCCATTTTGAACGCAAACACGTAGTGTAATGTCCACTCCCCTTTTGCACACTGGAGGGTGAATCGATACGTCTTCGCTTTTGTCTAGCCGTCATCATTGGTGTTATCAAATCATTGCTTCTGCTGCTACTTGGAGTGCTAGTATTTTCCAAGATTGAATTAAAATCTTCTTCTTCTTCTTTTTTAAATATTGTTGGCGGTGTTGTCAGAGGACTAACACCTCTACTATATTCTCTTAATTTGTTTAGAGTTTGCCTATTGCCAATTAGACTTTTGGGGAAGTTTGATGCATTTAGAAAGGTGTATAGATTATTGTCAAATAATAAAAGTCCTTTATTAGTCGTAACCGTATCTCAAATTAAATCGAGTAGATTATAACTTTTTCCCTGAATTATAATTCGTTTCCCAGTGCTATCGACTTGAACTTGATCATCACCACCACTTTCCAACATGAGATATGATAATACTCTTTTACTCTGTTCTCGATAGATCACTGGCAATAGGTTTCCAATTGATGTCACTATGGAATTCAATTCCTTCTTCTTTGATTGCACTGCTGCAGAATCTTTAAGAGATGTTTCCTGTTTGAGGGGATCTATGACGGCGACGGGTCTCCCACGATAAGGTCGATGTTTGTCCACACAACGCAATGCATCTTGAAGTAAAACTAGCTTATTATCATCGGCAATATTTTCATCATAAATGAATTTGCTTAGATTGTCTTCAAATTGTTCCACGGGTGAGATGACAAGTTCTGTTGGGGTTAATTTATAGGGTTTAGCCATCTAGAGAAAACTGTTTACAAGTCCTTCGATTATTGCCAGTAAAAGTGTAAAAAAGCTACCGCCCGCTTGAAGGAGACGTTTTCTTCTAAATTTTTTCCTTTGTTTTGCAAGCCTTTGTTTTGCATGCAGATACTTTATATTTTAATGATGAATATGCACTTGATTGGTTTTTCGTTCAAGAACTCGTAGGAGGGGAACATTGCTATTGCCAACTCTGCATGCTTCAACAAATGAAGCATAAAGAAATATACAAGTATCCGAGGAGAAGGCAGGCAGAAAGTCAGTTTTTTCACTGGAATATTGTTTAAGAAAATTGTCAAATGTATTTTCACTACAATGAACTTCCTGAGGGCTAACACTGGACAGAGATCGATGAGCTCATTGCTTATATATTTGCATGATTTTGTCTAAATCATTAATAAAAGCAGCAGTTTTTTTCAGTGAATAATATCTCGAAATTAATAGAGAAATCGTTCTTATCAATCGTTCAGCCAATGCAGTCTTTATCGGACTGTGACTATGATAGAGCTTTGTTTTATATTTCAATAGAACCCTTTGCACAAGTGAATTAACAAATTCACTACAGCAATAACTTTGAAATTTCTATAGTTATCTTGTTCAAGAATGCTTTCTAAAGCCTGAGCAACTTCAAAACCTCTCTTTTTTTGGAATGGAATAGTATATTCATAGCGACTAAAGGCACTGATTGCCACCAGAATATGTTTGTAGGCTGTATTGTGCCTTCTTTGAATCTCATCTAGAGTTAAAAGATCTACTTGCATTATATGCAGTGGGGAAAAGGCTTTAATTTGTCGATATTGTTTGCCACGAAGCCTGCGATTTCGATGTAGAGTGTAACTCGGTTCTTGTTCTTGATACTCTTTTGCATTTTTGAAAGTGCTGCTGCTGCTGTTGCCACCGACGTCAGAGGCAACTTTAGAAAGATTGTGGGGGTACTTAGACTTCCCACTTCACCAATATTTTCATATACATGTTTTGAAAACTTCATCCATTTTGAACGCAAACACGTAGTGTAATGCCCACAACCCTTTTGCACACTGGAGGGTGGTGCTTGTGACGGGGAGTTGATATCAATACGTCTTCGGTCTTGTCTAGTGATCATCATCGTCGTCAGTGTTATCAAATCATTGCTGCGGCTACTAGGAGTGCTAGTGTTTTCTGAGATTGATTTCAAATCTTCTTGTTCTTCTTCTTCTTCTTTGTAAATGGTGTTGTTGTTGGTGTTGTTAGAGGGCTTTACGATTTGTAACCATATCACAAATTAAATCGAGTAGATTATAACTTTTTTTCCTGAATTATAATTCGTTTCCCTGTGCTATTGACTTGAACTTGATCATACCACTTTCCAACATGAGATATGTTAATACTCTTTTACTCTGTTCCCGATAGGTGTGTGGCAGTAGGTTTCCAATTGATGTCACTGTTGAATTCAATTCCTTCTCCTTTGATTGTGCTGTTGTTGCTGCTGCAGAATCTTGAGGAGATGTTTCCTTTTTGGGGGGCTGGTTCAGTGACATTGACGATGGGTCTCTCACGATACGGTTTATGTTTGTCCACACGACGAAGTGCATCTTGAAGTAAAACTAGATTTTTATCATCGATAATATTTTCACCATTAAGGAATTTGCTTAGATTGTCCTCAAAGTGTTCAATTGGTGAAAGGACAAGTTCTATTGGAGTCTATTTTAGGATTTAGCTATCGAGAGAAAACTGTTTACAAGCCTTGCGATTATTGGCAGTAAAAGTGAAAAACCTACCGCCTGCTTGAATGAGACGTTTTCTTTTAAAATCTTTTCCTTTTTTTGCAAGCCAAGGCACTTACAATGAAACGACGTTGCTTTTTCTGTTGTCTAACACCTTCTGGCAAGTGTACATTGCCCTCAGTTAAATTCAAACAAAGTACAGATATTAGTTTAATAAATTATTTGTCAACACCATGTTTGACTATGGCCTTCCTGATTGGTGGTTTTGAAATTCTTAGAACGGAAAATAACTATCTATTTTCGTGTAGTTTCTTCAGTGTCATGATGGCAACTAATAGCCCTTTCTAATGTTCACCGGAAGATATACAGTAACTTTTTTGTCAAAAATATCTGTGACTACACGCAAATCCTCGGGTGTATTATGATTAAGATCCAAAAGAATGTTCCCGTAGGGCTTATTTGTCTCCTGAATGTACTCTGAAAGTATAAATTTGGAGGCACCGGGATATATTTGCTTATTGAGGGTTATTAGAGTACTTGAATCACGAACAACTCGGTAGATAATATAGACGGTGCAGTTCAAAGCAAGGTCCTCTTACACTTGCTCTGATGAAACAGATTGTATAGAACTAGGTCTATGGAAATGTGTTCATGATGAGAGCGAATATTAAACAGTTGTAGCATTTCCTGTGAGAACTGTTCAAAGGATTGAGCTAGACTATCAATAATTATCCATGAGCTTGGCTCATTACTTTTGAAAACGTCAAGTCCTCGCATGAATTGTATTGGCATAGATATAGCAGTGTCAATAGCTTTTATTTGGTTATAGGACTCTTGCCAAATACTATAAAAATAGTAAATTTTCTTTGGTTTTTCCAAAAACATTTTATTACAATATCTAATTATCTTACTTAAAAGTGTCGTTTTCCCCGACATTGACGGACCACAGAGAAACGATCTGAATGGTGTTTTAAATTGATACATACTGCTGTTGACAGCAGTTGGTCTACAACTAACTGTAAACTATACTTGTCTAAGGAATAAATAATAATAATTTTCCCTTAGACCAGCATCTACCTAGGACGATATTCAATAACAACAACAACAAAAATATATTTTTTTCTTTTATTAGCAACACTTTTTGTACAACAACAGCAATAGCAAAAGAACGATTTAAAATTTTTCATTTATTGGCAACAACAAGAACGACGGGGAGTGATTTAATATCCAATGGGGTGTTCCCCGGTCCTAAGGTTTACTGAGATTCTCATTTTTTAAATTCATAGTCTAGAAATTTGTTCAACTGTGCTGCTATTGTTCATGCTGTATTTTAAGTTGTTTTTTTTGTCAATTAATGAAAAATATTGTTTTCTTGCTATTGTCGTTGCTTTACATATAGTCTGTGCGCAATTGTTGCTGTATTTTAAGTTGGTTTTTGGTAATAAATGAAAAATATTGCTGTATTTTAAATTATTTTTGTCAATAAAGGAAAAAAATATTGTTTTTGTTGTTCTTGTTAATGTATTAGATAGATCTATAGGACAATTAATATTTATTCATTAGTCAAGTATGGTATACAGTTAGTTGTAGTCCGACTGTTGTCAACAGCAGTATGTATCAATTTAAAACACCATTTAGGTCGTTTCTGTGTGGCCCATTAATGTCTGGAAAAACGAAACTCTTAGCTAAAATAATTAAAAATTGTAATAAAATGTTTTGGAAATACCAAAGAAAATTTTCTATTGCTATAGTATTTGGCGGGAATCCTACGACCAAATAAGAGCTATTGCCACTACCACTTCCATGCCAATACAATTCTTACGGGGACTTGATGTTTTCAATAGTATTGAACCAAACTCATGGTTGGTTATTGATGATCTGGCTGAATCAATTGAACAGTTCTCACAGGAAATGCTACAACTGTTTACCGTTAGCTCTCATCATGAACACATTTCCATAACCCTAGTTCTACACAATCTGTTTCATCAGAGTAAATGTATGAGAACCCTTGCTTTGAATTGCACCCTCTATATTATATACTGAGTTGTTCATGATTCTAGCTCGCTAATAACTCTCAATAAGTAAATATATCCAGGTGCCCCCAAATTTCTACTTTCAGCGTACAGTCAGGCAACAAATAAGCCCTATGGGTACATTTTGCTAGATCTTAATCAGAATACACCTGAGGATCTACCTGTAGTCACAGGTATTTTTGACAAAGATATTACTGTATATATTCCAGTGAACAGTAGAAAAGGCTATTAGTTGCCATCATGACATTGAAGAAACTACACGAAAATAGAAATTTATTTTCCGTTCTAGGCACTCCAAAACCTCCACTCAGGAAGGCCATACTTTAACATGGCGTTGACAATGATTTCATTAATGGAATATCTGAACTTTGTTTTAATTTAGCTGAGGGCAATGTACACTTGCCAGAACGTGTTAGACAACAGACAAAGCAACATCGTTCCACTGTACGTGCCTTGGCTTGCAAAAACAAAGGGAAAAAAATTAGAAGAAAACGTCTCCTTCAAGTGGGCGGTAGCTTTTTTACACTTTTACTGGCAATAATTGAAGGACTTGTAAACAGTTTTCTCTAGATGGCTAAACCCTGTAAATTAACCCCAACAGAACTTGTCATCTCACCCGTGGAATACTTTGAAGACAATCTAAGCAAATTCATTAATGATGAAAATATTGCCGATGATAAAAAGCTAGTTTTACTTCAAGATGCATTGCGTCGTGTGGACAAACATCGACCTTATCGTGGGAGACCCGTCGCCGTCATAGATCCCCTCAAACAGGAAACATCTCTTAAAGATTCTGCAGCAGTGCAACCAAAGGAGAAGGAATTGAATTCCATAGTGACATCAATTGGAAACTTATTGCCAGTGATCTATCGAGAACAGAGTAAAAGAGTATTATCATATATCATGTTGGAAAGTGGTGGTGATGATCAAGTTCAAGTCGATAGCACTGGGAAACGAATTATAATTCAGGGAAAAAGTTATAATCTACTTGATTTAATTTGCGATATGGTTACGACCAATAAAGGACTTTTATCATTTGACAATAATCTATAAACCTTTCTAAATGCATTAAACTTCCCCAAAAGTCTAATTGGCAATAGGCAAATGCTAAACAAATTAAGAGAATATAGTAGAGGTGTTAGTCCTCTAACAACACCGCCAACAACATTTAAAAAA
The DNA here is from genome assembly GCA_027921565.1 of Artemia sinica. Lineage (NCBI taxonomy): Eukaryota > Metazoa > Arthropoda > Branchiopoda > Anostraca > Artemiidae > Artemia > Artemia sinica. The sequence continues at coordinate 23,593,481 of CM051261.1, read as the reverse complement.
GAAGAAGAAGAAGATTTTAATTCAATCTTGGAAAATACTAGCACTCCAACTAGCAGCAGAAGCAATTATTTGATAACACCAATGACGACGGCTAGACATAAGCGAAGACGTATCGACTCACCCTCCAGTGTGCAAAAGGAGAGTGGACATTACACTACGTGTTTGCGTTCAAAATGGAGAAAGTTTTAAAACATATCTATGAAAATATTGGTGAAGAGGAAAGTCTAAGTTGCCCCACAGCGCTTTCTAAAGTTGCCTCTGACATAGATGGCAGCACATTAAAAAATGCAAAAGAGTATCTAGAAAATGAACTGAGTTACACTCTGCATCGCAATCACAGGCTTTGTGGCAAAAAATATCGACAAACTAAAGCCTTTTTCTCTCTGCATATAATGCAAACTGATCTTTCAACCCTAGACGCGATTCAACGGCGTCACAGTACCCTCTTTAAATATATTCTAGTGGCAATCAGTGTCTTTAGTCGGTATGCATATGCGATTCCATTGCGATCAAAGCGAGGTGTTGAAGTTGGTCAGGCTTTAGAAAGTATTTTTGAACAAGATTGTTATAGAAAAATTCAATCGGATCGTGGTAGCGAATTTGTCTATCCTCATGTGCAAAAGGTTCTATTGAAATATAATACAAAGTTATATAATAGTCACAGTCCGATAAAGGCTGCATTGGCTGAACGATTGATAAGAATGATTCTTCTATTAATTTCAAGATATTGCGCGCTGAAAAATACTGCTGCTTTTATTCATGATTTAGATAAAATCATGCAAATATATAACCAACGACCACATCGATCCCTGTCCAATGTTAGCCCTCAGGAAGTTCATTGCAGCGAAAATACATTTGATGCTTTTCTACGGCAATATTCCAGTGGTGAAAAAGAAAAAAAAATTGTGAAGAAGAAATTCAATGTTGGTGATACTGTTCGAATTAATAGAACCACCGATATTTTTGAAAAGGGGAATTATTTATGGAGCACTGAACTTTTTAAAGTGTCCAAAATCCTAGACACCGAGCCCACAACATATCGACTACGAGACACTAAAGATAAAGATATCCACGGCAGTTTTTATGAATATGAACTACAAAAAGTTAGAAATAGTAGTGGAACTTATCAAATTGAAAAGATATTAGAGAGTCGTACTCACAGGGGCAAGAGACAGTTGCTTGTTCGCAACAGTTGCTTATTTGAATAGAACAAGTGATTTTTGCACGAAACTCTCCCCCACCATCAAATTTGACGGCACGTATCAAGTGGCTCTTGTCGACTGTATTTCCAAAATGCATATGACATCCTGAAAAAGATCGCAAATATGATATAAAAATTAGACCCTATGATTGGCCGCCACCCCCAGGTGATCAAGAACAAATTCAAAAAATCAATTGGATGGATTATCCATATATTGAATTACCCTACGAAGAACTTACCTGTATGAATGATTTATGTCGTTTTATCTATAAAATAATTTCCGCTCGTAAAAACCGAGCCTTTCATTTCAACTATTCAAAGGAGGAGGGCAAGATCTAAATTAGTTCACCTATTGCCGATGAAAAGGTTATTCTCAATGATAATCAGAAAGGTGTTCTTGGCTTTAAGCTCAACATAATCAATGGTAAAAGTGCTGAAAACACTAATTTTATTTTTGCTGAATACCCACCTGCCTTCTCCATGGACACTAGTATTTTTTTCTACGCTTCATTTGTTGAAACATCCAGAGTTGACAATTGCAATGTCCCCCTCCTACGAGTTACTGAACGAAAAACTAATCAAGAACATATTCACCATTACAATATAAAGCATCTTTAGTATATCCCCGTAAACACTTCCTATTTGGAACTCTGCTAGTTAACACTAAGAACTGAATTAGGTAATTCCCTAGCAATATCAAAGGGTTCGGCAGTGATTAAATGCCTTTTTTGACCTGGTGTTGTCGGTGTTCCAAACAAACAAGATGTCTAATAGAAAAGTGGTATTCATATGTCCTGATTTTAACTGCTATGTTAATACTCTTGGCCCAAGACAACTGGGCAATGGAATGGACTATTACAAAGGTCGATCATCAATGTCTGGCTCTGGTCTTGGCAGTTGGTTTGCTAAGCTGTTTCGCTCTGCACTACTTCTGGCTAGAAAATTAATTGTACCGGCTGTGATAGATTTTGCATTCTCTACACTATATGATTGGAGCTCTGGCAAGGATTTTGAAAAAGGGCTTCGGAAAATCTTAGGTCCAGTGCGCGAACCCTTGGTGAACAATAGAAATCTCAGCAAAATGGAAAAGGTTTAAAAAGGTCGAGAAACAGTGCACCACTCATCAGTCTCTAATCAGTTCAGAAACGAAAGACATCACCCCTGTCAAAGAAAAGAAGGAAAAAGACGACACGCACAGTAAACAGTAGAAGACGCCCCAGGAAGAGAATCGTTAGTTCAAAACTAGATTTATTTTCATAGATGGTTTATGACCCCATAAGGATTCCCAACCTTCAATCACTTCATTTTTAAATATACTCAATGCAGAAAACGTTGATGTGAGTGTAAAACATGGATACTATGAACAATTTTATCCACAACAACCGCTCTTCGATAATCTCCACTTTCAAATTTATTCCAATAAAGACTTCTTTATGGACATGTCTTCGACATTTATAGATTTACAAATGAAAGTCCGGAAATCCGACAATACATTGCCAATTCTTGCCGATGGAATATCCTATGAAAATTGTATATTACATAATTTATTTCGTCAAATCAGTGTCTACATAAATGGCACTTTGGTGAGCACAAGCAACAATCTCTCAAATTATACAAGCTATATGCAATTCATGCTGACGACACCCAAGTCATACAAGGAATCCAAGGGCACTTCCAATGGATATGAATATATTACTAATACTGATGGTACAGATGCACTTAAAAATACTACAACTAGTGAATAACATCTAGTTGGAAAAATATACCCCAATGGCTACCACCAAATATTAAAGTGGGTATAAAATTGACGCTTGCTTCATCCAATTTCATTTTACGAAAGGAACTTCCTTCCAATCCTGATGTAACACTCTCCCTCACCTCGGCAATACTACATGTACGAAGGCAGCAGGTAATGAGTTCCGTTGCTTTGGCAGTAGAAAAACTGAGAGCCAGTGGAAATAATATTAAACTACTTGTTCCTCATACAACCACCAATCAGCGTCATATTGCCACCTGCTCATGCACCTTTAACGACTCATCCTTTATCAATGAAGAAATTCAATCAAAATTAGCATTGACATATTTAAAAAGCGCTAGTGCAATTTGATATTGGACTGGATGCCCACATAAATTTGAGATGTTCGGGCTTTCATCTGTTGTCTGCAAAGTAAACGGAATCCCACTCTACAATCTATCTTTTGATAAATCCTATAGGACTTTGTATGAGTTGACCATGCAAACCCTAGATCATGATTCACAACTATTTGAAAATTGTATAACCGATGAAATGTTGGCTAAAACACATGGTATCATTGTACTAGACCTGTCTGGCACCCAGGATATGAGTATAGTACGAACAGGGAGTGTGCGTTTAGAGTGTACATTTGCCGACCCATTAGCTGAGAGTATTGCACTAATCTTGCTAAATCAGTCTGAAACCTATTGGGAGATCACTCTCGAAGGCAGTGTTCTACTAGACCTTGCACCATGAACACCAGGCAAATAATCAGTGTATTTAATATTGACCCCTACATGTCCTACATCTTATTGTCTGCAACTCGGGATTTCTTGGAAAAATTCAAAGTGCAAACAATACCCTTATCATTGTTAGTAGCAGTTCGTCGACTGTGAATACTGGTGATTGGTTGTGCGTCTTTCAAACAATGAAGACGATTGAATTTTTTGATCTTCTTGGCCTAACCTATACATTCTACACTCCACACATCAACTACTATATTGAGAGCAGTGGGAAAACTATTATTTAAAATCGGAAGAGAGTACAGGATCTGACAACTAAAAGCTGTGGTTCCCATGCGCTACTATCTTTTTTGTTCAGGTGTCGCGGCTATACTTACAAGCAGCTTCTAAACATTTATGGAGACAATCCACGTCAGAACTACTTTATGGTGGAAAATATCCTTTCAGACCTGAATAATATTGATTTTAGTGCCCTACGAGTAAACTTCTTAAAAAATGTATGTAAATTTGTTTATTAATAAAGAAAAAATGTTTACAACAATGTCTTTATTCTACACTTTAGATTTCTTTTTCGGTGTATAGGCAACTGTCGAGAACCACTAATGCTGGTAGATCATTTGAATTCACTGTATATTGAAATTGATTGGCTGCAAAGTTAGGGTCACATTTTCTACAGTACAATGTAACTTCACTCTTGTCGTATCTCTTTGTATAGTCAATGATACTATTTTCATTCATATTGTGAAATTCACGTGTTTCAATCTGTCTATTTGAAGCAATATCAAATACAATGTTTTCAAATGGCGAGTCACATTCAGTAACTGCCAAATAAAAATCACTAGGTTTATAGTCATAATAGGCAGTGTCGTCACAACAATGATGTAGAAACCAAATTGTCTTGTTACCCCAACAGTTTAATCATCGACATGATTCTTCCTCCCAACATAATTTAAATCCACGACGATACCAATCTAGTAGAAATAAACTAAAATCATGTTTGGGGTTCTTTCCAATCATACCGGAATAAGTGTTCTCCCACTGATCAAATTTGTCATAGTGGCAATTGGAGCATAGATGTTCTCTAGGGTGAGATGTTCTCTAGGGTGATTTTCTCTAGGGGTTATGCTAAAAATTACACATTCAATCCGATGATTCAAGTTTTTGCAAACCAAGCCTATCACACCGCTTCCCAAAACACTCCACAGCACCATGGCATTACGCGGCTGGAAAATTTAAGCCCTATTAAGAAGTAGTTACCCCAGTTGATTCTTTCAAAGTGTATTTTGGAAATTTCTCGTTTGAATTATGAGATTCAGGATTTTTTTTGTTTTGTTGTGTCGTGGTTTATCTTGTCTTTGTTACCTCTGTTGCTGTTTTCAAGGTGCATTTTGGAAGTATTTTCATTTGAAACGTATGACTCAGGACATTTTTGTAGTGTTTTGTCCTGGTTTTTCTTGTCTGTGTTACCTCTCTTGATGCTTTCAAAGTGCATTTTGGAGTTTGTTTCGTTTGAACCGTCTTACTCAGAATGTTTTTGTAGTGTTGTGTCTTGGTTTATCTTGTCTCTGTTACCTCTTTTGATGTTTTCAAACTGCATTTTGGAGGTTGTTTCGTTTGAAACGTATACCTCAAAATATTTTTTAGCGATGTTTCGTTGTTTATCTTGTCTGTTTTACCCCTCGTTTATAACGTATGACGTAGTATATTTTATAGTGTTGTGTCATGTTTTATCTCGTCAGTGTAAGATCTCTTGATGCTTTCAAAATACATGTTGGAAGTGTTTTCGTTTACCCCAGTTGGTTCTTTCAAAGTGTATTTTGGAATTTTCTCGTTTGAATTGTAAGATTCAGGATGTTTTTTTTTGTTTTGTTGTGTCGTGGTTTATCTTGTCTTTGTTACCTCTGTTGCTGTTTTCAAGGTGCATTTTGGAAGTATTTTCGTTTGAAACGTATGACTCAGGACATTTTTGTAGTGTTGCGTCCTGGTTTTCCTTGTCTGTATTACCTCTCTTGATGTTTTCAAAGTGCATTTTGGAGGTTGTATCGTTTGAACCGTATAACTCAGAATGTTTTTGTAGTCTTGTGTCTTGGTTTATCTTGTCTGTGTTACCTCTTTTAATGTTTTCCAAGTGCATTTTGGAGGTTGTTTCGTTTGAACCGTATAACTCAAAATATTTTTGTAGCGTTGTTTCGTGGTTTATCTTGTCTGTGTTACCTCTTTTAATGTTTTCCAAGTGCATTTTGGAGGTTGATTCGTTTGAACCGCATAACTCAAAATATTTTTGTAGCGTTGTTTCGTGGTATATCTTGTCTGTGTTACCTCTCTCGATGTTTTCAAAAGTGCACTTTGGAACTTTTCTCGTTTAAAACGTATGATGTAGGATGTTTTATAGTGTTGTGTCATGTTTTATCTCGTCAGTGTAAGATCTCTTGATGCTTTCAAAATACATGTTGGAAGTGTTTTAGTTTGAACCGTGTTACTTAGGATCCTTTTGTAATGTCGTGTCCTGATTCATCATGTCTTTGCTATCTCAGTTGATTTTTTCAAAGCGCTTTTTGGAAGTTTTTTTGTTTGAAACATATGGCTTGAGATATTTTTGTGGTGTTGCGTCGCGGTCAATCTTGTTAGTGTTAACTCTGTTGATGTTCTCAAAGTGCATTTCGGAAATTTATCATTTAAAAGTATAACTAAGGCTCTTTTCATAATGTTGTTTCATGCTTTTATATTGTCAGTGTTACCTCTGTTAATCTGTTAATCTTTTCGAATTGCATTTGGAAGTTTTCTCGTTTGAAACGTATGCCTCAAGATATTTTTGTAGTGTTGTGTCATGGTTTATAATGTCTGTGTTACCACAGTTGATGTTTCACAACGCGCATTTTGGTTGCTTTTCGTTTATAACGTTTGACTTCGTTTTAAGTGTTATTTCTTGGTTTATATTCTCAGTGTTACTTGTCTTTATGCTTTCAAAGTGCATTTTGGTAGTTTTTTCGTTTGAAACATATGACTCAGAATGTTTTATTTATTGTTGTTTCGTCATTTATCTTGTGAGTTTTAACTCTCTTGGGGTTTTCGAAGTGCATTTTGGAAGTTTTCTCGTTTGAAACATTTGACCCAGAATGTTTTCTGTACTTTTGTGTTGTGATTTATCCTGTCTGTGTTACCTCAGTTAATGTTTCAAAGTGCATTTTGGAGGTTTTTCGCTTGAAACATATGACACAGAATATTTTTATAGTCCTGTTTCGAGGTTTATCTTGTCATTGGTACTTCTCTTGACGTTTTCAGAGTGCATTTTGGAAGTTTGTTTGACACATTTGACCCACGATTTTTTTTTTAGTGTTGTGTCGTGGTTTATCATAAGACAGTTACCCCAGTTGATGTTTCAAAGCGCATTTTAGAAATTTCTTGCTTGAAAAGTATGACTGAGGATGTTTTTATAGTGTTGTGTTGTGGTTATCTTGTCTATGTTACCTTTCTTGATGTCTTCAAAGTGCATTTTAGAAGTTTTTTCGTCAGAATGTTTTTAAAGTGTTGTGTCATAGTTTATCTTATCTGTGTTAGCCCCAGTTGATGCTTTCAAAGTGCATTTTGGAAGTCTCTTGCTTGAATCGTGAGATTCAGAATGTTTTTTGTTGTGTTGGAAAAAGAAGAGTCGAAAAGAGAGTGGCGCGCCACTCTAAGTGAACCTAAATTAACCCAACTTTTTGCCGTTGCATGTGCATTCCAGTCTGAATCTATGTATTTGTATGTGTTTCAAACTCTCTTTGTCTGTTTGTCAGGGTTGGTGTTTGCAAGTTCCAGTGTTTTTCTTTGTTGATTTATATGTGTGAAGTGTCTGTCTTTCTCGGTTTGTATGTGTGAATCTATGTGTTTGTATGTGTCTCTCAATCTTTTTGCTTGTGTGTCTGGGCGTGTCTTTGCTTATTCCAGTACATGTCTTTCTCGGGCTGTATGTCTGAATCTAGATATTTGTATGTGTTTCACACTCTCTTTGCCTGTGGGTGTGTCTGGGTTTGTGTTTGCTTATCCCAGTGCCTGTCTTACTCGGTTTGTATGTCTGAATCTATGTATTTGTATGTGTTTCTCACTCCTTTTGTATGTTTGTTTGGTCAGGTGTTTGCTTGTCCCACTGCCTGTCTTTCTCGGTTTGTATGTCTGAATCTATGTATTTGTATGTGTCTCTCACTCTTTTTGTCTGTTTGTCTGGGTTGGTGTTTGCAAGTCCAAGTGTTTGTCTTTGATGGTATGTATATCTGAAGTGCATGTCTTTCTCGGTTTGTATATTTGAATCTATGTGTTTGTATGTGTCTCTCACTCTTTTTGCTTGTGTGTCTGGGCGGGTGTTTGCATATCCCACTGTCTGTTTTTGTTGGTTTGTATGTCTAAAGTGCCTGTCTTTTTCTGTTTGTATGTCTGAATTTACTTATTTGTATTTGTCTCTCACTGTCTTTGTTTGTGTGTCTGGGCGGGTGTTCGCTTATTCCAGTGCATGTCTTTCTCTGTTTGTATGTCCGAATCTATGTATTTGTATGTGTTTCTCACTCTCTTTGTCTGTATGGGTCTGGGCAGGTGTTTGCCCATCCCAGTGCCTGTCTTTCTCGGTTTGTATGTCTGAATCTATGTATTTGTATGTGTCTCTCACTCATTTTGCTTTTGTATTTGGGTGGGTGTTTGCTTGTCCCACTGCCTCTCTTTCTCGGTTTGTATGTCTGAATCTATGTATTTGTATGTGTCTCTCACTCTTTTTGTCTGTTTGTCTGGGTTGGTGTTTCCAAGTCCCAGTGTTTATCTTTGTTGGTTTGTATGTCTCAAGTGTCTGTCTTTCTCGGTTTGTATGTGTGAATGTGTGTTCGGGCAGGTGTTTGCTAGTCCCACTGCCTGTCTTACTCGGTTTGTATGTCTCAATCTATGTATTTGACTGTGTCTCTCACTCTTTTTGCTTGTTTGTCTGGGCGGGTGTTTGCTTATTCCAGCGCATATCTTTCTCAGTTTGTGTGTTTGAATCTATATGTTTGTATATGTCTCACACTCTTTTTGCTTGTTTTTCTGGGTGGGTGTTTGCAAGTCCCAGTGTTTGTCTTTGTTGGTTTGTATGTCTAAAGTGCTTGTCTTTCTCTGTTTGTATTTCTGAATCTATGTATTTGTATTTGTCTGTCACTCTCTTTGACTGTGTGTCTGGGCAGGTGTTTGCTTATAACAGTGCATGTCTTTCTCGGTTTGTATGTCTGAATCTATGTATTTGTATGTGTCTCTCACTCTCTTTGTCTTTGTGTGTCTGGGCAGGTGTTTACTTATCCCAGTGCCTCTCTCTCTCTCGGTTTGTATGTCTTAATCTATGTACTGAATGGGAGGCCAAGTAGCCCCACCATTTTTGTACCTCTTATTTTTATTTACCAGTTTTTGCTATGTCAATTTGTTGCTCCAGTAAGCAGGATATCAAACCTAATCGGCCTGTTGCATGGAATTAAATTAACTGAAAGTAAAGAGCAATATTAAAACTCAAAACGAACAGAAATTATTCCGTATATGAAAGGGCCTGTCCCCTCTTCAACGCCTCGCTCTTTACGCTAAAGACGTTGGGGGAGGGGGGGGGGCCTTCTGTATCTCAAGCAAACAAAAAAAATATTTAAAAAAATGAGGGGGGAAGTTGTTTGGAGAGGGGGCCTTGGGGGTTTGGGTAGGGAACCTTAAAACACTGTTCAAATGGAACTTTTGTATTATAACGACCACAGAGTTTCACCCTAAATCATCCTCTAGAATGTCTCAAACTGTTTCACCCAAATAATCCCTAAAATTTTGATTAATTTGTTTCGCCCAAATAATCCCTAAACTAATTTCAGAATGTTCTTTTGTTTTGGCGTCCCTGCGCTGTCAAATTTAAAATTCCCAGGAAACCATTTCCCGCGTTAAACATATTCAGATTGTCTTGTATCTCATTTGAATTTCTGAAAAAAATCTAAGGTGTTCCTAGTTACACTACTAAGGTTTCGAAATAATATTAATTTATCTCAGACACTAAAGACAAGAGAAGCCATATTAAAGAAATGGAATAACCCTCATGATACATTAGAATTCCCAGTCGATTATGCAAATCAATTTCCCAAAAATCTAGTCTGATCCTCTCCCGTTAGTGGATCAATAACATTGTCCCGTTAGTATTCAGTGCGCATGTGCATTTTCCCCGCAGTATTTCCAAGTTCCCTGATTGACCTTGAGAAAGATACTTTGAAAGTACTAAATAGTACCATTCTTATCTGGCAATGATGTAAACTTCGTAGAGCGTCAACAAACAGAACCATGAATTAATTATGTACGTTCCGTATTCAATAATGGGGTTCTACTTACAACTTAATTAGTTCGTCAAATCCATATTATTTTCAAGGAGAGGCCTTATTGCAAAGGTTCATTGCTCGTGTCAACTATAATATGGATTTTGCAACTTCTACACTTAACATAGTATAGGTCAACGCATTTGCTCGTTTTCAACAATTCGATTTTATTTAATATACTAAAAGGGCAAAAAACTTCGCAAGATTTTTTAATGGCTAAATTCCCTATCTATTTCAGTTTTGTTTTCTTTGATCCGTTTTCCCATATTTTCTTCTCGGAGTACAATTATTCCTCTCTGCCCCGTCAGGTGACTGAATTCTTCAGGTGACTGCAAGTTTTGGAGTTTGATCCGCACAGTGATTAGAGTCTCTTGAACTGGCATCAATGAAGATACTACAGCACTAATTTGATGATCTTCAATCTCTCGCTTTATCTTTAGCCTTCTTGTATATAAAATTTGAAGTTCTTCAAGTTTACCAAGATAATTGTATTTTTCGATAAGATCAGTATCAGTAAATGATTCCATTTCAGTTTGGATTTCTTCTGCCTTCAGTTTAATTTCTTCGAACTAAAAATATAATACTTTAGAAACAAATTTGGGGTATATATTTGCGCATTAGGGGGGGGGGGGTAAAGCATAGTGGATCTGCATGCCTAATATTCTATTTCCCTTTGAATGAGTCTTCTTTGGATATTCTACAGTCTTTTATTCAATACTATCTCCGCCTGGAGGAACAACATGAAAAAAATCAGGCAAACCTTCAAAAAAAAAAAAAAAAAAAAAAAAAAAAAAATAACAAGCCAAAATGCACCTATTATCACAGGATATTAAGCAAAATACCACATCCTGTCAAAAGTAAGTTGATCGTAGCGAAGAACTTTTACGCTTATGCTGCATTAGCCAGTACTTTAAAAAGACTTTTATTTTGTCATCATTTTCACATCTAAAATTTGTTTATCATGTAAAATCTGATGCATCAGAAAAGAATATATCCAAATTTTTAAAATCTCAAACCAAAAACGCCGAAAATATTTGCAATTCAGTAAGAAGTATACTGCCATATTACTCAGAGACAAGGTGGTATAAAACCATGATATCAACAAACAAGGCTATAAGTTTTTTCTTATCTCAAAAACAAGGACATAATTTGAAAGGGACCCCGTAATTTGCCCAATGGAAACAAATCCCCTTCTATTTAAGATTCCAAAATCTAAAAAACCCAGTCTTTACACTCAAAAACAACTCAATATAAAAAGTGATGAAATTCACATTCACACAGTAAATACAAAACAATATATAGAATGTTTAACGAGGTACAATAATTTAAAAGGTTATATGCGCAAGTAAGCATATAACTGCAATGTTTTGGTCCAAACATAATCCTCCAAGTAATAAAAGATTAAGGCATAAATTTGCCCCACCCTAATACTACAAGGGTCAACGTTTTACGAAGAGAAAGAAACCAACAAAAAAAAAACGGTTCTATGATGCGTCAGTGAATGGACAACTTGAGCGTTTGAGCGTTTGATCATACAAGTTCATTTTAAGATTAACTTGGCTGTTTATTGTAGTTTTCTACTCTTTTTTGTTACATGTATTTTGCAAAGGTATGCATGACAAAAAACATATTTATTAAAAGCATTTATTCGGTAAAAACAAAGCAGCTTGAAAAATCAGACCTGTCTGAAAAGTTACTGAGCCTAATACAATAAAGACTATATCCACCTAAGAGCAAATAACTAATTTATTGAACATTAAGAAAAGCAAAGCATTAATAGTTAAAAACAAAGGAGCGTCAAATTCTGTCTAAAAACAATTCCAAAAGACCATTAGCTAACACTCAATAAAAAAAAACTACGCCCATTGAATAAAAAGCTACACTAATTGCATTCATTGTTAGGTATTCAAAAGAGGATAGAAATGGAACCTAGGACTAGCAGGCAAGGGGCTACTCACTCTGATAGAGCTTATTTGCCTCAAAAGTACCTTGGAGCACTGGTAGTATTAATTCCGTATGGAAGCGGTATAATTAATTATTCGCATTCTACTATTGTTATCGATTAAAACAAGTTTCACCAACGTTTCAGATGTGTGAGAAATCCAGAAATCATTTGATTTGGATACCGGAATGCCGGAATGGCTCAGCTCTCACTTAAAGATAAGTTTCTGTTCTGTTTATATACATCTTCAATGATATTGCCTATTCTGAAGAATGCTCTGAAAAAGAAAGGCTGAGTATGATAGGTTGGAACAGTTGTGGTGCGCTGAGATGGTTTGTGGGTCATCGCTCCGTCATAAGCTCCTTCCTCCGTCCCAATCCCGGGAAGGGAAATACTACATGCCTCTTAGTGATGTCAGGGCAAACATTTCGATAATTTACCTATCCAGAACTACAGATGAGAACAGCGCTGCAGGGTGAAATTGGGGAGTAGTGCCCCCCTCTCTCCCCGAGGCAAGCATGCTTAGTAAATGACAAAGCATTTGCAATGGACTCTTACTGATCGATAATTCTTTTGAGTTTTTAATCTTTTTGGTGTTTTTTTTTTTAGCTGAGAACCCCTTTCTAGCTTATTTCTCTATTTTCGGCTGTCACTCCCTAGTAAAAAGATAATTGCAGGCATGAGAACATACTGAGTCGGAGCCTACCCTGATTTGACCTACACTGATTTGACCTTTTTCATAGTTCAGCTGCCTGTTGAAAGAACCAACACATTCTTGATTCCCCAGATCCGTTTTTTGAGAATCCACTCTTGTCAAAAATCTACAGAAAATGCCTCGCTTAAATGTGAGGACTGCTTTAGAATAGGTATTTGCTAGGCCTGAAGTGCTAAGCCTCCTTCTGTTTCTAATTTCGTCGGCTCTTGTTACGTGCAATGTGAGGCTTTCCACATGTAATGGATTGAAAGCACATGAGTCGCGGTGGCCACGAGTAATTCAGCACAAATATAATTTAATTTGTCAGATGGATTGACTAGCAAATTTTGGTAAAAATAAAAGAGTGTTAGATGGGAAATAAGGATCGCAAAGGCACCAGAAGTATTTTTTCTAGTTTTCCTTCTTTCTTTAATGAAAGAAAAATGCGAAGGTTGAGGATGAGGGCCTTTATTTTTACTTTCTTGAACACACCCAATTCTAAACATTTTTAAACTCAAACTGTGGAAAAGCTGCCTTTGTTATATTTTCATTTATTTAAATTCATGAGCTATTACGCGTCACAACGCTTGTTTATATTGTATTGTATTTCTCATAAAAATTTTTAAGTCTACCAGAAAAGAACAATAAAAGGGAAAATTTATTTTTCAAATTTCTTGAGGAAATGTGGCGTATCTTATCATTAGTTCAGCAAATATAGTCAATTGTTTTCATGTTACTATTTTGGATGTTTGTAAAACAATGTTTTGAATTCCAAGATAATACCTCTAACCCGGACCAAAAATTATAATAATTTTCTTATCTGCGGTTTCGCCATTTTGGTATAAATATATTGTATTTTCAACCTAAAATTTTACTTGTTTATGCAAGTGTTATTGGGAAAACATGAAGTTTGTGAGTGGCGTTTTTTTTTTAATTTTCAAGTTTTTTCAAAGCTTTCTTTAACTTTTTCTTTTAGAAGTGTGGCTCTGAGTCTGTTCAACACAACTTCAAAAATGCTAACACTTTTTTCCTGTAAACAATTAATTAAAATATAACAAGAATATTAAATTTTTGAACAAATCCTAAAAATATTTCTGATAAATGTTATAAAAGATAAAAAAAAAGTAATTGGTAACCTCTTCTGCAACGACCAACATATTACAAAAAGAATCTGACTGAATGCTATTAATGGGTAAAATTAATCGAGGGTATTCTAAACATCAAATTAGAACCAGATGACTCAGCCTCTCTCATGCATACGTATGAATTTACCGAACACGAAAAAAAGAAACAAAAATCGTTGTGAAGTCAACATACTTGCACTCTTATTAGTATGTGTGCGACCGAATTTTTTTGGACTTTTCATTATTTTTTTTTCTATACGATATTTTGATGAGCCAGACACACTAGAAAATTTTGAAATGACATTAAACTATGCTGAGTTTAAACATTAGATTATATGTATAGGATAAAACTTCGCTTGAAAGAATTCACCACTGACTTTTATGAAGTAATTTTCTTTGATTTTTACTTTCAGAACGAACAAACGAGGCAGTGATGCTTTTTAAAAGGGTTAAAAATCATTTCTGGGCGAAGGGGTAGGTCTAATTGCAGAAAAGGTCATTTTTATGCATCTAAACAGACAAAATACTTAATATAGCCTATAGATATTATTTTGAAATTCAAGTATAAACTGGATGCTTAAAATGTTAGTCTAAAATAAGTAGAAAATCCTGGTCTAGTGTGAAGGATTCCTAAGACTCAAATTTCCAATCTTAACATATTATTAAAATTGCTCCATGACGTTATCAAATAATTTTCTTTTTAATTTGATCAACTTTCACTATAACTCATTATCAATAACTTGTTAACTTTCTGAATTGTGAAAGATTGTCTTGTTAGAAATCTCTACTCTAGTTTACCTCACAATGACAGAACAGAAAGTCTACCTCACAACGACAGTTTCTGTTCTGTCTTTGTGAGGTAAACTTCGAAAGGTTCGATTTTCGTTGGTTTCTTTTTCTTTTCTTCTTCTTTTTTTTTTGGTTTAGCACTGAGGACGACTTGTCGGAAGTCCTTGTCGAAATATTTGCTTATTCCTTCTTCTTCATGTTTCACCACTGGCTGACAAAATCCTGGTTTTTTCACCTTTTTTGATTTTATTTTTCTTTTGTTATTTTCTTTCCTCTCTTAGTTTCATTTGTCATGTATAGCCAGTGTGGTCTTAGAATGTGTTTATTATTGATATTCAAATTATTTATTAGATTACATTTATTTTTGAACATTTTAAAATGAAAACTTAGAACAGATATTAATACATAAAACGTGCAAAAAACAAAATTGTTTATACATACACCAAGGATATCCCTACCAGAAATCAGTCCAAATACTGCTCCTAGTGGAAATTAAAAAATTTAATTTCGAAAGAAGCAATTTTTGACAGTGACCGGGGGGGGGAGATGTCAGTAAAATGGGCACTAACAAGTCGAGCATACAAAACTAGTGCAAAATAGGCAAATTTTACACATATAGGTCAAGGAATCGCTCTTCACCAACCAGGGCGAGGATAACCACTGGTGCCATAATAAGATTATAAATTAGTATGTTTTCTAAACAATTTTTTTTACACTTTTGGGTAATATTTTGTTTCAGTTTTCCCTTAGTTCATAAAATTTATGCTCTACAGCAAGGGCAATTCCAGGAATTTTTTCTGGGGGAGGGGTTCTTCGGTTGGGAACCTAAAAAACCTTAAAAAACGCATCAAAGTTAGTTTAAACGCATTTCTGTAGCATTTTTATGAGTTGATAAAAGTTTCGTTGTCAATGGCAATCCCCTTGCGACAAAACTCGTTTTTGATACAAAAAAAAATCAATGCTGAAAAAAGTCTAAAAAAAATTGTATATTTCGTTGTGGAATTAGAATAGTGCCAAAAATTTGCGAAAATTGCTAACAAAAAAATAGAGAGTTTCAGCAACGTATATTTTTAGGCTTTATCTTAGCTGTCTTAGGCTAAGTAACTCAGAAAAGAAAAAAGTTAATCCAGACTCTTTGCTGAAGTTTAAATAAAGTTATTTCTGATAATCATAGACAGCGCAATTGCGCTGCCTAAGTAAAGAACAATGTTGGCACAATGTATTATTTATTTATTTTTTCCATACCAGGGCAATTCGTATCGAAGGAGTTGTCGTAAAAACTTCGAAAAGGGCTAATTCGATTGGAAATTAGAATGGCTTTTTCATAGTCGAAATGATGGGAAATTCGACCATGAAAAAGTGCCCTTTTTCATAGTCGAAAGGGATTGGAAGGCAAATAACACCCATTCCACGCCCACCATTTCCCCAAATACATCCAATTAAAATTTTGAAATATCCATTCTGTTCATCGTAGTTGATTTCTAGAAAGTGATTATGTTTTTGAGGAAGATACTCCCTCCCCAAAGCCCCCAGGGCGAACTCTGTAAGTCATGCCCGGGGACATATAAGATTTTTATAGAAAACATTGAAGTAGAAACTTCAAAAAGGGATCATTCAATTAGAAATTGAAGGGGCTAGTGCCCTTTTTAAAAGTCGAAAGTGATTGGAGGGCAACTAGCCCCCTTCTCACGCCCACCTTTTCCCCAATCACATCCAATACAAATTTTGAGATAGAATTTTTTTTTAACGTAGTTGAAAGTTCTGGAGATTAGTCTTTGAGGATGAAAACCCCCCACAGCCCTCAGGGCAAGGGTATATAAGGTTTTTATAGAATTTGTTGTCGTAGAAACTTCAAAATGGGCTCATTCGATATAAAATTGGAATGGCTAGTGCCCTTTTTAACAGTCAATAGTGATTGGAAGGCAACTAACACCTCTTCCACGCCCACCATTTCCCCAAACACATCCAATCAAATTTTTCAGATAGCAATTTTGTTCAACGCAGTTGAAAGTTCTGGAAATAATATTTTTGAGTAGGACACTCCCTCCACAGTCTTTAGGGCAAGGGTTATAAGTTATGACCTGGGGGCATATAAGGTTCATTGAGAGCTTTTTCGTAGAACCTTGAAAAAGGGGCTCATTTGATTGGAAATTCAAAGGGCTAGTGCCGTTTTTAATAGTCAAAAGTTATTGGAGGGCGACTAACCACCCTCTCACGCCCACTATTTCTCCAAACACTTACAATCAAAATTTTAGTTAGCTATTTTGTTCAACGTAGTTGAAAATTCTTCAAATTAGGTCTTCGAGGATGACACCCACACTAAACCACTCAGGGCAAGGGTGACAAGTTATGCCTGGGGACATATAAGGTTCTTATAGAAAGTTTGCTTGTAAAAACTTCAAAAAGGTCTGATTTGATTGGAAAATCATAGGGCTAGTGGCCTTTTTAATTGTCGAAAGTGATTAGAGGGGAACTAAACCCCCTTTCACACCCACCATTTTCTTAAACATATCCAATCAGAATTTTGACATAGACATTTTGTTCAACATAGTTGAAAGGTCCAGAAATTATGTCTTTGAGGATAAAACTCCCCCTAAAGCCCTCAAGGCAAGGTTTGTAAGTTATGCTATAGGGGTATATAAGGTTTTTATAGAAAGTTTTGTCGTAAAATTTCAAAAAGGGTTCAATCGGTTTGAAATTGAAAGGGCTATGGTCCTCTTAATAGGCTAGATGAAACTGATTGGAGGGCAACTGACCCTCCTCTCACGCCCACCATTTCCCCAAACACATCCAATCAAAATTTTGAGATAGCTATTTTTTTCAACGTAAGTTATGCCCTGGGGGCATATAAGGTTCTCATAGAGAGCGTTGTCATAGAAAATTCGAATACTTCGAAACTTCGAAGGGCTAGTGCCCTTTTTAATAGTGAAAAGTGATTTTAGGAAAACTAACACCCCTCTCACGCCCACTATTTCCCCAAAAGTGTCCAATAAAAATTTTGAGATAGCCATTTTGTTCAACGTAGTTGAATAGTCTGGAAATTATGTCTTTGAGCATGACACTCCCCCGACAGCCCCCAGCGCAAGGTTTGTAAGTTTTGCACTGTGGGCATATAAAATTTTATAGATTAAAAATTAGAATGAAATAAAAATCAAAGAACCAGAAGAAAAAAAATCAGTGAAAATTTACCTTTAGAGTTGAACAAAGTGTGCTTGTGCTATCGCTGCATCATCGGTCACATTAAATCTCTTTATAATGTCATCTCTTTAGTTGAAAAAATTCCTTAGGTCCCTCTTCTTTGGAACGGGTTGTAGGTTGAAAAGTTATTAGTCTATAGTATGTGTAATTAGTAGGTAGTTTGAGACATGAAATTTAATAAAAATTTACCAAGCTCTGAAAAAGTTAAATAAACATATTTAGAAAATTAGCAAAAAACTGATTTCATCAACTGTTTCACTAAAAAGTTTAAAAAAACTGTATCAACGAGAAACACGAAAATTAAAAACTAATAGTCGACTGTTGGCCGGCTTGCGCATAAATTGTCGACTAGAGCAGTTATATCATACCCTCGAAGAAAATTCAATTATTTTGGGTAGTAGAAAAAAATCTTTATGGTTTATCTTGGATTGAATTTGCTTTCCTCAGAATTATGTGTTGAGTTTAAATTACGAATAAAGGCCCAAAAAATAAAAGAAAGTTAAATGGTGTAAATATTATTTTGCTTCCCATAACTTCCTTTGGGGCAGCCAATTGGGAATAAATTGAAATTATTTATATAATTTCTTCTTACACTGCATAAAAACACTTTAAATGTTTTAGCTTTTGACTAGTAAAAACATGGAATATTGATAATTCAATTATCTTTTGATTAACCGAAATATTTACTTCTATAGAAATGATTTTAGAGTTTACGAAAGCTGAAGCATTGCAATTTCAAAGACCGTATCCCTACAATATCTGTGTTTAAGTTGAACGGCAAAAACTGCAACAAGCTGAAAGCCGTTGACCTTGATATTAATAACCCGCCCCTCTTGGAAATCTTGCAAGGCACATGGCTCCTTATTTCCGTCATCTAAAGGAAACTCAGATAATTTGGGGATACTGAAATGGAGTCAAAAGTAGGTCAGTTCGAAGAAACATTTCAGGAAAGGAAACCCTTGCCTTCAGAAGTGACTTTGGAGCAATAAGTTCATCATTCCATCTTTTTATCCTCTTTCACACCATTTTCCTTGTCTCCTTAGACTAGTGACATAAGACTAGTTTCCTTTTAAAGCAGTACACAATGTCAATACAGTTGGAAGTACCAAAATTTATTACAAATACTCATTTGATTAAAATAGGGTTGAAGATAATGAAAGAATTTGTGAGAATTTGCAAGCTGATCACCTTGCTAAAGTTACAGATCTTAGTTCCGAATAAAAAGTAATTTCTGAATAACCTCAAATAGTCTCTTTTTACTTTATCCGTTAGACAGTTCAACAAAAACTGTGAAGTATATTTCTTTTACAGATCGGAAGCGTTTCTTTTTTGGTTTGTCTTATTATGTTGCTGGCTTCACCATCGGTCAACGGCCATTGGCGTTACAGTCGGTCACCTCAGGATGAGGAAGCCTATGGAGGTCTTATGGACGACTATATAGAAGACCAGTCGCATACTGAACAGCGCTTGATACGATCTCCGAATCCTGAAGCCCTTTCACCCGAACTTCTGAAAATTCTCGTTGGCTGAAGGCGTCCTGACCACTATCGTAATGCGACCTTGGTTGAAGACTAATATTGACTGACTATTTCATTACAAACATCTTATTATGTTCTTTTTTGTTTAAACTACTTTTTGTTTTAATTAAAAATATTTTAAGCCAACTTATTAAGAACGGTCCTGACTTGTTGAAGGTATTTATTCCCTATATCGCTTTCTTATGTAAAATTTTTAGAATTTAGCATTTTAGTATTTTGATTTCTATTGTTTTTCTTTTTTTAATCTTGTGAATATAATTCAAATATTCTCAGATTAAGGTCTCGTTAGTTTTTCTGCATTTTTTTTTTGTTTCTCTGTTAACAGAAAAAATACAGTCCAAGATATTCTCTATCTTCTGATAAAGAGCATCATGAGTCAAATTTGAAAAAATTAAAAATTTTAAAAATAAAAATAGTTCGAAAATCTTAGAAAACCAAAAAAAATACATATCTTGTTTTGGGGTTTACAGATCTTTTTTTTTTTTTTTTTTTTTTTTTTTTTTTTTTTTTTTTTTTTTTTTTTTTTTTTGTTCAGGTCTTCAGCAAGCATGGGTCAGTCAACCCTACTCTTGTTACTTGCTGCTCGTTTTGAGTTTGACTTGGCTTTCATTTATTTGTTTATGGTGATTTGTGGTGTTTTTACACTTGATAGATTGTTTGAAATAATATCTGTTCATTTTTGCTTTAATGAATCTATTTACTTTTCTTTGAAAACGATATTTTGTGGAAAAGTTTTTAAAATAAATTTTATTTTAATTTACATGATCTTTTTTATGGAAAATAAAATAAATTCTTCAATCTTTTAATTTTCAAACAGTTCGTGGTAACGAACTGTAAGTACGGAGCGACCCGGCTCAATGGTAACCGAAAGTGTAGAAGACAGAGTTTTGATACCAATAGATACATCAAAAGAATCATATTTTAATGCTGATTTCAAATATATAAGTTTCATCAAGATTAGTCCTACCTATCAAAAGTTACGCGCCTGTGAAAATTTGGCTGATTTTCGAAAAAAGGGGAGAAGACCCCCTAAAAGTTATAGAACCCTAATGAAATTCACACCATCATATTCAGCGTATCAGAGAACCCTACTGCGGAAGTTTCAAGCTCCTATCTACAAAAATGTGGAATTTTGCATTTTTTGCCAGAAGAAAGATCACGGATGCGTGTTTATTTATTTATATATATATATATATATATATATATATATATATATATATATATATATATATATATATATATATATATATATATATATATATATATATATATATATATATATATATATATATATATATATATATACAGAAATTATTCCGTATATGAAAGAGGCTGTCCCCTCCTCAACGCCTCGCTCTTTACGCTAAAGTTTGGCTTTCTCACAACTCTATTTTTTTTTAAACAATGAAAAACTTTAGCGTAAAGTGCGAGGCGTTGAGGAGGGGACAGCCCCTTTCATATATGGAATAATTTCTGTTCGTTTTAAGTTTTAACGTCGTTCCTTACTTTCAGTTAAAAAAAACTTTTTTTTTATTTAATTTTCTGTAAGAATCCATGGTTTGACTTTCTATTTGTATGGTGGAAAAAATTTCAAAAATTCTTGACACTATATACCATTTTGAAAATCCGGATACAAATAATTTTGAAAAATTGTCAAAAGGGCTTATCAAAAGAAAGGATTTGTGCATTAATTTATAAATTTCGTACAATACTTAAAGGGGGAAATCAATTTTGCAAAAGGTAATCTGTGCTGGCTACTACTAATACTGCTACCACTGCCACTTTTGCTACAGCTACTACTCCAACTACTACTTCTATAGAAACTTCTTGTAAGGCTAAGAGTATTAAGATGAAATTCCAGGAAGCGCATTAATATACAGGTTATCAAAAGGGCGTTTC
Organism: Artemia sinica; assembly: GCA_027921565.1. Classification (NCBI taxonomy): domain Eukaryota; kingdom Metazoa; phylum Arthropoda; class Branchiopoda; order Anostraca; family Artemiidae; genus Artemia; species Artemia sinica. The sequence goes on along the minus strand of CM051261.1, from coordinate 23,572,292 downwards.
CGCTATGTCATAGCAGCAGCTAACTCTATTATGTTGGAACTACCAAGACATGATGAGGAGGATGTACAATTGATCAGAAGACAGTATGTTAATACTGCTGCTGCTACCAATAATAAAGCTGTCTCTGTTAGTACTACTACTATTACTACTAGTAGGCTACTAATACTATTTCTGATAATGATATCAGAGGCAACGCTATTGCGTTATCTATAGTAAAGGCAATACGGCCGCGATGTTTTTTTTTATTTTTTTCCAGAGGCACATCATACGGAAAGGGTCGTCGTACAAACTTCAAAGGGGGCTCTTTTGATTGGAAGTCGAGAGTTCTAGTGCCCTTCTTAAGAGTCAAAAGTAATCAGAGGGCAACGAGCAACCCCCCCCCCCCCCCGACGTCCTTTTTTCTCCATAGAAGTTATTTTCGTATAAAATATAGAGAAGGCTTATTTGATTGGAAATTCAAGGTTCTAATTCACTATTTCAGAGTCTAAAGAGATCAAAGGGCAATTAGCGCTTCCACGCCTTTTTTTAAACAAATGCATCAGATAAAAATTTAAAAAAATAAATTTAGTCTAAATAGTTTGAAGGTCAGATTACAAAACTCCGATGATGAAACAACCACTCAGGGCCCGGGGATATGCCTTGTAAGTTATGCCCTGGGAGCATATAAGGTTCTCATGGAAGGGATTCTAGCATAAACTTCAGAGAGGGCTCATTTGATAGGAAATTGAAAATTTTGATTCACTTTTTAAGAGACAAGAGTGATTGGAAGACAGCAAGCCCCCTTCCATGCCCTTTTTTCTCCAAATATATCCGATAAAAAATTGTAGGTGGCACTTTTGTTAAAAATAATTCAAAGATCCTATAAAAAAACCTTTGGGGTCGACACAAGCCCCCAGAAATTGGGGCCAGTAATCTAAGTTATGCCCTTGGGGCAATTATGGTTGTCCCTATTTTATTTGATTGGAGATTAAAAGTTCTATTTCACTCTTTCAGAGTAAAAAAAGATTGGAGGGCAACTAGCCCCGCTTCCCGCGCCTTATTTTTTCAACAAATGTAAAAAATAAAAATTCTGAGATAGAAATTTTGTTAAAAATAGTTCAAAGGTCAGATACTAAAACTCCATAGTCGACACAACCACCCAGGGCCGTGGGGCAGGCTTTGTAAGTTATGCCCCGGGGGTAAATAAGGTTCTTTTGGAAGAAATTCTAGTATAAACTTCGGAGAGCGCTCATTTGATTGGAAATTGAAAGTTTTGTTTTCTTTTTAAGAGTCAAAAGTGATCAGACGGCAGCTAGCTCCCCTCCCCTCCACGCTCTTTTCCCCCAAATATTTCCGATAAAAATTGTGAGGTAGCTATTTTGTTGAAAATAGTTCAAAGATCATATAAAAAAAACTCCATGGTTGGCACAAACCCCCAAGGCTCGGGAGAAGTCGTCGGAAGTTATACCTTTGGGGCAAATATGGTTTTTATAGAAGGGATGCTCGTAAAAACTTCAGAAAGGGCTCATTTGATTGGAAATTAAAAGTTCTAGTTCACTTATTCAGAGTAAAAAAATCGGAGGGCAAATAGCCCTCCCCCTACGCCTTTTTTCAACAAATGTATCAGATAAAAATTCTGAGATAGAAATTTCATTAAAAATAGTATAAAGGTCAGATAACAAAACTCCGAAATCGACGCAACCACCCAAGGCCTGGGGATACGCGTTATAAGTTATGCCTTTGGGGCATATAAGGTTCTTATGGAAGTGCTTCTCGTATAAGCGTCAGAGAGCGGTCATTTCATTGGAAATTCAAAGTTTTGTTTCACTTTTTAAGAGTCAAAAAGTGATCGGAGGGCAGCTAGTCCCCCACCCCATGCCGTTTTTGCCTCAAATACATCCGATATAAATTTTTAGGTACCTATTTTGTTACAAATAGTTTAAAGATCAAATAACAAAAACTTTAGGGTCAACACAATTCCCCAGGGCCCAGGGGCAGGCGCTGTAAGTTATTCCCTGGGGGCAAAAATGGTTCTTATAGAAGGGATACCCCTATAAACTTCAGAGAGGGCTTATTTTATTGAAAATTAAAAGTTATAGCTAATTTTTTCAGAGTCAAAAAATATCAGAGGGCAACTAGCCCCCCCCCACGCCCTTTTTCCCATATGCATCAGATGAAAAATGTTAAATAACCATTTTGTTAAAAATAGTTCAAAAATCAGATAAAAAACTCCGATGTCAACACAATCCCCCGTGGGTAGCCGTTGTACGTTATGTCCTGGGGGTATATATAATTGTTATGAAAGGGATGCTCGTATACACTTCAGAGAGGGTTCATTTGTTTGGAAATTGAAAATTATAGTTGACTTCTTAAGTGTCAAAAGGTATCAGAGGGAAACTAGCCCCCTCTCCTCCATGAAATTCTTTCCCCAAATGCATCACATAACAATTTGAGATAGCCATTTTGTTAAAAATAGATAAAAGGCTAGATAACAAAAGCCCTGGTGTCGACACCACCCCCAAACCCGGGGACAGGCGTTGTAAGTTATACCCTGGAGCTGCTTCATAGAAGGCAATTTGTTTGAAAAGTATAAGATCTTGTTCACTATTTAAGAGTCGAAAGAGATAAGAGGGCAAATAGCCCTCCACCACGCCCTTTTTCCCTAAGCTCATCTGATAAAAACTTTGAGATAACCATTATTTTAAAATAGTTCAAACATTAGATAAAAAAAACTACAGTGTCGACAAAGCCCCCAGAACCAGGGGGCAGGCTTTGTAAGTTATGCCCGGGTGGCATATACCCCCAGAACCAGGGGGCAGGCTTTGTAAGTTATGCCCGGGTGGCATTATGTGTGTGACATTGTGTGTGATTATGTGAGTTAGTTTTATAGTATTATGTGTGCTTTTCTGCTGTAATTGTTATGTTATTTTATTTTGTATGGGCTATGTTTAGTTATTGATATATGTGTTATTATCATGTGTTTTAACTATATATGCAACTGTGTTTGTTTTTGCCATGGCCCAAAGAGGCTTTTGTTTTGCAATAAATATCTATATTGTTCTTGTGGAAGGGATGCTCGTATAAACTTAAGAGAGGGCTCATTTGATTCGAAATTGAAAGTTCTTGTTTACTTTTAGGATTCAAAAGTGATCGGAGGGCAGTTAGCCTTCTCCAACCACGCCCTTATTTCCCCAGATGCACCAGACAAAAATTTTGAGATAGCCATTTTGTCAAAAATAGCTCAAACGTCAGATAAAAAAAACATTGATATTTTTACTTTGATATTAGTTTTGATACTTTGATGAACATTTGATGTTGAAACATAAAGTTTGATTTTGAAATAATGAATTTTTTAAAATTTGAGTTTTTTGGAATCGAAAACCAAAAAAATAAATTAAAAAAAAATTCAAAAAAGAAGGTTTTCAAAGAAAAGTAAATGCCATTTTAAACTTAAGATTAGCAGGTACAAATACCTGTTAAAATCCAAACTCAAAACGACCATAAAATGCTATTAAAGAATAAATGAAACCCAAAACCAACAGAAATGAAATAAACAATCATAGCAATTAAATAAAAAATCATAGTGTTGCCCTCAGGTGGCTTGGTGCTGCGGTGAGTTGTTAGTAGTAATAGTAGTAGTATAGAAAAAACATACAACAGGTAATAATATAAACGAATAAATAAATCTTAGAGCAAGTAATGCTTGAATTGAATATGCAAATTAAGCTTAAAACAAAAAAGATGTTGCTATTGAAGTATAAATGAGACCCAAAACGAACAGAAATTAAATAAATAGTCAATAAAAACAAACATATAATAGATTCAAATATAAATGAATGAACAAATCTTAAAACTAGTGAAACTTAGATTGAATTTTAAATCAAGCTTGAATCAAACAAAAATCACTACAAACAAGAGTTTGGGTATTGCCTCCTTTTCTCACTGTAAAAGTCTTAAACCTACTGCGGCATTGGTTCTTTACTGAAAACGGATTATATTAAAATATTTTCTTTTGTACTTAACATTGAAAATAAAACTTAAACTTACAGTAAAATTTCGAACTGATGAGTTTTCAGCAATTGACATCATTATACATCAATATTCAGTTTAATTTATTCGCCCTTTCTAAAATTGTTCAAGACGAATATAGTTTCACTACAAACGAAAGTTTGGATATTGCCCCCTTAACTGTGAAACCCAAAAGCCTACTGCGTCATTGGCACTTCACTGAATACGAATTATATTACAAATATTTTCTTTTCCAGTTCTTACAGCATTGAAAATTAGAATAAAATTTAAGTGAAATAAAACCTTAATCTGATTGATGGATCTTTCCACGATTAATATCAATATATATCAAATATTCAGTTTTATTTTGTTGATACTTTCCAAGACTGTTCAAGACACGTATAGTTTTAAGTAAAGTGCCAATGACACAGCAGGTTTTAGAATTTTACAGAGAGAGAAGGAGGCAATACCCAAACTCTTTTTTGCAGTGATTTTTCTTCGTTTCTAGCTTGATTTACATATTCAATTTAAGTTTCACACGTTTTAAGATTTAATTATTCATTATATTACTATCTACTGTATTTGTCTTTGCATTGATTGTCCTATTTAATTTCTGTTCCTCTTGGGTTTCGTTTATACTTCAATAGGAATTTTTTTTCTCTTTAAGCTTAATTTGCATATTCGATTTAAGCATTAATCGCTTTAAGATTTATTTATTTATTCATTTATATTATTACTTGTTGTACGTTTTATTTGCTATCATTACTTAACTAATTTCTGTTCGGTTTTGCGTTTCATTTATTCTTTATTTGATAAGTAATGACTGGTCATGTTGAAATTAAATTTTGACAGGTATCTGCTGATCTTGGGTGTAAAATGGCCATTACTTCGTTTGAAAAACTTCTTTTTTTGAAAGTTGTTTTTATTAATTAAAAAATGCCAAAGGGTACGAAGGCAAAATGTTCAGCGAACATTGAGGGAGGAAGGTGAACTAAATCACGACGAGCAGTCTGTATGCAGGTTTACCAAAGGTTGTATTAGTAATATCTTAGGAATGGTTCGGTGTGTGAAGTTGAGAAATACAGGGCTTTTTGTGGGTGATGTTGAGCTAAACAAAAAACAATAATTACATCCTAATGCTACTGCTTCTACTCACACTACTACTACTGTTGCTGCTACTACTATTACTACTGCAACTGCAACTAAATCTAAGGCTACTACTAAAAATTCTAGTGCTACTACTACTGTTATTACTGCTGGTGCTTCTTCTACTGCCACTAGGGCGAAGGGTATTAAGGTGAGAATTTTATGCCTCTTGGAGAACGTAGGAAATATTTAGGGACAAATAGGATGAGGGATGGTCCTTACAGTTGCTGTATGTGTGGAGAGATGGATGTGTCTTTGCATCATTTCTTAGGGGATTGTAGGGAGTTGAGGGAGTTTTGTTTGTAAATATTTGGTAGGGAGGTCAGTGGGAGAGATTGGATTTTAGAAATTTTGATACGTAGGAGCTACTTAAATATAAATATTGGGAAGTTCGTCAGTGTATTCTGTTTTGTTACGTTTCACCTTAAAAGTTTTGGTTCTTCTTTTCAACGTGTCTTCTGTTTCTAGGTTTCACCTTAAAAGTTTTTTTCAGTCTTCTGTTTTGTCACGTTTAAGCTTAAATGTTTTTTTCCACTGTTCTGTTTTGTTAGGTTTCATCTTATAAGTTTTTTTTCACTTTAGAAGTTTTTTCAAAGTGTCTTCTGTTTTTTTAGGTTTCACCCTAAATTTTGTTTTCAGTGTCTTCAGCTTTGTTTGATTTCACCTAAAGTGTTTTTTTTTGGAAGTGTCTTCAGTTATGTTAGCTTTCACGTTATTTTTTTTTTCTTATCTTAAGTATTTTTTTTAAATGTTCTGTTTTATTAGGCTTCACCTTAAGTTTTTTTCAAAATATCTTCTGTTTTGTTACGTTTCATCTTAAAAGTTTTATTCAGAGTTTCTTTCTTTTGTTTTAGGTTTCACCTTAAAAGAAAATTTCAACGGGTCATCTGCACGTTTGGGTGTCTCCTTAATTTTGTTGTTTTCGAAGTGTCTTTTGTTATGTTACATTTCACCTTAAATTTTTTTTTTAGAGTTTTTTTTTCAAAGTTGTGGACAATTGCCTTACAACTTCTGCATGAATTAATAGAAATCATAAGCACTGTATAGAAATCCACACAAAGTAATGAAAATCAGAGTTAACCCTGGAAATCACGATCATAACAGTGTTTTTTTTGTGTTCTGTTTTGTTGCGTGTGTTCTGTTTTTTTTTACGTTTCACCTTAATTTTTCTTGTCAGTGTTCTGTTACGTTTCACCTTAAAAGTTTTTTTCAAACATGTTTTCTGTTTTGTTTGGCTTCACCTTAAGGTTTTTTTTTCAAAAATCTGGACAAATGTCTTACAATTTCTGGAGAAATTCATAGACATCGTAAGCGTGGCATAGAGATCCACACAAATTCATGAAAATCTTGGCCAATCCTGGAAATCCGGACCATACCAAAGTTTTTTTTCAGTGTTCTGTTTTGTTCAGTTTCAACTTAAATTTTCTTTTTCAAAAGTGTCTTATTTTTTGTTGGGTTTCACCTTAGAGTTTTTTTCAAAGTTTTGGACAAGTGTCTTACAAGTTCAGGATGAATTCATAGAAATCATAAGCATCGCATAGAAATCCACACAAATTCATGAAAATCAGGGTCAACCCTGGAAATCTGAACCATACCAAAGTTTTTTGTTCAGTGTTCTGTTTTGTTACGTTTCACTTTAAAAGCTTTTTTTTCAAAGTGTTCTGTTGTGTTACGTTTCATCTTAAAAGTTTTTTTTTTCAAAAGTGTCTTCTGTTTTGTTGGGTTTCACCTTAGAGTTTTTTTCAAAGTTTTGGACAAGTGTCTTACAAGTTCTAGATGAATTCATAGACATCATAAGCATTGCACATAAATCCACACAAATTCATGAAAATCAGGGTAAACGCTTAAAATTCAGACCATACTAATGACATCAATACAAGACTGTAGAAATCATGAGCAATGCACAGAAATCCTGATGAACCCATGTAAATCAAGACCAAACTGTAGAAATTAAGACCATCCTCTAAAAATTCGGGTATATTCATAAAAATCACACCAAACTTTATAAATCAGGGTCAATCCTAGAAATCCAGACCAAACCATAGAAATCAATACCAAACTCTAGAAATCATGGCCAACTGGGAAATCCTTGAAAAAGAAATAAAATTTCAGTTTTTTCATGAAAAAACATTGAAATGAGAACCAACAGTCATTATCAACGGGGATAGGGGAAGCACAAGAATGTAATTTAAAATTGAATTTCAAAGTGTCATTCTTTTTTGGGTATGCTTGATTCTTAATGTGATTTTAAGACATGGAAAAAAAGTTGTAAAATTTCAATTCAATAATAAAAAATGTCACTAGAAAAATGATTTTTCTAATAGAAAAACTCACGAAAGATACTTCTATATCACCCTCATTTTGTACTTTTAAAATATAACGGGTGATTTTTTTTTTGCTAAATGTATATTTGATGTTATTTTAAGACATGGAAAGAAAACTTGTAAAAAAAAATCCGTTTTAAAAAAGATGGGGCCTTTAGGGGAGGGGAGGGGTGGGTAGAGGGCTGGGGCCCTGGAGGTGGGAGGGCTGGGGACCCTGGAGGTGGGAGGGGGCATTGATTGGGGACTTGGGGCCCTGGTATGGGACTCAGGTTCTTGGTGGGGGACTTGGGCCCTAGAGTGGGGCATGGGGCCCTGGATGAGAATGATGTGGCCCAAGCTCATATGCAAGGCCAGTAATGGAAAACCGATGTGCATATTTCCAGTAACGATCAGAATAATTTGTATTTCCAGTATGCATCTCGAATCATCGCGGTATGCATATTCTCAGGAGGATACCATAAATGATGACCCGGAACAGATCGCTGTTAACACCTATCAAGAATCCTATTGATAAATTGAATGTGCAAATAACTTGTTAGGATGTTGTGACGCTTAGCTTCAGTTGGCCAACGTCCCGGAAACAATTCACTGAATGCATTAGAATGTATTTCAAAAATCATAACATTTTCAATGGCTTCTTGGCTCAGTTGAGTAACCTGTCGTTCTTTTACCTTAGGAAATCATGGGTCTCACGTTGGATTCCTACATCAAACAAAATTTTCACAAAATCAATGGGAAGTTGCATAGAATGTAAAAAATGTGTCGCTGGAAAAGAAAACATATCATCATTAGAGTACAAAAAATTGTTTATTAAAAAATGTTTATTAAAAATTGTTTATCTCATCCAATTGTTTATTATAACCCATAACAAAACTTTGTTTATAAGACATAATGTTGCTTCAAATTCACTTCTAAACATTGGCTTCAGATAACGGGAGGCCCGCTTGAAATATTGGCCACGTAGGGAAATCTTTTCCCTACGTAGATTAGTTTGCGCCAATTATTTATTTTTTGGGTGGTGGTTTTATTTGTTTCTAGTTTTAGTTTGTTTTTTTCATCTTGTTCTTCTTGTGTTTCTCTCTTGCTAAAAACGCATTGTTTTGATACAGGCAAATTATCCGCGTTGTTTTACATTTTTCGTCTTTTCTCTCCATTGGCCGTAGTCTCGTTTGTTGTTTTTTTTTTTTTTCATTGAGATTTTTCTCTCTGTTGGTTTTTTGTCGTGGCTGGGCAGTTCGGCTTAAGATCTTTCGTAATGGAGTTTCAAACTATGAATTTAAAAACAAAAACTAGATGTAAAAATAAATAAAGTTAGTGACTAGTAAGCACAAAACGAACATATCTGTAGTCATAAATTGCTTGAAAAGGGTAATGGGCAAGATGGACAATGTAAAACAAGGGAAAATATTAGAAAATAGTGAAATGAAGTCTTGGGATGGGGAAAGGGTCCCGTATGTGAGGAAACCTCAAGGGTTTAATTCTATGATATACAGATATTAAAAGAAAATCTTTTAATGGTAAAAAGATTTGTTGAACAAATAATATGTAATGTACATGGGGCTGCAATTACAATTTAGAAAAAAAACGGTCTAACTCTATATAGTAGAGAAAGAAATGTTGTGATGGCAAAACGATTTATTGAAAAAAATAGTATGTAATATACACTTAGTTTTTCCATAAATATAGTACTGCTCACTTATTGACACTGCTCACCTATTGCACACTTACTGAATATCATCTTCAAATATGTGTTATGCAGTTATTGTTCAATTATTGAATATCTTATTCAACTATGTGTTATCCTTATGGATGTAAAAATATTTTTTCTTTTCCTGTTAGGGGAGAGTAATGCCAGTTGAAACCTATTGGCACTTATGGTGGATTCTCTTCTTCAACTATGTTTTGCTTATATTGATGTTAAAATATATTCTTTCTCATGTTAGTAGAGGGTACTAGTCGGTAATGCTTGTATCTTCAATGTTTCTGCTTTTCGTGAATTCTCCAATGAAAATAATATCTTCACCTTGTGTCCAAGGGGATTCTTGCCTATAAAAATGATATCTTAATCTTGTGTCGAGGTTAGACACTGGCTTATAAATTTGATATTTTCATCTTGTGTCGAAGGTTGATACTGGCCTGTAAATACAATACCTTAAATCATTAAAGATGATATACTTTACGTACTTTCTCTATTTTCTTCACTTAATGTTTCTATTAAAATGTACATATTATATTTGTCAATTTTAAATGTGATATCAATTTTATTTATTAGTGGTAGGCTCACACTTCAAGTAAAACTGATGTGAAAATTTAGGAAACTAGATATTTTGATGTAGGGACTGGTTTTAAATCTCAGAGGGGTGTAATAGACACTAGTTAAAAATTTTGTAATGTAATATGGATAATGCAAAAGTTCGAGGGGCTTGTTTCTACTTTGAAGCATGATTATGATAAAGTCATGGGAAATATTAGCAGATATCTAAAAAGATTTCTGAGGGGTTATAGAAAAAAATATTCGTGGAAAATATTGGCTGAAATCTAAGAGGGTTCTTAGTGGGTACTCCTATGGGGTAATAGAAAGAAGAATGTGTTGATTTTAGCTATTAATAATATTAATATTTTGAGCTTCAGATTTCTGCAAATTAGTATGTTGTTTGAAAGTAATTGAAAAACATTATTGGAAAAAATATATGTTGGCTTTTAGGGTGGGTGAAACTCTCTGATTGAACATTATCAAATTCGCTTTCAACATGATTGAAATATTTAATTGTGAATTCATTGGATTGAAGGGGTCGTCTTGTGGCGTAATTTTTTAATGCCTATTTTTATCTTTATGCTTATTCTAAACTTTCAATACAATTTCAATTTTTTATGTATATTTTCCTTTTTCTCTTATTCGTAGGCAAGTATATTATAAAAAGTTTTATTCTTACATCTCTAGAATATATGTTTAGAATCTACACTAAAAATATAATCCATGAAGAGAAAGGGCATAAAAAGAGGTCAAAGGTATGAGCTAAAAAAGTAAGGAAGTGTATGTTGGTGCCAATCTCTAGAAAAAAAGCCTGGACCTCAAGAATGGTTATAGGTAAGAAGGGAAAAGTTCAGTCGAGAGGTTTTAAAGTGTTTGGATTCTCAGATTGAGCCATAGAACGTTTGAAAAAAGACCAAATCTTAAGGTATTGTAAAAACAGACGATTGAAACCTTCAAATCCGAGAAGGGTTAGGATCCAAAGACTGTATTCAAATCTGTGTGACAACTTCACTCCAAATATATTGACCCACATGCCGGGGTCTCTGAATTCTAAAGAATGTCAATCCTTCAAAAGTCATGTTGGTGGGTTTCTCAAAATGAATCGAAATTTGTCAGGGGTTACATGGGGAAAACACCCCCCATATAAAAAAAGTAGTTTCTGTTAGGAACTACCTATCAAAAGAGAGTGGAGATGGTGCAGTTAATTTTTTAATATTACCCCTATTCAATGGCGCAGGAAATGGAACCAGCCAAAAACTGAATTGCAGATTCTCTATATTATTTGCCTTCTGAAATAGTAGGAACTACTAACCTCACGAAATTGCAGGATGTCCATATAGATTTGCTGTATTAAATGACGAACCAATAATGAATTGCAGGCTCTGGATAGAGAAATTTCCCCGGAACTACCTAGAAATCAAAAGCATGGAGGCACTCCGTAGAAAATTCCTTCCAAATTATCTATTCATTAGACAAAAACATAAGAACATATTTTCCCATGAGATTTTGTTGTGGAGGGTATCTCTCCAGGGCAGAAATAATGTCGTAGGAATAGATTCACGAGGCTTAGAACCGTGTCGAATTCCGTCTAGCCTTTACCTTTGAGGTTTGATGGATTATAATATATTCTAAAGAGGGTTGGGAAAAAAGTAATTACGAGCTCTGGATACGGTAATGTGACAGGAATTGACATGGCTCCTTCTACTAATGCCTTATTAAGAGTGAAAATGATCGGAAGGCAACTAGTCCCCTCTCCCTTACGGTTTATTTTATCCAAATGCATCCGATGGGAAATTTGGGATAGCTGTTTTTTCAGTATCAGTTCCAAGATCATAAGCAGCTTTATGGCGCTGCCTAAGTAAAGAACAATTTTGGTACACTGTATTATCTTCTTTTTAACCAGGGCACTTCGTATAGAAGTCGTATAACCTTTGAAAAGAGCTCACTCAATTGGAGTTTGAAATGGGTATACCCCGTTTAATAGTCAAAAGTGATGGGAGGGCAACCAACCCTCCCACGACAATCATTTCCAAACGCATTCAGTCAAAATTTTTAGATAGTCATTTTGTTCAGTGTAGATGAAGAAACTGACATTTCAAGGCAGAAAGAATCTTCCTTCTTTGGATTTCTTAGTCTATAATCAGCATTGGGAGTGTCAGCATTAACAAAAATGGATGGATTTGAGAAACAAAAAATCAAGCGGAATCTTATGAATTTAGAAAAATGTTTAATCTAAATGATCATTTTCAAGAATTATCAGGGCTAAGGAAATATTCTCTTAAAGAATGCTTTAAAATATAATGAAATATGAGTCTCCCTATTTTGATTATTTTATGAGACTTATGCCTCGCGGGGAAAAGGCATTTGCGCAATTTTTTGACAAACTAATCGAAATAAAACAAAATAATATTGTGAATTAGTTTTTGTACAATACCTAAAAATTCATTTAAGATCCTATCCAAACAATCTTTCAGTCTCTGTTTTACATGGCAACAACAATAAGTCAATGTTTTTAAAAAAATACCGACCGAACAGGTTTTATTAATTTGAAGTGACGTTACTCGTTTACTCCTTTTATCTCTCTAGAAGTAAAAAGAACATTCATTTTATCGATGGCAAGTCTGTTTTTTTGGAAGTGAGACGGTGTACCGTAAGTAATATGTAATAAATACTTAAAATATAAAAAATAAAATTATTCTCTTCTAAAAATACTTCCGATATAAATTAAACTCCCCCTAATTGAGTTTAAATCTCGTTTCAAACTTGAGTCTAAATTCCTAATCAACAAAAGAAAAACCGCATTTTATTCTCAGCCAAATATCCCTTTAAAGTACCAAGTAAAAAAGATGATTATATTCGCATAAGAGCTTGATAAATTCCAGAGTAATTTGTAATACTTCGCAGCATTCCACACGTTTTGATTTACAGAGCGACAGATGTGAAATGAGGAAAAACCTGCCGGTCAAATGACGGTACTATTATTGGGTTGGACCTTAAAATATTCTGGCCCCCTTCAAGGTCCATTTGATTCTTCCGAGGGGCCTGACACGTTTCCTTGTGGGTTTATTTCACATGTTGGCGCCTGCAACAGAGATTCAGATATGCCCATGGAATCTCTAGCTTACTGATTGACATTCGTTTGCCGATGTTGCCATGTATTATTACAGTAATTTGGATTTCTTGCGAAAGTGGACCGTGTATCGTGTACCGTGGCTCCTGGCACTTTCGAAAAATTTACATTTTCCGTCGGTAAGTTTTTGGTATTTCTATTAAACCTCGTAGGATATACGAATCTTGCACTATACTGGTTTTGCCGTATATTTGAGTTTTGTAACCGATAATTATTTCGTCTGTTCGGGGGAGGGTTCTTGTACATTTGCCGGTTTGATGTATACCAATTCTGTTGGTACGCATTGTGAGGTACTAGTAGCCGTGGAGGATTACGCCTATGTTCTCCTGCACCACTGGCATTAAAATTTGTTCTCCCAAACAAATGGTTGCCATAATTTTGTTTATTCTCGACGGCATCCCCTGGTGCCGTTACGGCTCTGATCCTAGAACGGCGTTCTCTCGCGACATGCCCAGGACGATTACAAGTATAGCATCTTATTATTGTAGGACAATTTCCATAATTAATTGGTTTGATGGGCTGAAAACGTACTGTTTTTGCCTAGCGGGTTCTTGTGTTCTATTTCTTTGTGGCACTGGGGAATTATCTCTTGAAAAGAAATTGGGAGAAGCCTCCCTTGAAGGTCTTGCGGTTGTTTTGCCTATGGTATTTATTTTTCATTTACTGTGGTTTCCCACAATCGTGTCAATTTCGATCATTCGTCCCACCTCCTGAACTGCTAGGTCTAACGTTTGAATATTTTTGGATATTATTATTCGATATAATTTTGGGAAGCCCTTGTACAAAGGAATGTAGTATGATTTTTTCATACAATTCTCCTAAACCTTTTTAAAATTTTGATTCGACTGAAACTCTTATATTATGAACATATTCTCTCACATTCTGAGTTTGGTCAAAGCAAACCGTCCCGTGTTTTAATTTATTTGTTGAACTAGTTTCGATAGATCAATCTTTGAATGCCGTTAAAAATTTGCCTATTGTATTTATTGGAAAATTATCATCATCCCCTACAGTATTTTCAATTTGCTTTAGGAAGGTTAAGGCCTGCCCTATTAATGTTAGGAGGAGCATACTTATTAACGGTTTTAGTTCTGTTTTTGTTAATTCTACAAATTGGGCCAATTGGATATTAAATTCGTCGACATCTGATTGCCCATCATATTGAGGGATAGATTTTGTTATTTCAACATTTTTCGCGACCAATTTTTGCGCAATTAATAGTTCACTTAATTCTTCTGACATCTTTCCGTTTTTTTTAAATAATTAAACCAACTTTAAAAAATTACACAATCACAATTAATTGACTTTTGCACTTAACCTATTCAGGGGAGAACTACTATCTCCTATGAGATGTTCTAAAAGAATGTTTATATTAATAGCTTAAGGGTTCTAGGCTTAGACACTTTTTCTTATAAGTCTGTATCTATCTACTGATTTAAAATTAAATTAAGAAATTTGTAGCATAACTATTTTGCATGTTTTCCTCCGAGTTTACTACCACGCCACTTGTGCCGCTAAAGACTGCACCAATTGCATCGCTTGTAACCACCTTGTGCTGCTTACGCCCGTTTATGACCGTGTCACCCTTGTTGGGAAGTAATTTATTGGATGTAATGGGGGCAGAATGCCACTCCCCTTGTGATGGGGGGAGGGAATTGTTTTGCTGGGTGAATTGTTCAATGAGGAGTTAATTTGGGTTTGGGAGCCATCAGTCTAGGAGCGTATTCATACTTCGTAGGGTTATCAGATTCCTTGGGAGCGTACCAATGGAGTACAATTGAACTATTTACCTATTATGATGCGAGATACAGACATATAATAAAAACAAACACAAATAGAAAAGTAATAGGTTTATTAAGACTTACATTTTAGTATACAGCAATGAACGTATATAAGCAAAATTTCAATTCAATCGTGCTGACAGTCAGAATAATAATATCATAACACATCATTGAGTAGTCATCGAATCATATTCAAAGAATGAATGCTCTATTCTATGTGATAATAGTAATCATAATGCCCGAAAAAACACTTTTCACTACTATATAACACGAGTCTTGATTCTGTGCCCTAAAAGCTATTTTGGCCCAACTCATGTTGAAGGGCTCCCTCCTTTATCATTATGCTGACAAAGTAAGATCATTATGCTGACTGACAGTCCAATATATTGTTTGCAATATTTTGATATTGCATGATATTTTGATAGTTAAACATTCACATTCCTAGGATAACTTGAAACTTTGTATAAAACAATGTCGTATGATTTTTTGTCAAGTATTTTCGCGAAGTTCAAAACCATCTCCTTTGATTAGTACCGTCATTCGACCGGCAGCTTTTTCCGCAGTTCACATCTGTCGGTCTGTTAAACAAAACGTGTGGAATGCTGCGAAGCATTACAAAGCACTCTGGAATTTATCAAGCTCTTAATATAATAGTACCATTTTTTAGTGATAGTAATAATATGTTACCTATTGTCTTGATTCAGTCTCCCAATAGAAAACATCTTTTTTGGATTTCTTGAACTTTAAAGCGTGCTCTCAACCAGTATTAATTCATTTGCTTTGAACTTGTGTTTCTAGTTTCTTGATGTTCATTAATTCACTGCTTGAACTTGAATTTAATTCAGTGACTTAGTTTGGAATAAATAACAATCGACTTTTGGTGAATTGACCTGAACTTAACCTAGATTATTGATATTCATTAATTCACTGCTTGAGCTTGAATTTAATTCAGTGACTTAGTTTGGAATAAGGATTAAGTTTGAAATAAATTACAGTAAATTAAATTGCACGAAGGAGGATGCTATGCGAAATAAAATGAATTTTGGCGCGATCCGCGGTGATAGATTGTGAGCGTTTATGAACTGTTTTTTTTTGGATATAAGATCACCGAGGAGAACACCTTCCGTAAAAAGAGATTTTATCTGGTAATAGTTTTACTCAGACGAAGGCGGGGTAGTGGTTTGGGGTAGCCCCCTTGCATTTCCTTAGCGCATAGTACCAAGTCAATATTTATGTGTTATTATTATTAATTGATAAATGGCTGCCGTGACTTCTGAAAAGTTGTACAAGACAGGGTGCAAAGTTTGCAAAGAGAGCCTCAGCCTCGCAACCAGAGGAACAGTTATTTGCAACACATCTGCTGGGGGTTGTGGTCGCCTCTGCCATAACCGCTGTGAAATTCTTCAGAGTATTGAGAAAGACAGTATTATAATATATCAGTGCTCTGACTGCTGCGAGAAATTTTCTGATAAACCTGCTTCCCCGCAGATCCCGCCTCCTTCAGAGACTCTTGTTTATTCACCAGTTTTAAGTTTTTTCCGGAACTGTCTACAGTCAGGAATTTCGTCCGCCTCCTGTATATCTTCGTGTACAAACTTCTATTCTTATGATCATCTTCATCAAGCTAGAAGCCTCCTAACATCTCTAGTGAACCCCACGCATAAACTCCTTGCACGTCGCGGCCCCTCTGCTAAGCAAAGCCTGTCACAGGATATTTTAGACATCCTTATTTCTGAAGATGCAACCCCTCGCTTGCCAAATCTGAAAACCGTTATGACTGCAAGTGATGCGATACCTGCGATAGATACGGATCAAAATGCTCACTTTAGCCATGCCATTCAAACCTGGGACCGGCATCTTTTTAGCATAATTGATAAACTTGATTATGTCACAAGTAAGGTAGCAGAGACTCCTGCTTTGGTGAAAGAGTGTTGTGACGGAGTACAGAGCGAGGTTTTGAGCTGTATAAATAAAGAAAAACTCAATGATAAATCCTTGCCTCCGCTGAATAACGAGTCAGAAACAGTGGGTCTTGTAGTAGATTCACCACCACAAGATTGTGATGATCCCTTAAAGCGTGAAGCTTTTCTGAAATTGTTGGATGGAGCTAATGGTATAGTGCGGATTTTTCTTTCTAAGGAATCAGGATCCCAGCAACAGAAATGGGTCATTCATACGAAAAGACAAAACGCCGAAAACTTGAAAGCCTGTTTGAATGAAAAGGTCGGTAAAACTGAGGTTCGCAAATCGAGAATTGTCTGTTTATTATCACGAGTGGACTTCCCGATCAACCCAGAGAGTGTGTGTGCTTCTAACCATGGTATCGAAGAGACACAGCGAATCGGTGTTTCGAAATCATATCGTGTATACTTCCGTTCGGTGACGGCCAAGTCTCATTATTTGCGTCATGGGATTCACATTGGCTACGAACATTTCTTGCTTACTGATTATAAGTTTTTACCGCAAATGTGCTACAAATGCGGGTCGCTAGAGCATATATAGTCAGGATGCTCTAGCGTGGAACGTTGTCTCAAGTGCCTTGGTAGTGGACACTCTCATTCTAGGAACAACGCTTGCCAGAATGAACCTTGTTGCTTCCATTGTGGATCTCATGAGCATACAGAATTTAGCTTTCGCTGCAAACAGTTAACCGAAAAAGTTGTAAAGAATAAAAAATGATTAGTGCAAAGACTATATCTCTGAATCTGAATGGTTTTGGTGATAAACAACATGTATTGCAGTCTATGCTGCGCGATCTGGATATTTTGTGTCTGCAAGAGCATCATCTTCTGGACCACTCTACTAGTCTTCTTTCAAGCCTGTCGCAGCACTTTAACTGTTTTATATCTCCAGCTACACCTACAGGTGGGCGCCCATCAGGAGGCGTTTGCATTTTTATTCGAGAGAATATTCCAGTTTCAGTGTTTGCCGTTAATCATTATTTTGTTGCTGTTCAAATCCCAGGGATTATTGTTTTTTCGTGCTATTTACCAACAAATTATCATACTATTGATTCGGATTTTGATTTCAATTTTGCATGTTTAGAATTATCGCGATGTGTGGCGAAAGTTCCATCAGATTTCCAGTGGCTTATTTGCGGGGATTTTAACTGCAACATTGCTATCTCTGATGTCCGCTCCTCCGCTCTTTTATCTTTGTTTTCGGTTTTTACTATAGTTTCAAAAGATGCGAATTTTACGTATGTCCATAATTCTGGTTCTTGCTCTAATCTAGACCATGTGCTGGTCTCAAATGCAGCGTTATTACCACAGCCTGTTCATGTTGGGTTGGATATGCCTATTAGTGACCATTTTTACCTTTCTTTCATTTAAATATTCAAATTCCATCTTTTAAAATTATCCATCTTTCTAGTCAAATTGTAAATAAAATGATCTGGAATCGGAAAAAAATGTGCAAATATCATGAAGAATCAGATGCACTTTTAGCTAAAATAATTGTAAATTATTCTAAGGATTTTGATCAAATTGAAATTGATCTATTTTACCTTGAAATTGTTCATAGTTTAAAAGTCAGGGCTAATAAAGCATTTAGAACTGATTCTTTCCGTCGTGGATCTCGTGTTTTAGGTTGGAACCTCTGACCCGATTTTAAAGCAAAGCCAAAAGAATGCATCTCAAGCTTGTTACCTTTGAAATTGCACGGGAAAACCGCGATCTGGACCATTTTATGATGGTATGAAATTAACTAAACGCGTTTTTCGGACTGAGTTGCGTTTGCATAATGAAATTATAAAAGATGAAATTGGTTCAAGGATTACTAGTGATAAGAATGAGCTTTGGAGTTTGGTTAATTCTAGACGTCGTAATAATAATTGTTCACCACATTCTAATAGTTCTATGAAACTAGATGATTGGATAACTCATTATAATCAAGTTTTTTCATCCGGTGATGCGGCAGTTGAATCACGGCTTGACTCTTTATTATCGGAAGAAATTTCAAAGCCCCGCCCAAATAGGAAAATATCTGTTTCTGTTGATGATGTAACGGTAGCAATTAAAGCTCTAAAAAGTAAGCATTCTTTTGATCATGATGGTATACATTCAAACCATATAAAATGGGCATCCCCCAAAGCAATCCTTCTCCTCGCTACTCTTTTTACTACTATTCTTTCTTCTGGAGTTCTTCCAACTAGCTTTTCTCGTGCTACCACTTCACCCCTTTCAAAAAAAGAGGGAATACGAATCGATGTTCTGATTACAGGCCGATTACTGTTTCGTGCCAGATTAGCAAAATTTTTGAGTTAGTTTTATTAAAGTATTTGGAGTCTTGTAACCAAGGCCTGAATCAAATTGGGTTCCGTAAGGGTCTAAGCATGGATATTGCTCATACCCTCCTTTCAAGAATAATATCCTTTTGTAAGCAATGGGATAGAGTTTATACACTTGCGTTAGATTTTGCGGCGGCGTATGATTCAATTATCCATTCTTGGGCTATGACTGCGCTTCTGAAGAATAATGTCCCACTACCAGTAGTTTTGGTTTTAAAAAAGTGGTATAGCTCCTCTCGTATTCGTATTAAGTGGAAGAATAAGTTTAGTGATTATAATGTTAAGTTATGTAGGGGGCTGAGACAAGGAAGCATTATTTCTCCTTTGATTTTCAATATTACTGTTTCGGGGCTGTTTGAACAAATTCAGTTGACTTTTATTTATGGTAAAGGTTATGTTCTGTCGTGGATTGATTACGCAGATGATTATGTTCTGTCGTGGATTGATTACGCAGATGATTTACTCCTTTTGAGTCGATCGCTTCAGTCACTTCAACAAAATGTAGATTTTTTAGCAAAGATTTTTACTGAGCATGGACTTCGTTTTCGCCCTGAAAAGTGTCAGTTTTTAATTCTTGGTCCTAAGGCTAATGATCTCGTTAATTCAGAAATTTCTGTCCGTATTTATGATAGTATTTTAAAACCTTTGGAATCTTTTTTATATCTTGGTGTGCCTTATGGACCGACTTTAGCTCTATGCCGTGCTTCTATTTCTAAAGCAGTTAAAAGTAGAATAGTGTCTAGTTTCGGGGCAGTAATTTGTCTTCGCGATTTTCTTTCTCGGAAATCACTGGCTCGGGCATATAATACAGTCGCTTTGCCTCAAATTTTAGTTTTTTCATCGCTTCTCCCGTTTTTTAGAATTAGTAATATTGCGAATGTAAAAACCACATTTTTTAATTTTGCTAAGTTCCTTTGCCGCTTTTCTAAATCTGAATCAAGTACTTTTTTAATGAATGCATATAAAATAAAAAACCCTGTTGATGTTTTGGAGAAAAAGCAAAAGAATTTTTTATCCAAATTAAATGTTTTTTCTCATAATTTATATAGAGCTGCGCACGAAGCTTAATTTATTTTATTTGATTTAATTTTTGAATGAAGTGTTAATTTGTGAAGTGTTAATTTATTATCTATTGAATGAAGTGTTAGTTTGTGTGGTAATTTTGATTGAAGGCCATTGCGTATTTGTTGTTATATAGTTTAAAATAATTTTCTGGCCTGTTGATTAGCGGTTATTATTTTTATTTATTTCTTTTTTACTCTTCGAATTCGGAGGAAATAAAAAGTTTGAATTGAATTGAATTTAATGATTTTTTCGTGGCAAATTTTTACTTTAAGGCACTAATTAACTCTGGTGCTGGTGCGACAGTTAATATAATAAACTCATGCGTATTTAATAAGTTACCTCCGCACATTAAGCGACGGAAGAATTTTAATAATCCCAATTTAACTAGTGTAACAGGGCATAAATTGGATGCAAAAGGTTCAATTCACCTAGATGTGAAAAGGGATAATAGAATTTTTTGACAAACTTTATAATATGCAACATTTTTCCGTATGAAGCCATTGTAAGCGCTAATTTTCTAAGGTCAAAAAAAGTATTATTAGACGTAGCGAATAAAAGGCTCGTATACCAGGCAAATTTTTCTCCCCCACCCGTCGGTCTGAAAAAGGATAATAGTGTAGGGGAAAACGTTGTAACAGTGAATAGAATACAATCTTTTGAAAATCATTTCTCGCCACGTAAAGGACATGGTCTCGCCAAAAATTTGCCCTCCTCCCAGAATAAGGAAGTACATTTAAATAATAAGTGGATCGAATCGGCAAAAATAAAAATAGGAGATATGTGACGATATAGGTCGAACGAAATCAAGGAAACAGTAGAATTATGGGAAAAAGTAGTAAACCCCAACGCGATCCATGCGCAACCAACGTTATTGGCGGAAGACATGACGCAACATAGCGCCAGTCTAAATTTAATAGACAATGAAAGTAAAGAAAAATATTATGGGCTCGCAATACGGAAAACAAAAGTCCCTCCCAAACGATGGAAAAAATTCAAATATCACAAATGATTGAACCCGTGAGCGACGAATCCGAAATATGGTTTGCGATCCCGTCGGATGGAATTCCTGAAAATATGTTATACGAAGAACAGATTATATCTTTCAAAAAAGGAGAAGGTTTTATTTGGGTAACCATTAACAATGAAAATGATAGAATTACGATAAAAAAGGGAACATGTCTAGTTCCAATCCAAGCTATTTGGGAGAATGATTTCGATAAGTGGAAAAATTCCAAAAGAAACCGCGTTAACGGCATTAATACCTCAAATAACAAATAATCTCTAACTAAATCGCAATTTTCAAGCAAATTTAATATGGATCATATTACTGACTTGAAACTCAAGAAAAAAATAGGCGAATTATTGTGGAATTTTAAAAATGTTTTTTTCTGCATCTAAAGATGACATCGGACTGATACCGTTTTATGAACATTCAATTCTAACGACCGGTAATCCTGTCGAGAAACAGCCAACTCGTATACCGTACAAGCATAAAGAGTGGTTGAAAAATAAAATTCACGAATTAGAAACAAATAATATTTTACGCCTCAGTGTAAGTCCGTATTCCGCACCAGTCATGTTAGTGCCAAAAAAGAATGGTTACCTGAGACTTGTAGTAGATTATAGAGCCCTTCACAAGTAAGTAGTTAGTGTTGGAACCCTTGGTCCCAGTTTTTTCAGATAAATGTCCCTCCCAGATTCATTTCTTTTGGCCCCTAAATTATTTTCCTTCCCCGAGTTATGAATATTAATTTTCCTTTTATTTTGCGACGCCAATTCGGGTCCTCTTAACTGCGTACGTGCTTAATAGACCACGAGGTAAAGAATTGCGCAGTTAGGGAGGTTTACCAGTACATTAGTAAGTCCTAGGATTGGCTGGAGAGATTCATTTACCACCCTCGTAACCCCTGTCGCAGCACGCGGCTAGCGGGCTGGGAGAAAGAGTCCTTTTTAGTTCAGTTCTTTTATACAACGTGGAGTGATTACAGTAAGCTTTTTTTACTATGTCTTCATTTAACTTTTCAGTTTAGGTGGAATCTGAAAGAGTTAGTTAGAAATCTTATCGGTAAACTTTGGCTTTAAATGTGGCCATAGACCATCCGATCAAGTTGGTATATACGGAACCGTTGGAGTGACCGCGGAAATCCCACTAATTTGGGGCCATGAGGGATCTCCCCCTCCAGTAAGTGGCATAGCAACTCTTTGCGCCATTTTTTGCCTTTAAAAGTGGTGACCCCCGCACGTTAAACATCCAATAAGTGGTGCCAGCGGTACTTACACTCCAATAGTTAGGGATAAATTTCCTTTACCAAGAATATACGAAATTTTTGACTCCATTTCAAGTAAAAACTAAATTTTCGCTTCTCTGGATCTTATCCAAGGATATCACCAAATAAAAATAGCTGAGAAAGATGTCTATAAAACTGCGTTTTCTACGACTGAATGCGGTTCTTATGAATACTTAAGAGAACCTTTTGGACTTAAGACAATTCCAAGCGCGTTATATAGACTTTTATTACACCTGTAAAGAGGATTAAAGAATATAATTCACTTTCTTGATGATATTATATGCGTAAGTGAGAATGCAGAATAACATTTAGCCACATTAGCTAAAGTGTTTGAGAAATTCACAGAAGACAATTTAAAATGCCGGCCTAAAAAAGTAAATTTATTTCAACCTAAAATTAAATTTTTAGGAGTAGTGGTGACCAAAGATCAGATATCACCAGACCCAGACAAGATGAAATGTATTGAAAATCGTAAACCCCCTCGAACCATGAAAGAATTAAGAGGAATTTTAGGCCTTACCGGTTACTTTAGACTATTCGTGCGCAATTACGCCCAAATTGTGAAACCCCTAACGGAATTAACTAAATGGAACTCCCAAAATATTATCTGGTCTCAGGAAGCTCAAACTTCCCTAGACCGTCTCAAAAAGGCACTCAATTCTGAACCAATGTTATCCTTGCCTGATTTTGAAAACGGACAATTCATGGTCACAACTGATACCAGTTCGAAAGGTATTGGTGCTATCCTATCTCAAGTAATTCCGGTAGGAAACTCTAATCCACTACAGGACCGCCTAATCAGAAAATAAATAGAAAGAGTTATATGCTATTCAAGTAGAACCCTATCAAAAGGCGAAAGTAGTTATTCCGCCACAAACTTAGAGTTATTATCTATAATCCACCTTTTGGATAAATTTAGACATTATTTAACTGGTAGAAAGTTTAAGCTAAGTTCAGACCACAAAAGCCTGCAATATTTGCGCACTTTTAAAAACCCCACGGGAATTCTAGCTAGATGGATTATGAAAATCCAAGATCGAGATTATGAATTTGAATATTTAAAAGGTAAACAAAATGCAGCTTGTGACTTCTTGAGTAGATTCCCAGAAAATAGTTCCGACGGGATATTTTCTGAAGCCGAGAAGCCAAGGACGCCGTCGGAAGCCGAGCAGAACGAAATTAATGCTATCAATACTAAAAGTAAACGCGAATATAAGAAAAACAAAGTTAAAAACAGAGTAAAAGAAAATATGAATAACTATTGTCCCTTGTCCTTGGAAAATATAAAAAGAAATCAGAATAAGGATGAAATGTGTCTAGCAATTATAAATTATTTTGTGAACGATGATGTGTTACTAGATAGAACCAAAACTCTTGGAAAAGAAATAGATAATTTTTATTATGATATTGACGAAGAAATCTTGTGCCGAATTATGACAGTTGAGGTAAATAGAAACAAAACTTCAATAATACCTGTATTTCCCCAAAACTTAATAATACCTGCCTTTGAATACCTTCATTCAGATATAGGTGGATATTTAGGAATAACTAAAATCTTCCATAAATTAAAACAATATTTCTATGTCCCATAGGCGTTAACAAAACTTAAAAATTTTGTAAATACATGTGAAGCGTGTAACTTGAGAAAAAACCCTCAAGCTTATCTTAACCCCCCAATGGGAAGAGTCCCGGTAGCAAGGTTCCCCTTCGATATTGTCTCATTTGATTTATATGGAACTAATGGAGGTTTACCTGTTCCCAACAGGGGCTATACTTGTATTTTTTCAGTTATAGATCACTTCTCCGGATTTAATTTCGCAAAAGCTTTAAAAAATCAAGGCACGTACGCTACGAGTACGGCGCTAGCAAAATTATTTTTAAAATTTGGCATTCCTAACAAGGTTATTGGCGATAACGGAATTAATTTTGTTTCTAAGGTAACAAAAGATCTAATGAGTTTTTTAACATAGAGAAATTGGTGACATCGCCTTATCATCCACAAGCTAATGGTAAAATAGAAAATAGGCATAAAATATTTTCGAATGTCTTAAGCATTTATACAAAAGACAACAGGAATGACTGGGATCAATTCTTACCTTATTTGACCAACATAATAAATATTGCTTATTCCGAGACGACTAAAGAAAGTCCCTTCCATTTGTTATTTGGTCGCGACTTCAGAATACCGTATGATGGTATTGTTGAGTCCCGACAATATTATAATAAGACGGAGGATTACAAACAAGAGTTCATAAATAGGATGAGGAAAACTTACAAGATAGTTAGGCAAGAGTTTGAAAATGTAAAATAAGCCAAGAGCTAAGGAACCTACCCAAAATAAAGGAGAAAATTGATTTTAAGATAGGAGATTGCGTCTACCTAAAGAATGAGGCAAAGACGAGAGGCAAAAAACTTTCCAATAAATACTCTGTACCCTATAGAATAATCAAAAAGTACGAGTCGATTTTACTTTTAAAATGGCGAACCCCGATAATGGAGAAACTTATAAGGCACATGTTAGACGAATAAAAAGAGCCAAATTCCCGGAAAGATGGGTATCGCAAACCTCGTCTACCGATTCGTGAGACGCAGAAGACGAACCCCCTAGATCAAGGTTAGCTGAGTTAAAACCATTTAATTTCAAGCAAGATTATTTTGAAAATGACAGTGACGAGGAAAACTTTGAAGAATTCTTAGCTATGAAAAACCTAGTTAATCCCAAAAGAAAGTCCCTAATACCAGTGATAATAAAACCACAAAAAGTCCAAAAAGTTCATCATCAGAGAGACCAGGAGAATTAGATTATACGATATCCCCTAAAATTAAATTTTTTCCTGATAGAATCTCTACCCCTTGTCCCCCCAAAAGATTTCCAGACGATATGGATCCCCAGCAACCCCAATAGAGAGACCCCTATCACTACAGGAGTAATTAAAAAGAGCTGTAGAAACTGCGTGTATTATTGTAAAGAAAACTCCTCCCAAAGATTCGATTTAAACAAATCTGCGTGAAGCTATGGATTTAATAAACTTCCCCATAAAAATGAGGCAAAATACACTGCCTTGGAATCAAACTCCCAAGGATGTCCAGCAAGGATAATATCACGACATAACCGTATCCAAGGTTAAGGCTAAAGAATGGTCTTAGTGGAGGAAAACACTAGGGCAAAAAATGCCTCAGCCCCCTGAAGACATGACATTTAAACAATGAAGGAACCCTGAAAAATTTTTGATTCCTCTTAGATCTCTCAAGAGTCTTTCGAGTCTCCCGAGTTGAGAACTCAAAATGAGGAATTGGAGCATAAGCCTTCTACTTCCAGAGGAGAAGAAATTTACGAAGGAAGGGCAGGTTCTGCCTCAAAAACGCAAAGCGCTACTTCTACAATCTCTAACGCGGAATCATGGGAAATCAGTTCCGAAGAGTCTGACGTTGTATCAGACCAGATGGTAGTTAAAGAAACAGGGAAATCAAAACCGACTTCAGCGGTCGAGCATGCGAAAGAAACAAAATTAAAAGGTCAAGAATTCTTGAGAAAACAATAGAAAAAATTTGATCTTATATCACTGGCAAAACCTAAAAAGAAAAAAAACTCAAGAAACCGAAGAAAAAGTAACGACACAATCGGGTAGAATGACTAAAAAACCTGAGAGATGGAAATACCCCTAGTTAGCACAAAAATCAAAAGAAAATACCTAATAGTAATGCAATGAATAAAAAAAAACCTTCTTGTGTATAATTTTTTTTTAAAATAGAAGTGAAACTGTTAAATGAAGATTTATTCTCAACGGAAGGGAAATTTTATTTCAACATATTTCAGTATGTGTGTAGCATATCAAAAATAAATTATCGTGCTGAAGGTACACGGCAAATATTTTTACAAAAAATGATATTAGTAATAACGAAAAATTACTAGTATAAATATGCGTAACTGTCATTAACGTAATTGTCAATTACGTAATTGTCATAATGATCATTTTCAAATCATGACAATAGAATCGAGACAAGTTCGTAGGGCAATTATCGATACGAAATATTTCAAGTAAAGGGTGATGAATACCTAATCACATCTATATCAATAGCATATAAATATCGAACGCAAAGGAGAACATTATATAAGTAAATTTGGCTGATTTTCAAAAAAAGGGGGAAAGACCCCCTAAAAGTTATAGAACCTTAATGAAAATCACACCATCATATTCAGCGTATCAGAGAACCCTACTGTAGAGGTTTCAAGCTCCTATCTACAAAAATGTGGAATTTTACATTTTTTGCCAGAAGAAAGATCACGGATGCGTGTTTATTTGTTTGTTTGTTTGTTTGTTTGTTTTTTTTCCCAGGGGTGATCGTATCGACCCAGTGGTCCTAGAATATCGTGGGAGGGCCCATTGGAACGGAAATTAAAAGTTCTAGTGCCCTTTTTAAGTGACCAAAAACAATGGAGGGCAACTAGGCCCCCTCCCACGCTTATTTTTTCCCAAAGTCACCCGATCAAAATTTTGAGATAGCCATTTTGTTCAGCATGGTCGAAAATATGATAAATATGTCTTTTAGGATGACTTAATCCCCCGAAGTTCCCAGAGAGAGGGCTAAAAGTTATGAACTTTACCCAATGTTAACATATAGTATTGGTTATTGGGAAGTATACAGAAGTTTTCAGGAGGTTTTTTTTCTGGTATTGGGAGGGAAGGGTGGGTCGGTGGTTATGTTGGAGGATCTGTTCATGAAGGAAGTTTTCATGGGGGAAGGGAAATTGCCATGAAGGGGGCGCCGGACTTGCCAGCATTATTTATTGGTTATTGGGAAGTATACAACCATTTTCAGGAAGGATTTTTTCTGGAGGGGGGGGGGCTAGAGGAGGGGGTTACTCTGGATAATATTTCCGTGGAGGATGTTTCTTTGGGGTAAGGGACATTTCTATGAAGGGGGCGCCGGATTTCCAAGCATTATTTAAGAAACATTCAGAAATTAAATAAAAAAAAATAAGTTTTTTCAACTGAAATGTAAGAAGGAATATTAGAACTTAAAACGAACAGAAATTATGACGTATGTGAGGGGGTTCTCCCCCAAGTCAATACCTCGCTCTTTACGCTACAGTTTTTTTTAGTGCTTTCAAAAGAGCTATCTATTCTAATTAAACGGCCTTTGTGATTCAGGGGTTTGTGAATCAAAATTTGTTTTAACTTTTAACGTAAAGAGCGTGGTATTGACTAAGGGGAGAACCCCTTCATATAAGTAATAACATATACGTAATAAAAAAAACAATAAAAAAACAAGCGATACGGCTAAATAGTAATCGAAAATTTTAAAAACAAAATTTTGATGTCAATAAATGTATCAAAAGAATGTGTTTATAATGCTGATCCTAAATATATAAATTTTATTAAGTTTAGTATTACTCATCAAAGGCTACGAGCCTGAGAAAATTTACTCGATTTTTTAAAGAGGGGGGAAACATCCCCTACAAGTGAAAGAATTTTAATGAAAATCACACCGTAAGATTCAGCGTATCAGAAAACAATATTACATAGGTTTCAAGCTCATATCTGCAAAAATCTGCAACTTTGTATTTTTTGCCAGAAGAAAAATATACGAATATAGAAGTTAGTTACGTAAGTTAATTTGTAAAGACATCCATTTAGCAAAAGAAAAGTAAAATTTTTACGCAAATAAAAGCTGCATTAACTAAAAAACCATCAGAAATTAAAAAAAAAACAAGTTTTTTAAACTGAAAGTAAGGAGCGACATTAAATTGATTTTAAGATAGGAGATTGCGTCTACCTAAAGAATGAGGCAAAGACGAGAGGCAAAAAACTTTCCAATAAATACTCTGGACCCTATAGAATAATCAAAAAGTACGAGTCGATTTTACTTTTAAAATGGCGAACCCCGATAATGGAGAAACTTATAAGGCACATGTTAGACGAATAAAAAGAGCCAAATTCCCGGAAAGATGCGTATCGCAAACCTCGTCTACCGATTCGTGAGACGCAGAAGACGAACCCCCTAGATCAAGGTTAGCTGAGTTAAAACCATTTAATTTCAAGCAAGATTATTTTGAAAATGACAGTGACGAGGAAAACTTTGAAGAATTCTTAGCTATGAAAAACCTAGTTAATTCCAAAAGAAAGTCCCTAATACCAGTGATAATAAAACCACAAAAAGTCCAAAAAGTTCATCATCAGAGAGACCAGGAGAATTAGATTATACGATATCCCCTAAAATTAAATTTTTTCCTGATAGAATCTCTACCCCTTGTCCCCCCAAAAGATTTCCAGACGATATGGATCCCCAGCAACCCCAATAGAGAGACCCCTATCACTACAGGAGGAATTAAAAAGAGCTGTAGAAACTGCGTGTATTATTGTAAAGAAAACCCCTCCCAAAGATTCGATTTAAACAAATCTGCGTGAAGCTATGGATTTAATAAACTTCCCCATAAAAATGAGGCAAAATACACTGCCTTGTAATCAAACTCCCAAGGATGTCCAGCAAGGATAATATTACGACATAACCGTATCCAAGGTTAAGGCTAAAGAATGGTCTTAGTGGAGGAAAACACTAGGGCAAAAAATGCCTCTGCCCCCTGAAGACATGACATTTAAACAATGGAGGAACCCTGAAAAATTTTTGATTCCTCTCAGATCTCTCAAGAGTCTTTCGAGTCTCCCGAGTTGAGAACTCAAAATGAGGAATTGGAGCATAAGCCTTCTACTTCCAGAGGAGAAGAAATTTACGAAGGAAGGGCAGGTTCTGCCTCAAAAACGCAAAGCGCTACTTCTACAAGCTCTAACGCGGAATCATGGGAAATCAGTTCCGAAGAGTCTGACGGCGAATCAGACCAGATGGTAGTTAAAGAAACAGGGAAATCAAAACCGACTTCAGCGGTCGAGCATGCGAAAGAAACAAAATTAAAAGGTCAAGAATTCTTGAGAAAACAATAGAAAAAATTTGATCCTATATCACTGGCAAAACCTAAAAAGAAAAAAAACTCAAGAAACCGAAGAAAAAGTAACGACACAATCGGGTAGAATGATTAAAAAACCTGAGAGATGGAAATACCCCTAGTTAGCACAAAAATCAAAAGAAAATACCTAATAGTAATGCAATGAATAAAAAAAAACCTTCTTGTGTATAATTTTTTTTAAAATAGAAGTGAAACTGTTAAATGAAGATTTATTCTCAACGGAAGGGAAATTTTATTTCAACATATTTCAGTATGTGTGTAGCATATCAAAAATAAATTATCGTGCTGAAGGTACACGGCAAATATTTTTACAAAAAAATGATATTAGTAATAACGAAAAATTACTAGTATAAATATGCGTAACTGTCATTAACGTAATTGTCAATTACGTAATTGTCATAATGATCATTTTCAAATCATGACAATAGAATCGAGACAAGTTCGTAGGGCAATTATCGATACGAAATATTTCAAGTAAAGGGTGGTGAATACCTAATCACATCGATATCAATAGCATATAAATATCGAACGCAAAGGAGAACATTATATAAGTAAATTTGGCTGATTTTCAAAAAAAGGGGGAAAGACCCCCTAAAAGATATAGAACCTTAATGAAAATCACACCATCATATTCAGCGTATCAGAGAACCCTACTGTAGAGGTTTCAAGCTCCTATCTACAAAAATGTGGAATTTTACATTTTTTGCCAGAAGAAAGATCACGGATGCGTGTTTATTTGTTTGTTTGTTTGTTTGTTTGTTTGTTTTTTTTCCCAGGGGTGATCGTATCGACCCAGTGGTCCTAGAATATCGTGGGAGGGCTCATTGGAACGGAAATTAAAAGTTCTAGTGCCCTTTTTAAGTGACCAAAAAAAATGGAGGGCAACTAGGCCCCCTCCCACGCTTACTTTTTCCCAAAGTCAAAGGTCCCTCTTCAAAAATTAAATAAAAAAAACAAGTTTTTTTAACTGAAAGTAAGGAACGACGTTAAAACTTAAAACGAACAGAAATTATTCCGTATATGAAAGGGGCTGTCCCTTCCTCAACGCCTCGCTCTTTACGCTAAAGTTTTTTATTGTTTAAAAAAATAGAGTTGTGAGAAAGTCAAACTTTAGCGTAAAGAGCGAGACGTTGAGGAGGGGACAGCCCCCTTCATATACGGAATAATTTCTGTTCGTTTTAAGTTTTAACGTCGTTCCTTACTTTCAGTTAAAAAAACTTGTTTTTTTTATTTAATTTTTGAACGTTTTTGAATTAATGCAGGTTTTGATTTTGGCTCACCGTATATAAATAATTAAAACAAAATTTGCATATTATATTTGGTTAAATGGCTTTCTCGAAACTTGTTTAATTTTATTTACGAACGTTTTTATTAGTAATAAATATACGTAACTTAGAATTAACTTACGTAACGAACTTCTATATTCATAAATCTACTTTACTACTTTACTAGAAATCCAATATTATAAACAATTTTCATTCGACCCTGAATGTGAGGAATACAACTCCCTGGGTAATAAATTATTTATGAAGCGTATGAAAACACACCAAAAAAAAGAGACGCCTATAAAAATAATAACAAGAAAATTAAGAGAAGATTCTAAACTCTACACCTAACACAAAAAAAATTTCCTTTAGAACCCTCGACGACAATGAATTAGCGTGAATTCTACAAATGTATCCTTAGTTAAAATTAAAATCACAAATTCTAGATATACACCAACCCCTGACAGCCTCTCGCGTATCGTAATTATTGGCTCAGCGGAAAATCGGAAAGAGATAACCTACATGGAACGTTACTAACTCCACTAGGTAGAATATTAATTTATTAACAAAAAAACAACATGATAAAATTCCCCAGTTGTCCGCAATTCAATGAACCAGACTTGACATCAGAAACATTACATTTTATGTCTCCACAGTGTTTTCTTGCGCATAAAAAATGTCACAATATGAATATCATAAATAAATCATTGAGCAAATATGTATTAGTGAAAGTAGTAGAGGAACTAAATTTGGTCACGCTTCATTTCCTCCAAAAATCACCTAGAAGTCCCCTGGAAGATAGAGTAATCTTACGAATGAAAGCAAGCTTAGTATATTATAACTTTATTACACGGGCAATGTTAACAACGGTAGAACGCACTACATTAGCGGCTACCATGACGTTCAGAAATCTCTTACAAAACATTCCAATGTCCAAATATCCCCTAATTGCCGAATTTATCGCAGAAAATCTATGGCAATCTCAAGATGAAAATGGGATTACCACCATATGGCCCCTTAGATCCCTAACACTATTAATAGATCGAGGGTATAACCTACTAAATGGAGGAAATTTCCTTAAAATGTTGTATAAAAACTGCTGGAACTTTGATGGCATAAACCCTGAAATAAAATCCAACACATTGGAGGTTACCGCGCGAGATTATAATGACAGAAAGAAAATTACATCAAACATTTTTGAAGAAAATGAAAATTTTGGATCCAAAGTATTTCCTGGTTTTGATATTATTGTACGTGAACAAAAATGTTGTAATGCGTCGCACATACAATTAATTTTTAGAGTAGTAAAAGTCATAAATAATTCGCTTTCCTTGGCTGAACGATGTCACAAAGTAATTCGTGAAAATATGCAAAAGAAAGATATATCGAATACGTTAAAAAACCTAGACCTTCCGAACGATCTGCTGGTCTATTTGATGCACATAGACACAGATAAGAATAATGAAAATAACCTAGTATTTGAATTGAAGTTCCTCAGCATAAATGTATCATCGTGGGAAGTTCATCGACTTAATACCATGCTAGCGTTGTTAGAAACACGTAATGTACTATCGAAAGATACGTCAACATAAAAATTGAATATAGATGAATATGGGAAGAATCTTGTATACAAATAAAATTATCAAAACAATGCCCTAAATTATATGTTCACAAAATAACACCATAACCTCTATTTTGAAAATTTTTCCTTCTCAAAAAATACTAATAATAAGTGAATAAACAGTAATAAGATAGGAATACGTAATTATGAGATGAATTAATCCCATATATAAGAGTTATCTTGTTTCAATGCAGATTCTAATAATTCTAGATGTAATAACGAAAATAATCTTATTAAAAGGTTTATAATAAAAATAGGTTACCAGCGTATTTATATGTTATTTACTTAATGAATGAATAACTTACAATCAACAAAATAAATATATATCGCTCTTGATCAAAAAATATAATATAAAATTAAGCAGTATAGTAATTATTGACTAAGCCTTTAAGGTATGTCACAACCAGTCATAAAGACATATCACAACCAGAGTAAAGCTAAGACTTCCATAACCATTCTAACCCTAAGATATAATTCATAAACAAAAATTCTGTATTACGGTTGCAAATCAGTTTTGTTTGGCCAATGCCATAAAAAGTTCAAAAATTAAATTAATATAAATTAATATAATAAAATAGCCCAAGTTAAAAGTTAAAACGCCCAAACTACTTTGAAAAAATTAAAATAGTAAAGTAAATGAATTTTGTGAAATTAGGTAAAATTAATAATAAACTAATTCTAGAAGCAAACAAAAAGATGAGGCTAAAGAATGTCATCATAATCCTCGTTGTTCACACAGCAGCCCAAGATATTGTAAAGCATGGAGTAATATTTAAGCATGAAAATTCATTGCTAGCCAGCCATAATGCATGGAAAATTTTTATGAAATCGGACCCCAGACCCTTCGAAACCTTATTTCAACAAGTAACAAGACTAGAGAAAAATACGAATGAGCTCAAAGAGTCGATATTTCAATTCCTAAGATAAGACAAAGAATTACAGGCCTGTAAAATAATGCATAGTAAAGATGATAAAGAGTTTCCTATTCCAGTCATCCCCAAACTAAAATCAAAATTCGTAATAGATGACTTTGATAAGAGAATGGCAGAAATTGACAAGGCACTAGGAACCAGCACCAAAGAAGACAGAAGGGAAAGGTCAGCGAATAATATTGAATACTTGTCAAGAGATTTTACTGCAATGAAGTCTTTGGAAAACCCTGAATTATTGACAACGAGAAAAGGAAAACTTTATGATGGAAATTACGCATTGCTAAACGAACTACCAAGCCTATGGACTTTTCTCAAAGAACTATGGCAGAGTCATGCCGAGAACAATAGCACTGAACAGACATCATCTAAAGTAAGAAAGGAAAATAAAAACAGATCCCTAAGAATACAAGATACCAACCTAGAAGAATTAGACAAATCAAGGAACAAGTTTTCAAATACCCAACAAGATTATGAATATAAAAATCCAACAGAAGGAAACGAAAAAGACATCGCGACAACCACACCTACATATGAGACCCCAGCCAAAGAGATACAGTGTTCGATATCGGAAACTAAGGCAAACACAGTGTCATAATTGATCGAACTTAGTGGAGAATCACACTGAAATTTAACTATATTAACTTATCTAGAACCTAAGACATTTACAAAATGGACATAGTCAAAAGGGCCCACATTTACGCATACCCATTCTTTTGGCAAAGTCTTTATAAAAGCCAGAGCAAGAATCCCAGTAACGCATACCGAAATACAAACGATAAAAGTACAAGGACATAAGCCAGAAGAAAAGAAAAATAATTATGAAAAAGAGGAAGAAGATAATTACGTACATAAGAAATGTTGGACAATAGACAGCAAACGCACATGTGCTAGACTAGCCATGGCCGAGAGCCGACAAAAGAAGGTATCGAACCATTACCTAAACTAAATGAGAAAAACGCCCAGAAAGTGTCAACTCATCAAGCCTTCTTAATATTATACAGACAAAGATTGCAAGCCTTATTTGAATTATTTAACATGGAAATACACAAATTGAAACAAAGTACCACGAGAATTTTTGAAGTATTCTTTCGAAGAAGTAAATACCAAAGGTCTACAAGCCTAATTCCTGTCATTGGAGAACTCGCCTCCCGCCTTTTTGGCTTAACAACGGACGAAGACTTAAACATCCTGAGGGAAAATGTAAAAAAGTTGAATAATGCCATGAACGTAACGTTACACGTCCAAAAAATACAAGCAAGCATAGCAAACTACCAAAGAGATAAAGTCGAAAAGATATCTAAGAAAATCTCAAAAACAGTAAATGTAATGAATGGTTTAAGGAACGAAGTGGATCGCGTGGTTAAAGACACAAGCCTTACGATGGTATCACTCGATATAATAACCATGTCATTACTAAATCTAGTGACAGATGTTAGTAAGTTCGAATTCGCATTATTTGCCCTTACTGGAGGAACTTTGTCATACGATCTAGTAGATCCTTCTAACCTGAAAAGTATCTTAGACGAAATAAAAACGCACCTAACGTTTGGTTTAAATTTACTCATAGAACCAGAAGTATCAAATTTATTTCTCTATTATACAAAATTAAAAGCCCATATCACAGAAATAAATGAACAATTATTCGCAGTAGTAACGATTCCATTTATAAACCAACAATCCATATACGACTTGTACAAAATTTCGACCTTCCCTGCTAATATAAAAAAGACAAATTCAGTTATGACTATCACACCTGAAGCAGAGTATTTACTTGTTGATCATTATAGACGAAAATATGTCTTAGCTAATCCACAAGACTTAAAAGAGTGTGTGTCATTTAAAAACCTAGTATGCCAGCTTACATTAACTATTTATAATGTCAAATCTGGATCTTGTATGTTAGATATATTCTTAAAAGACACAAAAAAGGAATAAATCCCCAATTCTTGTGAAGTTCTGATAGGAAGCACTAAACGAGTAATTTTCATATACCTTAGAAATGATCTTTGGTTATTTTCTGTTCCAAAAGAAACTCTTGCAACGCTGTTTAATGGTGGACATTTTCCGAAACTATTTTAACAATTTTTGTTATTTTTGGTCGAAAAAAGCTCAATAATTTGGTTTTATGTGGGTTGAAAGGAGAGAGACAATTGTCGTGAGTAGAGTGATAAGTGTTTTTAAATTAGTACTGGTGTTTAAATTTGTATGAGTGCGTTTTTGTGTTTGATATTGAAATAGGAAAGATGAGTCATTGATGACGTGTCGTTTGTGTACTTAGTGTGCAGGGTTGCCAGCGTGGATGTGTGGCAGGAGAGCCTTGCGCGTCTAAAGACAAGTTTTTTGGGTGCTTCTTTGAGAAGTGATTTTTTTTTTGGATGAGAGGAGAGCGTGTGTTTTGTTGTGAGAGTGCGAGATCGTGAATATTTAGGGTTTTGTAAGATATTTGGAAAAAAGGTTTTTTTTTATTATGATAAGATGAGTAGGAACACAGTGGTTTTCGATTTTCACTCTATAGATGATGGTACCATGAGTGAAGTTAGAGAGGTGGATATTCACAGGTTACGGAAGCAGCTGAATCTTAACCATGGGAACGTGAGGGCGATAGATTCAGATGATTTCGAGCACTTTGGTCAATTGCGAGTAACAATGAATTCCGCGGTGTTGGCGGATGACTTAGTAGCGCACTGCAAGACGCAAGAGCCAAAGATGGGCTTCAGAAACGGTTTTTATCCGGTAAGTGTTGAAAGAACCGGGAGACGCCCTATAGTCATGCAGCTAAGAAGGGTCCCAGGAGAAGCAACTAGCGATGACATAAAGAGGCAACTCCAGGTTTATGGAACAGTTCTAAACATAAGAAGAAAAGTGCATACTGGAGATGAGTTTATCGAGGTATATGCGGGAAGAGCAACAGCTTTGATATATCTCGATACCCCCATCCCGCCGTCTATTGAGGTTCTTGGGGGGGGGGGAGGAGAAAATCAACGTATTTTATCCCGATCAGTCGAAAGCGTGTTTTATTTGCCATGGCGAGGATCTTGAGGCCAAGGAGTGTCAGAGAAATCGTAAAAATCAAAGAAGGCAGTGTCCTGAGTCCAAACCGGTAAAGTTTAGTTTCGGCATGGGGACCACAACCTATTGCCACTTCCGAAGCCACCACAAGGAAATGAAGGAGTTAGAGGCACTAGCACACTCTCACCATCAGCTGCGGTAAACATGGTACTGGAAAGTGCAAAGATAAATGCTAAGAAAGGAGGTCGACCAAAAAACACCCCAGACCCAACAAAAGAAGTGGCAGAAAGTGGACCAGCAATCAAAGAAGTAGAGAAAAATGGCAATTCAGAAGCAGGAGTAAGCAAACAAGTAGGAGAAAACCAAAAGAGAGTTTTGAGACCACCAACCAAAACACAACAAGACCAAGTAAAAGAAGGAGTAACAAACCAAAATGTACCGTCACCGAAGAGAACCCTTAGTCAGGCATCCCTTAGTAGCACGGGGAGTAACCAATCAAAGGAGAGAAAAACGGAAGGAAAAGGTATCGGAAAGGAAACAGGAAATGGAGGGAAAAAGAGGATATAGGTGAAAAGGAAAAAAGTTTTGTTTTCCTTTTTTAAGTAATTAAATGCGGATAGCTACATTAAACGTGAATGGAGCAAAACAAGCAAAAAGACAGACTTTTATTTCAGAATTTGCAACAAAACAGAATATAGATGTAGCGTGTCTACAAGAAGTTGAAATCGAGAAAGTTTAAAGCCCCCACAGGTTACCAGTATGTTTATGGAGGGCTCGAGCCAAACGTTGGTTTTCCTTTTAAAAGAAAGTGTACATTGTGATCAAGGAAGCATGCGTTTTGAAGATGATAGAAGCATTTGTAGTTTGCGTTGTGGGTCATTGGTGATAGTAAACGTTCACCTACCGTCAGGAACGGGTAACTTCAGACAACAGGAAAGTGCCATTCGTGAAAAATTGCCAAGGTTCCTTTGTGAAGAACATTTGATAATTTTGGGGGATTTTAATTGTATAGTGTCCGAAGCGGATGCCTTAGGAAGGAATAGAAAAGTAGCAAGAAGAAGATGCAGTGAAGTTTTAAAAATGGTGATGGTAATTTCAAGCACTTTTAAAAAAAGTGCTTGGAATTTGAAAGATGTGTGGGTTCATTTTGGGAAAGGATCTGGATTCACCCGAATGGATAACTGAGGATCAAACAGAATAGACCAGATTTATGTGAAGCAAAATCTGTTAATGGAAATGATAAGTGTTCAAAACGAACTAGTATCTTTCTCCGACCACACTGCTCTTGTGATTGATATGGAAACCAACACAAACCGAGAAAAATTTATAAAGAACTATTGGAAACTGAATCCTTTAACACTGAAGGGCCCACTAAAAGAACAGCTGAGAGCTAGTATTCGAACTTGGATGCATGATTTTACAGATGGAAAAGAGCAGTGCAATTTTGGAAAGTCCTAAAGCAAAAAGTAAAAGCATATGTACAAAACTGGGAAAAAGAATGAAGACGGGAAAGTAAAGCACATAAAATACATTTTTATAGAATGTTAAATCAACTGAAGGAAGAGACTGACGGGAGGACGGAGGTGTGGTACGAGTTTAAAGAGGTCAAAGATGAAACACGAAAGATTGAAGAAAAAGAATTAGAGATTTGGAAACTGAAAAATAGATTGGCTGAATAAGAAAATGCAGAACAAGTAAATCTAGCAATGAAAATTAAGGCAAAAAAGAAAAGAAAAAACAATAGAATTAGGGGATTAATAAATAAGCAGGGAGAGGCTGTGGAAAATGAAGAGGAGATACAGAAAATAGAGGAAGATTTTTATAAGCAAATTTACACATTGCCAGATCAAGAACAAGATAGCAGAATGGATTCCTTGGCAGATTTTGAACGAGTTAGGAAGGTAAAGACCGAAGAGAATGAGCTGATACTGCAGGGGGTAACCCGGCTGGAAACTGAGAAAAAATAAGAGGAATGAAAAATGGTAAGTCACCTGGGGTGGATGGACTGGGATACGAATTTTATAACAAATTTTTTCCGGAAATTAGGGATCTTATTACTTTGGTAGCGAGAAGCTATGTTGGACAAAGATATCCAGAGGATGACGTGGGCATGATATCTCTCCTTTTTAAAGGAGGCGATAGAATGAACCTTCAAAACTGGAGGCCTATATCGGTTTCAAACAGTGACTACAGAATAACTTCCAAATTCTAAACTAAGAGAATGGAGAAGGTGATGCCTGGAATCCTGGGAGGATATCAGTTTGTTGGTGTTCGAGGAAAGAAGGCCCAACATATTCTTAACGTGCTGCATGACTTGATGGTACGCAGAGACGACGAAATGGCCAAAAATAAGGGGTTTTCCGTAATGGATTTCCTACTGTGTATGGATGTTGTCAAAGCGTATGACTCGGTTATAAGATCCATACTGTGGACACTGATGAAGGAAAATGTTGGGTTTGATCAACGGTTTGTGAAGTGGTATGAAAATTTATATAAGACCCCGATGGCGGTTGTGAATATAAATGGTTACACTAGTGGAAGTCTGAAGCTTGAAAAGGCAGTGCGACAAGGGGATCCGAGTGCCCCTTATTTATTCGAACTTTATATAGATCCACTTTTTAAGTATGTTGAACGGCGGATACAGGGGATTGCCATTACGACGAATATCTCCTTGAAATCACTGGCTTTTGTAGATGATGGGGCTTTCCTTCCTGGGAGTATGGCTGATTTGATGGAAGTGGTGAGAGGACTAATGTGGTATAAGGAGCATTTCTTGGTCAAAATACACAGAAAAAAGAGCCAGTTACTAAACATAGGAGTGTGCGCACGGTTAGATGATAGATCCTGGGTCAAGGAGGCTCAGTCAGTGAAAGTATTGGGTGCACTTTTTGAAAGAACGGTGAATGTGGTAAATTTGTTGGAAGACCGTGTGCAAAAGTTTGAGGGGTTTCTGGTAGCCCATCAAAGAACACATTTCGTGTCAATGTTTGAGAGAGTAGTGTATGTAAACACGTATGCTCTCCCACCACTATTTTATCTGGCACCGGCTTTTAATCTTGAAAAAAAGTATGCTAAAAAGGTAGAAAGGAGAATTTGGCGTTTCGTTTGGAGGGGAAAGCTTGAAAAGCTGGAAAATTTTGTATGTGCTCCGAGAAGAGGGGGGTCTTGGTGTTATAAATTTCCGAAAGGTGTGTAAGTGTCTGAGAATTAGAAACGTCTATGAGATGATCTGTAGTAAATGGATTGACGGGGAAATAATAAGAGGATGCGCCTTACCAGTGATAAATACTGAAAAGGATAAACTAGCAAAACAAAAAATGATTAGGGATGCGCAAGAGGAACTCCATGAAGTAATATGGTGAATTCGAGAAATGAAAAACCAAGGCTTGGTGAGTGATCAGGTGAAAGATGCCGAAAGAAAAAAGATAGTGGATGGATACTTAGAGAAAACGGGAGAAGAAGAAGTGGTTTTTCACGTGAAAACAAAACAACCATTTGTGAATTTTAAGCTATCGTTTGAGAAAATGCATAGTGTACCGTATAGTCAGTTTATAAAGGAATTTATGTTTCTGTTTATTCATAAGATACTGCCGCTTCAAGATCCGGTAAGCCGCTTTACCCAAGATGAAGGTCGAAAGTGCAAGCTTTGCGACGAATTAGTGATAAATGGCCTGAAGCACGAAATTTTCAATTGTAAATATAATGAAGGAATTGTAGATAAGTGTTTTAGTGCCTTAAGAGATCGTGGAGTAATTTGAAATACGGAGGAAGATAAGATGAGGTTGATTAAACTGAATGTAGAAATTCCTGGAAATGAGAGGAGAGAGCGAGCTGTGGTGTTGATTGTCATGAAACTATGTGAATATGTATGGAAAAGAAAGAAGAAGAGAAAAATGATTGAGTTAAGAAGGTTTGGTTATGATTGTAGGAGAATGATAGCGCGTTTAAGTGAAACTGAAAGGTGGAAAGAACGAGTGGATATTAAGTGGATGGAGTTGTTGGTTAAAGAGTTTATTAGAAAGATGTAGGTTATGTTTGAGGAGATATGTTGTGAGTGTGTGTCTCAGTGTAAGTATTAATGGGTAAAACAGCGTTGTTAGTTTTTGTAATTTTGCTTTTGTTTTGTTTTTGGAGTTAAATAGTAGCCGAAGTATAGTTAAAAGGGAAAAATGAAAAGATAAAGTTGAAAAGTGGTATCATTATAACCTTCTTTGAGGTCTTTGTAATTTGTAAATATGTTGGTGTATTTTTTTGCAAAAGAAAGTTATACTGAGAGATAATTTGGTTTATTTGTTTTATTATTTTTATATTAATTAGTTTATTTTGAATTTTTTTATTATTATTATTTGTTTTTATAGGAGACACGTAGGGTCACTATCCAAACTAGTTTAGATGTATGGTAAGAAATAGCCACCGTATGAAGGGCTTCCTGTCGGGGGAGGATGCCCTTTTCCACGGTAATGGCCAAAAATTTTCGTTTTTTTATTTAACGGTTTTTGGTAGTATATGGTGACTTGAAGTGTGTCCAGTTAAGCTACTATTTAATA
This sequence comes from Artemia sinica, assembly GCA_027921565.1. Lineage (NCBI taxonomy): Eukaryota > Metazoa > Arthropoda > Branchiopoda > Anostraca > Artemiidae > Artemia > Artemia sinica. The sequence goes on along the minus strand of CM051261.1, from coordinate 23,531,691 downwards.
AAAAGAGTAGGTGACGTCTAAAGTTAAACTTAGATGTATTTGAATTTAAAATTTGTCGTCACTGAGAGGAGAGGAGGTGGGTTTATTAAAAAAAAAACTGTTGGAACTTTGTCCTGTTATAATAATACTGAAAGAATCGATCCAAAATACAGGACCGAATTACTATTACAAGATGTAGGTACGATAACAATAAAACAAGAATGTCAACTTGTAACTAAAGAGACGACAGTTCAAACCCCGTTAATAACCACAAGCACAATTATAATAAGTCCCAAAATTACCAATTTTAAGGCAATCAACCTGTCATACACTATTCCGAATATAGGTAGTGAGATACTGAAACCTCAATATGGTCCAAAATAGTAAAGAATAACGGGATATTACCGCTTACAAAAATAAGAGAAGCATTGGATTCCGAGATCCCCCTATTTACTAATGAAGACCAAAGATTAACTTACGCGGAGAATAGATACGGATTATTCTCAACCAATTTCTGGTGGAACATACTACTGACCGTATGTTTCGTATTCGCGATTTCCTTGACTATGAGAACCTTACTAACTTTTAACTATGGAAGAATTTTGAGACTAATAGGGCAAAACCCAAAGGAAGAACACGTGGAAATGACTGAAATACAGAAGTTGAACCCGAAACCCCATGAAAACGTCTAAAACAAGTAAAAGGGAAGACATTAGAAAACGAGTGGGTATAGAGGTCCTCACTCGCCCTTGCTATGTCTAGTCCCCTCACTCTAATTGTCGTTTACGTAAAACCGTGCGGTTACGACGCTGCAACATGCGTAGCACGGACGTGCGTGAACAATGAAGGCATGAAATATGTAGTAAACCAAGACCTCAAATTTAATGATGTAGTGTAACTTATGTTTAAATGATTATTTTAAATCTAATGTAGAATTAAATAAGCGTTGAAGGAAATTAAAATAAAATGTGTGCAATAGCATAGGCTAAAGAGTATAATAAGATACCTTACTTGGATTTAAAGGTATATTAATCTCTTGATATCCTCGTTCTTCTAAAATAACGATTTAGAAGAAATTTCTCTGTTTTAGATTTCCTAATAGAAACTCTATATATTTGAAACTACCATGATAGTAACGTCGCATAAAATGACTTACTCATTTTAAAGAACGTGTGATTCTGCCTCGTTATTTTATTACAGGAATTGAAATGACCTATTTAAAATCAATCATTACAATACGTTATCCAGCTTAGATACAACCTAGTAATATCTAACTTCATCATCCCTCAACCAACGAAGAGTACTCACAATAAATTCCAGGCAACGAAGCTAGGACGAAAATTGCTGTTACCTTTTTGATCGTTGTTTCCTCGATCACAAACCATATTATGTATCAGGTAACACTATCTAATAAATCTCAGTATCCAATGCATTACCGAAGTATATAAACATAACAATCCTGAGAACCCTATCAACCAGCATAAGATGTAAATGTATAAATATTACCCTTGATAATCCCTATGGACCAATATACCATATGACTGCATAGTTATGATATTTGGTAAACCAAATCCATTTACATGTCATGGATTCACGTTTTGAATCCTGAAAAATGGTCGAAAAGATCCTATCTCTGTTATCCCGTAAATGTTACGAGATAGTTAATGAAAAATGAACCTGAAGACCAATCATGGAATTATAGAAACCAAAAGTAACCCCAGTGACTAACCCCTGAGTGAAAATATACTCCTCCCACAAGTTAAAGACGATATGTTGAAGGAGACACTAAAATTTAATGCCAACCCATTCCAAATATAGACATCAACCCCCCTGTGATTAATCAAGGAATAATTGCAAAGTCCAAAGGTACAAGCCATGCACGAACAATTTTATACGAGAAATATAATCTCTAAGTGCACGCACGAACAATTTTATACGAGAAACACATTCTCTATACGCTTTAAAGAAAACCAGAATGAAATACTGAGAAGAAAATCAACCGAACTATTAACAAAGCGATCCCAGTGTTCAAACCCTTAACGATAAAGCATCTTATGAACTATCCAAAGACAGCAGGTGAAAATGAACTCTGATATCAAAATTCCACAATCCTGTACCTGAAAGTATCAATTCCCGTTTGACAAATTAGAGAAAGATTTGTCCAAGATGAACACAGCCATGTTCGAACAATTTTGTGAAGAAACTGTTCTGTAAGTGTTTCAACATTTTTACACAAGACGAAAGGAGTGATAGAGAATAATCAATAACAGAATGAGTGAGTACGATAAGGACACGTAAGGTGGTGAAATAGGTGTGAATTTGTATGTATAACAATTTCGATAACTTATCATTAGTATTATATAACAAACATACCCAATGAAAGTGTTTTGATGTTTACCAGTGAACGTGGTGAACATAATAATGCATATTTTAAATCGTTTATATATATATATATATATATATATATATATATATATATATATATATATATATATATATATATATATATATATATATATATATATATATATATATATATATATATATATATATATATAATATATATATATATATATATATATATATATATATATATATATATATATATATATATATATATATATATATTATATATATATATATATATATATATATATATATATATATATATATATATATATATATATATATATATATATATATATATATATATATATATATATATATATATATATGTATTGCTAATTGCTTATATAGAGTTATGTGTAGTATTGTCATATTATTCCATTAATTTAGCGTAGAAAGAAAGCATAATTATCCCATAGTTAGCATAAGATAAAGCCTTGTAAATTTAAAATAATATGATTGTTATCATATTATAAAAAATTTCAAGTAGTAATAGTACAGTCCTAACCACATAAAACATTACCCATGATAATGTTTGATAATGTTGGAAATGTGGGAGTTTTCGGTGTTAGATGTCGAAAAAACAATATTTTGTGTAGTAGCTAGGCTGTAAGCATAGATAATCCTAGTCCGGTAGAGGAACCTTAAAGAAATGTAATGAAATAAGAAAAGTGATACCAAGATAAAAACAAAAAAAAACAATTATTCCAGAGCGCTTAAATAAAAGTATAAAATAATATAATTTCAATTAAATTTATGTAGGACAAATAGTAAATAAATCGTGAAATATTTCAAAACCCAAGAGCAAGCAAGTCCTAATGTCGGGACGTCATTAAATAATGGGAAGGGTAATATGTACCGTAAGTAATATGTGATATAACACTTCCGATGTAAATTAAACTCCCCCTAATTGAGTTTAAATCCTTTTTCAAACTTGAGTCTAAATTCCTAATCAACAAAAGAACAACCGCATTTTTTGAGTATAAATTCCAGAGTACTTTGTAATGCTTCGCAGCATTTCACACGTTTTGTTTTACAGACCGACAGATGTGAAATGCGAAAAAAGCTGCCGGTTAATTGACGGTACTAATCAAAGGAGATGGTTTTGAATTTCGCGAAAATACTTGACAAAAAATCATACGACATTGTTTTATACAAAGTTTCAAGTTATCCTAGGAATGTGAATGTTTAATTATCAAAATATTGCAAATAAATTATTGGACTGTCAGTCAGCATAATGATCTTATTTTGTCAGCATAATGATAAAGGAGGGGGCCCTTCAACAGGATTTGGGCCAATCGTGAAATAGCTTTTAGGGCACAGAATCAAGACTCGTGTTATATAGTAGTGAAAAGTGTTTTTTTCGGGCATTATGATTACTATTATCACTAAGAATAGAGCATTCATTCTATGAATATGATTCGATGACTACTCTATGATCTATTGTGATATTATTATTCTGACTGTCAGCGCGATTGAGTTGAAGTTTTGCTAATATACGTACATTGCTTTATACTCAAATATAAGTCTTAATAAACCTATTACTTTTCTATTTGTGTTTGTTTTTATTATATGTCTGTATCTCTCATCATAGTAGGTAAATAGTTCAATTGTGTTCCATTGGTACGCTCCCAAGGAATCTGATAACCCTACGAAGTATGATTACGCTCCTAGACTGATGGCTCCCCAAACCAAATTAACTCGTCATTGAACAATTCACCCAGCAAAACAATCCCCCACATCACAAGTGGCGTGGCATTCTCTCCCCATTACATTCAATAAATTCCTTCCCGACAAGGGTTGCGCGGTCATAAATGGGCGTAAGCAGCACAAGGTGGTTACAAGCGATGCAAGTGGCGCAGTCTTTAGCGGCACAACAGTCAACAGTGGAAAAATTTCTACGCATGTCCACTATGTTTGTATACATTGTTCATTCTGTGAAAATTGTACTATTGTTGATCACTAAGACGAAAAGTGTAGATTACGCAATCCAGATTTTTTGCATAGATGATATGCAGTGGAAATTAAAAAATATAATTCCTGTCATGAAGGTGTTTCTGACTCTCATGCTAGAGGTTTCCTATGCTCCAATATTCACTATCATAAACGTTATCAATGGGAAAATACCAACCCTGAAATGATTAGTAAAAACTCTAACTGTGATTTCAGTTTATTTTTAAGAGAGTGGTATTGCCATGGTTTTAAATTGTTTCGGGCCGAAGAACCTGGTTTAAGCTTTAATTATTTTAAAAACAAGTGAGTCTGGTTTTTACGACATCGCTCTAAAGACAATGGCTAATATGATTGTAGGCCTAATGATTTTTATTTGGCTATGACAGAAAGTGATTCTTCATATGAGAATACCGTGTGTGACATTGCTTCAAATAAGCAAATTGAAACACGTGAATTTATTACAGGAATCAAATTAGTATTTTTGACTTTACAAATAGATATAATACAAGTGGACTTGCATTGTTTTGAAGAAAATGTGACCTTGACTTCTCATGCCTAAATCAGTAAAAGCTGATTCCAAATGATCTGCCACCACTCATAGTTTTCGATGACCACCTACACAAAGAAGAATAAATCTAAAATATAAAGACATTTATTGTACATCTATGTTTTACTAATAAACAAATTCAGAAACATTATTAAAGCACTTTATTCTAGGGCTCTGAAATCAATATTATACAGGTAGGAAAGGCTATTTTCCACCTTGAAGTCATTCAATTGATGATTCTCTACATAAATTCTGAGAAATATACAGTAAGTATAACAATGAAATCGAAAAATAAGATATATTGATGCAGGAAAACCACAGCTTTTGGTCGATAAATCTTGTCGTCGCTTCCAAATTTGAAAAACAGATTTCCCACTTCAATCAAGGAAGTTTTTGATATGGTGTTTGTAGAATGCATATGTTAGGCCAAGAGGATCGAAAAACTCAATATTCTTCGCTGTTTGAAGGATACATAGCCAATTACCCGTCTTTAGATTCAATGGGGTACAATTAACAAAGATAATGCTATCGCTAGCATTATGAAATTGTTCAAGTAGTTCCGAGGGTATGCAATAGGTTTTGTATTGGGACATGTACAGATCCATGTTGAATACATTGATTATTTGATTTGTGTTCATGGTGCCAAGTCTAATAGAACGCTGCCATTGGGGAGATTTTCCCATAAGGCTTCAAATTGATGTGGCAAGATTAATGCTATACTCACCGTCAATACCTGAGTAGAAGGAACACTCTAAACATACAGTGCTCGTTCAGACAATACTCATATCTTGAGTGCCAGAAAAGTCGAATACACTGACACCATGAGTTTTTGCAAACATTGTCCCAGTCATAGCATTTTTGAATAGTTGCGAATCTCGATCTAGGGATTGCATTGTCAAATAATATAGGGTACTTTAGGATTTGTAAAAAAATAAATTGTACAGCGCAATTCCATTTACTTTACACAGAAGAGATGAAAGCCAATACGTTTCAAATTTGTGTGGGGAACTTGTCCATAATCCTACACCACTAGCACTTTTTTAGAAAAGCCAAAGCAAGTTTTGAAGGAGTTTCACCGTTAATAGATGAAGAGTTGGCGTGGGTACGTGAACCCGTGGCAATATTTCATTGATTCTTGATTGTGTGCGGAATAAGCAGTTTGATATTATTTTCAATTGCTTTTAATTTTTCAATTACCAAAGCAATACAACTGATAAACTGTTGTTTTCGTACAAGAAGTACTGCCGAAGTGAGTGAGACCGTTGCATTAGGCACAGTGGCAGTTACCCTTCGCAAAACAAAATTGGACGGGGAAAATTGGACGGGGAAAATTGTAAGTTTATGTCAATTTTAACATCAGGTGGCATCCATTAGGGTATATTAAATATTATATAATTTATTTTCCCGACTGAGTGTAAATCACTAGTTGTCACCTCTCAAGTTTATTGGTAGTGTTATCAGGAGAGCTGATTTTTTGCTTTGGGGGGGGGGGCAAGGAGGACAGTTTACCACGTAAAATTTGGAGAAAAAATATTATATTTCTCATGCCCCTTGACTATCCGGATAATGATCCCTCTCCCCCCCCCCCGTCCCCGCAATAAAAATGCTGTAAATGGCAATCCAATGGCTACTCCATTCATTTTTTATAGGACTTTTGAGTCATCAACGTGAATTGTATATAACTTGCATAGTTTGAAAGATTCTTGCTAGTGCTCAGATACATTCCATTCATGTAGACATTTATTTGTCTAAAAAACTGTGTAATACACAATTTTCAAAGGTATCCCCTATTCAGCAGTTGGTTTTTCAATGTTAGATTTTTTGACTTAAAGAAAGATTTAAAGGAAATGGGAACTTCGTGGGTGGGTGTAAAAAGGGAGGCTTTGAATAGATTGGGGTGGAGGAGGAGCGTGCGTAGCTGTGTTGGCCTCAGGCGGCTTGGTGCTGCGATGAGTTGTTAGTAGTAGTAGTATTTTTTGACTGTAAAATACAAATCTATAAATATGGAAGTTAAATCTATGAAATAGTCTTCCCAGAAATAAATTTTTAAATGAACGTTTTCAGAAAGCAGTTGGTTATGACAGAATTGTTCGTAGTAACCATGTTTTACACTCACATCAGCATTTTTTGTACTGTAAAAATTCAATGATAAGGTGATTGTGGGATGGGGCTCTCTGTGTGGTAAATATGTCATTTCTGTCTACAAAAAGAAATCCTTTTTCGATCTAACAATTTTTCTCTTGGTTTCTTTTTCTTCTTTGACAAGAGTGATGTATTTCGCTTCTGACTGATGAGCGGTGAGGTGTTTCTCGACCTTATTAAACCTTTTCCGAGTTTTCGTGACTTCAATCACTCGCCGAAGAATCACGGGCTAGATCTGAGATTTTTATACACATTCTTTAAGATTCTTCCCAGAGCTCCAATCCTGTAGGGTAGAGGACACAAAATCCACGTTAACCGGATAAATACATTTTTTAGCCAGGGGTAGCTTAGCGCGAAACAGCGATACAGCTAAGCAAACCAATTGCTAAGACCGTAGCCCGACATTTATGAAAGACCTTTGTAATATTCCATTCCATGACCCGATGATCGTGATCCAAGTGAAGCAAAATAACAATCAATATCAGGACAAACAAATTTATTCCTTCTGTTAGCCAACTTGCTCAATGGGACTAAAATGACATCTAGTCATCGCCATCCCCTTTGTTACTGCTAAGGGATCGTGTAATTCACTTCTTAATGTTAACTGTCAGAGTTCCAAATAAGAACTGTTTACTGGAATACATTGAAGGTGCTTTATACTCTAGTGATGAATGTGTTCTTTGGTGGTTTTTATTCAAGAATACGTAGGAGGGGGACATGGCTATTACCAACTCTCAATATCTCAACAAAGGATGCATAAAGAAATTTACAATTGCCCAATGAGAACGACCACATTTTAAGACTAGTTCAAGTGTGGGAATCAAAATTAGCCTTTGAAGCTAGAATTAAAGAGCCGAGGCGGCTCCTCTTAATGAAAGGATCTCTGTAAAAACTAGACATTTCATGTATTAATAAATTGATTTTAGTAAAAGCATTTAAAAATGCAACAATGCATATTATATGTGGGTTCTAGATAAAAGTTTTTGGAAATTGACCACCAAAGTAAGAACTGACGGAATGGCGGTTGAAATACTGGAAATTGGTAATTCCGATTCCTTGTTTTAAAATGGGACGTGCGATGGAGGTATATGGTATATAATGGCCAGTTTTGCGATAACGTGGGTTCTCTCTCTAAACTAATTTGTATGACCTCTGGATTTTGGGATCGTTTTGGAAATTGTAAGTGTGTCTGATTTAATTATTATTTGTATTAGATGATAGTGCCTTACTTGTTTTCTTGTCACTTTTAATAAACAATAAAAGTTATTTATTTCAGACCAACTACAACGTTAGTTTAGTCTCTCTCTAATAACCCCAGCCAGTATGCCTAAGAGAATTAGTTAGGCCAAGGTCTAAGGCAAGCTACCAAACTTTAATTACCTTAGGACCGTAATTATACCCCTATAAAAGGGAGTAATAAGGTACCAATCCCAACGTGCGATATACCAGCTGGTAACAGCTGGGTGGCAACTATAACGGCACTTTACAACAAATATAACCTCACTTTACAACAGCCATAAATTCACTTTACCACAGCTGGTGGCTTGCGGGAAACTGGGTCGAGAAGATTAAATAAAAATCGTACATTGAAAAAAAATGGATAATTAACAACAATAAACTCATTTGACCACAGTTTAAGTTTACCTTTCAGGTTTGATCTTTTATATTTAAATTTTTATTGTCAAATTTTTAATGTTAAAGGCCTACTATTTAAGTTTAGTTTAAAGTAATAGCTTTTAAAAATTTTATTTTAATGTTTTAATTTTCTAATTAAATTTAACGCTCATGTAAAAACATATTGATATAAAATCTTATCTTATTGTTCTTTCAAACAAGTCGATATCTTTTTTTGGGACTTTCAGACCTATAGGAGCTCACCATCGGTCGTTTTGGATGAAAGGTTGGTGTACTCTTGGTATAAAGCACTACCAGTAAAAGTCATTAGCACAAACGACAAAAATTTATTACGAGAAAATTATTTATTTTATGTATAAATGATAAATTTTTGTAAATATTTTTATTTGACTATAGTAGTATCAGGTCAATATTGTAATTTTTTTGATTAAAAAAACTTTTTCCACAGAATAAGTTTTTCAAAGAAAAGTAAAGAACTCCATTAAACCAAAAATGAGAAAAAATAAATAAAATAATCTACCAAGCTTGAAAATGCCACTAATCAGCATCGATAAATAAATGAAACCCAAAACGAGCAGATATTAAAATAAATAACCGAGTCAAACTCAAAACGAGCTGAAATTAACATGAGTGGGGCTCAAAACCCCTATGCCCCCCCAAGGCCAGAACATAATTTGCACTTTACTGAAAAAATATTAAAGTTTTTACTTTTATAACTTTAATAAATCAAATAATATTAACAGTTTGATTACTAAATAACAGTGTATTTATATTAAACTGACAATGCACATTCATTTGTATTTTTTTTCAGTAAAGTGTAAATTATGTTCTGGCCTTGGGAAGGTTTAGGAGTTTTGAGCCATACTCATGTTAATTTCTGCTCATTTTGAGTTTGACATAACCAACCATGTAAAAAAAGACATAACTAACCATACGTCAATACACAACACCTTCCATACAATAACATCCATACATCCATACACATAGACATTCGATTAAACACCATACAATACACATCAAAATCCATTCATCATTTCTTTGGAAACAAACTTTTTCAACGCTAAAAATGATTTTACTCTCAGCGGGCCCATAGGCAATCTTTCCGAGCGAGCCTATCATTCCAAGCGGGAAGTACCCCAACCATATAACAAGACCCATAACCAACCAAATAATAACACATATAGCCAACCATATATCAATACACAACACCATAATACAAATTGCCAACTATACAAAAGACATATCTTGAGGTCTCCGATAAGAAATGTTTCTGTAAGAATGGAAACATTCCAACGGGAATTCCGGTCCTTATCTTAAGCAAAGTTCATTATAAGAGAACAGAGGACATTGTATTTATTCTGTGTTTTCTTTCCAACGACATGTTTCTTAGCTTCTAAGCAATATCTCATTGATTTTATGAAATTTGTGTTTGATGTAGGAATTGAACGTGAGACCCATGACATCCAAAGATAAATGAACGACACGTTGCTCGACTTAGTCAACAAGCCATTGAAAATATTATAATTTTAGAAATATGTTCAATGTATTGATTCCAGGACATTCGCTAACTGATGTTAAGCGTAACAATATCTTAACAAGTTATTTGCACATTCGATTTATCAATTGGATTTTCGGTAGGTGTTAACAGTGATCGGTTTCGAAGCATCATTTATGACATCCTCCTGAGAATTTGCTTACCACGATGATTTGAGATACATACTGGACAGACAATTTCTTCCAGTGGTTTGGCTCAGTGTCCCCACTCCAGAGCCCCAAGTCCCTCAAAAGGCCACCAAGTCTCACACCAGGGACCCAAGTCCCGCACTGAGGTCCCAACTTCCCCCTCCCTGAATCTCCCCACTTCCAGGGACCCCAATCCTCCCCCCTCCTGGACCCCTCCCCCACTTCCAATGGCACAAAACCAAACCCCCTCCAGGCCCCCGTCCAAAATATTTTTTCATATTTTTTTCCATGTCTTAAAATCACATCAAATACACATCTGGCGAAAAAAACACCCGTGATATTTTAAAAGTACAAAATGAATATTATATAAATGTGCTGTCGTGAGTTTTCTTATTAGAAAAATAATGTTTCTAGTGATGTTTTTTTATATAGATTTTTTCAACCTTTTTTTTCATGTCTTAACGTAAATTCTGACATAATAACCGACAAATATCGATACTGCGACAGGCAAACACCCACCCAGACAAACATGCAAAGAGAGTGAGAGAAACAAAAACACATATAAACAAATCAATTTTGACATGCAAACCAACAAACACAGAAACTGAGACACACAGGCAAAGAGAGTGAGAGACAAAAAAAGTACTAACAAATTCATAGATTTAGTAATAAAAGCCTAACAAGACAGGCACTGGGACAAGCAAACACCCGCCAAGAGACAAAGGCAAAGAGAGTAAGAGAGACAAAAGTTAGTGAGAGAGAGAGACGAATACATAGATTCATACATAAGAACCGACAAAGACAGGCACTGGGACAAGCAAACGCCCGTCCAGACACGTAGGCAAAGAGAGTGAGTGAGACAAAAGAACATACAAATACATAGATTTAGACATAAAAACCGACAAAGACAGGCACTGGGACAAGCAAACTACCGCCCAGACAAACTTACAAAGAGATTGAGAGAGACAAAAACACAAACAAATACTTAGATTCAGACATAAAACTGACAAAGACAAGGACTGGAACAAGAAAACTTCCGCCCAGACACACAGGCTTATAGAGTGAGAGAGACAAAAACACATGCAAAAACATAGATTCAGACAAAAAACCGGCAAAGACAAGCACTGGGACAAGCAAACACCCACCCGGACACACAGGCAAAGAGAGTGAGACAGACAAGTGAGAGACACATACAAATACATAGATTCAGACATAAAAACCGACAAAGACGGTTACTAGGAAAAGAAAACTACCGCCCAGACACACTGGCAAAGAGATTGAGAGAGGCAAAAACACATTCAAATACACAATTTGACATATAAACTGACAAAGACAGAAACTGCGACAAGCAAACACCCAACCAGACACACAGGCCTAGAGAGTGGGAGAGAAAAAAACACATGCAAACACTTAGATTTAGATATAAAAAACCAATAAAGACAGGCATTGGGACAAGCAAACACCTGCCCAGACACATAGGCAAAGGGAATGAAAGAGTCAAAACACATACAACTAAATAGATTAAAATATAAAAAAAGACAAAGAAAGACACTGGGACAAGAAAACATCCGCCCAGACGCAAATGCTTAGAGAGAGAGAGAGAGAAAAAAAAACGCATACAAACACATAAATTCAGACATACAAACCCATAAAGACAGAAACTGGGACAAGGAAATACCCACCCAGACACAGAGGCAAAGAGAGTGAGAGAGACAAAAACGCAAACAAACACATTAATTCAGACATGTAAACCGAAAAAGACAGGCACTTGGACAAGCAAACACCCTCCCAAACACACAGGGAAAGAGAGTCAGAAAGACCAAAACGCATACAAATACATAAATTCTTACATGCAAACCAAAAAAGACAGGTACTTGGATAAGCAAACGGCCACACAAACACACAGGCAAAGAGAGTGAAAGAGACAAAAACGCATACAAACACATAAATTAAGACATAAAATCCAACAAAGGCAGGCAGTTGAACAAACAAACAACCGGCCAGACACAAAGACAAAGAGACCAAGAGAGACAAAAACGTATACAAACACATAAATTAAGACATGCAAACCAACAAAGACAGACACTGGGACAGGCAAACAACCACCCAGACACAAAGGCAAAGAGAGTGAGAGAGACAAAAAAAAACATACAAATACATAGATTTAGACATACAAAATGCAAAAGACATGCACTGGGACAAACAAACTCCCGCCCAGGCACAAGTCAATGAAATAGTGTCACAACAGGTAAAAAGTCGTACAGCTAAATTTTGAGGTTATCAAATCTTAGCTGTAAGCTGAGCGTTGTCCCAAAAGGACATTAAAGTTGGGAAAAAACGAAATGACAGGCGAATGCGTTACTAAATTGTCTCAATTACCAAAATTTCGAAAAGAATTGTAAAGCTCAAATGTTTGTATAAGCGAACCGACAAAGAGTAAGCTAAATGCAATTACTGAGAAAAGTGTGTTCAAAAAAGAACAAACGAAAACTTGGAAAACAAACATTAAAAAAAAATGCAAATAATAAATGTATTTGGTCATATATAGAAATGTATATAGTGGTAACTGAAGAAATATATAACTATAAATGTATTTTGCAAACCTTTAATAACTGGGGAATTTTTATCGTGCAAATTTGCAAATGTATAAATTTTATTAATAAAGTCGTAGTAAGAACTGTTGCTAAGCCCTTAAATATAAGCTAATCTCAGTTCTCTGTTATAGTGTACAACTCTATTTGTTAGAGTTGAATTTTGTTTTAAATATTCTAATTGCAGTTTAAGACTTAGCATATTAAATGTCTTGCTGGATTTATTTAAAAGTTGTACAAAGAACAAACATTGCAGTGAATAAATAAATTGTAAGGCTACATAATTATTGATTGTTTTAAAAAAATTAAGTCATTTATCAACGTAACTTCTGTTAATATATAAAACCAAAACTATCAATATAAATATATATTAAATTGGTATTTTAAGTGTTTGTTTTGAAAAGAGAGAGTTATACAAAGAGATATACTCTAAAGAATCTACATAAGACAAAAAAAAAAAAAATTATTGCTTCTTGTGTCCGTTATATTGTCCGTTATATATGTCTGTTATCACGCTTTAACTTTAATAAGTAACTTTTAAAATTTTAACCAATGTTTTTTGGATGTTTTGGACTGCCGTTCGCTTCCAATCCGAAATCTACTTGCGAAGCACTGGTTGAGCATTTTTCTGAAAAGACACATAAAGCATACGGAGTACTTTTACCTTGTAAACGTCTGTATAACCGTCGTATACTCGGACGCCTTTATTCTGTGTTTTTTATACCAAATATTATGTTACTTTCACCGTTTTGGCGTCTTTTTACTGAAACTGATAAGAGTTTATCTCCTAAGCGTTCCGCCGTGGGAGAGAAACACTAGAATTTCCCAAAAATATAAAATTGTTGACCCGACTAATGCAGTCACAAAGCGTATTGTCCGGCATCAGCGTTTGCTCAATCCTCATCTTGACTTATATCGGGATATTATAAGTAAGTCTTAATACAATTTAGGTATCATTGTAAATAGTACACAGACATGCACAAGATTCAAACAAAAAAGTAAACAAAAGGAGAATATATGAATAGATTGCCACTGTTAAAAAGAATCAGGAAATAATTTTTGTTATAAAAGAAAATGATCCTAAAACAGAAAGACTACATGTTAAGACTAGTTCAAGTAAGGGAATCAAAATGAGCCGTTGAAACTTAAGCTAAAGACCCGAGACGGCTCTTCTTAAGGAAAGGAGTACTGTAATAACTTGACATTTTAAGTTTTAATAAATTGATTTTAATAAAAGCATTGATTTTAATATTATATGGGGGTTCTAGATAAAAATTTTTGCAAATTGACCAACAAAGTAAGAGCTGACGGAATGGCAGTGAAGATACGGGAAATGTGTAATGCTACTTCCTTGTTTTAAAAAAGAAAGTGCGGCATATTGTATATAATGGAAAGTTTTACGATAACAGAGCTCTCCCTGAACTAATTTGTATGACCTCTGGATTTTTGGATCGTTATGGAAATTGTAAGTGCATCTGATTTAATTATTTGTATTAGATGATCGTGCCTTACTTGTTTATTTGTCTCCTTTAATGCATAATAAAAGTTTAGACCTCTCCACAAAGTTAGTTTAGTCTCCCGGTTATCCCCAGCCGGTACGCATAAGAGAATTACAAAGGCCAAGGTCTAAGGCACGCTACCAAAGTTCAATTACCTAAGGACCGTAATTATCCCCCCTATAAAAGAGAGTAATAAGGCACCAACCCAAACCTACGATATACCAGCTGGTAACAGCTGGGTGGCAACTATAAAGGCACTTTACAACAAATATAAGCTTACTTTACAACAACAGTAAACTCACTTGACCACAGTTTTAGTTTAACTTTCAGGTTTGATCTTTTATATCGCGTCATGATTTAGTTTACCTTCTTCCCTCAATATTCGCTGAAAATTTAGCCTTCATACCCTTTGGCATTTGTTTGAAAGCAGTCTCGGCAGTAGCATTAGTAGCCTACTAGTAGTAATAGGGGTAGTATTAACAGTGATATAGCTATATTACTGGAAAATAGTATTGTATTAATGACTCCTAGCGGACGATGCCCCCACCATACAAGCGGGCTATCATTCCGATTGGAACTATAGGCAATCCATACAAGCAAGCCAATATTCCGGGAGGGCTGTACCCCGACCATACAACGGGACCACCATTAATGAGAATCATCATACAAGAGGTCAACCATACAACAGCACACAACGCCATCCATACAACAGACATAACCACCCATACAATAACAGACATACCATCCATATAATAACAGACAACACCATCCATGTATTGACACATAAAACCAACCATACGATAAGACATATAACCAACCATACAATAACATACATAACCAACCATATAATAACACACATAACCAGCTATACATCAATACGCAACATCATCCATACAATAACATCCATATACATATACATTCGAATAAAAACCATACAATACACATCAACATCCATGCATCATTTCTTTGGAAACAAATTTTTTCAACGCTAGAAATGGCATTACTCCAAGCGGGCTCATAGGCAATTCTTCCGAGCGGGCCTACCATTCCGAGCGAACAGTACCCCAACCATGCAATAAGACACATAACCAACAATAAAATAACACAAATAACCAACTATATCATAGGCAGCGCACTAGCGCTGCCTAATTAAAGAATGATGTGGGCACAATGTGTTTTTTTTCTCCATAACCGGGCACTTCGTATCGAAGGAGTTGTCGCAGAAACTTCGAAAAGGGCTCATTCGATTGGAAATTGGAGTGACTAGTGCCCTATTTAAGAGTCGAAAGTGAGTGGTGGGCAACTAACCCCCCCCCCCCACGCCCATCATTTACCGAAAACATTCAATCAAAATTTTGAGATAGCCATTTTGTTCAGCGTAGTTGATTTCCAAATAGAAAATATGTTTTTGAGGAGGACACTCCCCCACAACCCTTTGGCAAGGGTTATAAGTTATGCCCTGGGGGCATATAAGTTTTTTATTGAAATCCTTGTAGTAGCAACTTGAAAAAGGGCTCATTCGATTGGAAATTTAAAGGGCTAGTGCCCTTTTTAATAGTCGAAAGTGATTTGAAGGCAACTAACCCCTCTCTCAAGCCCATCTTTTCTCCAAACTCATCCAACCAATAATTTAGATAGCCATTTTATTCAACGTAGTTAAAAGTTTTGGAAATTAGGTCTTTAAGGACGACAACCCCTCCCCCTCCCAAAGCTCTCAGGGATGTGGGGGCCTGTTTGTTTATAAAGTTTATATAGAAAATCATTATAGAAATTTCATAAAGAGCTCATTTGATTGGAAATTGAAATTGCCCTTTTTAATAGTCTTACGCAACCATTTTTAAAAAAAACATTCAATCAAAGTTTAGAGATAACCATTTTGTTCAATGTAGTTGGAAGTTCTGGAAATTATATAATTAAGGATGACAAACCCCCCAGAGCCCCAAGGGTAAAGGTTTTAAGTTCTTCCATGGGGGTATATAAGGTTTTTATAGATAAGGTTGTCGTATTTTTCAAAAGGGGATCATTCAATTCAAAATTGAGAGGGCTAGTGCCCTTTGTAATAGTTGAAAGTGATTGGAGGATAACTAACCTCCCTCTCACGCCGACCATTCCTCCAAACACATCCAATCAAAATTTTCAGATAGCCATTTTGTTCAACGTAGTAGAAAGTTCTGGAAATTAGGTCTTTGAGAAAGACACCCCCCCTCCGTATTCAGGGCAAGGGTTGTAAGTTATACCCCGGGGGTATATAAAATTTTTATTGAAATTTTTGTCGTAGAAACTTCAATAGGGCTCATTTGATTGGAAATTGAAAGGGCTAGGGCCATTTTTTATAGTTAAAAGTGATTGGAGAGCGACTCACACCCCTTCCCCGCCCACCATTTCCCCAAACAGATCCAATCAAAATTTTTAGATAGCCATTTTGCTCCACGCAATTTAAAGCTCAGGAAATTATATTTTTGAGCAGGAAACTCCCCCAGTGCAAGCGTTATACAGTTATCAGGGCAAGGGTTATAAGTTATGCCCTGTGGGCATATAAGTTTTTATTAAAATCTTATAAAATAGAAAATTGAAAAGAATGGTCTTCATTCTTTGGGCTGACTAAACAAATCTTGAGAAGAACCCTCGGAGAATACAAGATGTAAAACCCTGCCGAAAATTCAGTCCGAAAGGAGGTGTTTCCAAAGCTATTGAAGCTCCTCTGGGATGAGCTGGCAAAGGATGACAACCTTCAAAATGGGTTCACTGCATGCTTTGACAGAAAGCATTGCATCGAAAAGATTCCTTATAGGCGATCAAATGACGAAATCCGTGAGGCAGTTGGTGATTCTGTCATAACTTCCTTTGAAAAAAGGCGGTTTGTCACTGTTGGTACTGTATGGCGTAAGCGGACAAAGCTTAACAAGGCTCCCCGGAAAATCACTAGCTGAATCGAGTGACAGAAAAGATGAAGTTCTTGAGGATTCAAGGACGAGTAAAGTGAAACCTGGCAAAGCTAAAATGAAGCCGAATAAAGGAAAGGGAGCTGCAAAAAAGCTAAGAGAAGTCCTGAATCTTGATTGCTCATCTGACGACAAATCAGACAACTTGCCGGAAAAATGTGCGACGATTCCAGTGAACTTAGTTGGGATGAAGGCCAGAACAGTGAACATGAGTGTGGTGAATATTCTACTTGTAAGATGGACTCAGGTCTCCCAATTAAACTGTCTGAATTCTATGCTGTGTTCTATGAGAAAGATTTCTACATTGGGCGAACAGAAGACTTTCCAGATCAGGGGATGGTGAAGTTCAAATTTATGGAACGTGTGAGCAATGCTGACTTCAGTTACAACTGGCACAAAAAAGGTGATGTCAGTGTTTTTGAGGAAAGATATGTTTTCGCTGGACCACTCGTTCGAAAAGAACATGGCCCCTTCCAAATTGCAGGGCACCGTGAAATTACAAAGTCATACAAAAAAATTTGCAAAGAAAACAAATTCTAGCCCCCGGTTCTCCAGGATTTTTCTGCAAGTTCTTTTTCTTGACATGATCTTAGTCTAATTTTCTGTATTTCTTTTTAATTTTGTTCAATGTAAGTGACGTTCTTCAATGTGAATCTTAGAGGAAAAAGTCTGTAAATAAGTGGTTGTTCTAACTCACCCAAAGCATGGCCAACTTTGAACAAATTAGGAAACGACATGAACAGTACATAAAATTAAATAACGTCGTTCAAAGTTGGACGAAGTGTGGGTAACTTTGAACACCATTTTGAAAAAAAATTATGGCCATGTGGGAAGGGATAGAAAAAATCCGTAACGCCCAACCTCTTCAGCGGTCAGAAATACATATGGAAATGTGTTTCTAGGTTATTATTTTACCATTTACAAAATTTATTGCGAAATAAAGGAGAAAAAAGTCACTTTTAGTTCAAAGTAACCCCGTTTAATGCCCTTTTTAAAAGTCGACAGTGATTGGAGGGCAACTAGTCCCCCTCCCACGTCCGCCTCTCATTTGCCCATTATGTTTAAAAACTAAATGTTGCCTTAAGATTAAATAAAAAAGCACTGTGTTAATGCTAATTACCAATAAGGCATCTCAACTATCCCAAGAACGACTGAGGGTATTTTGTTCAAACTTTTGGGCATACTTCTGCTCTTAAAATTTAACCAATTCAAAATAGCGTAAGTATTTCCAAACTATCAAATAAAGTAAACAGATTTTTTTGCAAATGGTGTCAAGTTTTCTATTTCAGGTCAACTAGAGGAGGTATGAAACTAAATTAAACGCCACAATTTGTGACCAGATTTTTAAAAGGTCGTATGTTGTTAAAAATTGCTGAAAATTTTCTCCAGCATACAAATAGCAGGTCAAACTATAAAGCCTTAAAAAGGAAAGATTTAAAGTATTATTTTTTTTTTCCCTGAAAAGACTATGTCAATACAAAACGAGAAGAAATTAATTAAAAAAACTTTTTCCACAAAATAAGTTTTTCAAAGAAAAGTAAAGAACTCCATTAAACCAAAAATGAGCAAAAATAAAACCAAATAATATACCAAGCGTGAAACTACCACAAATCAGCATCGATAAATAAAGGAAACCCAAAAAGAACAGAAATTACAATAAATAACTTAGTCAAACTCAAAACGAGCAGAAATTAACATGAGTAGGGCTTAAAACCCCTCTGCCTTCCCAAGGCCAGAACATAATTTGTACTTTACTTAAAAAAAATACAAATGAATGAGAATTGTCAGTTCAATATTTATATACTGATATTTAGTAATCAGAATGTTAATATTATTTGATTTATTAAAGTTACGAAAGTAAAAACTTTTATATTTTTTCTGAAGAGTGCAAATTTTGTGCTGGCCTTGGGAAGGCATAGGGGGTTTTAAGCCCTACTCATGTTAATTTCTGCTCGTTTTGAGTTTGAATCGGTTATTTGTTGTAATTTCTGTTCGTTTTGGGTTTCATTTATTTATCGAGTCTGATTTGTGGTAGTTTCACGCTTGAAAGATTATTTGATTTTATTTTTGCTCATTTTTGGTTTAATGGAGTTCTTTACTTTTCTTTGAAAAACTTATTTTGTGGAAAAAGTTTTTTTTAATTAATATCAATACACAACACGATAATAGACATTTCCAACTATACAACAAATACATCTGGAGGTCTCTGATAAGAAATGTTTCTGTAAGAATACCAACATTCCGACGAGGCTTCCGGTCCTTATCTTAAGCATTGTTTCATTATAAGATAACAAAGGACATTGTTTTTATTCTAAGTTTTCTTGTCGAACGACATGCTTTTTAGCTTCTAAGGAACTTCTCATTTATTTTATGAAATTTGTGTTTGATGTAGGAATCGAACGTAAGACCTATGATTTCCTAAGCTGAAAGAACGACACGTTACTCAACTGATCCAACAAGCTATTGAAAGAATTATGATTTTAGAGATGCATTCAATGTATTGTGTCCGAAGCATTGGCCAACTGATGTTAACCGTCACAATATACTAACAAGTTATTTGCACATTCGATTTATCAAGTGGATTTTTGGTAGGTGTTAACAGTGACCTGTTTCGGGGCATCATTTATGGCATCCTTCCGAGAATATGCATATCACAATGATTTGACATGCATACTGGACAGACAATTTCTTCCTGTGGTTAAGCTCCAGGTTCCCACTCCAGAACCCCAAGTCCCCCACCTGGGCTCCAAGTCCCAAATCCCCCCAACTACACACATACACTTCAAGGGGCCCCTACCCTTCCCCCTACAGGACCCAACTCCCTCCCCCACTTCCAGAGGCACCAAACCAGGCCTCCAGCCCTCCTCCACTCCAGACCCACAACCCTCCAGATCTCCTTACACCCCATCCATCCAGACTCCTCCCCCCACAATTTTTTTCATTTTTTTTTCCATGTCCTAAAATCACATCAAATATACATCTAGCAAAAAAATCACCCGTGATATTTTAAAATTGCAAAATAAAGATGATATAAATGTGTTTGTCGTGTGTTTTTCCATTAGAAAAATTATATTTCTAGTGATGTATTTTTTTTACATAGATTTTTTTTCAATCTTTATTTTCATGTCTTAAAATCACATTAAACATACTTTTAGTCACAAATAAATCACATGTGATATCTTAAAAGTATAAAATGAAGATGATATAAATGTGTGTCGTGAGTTTTCTGTTCGAAAAATAATGTTTGTAGTGTCGTTTACACGAAATTGCCAAATCTTGATAGGTATTACAAAATCTTGTCTTACATTATCAAAGTCTTGCAAGGTAAATTGAGAATCCTTCCACCCATACACACATCTTAGAGAGTGAGAGAGACAAAAATACATACAAAAACAAAAATTCAGACATAAAAACTGACTAAGACCGACACTGGGACAGGCCAACACCTACCCAGACACACATGCAAAGAGAGTGAGAGAGACAAAAACACATACAAACACGTAAATTGAGACATGAAAATTGACAAAGACCGACACTGGGGCAGCCAAACATCCACCCAGATGCACATGCAAAGAGAGTTAGAGAGACAAAAACAGATATAAATAAATAAACTCATACACGCAAACCAACAAACACAGACACTGTGACGGGCATATATCCACCCGAACAAACAGGTAAAGAGAGTTAGAGAGACAAAAATACATACCAATGCATAGATTTAGACATAAAAACCGACAAAGACAGGCACTGGGATTAGCAAACTACCACCCAGACACACAGGCAAAGAGACTGATAGAGAGAAAAGCACATGAAAATACATAGATCAGACATAAAAACCGACAAAGACAAGCACTGGGACAAGAAAACTCTCGCCCAGACACACAGGCTTAGAGAGTAAGAGAGACAAAAACACATACAAATACACCATTCTGACATATAAACTGACAAAGACAGGCACTTGGACAAGCAAACTCCCACCCAGAAACACTGGCTTAGAGATTGATATTGACAAAAACATATACAAATACATAGATTCAGATATAAAAATTCAGATATAAAAACAGACAAAGACAGGCACTGGGACAACCAAACACCTGCCAAGATACACAGGCAAAGAGACTGAGAGAGAAAAAAATAGATACTGATACATAGATTAAGATATAAAAACAGACAAAGACGGATACTAGGACAAGCAAACACCCGCCCAGACACACAAGCTTAGAGAGTGAGAGAGAAAAAACCACATAAAAACACATAAATTCACACATTAAAACCGACAAAGACAGACACTAGGACAAGCAAACACCCACCCAAACACACATGTAAAGAGAGTGAGAGAGATAAAAATGCATACAAATACATAAATTCGAACATGCAAGCCAACAAAGACAGGAACTGGAACCAGCAAACACCTGCCAAGACACAGAGACAAAGAGACGGAGAGAGACAAAAACGAATACAAACACATAAATTCAGACATGCAAACGGACTAAGACAGACACTGGGACAGCAAACATCCACGCAGACACAAGGGCAAAAGAATGAGAGAGACAAAAAACACATACAAATACATAGAATCAGACGTAAAAACCGACAAAGACACCCACCCAGACACACAGGCAAAGAGGGTTAGAGTGACAATTAACACATACAAATAAATAGATTCAGACACAAAAACCGACAAAGACAGGGACTGGAACAAGCAAACACCCGCCAACACTCACAGGCAAAGAGAGCGAGAGAGACAAAAACACATACATATACACAATTCACACCTGCAAACTGGCAAAGACAGACACTGGGACAAGCAAACACCCGCCCAGACACACAGGCAAAGAGATTGAGAGAGACAAAAACAAATACAAATACATGGATTCAGACATGCATTATCGTTGTTTATCTTGTCCGTTTTACATTGTGTTAATATTTCAAAGTGCAATTTGGAATTTGCTCGTTGAAACGCATGACTTAGGATATTTATGTAATGTTGTGTCATGGTTTATCTTGTCAGTGTTAAGTTCTGTTGATGTTTCAAAGTGCATTTTGGAATTTTTCCGTTGAAACCTTTGACTTGGAATATTTGTGTAGCGTTGTGTCACGGTTTATCTTGTCAGTGTTAAATTCTGTTGATATTTCAAAGTGCATTTTGAATTTTTTTCGTTGAAACGCATGACTTGATTTTTCAAAGTACATCTGGAATTTTTTCGTTGAAACGTATGACTTGGAATATTTTTGTTGTATTGTGTCGTGGTTTATCTTGTCAGTGTTACATTCTGTTGATGTTTTAAAGCGCATTTTGGATTTTTTTTTTAGGTGAAAAGTATGACTTGGAATATTTTTGTAGAATTATGTAGTGGTTTATCTTGTCAGTGTTACATTCTGTTGATGTTTCAAAGTGCATTTTGGAATTTTTTCATTGAAACGTAGAACTTGGAATAGTTTTTGTACTGTTATATCGTGGTTTATCTTGTCTGTTTTGCATTCTGTTGATGTATCAAAGTGCATTTTACAATTTTCTGCTTGAAACGTATGACTTGGGATATTTTTGTAGTATTGTGCCATGCTTCATTTTGTCAGTGTTACATTCTGTTGATGTTTAAAAGTATATTTTAGGATATTTTCGTTGAAACATATTAATTTGAATATTTTTGTAATGTTTCGTCGTGGTTTATCTTGTCATTGTTACATTCTGTGGATGTTTCAAAGGGCATTTTTGAAATTGTCGTTTAAAACGTATGATTTTAGATATTTTTGTTGTGTTGTATCTTGGTTTATCATATCAGTGTTACATTCTGTTGATGTTTGAAAGTACATGTTGGAATATTCTAGCTGAAACGTATGACCTGGAATACCAACATAATTATTTTTAAAGTTCAATAATAATTCAAACTCAAAACGACCATAGATTCATTTAAAGAATAAATAAAATCAAACATGAAGTGAAATCAAAATGAATGATCATATTAAACATAAGGGTAATAATTACCATTTTAGATGACTAAAGGAATCTTAAAACTAGGAAAACTTATTCATTTTTTAAGCAAACAAATTTTATCCAAGCAGGAGTTTGGCTGGTGGTACCTTCCTCCTATCCCAACCTTAGAATTTTCGATGCGTTTTCCGTGATCTTGCTCTGCTTTTTAATATTCATAACATTGAAATAAAAAATAAATAAAATCTTTGATGAAATAAAAAAAAAAATTACAGGGATTTTTAGGATTTACAAAATTTATATATTAAATATTCCTTGTTTTTGTGTCTTTTTTATTTGTCATTGTGTTTTGAAAAATTAAAGCAACTATTAAAATTAAAAATAATTTTATATTAGACATATATGACAAACCCAATAAGATTTAGAACTGTTAAGGTTAAGGGAGGAGGAAGGGGGCAGTATCCAAACTACTTTATATAGTAGCTTGTGTTTGTTTAAAATTGGACTTGATTATTCAATTGAGTTATTACTCGTTTTAAGATTTATCTATTCACATACATCAGCAACTGTTATCTTAATTTTTGGTATGATCCTTTATTTTAAATCTTTTCGTTTCTGGTTTTGTTTGTTCTTTAATATTTATTTCTGGTGATTTTGAGCGTGAATTATCATAGCACTTTTTCCTGCTAGTCTTACGTTTAATTTGGCTTCCTGTGCTTAGAATAAGTTCTCTTTCAAAAAATATACTTTTAATTGATCACTGTAAGGAACTTTTATATTTTTCCATGTTGTAAGTATTGGGAACTTGATTGCTTATGAATAGACTCGATAGTTTCATAGGATTAATAGAATAGATTTGATTGAAGTGACTACACTTCATACTTTTATTTGTTTTTTTCCTAATTCAATAGCCACAACTTTTCCGGTAACAATGTTTTGACTTGTTAGAATTTTCTATTAATAAATATTTTTACCAATTTTACGCCAGCTCACAGAAACGAAATCCTTAGTATGATTTTTGTTAATAGGTTCAGTTTTAAAGGTGAAAATTTATATCGAAAAAATGTATTATAATGCTTCAGATGGGGGAAAAATTATTTTTACTGAAGTTGTAGTAAAGACCTGGGACATTTTAGCTGTGGATGTTTTTCCCCAGATTATGCTGAGTCTTGTATGGAAGGAAAGTATTATTATGTTTATTGAAATTTATTTTTTTTCAATAAATCAGTGGTCATGAAAAATAAAAAATAGGACTAAATTCCGTAGAGACAGGTAAATAATAAAATGCTGAAACACAAACCCATTATTGGTTATAAAGAACAATGTTGGGTCTTTGATATTTCTAGTAGTTTTGCAAAAAATTAGGATGAAATAAAAATGAAAGAATATGAAGAAGAGAAATCAGTGAAAATTTACCTGTAAAGTTGAATAAATTATGTTTGTGTTATCACTGCATCACTTGTCACCCTAAATCTCTCTGTAATGTCGTCTGCTAAGGTCCAAAAATTTCCTTAGGTCTATTTTCTTCGGAAGGGGTGTAGGTTGAATAGTAAATGGGTTGTAGTTATTAGTCTATAGTATGAGTAATTAGTAGGTAGTTTGAGACAAAAAAATTAATAAAAAAATTATCAAGGTCTGAAAAAGTTAAATAAACATATGTAAAAAATTTACAAAAACTGATTTCATCTACTGTTTCACTAAAAAGTTTTAAAAACTACTTTTCTGCAGAGTTTTCTTTTAAATTAATTTTTGCTAATTTTTTATTGCCAAATTTTTGTCATTTATTAATATTATGAATACTTACACTAATACACTAATATGATGTTCAATTTATATACTACCGTTGTTCATGAATTCTGCTTATGAATCAATGTTTGATATTCCTATCAAAACATTTGGATAAAATGGAGACAAGGCTTTATCTAAACGCTTAACGAAGTCAACTATAGTTCAGTTAAAAATCAGTTCGAGTTCAATTTCCGTTTATTTCCGTAAATAACAATAACAAAAACAATATCCCAAAGGGCTCAAAGGCCCGTTATTTTGGAAACAACATAGGATAAATGACTAATATTAAAACTTGGCATAAACAATACTAAACATTGTCTAATTTATAAATCTACAAGGAAAAGAAGTCAACTCACCGACAGTCTACACGAAACAGCGACCCTCCTATCGCCCAACAATAAATAACAAAATAAAATCCTCTACATCATCGAGGATCCAACGCCAACAAAACAAACCCCCCCCCCCTAAAAAAAATGAAACCATAAAACAATTAAAAATTATTTAATATTTAACTTTAATAAAAAAAATTTTCATATGTCTCTTAAAGGAGCCAAATGTTTGTGACTGATGAATCTCAGGAGGAACCAAGTTCCAAGCATGTCCCACAGTCACGACCAGACCAAAGTCTGAACGAACTGAGGGAGTAGCCGGAATCATCAAATCCTCCAAGTTTCGAACTGTATACAAATTTATTTCCCCTACTAGCTTAAGTAGTCCAGAAAAACAACATGGGAGATTTCCGTGGAAGAATTGATATGCCAACGAAGATAGAGATATAACATAAATATCTTTAATCTTAAGGAGACCAACAGGAGTGTGGGCAGTCGAATGGAGAACTCTTACCGCTTTTTAATGAAAAACATGAACAGGAGCAAGTACAGAAGGAAATGTAGACATCCACAAAGACGAACAGTAACATATGTAAGGGAAAATGAGACAGAAATATAAAAGACGGAGTATAGGAAAAGGAAATAAACACTTTAATTTACGGATGATTCCAAGTCAACGAGAAATTTTCACTCTTATTACTTGAACGTGCCACTTAAACGATAAATTTTCATGCAAAAGAACTCCCAGGAATCACACATATCGATCTGGGGGGCGACTTATGGAGCCTCTTGGTGTAGGAAGCTCAGTAATTGTGGGACAGCTCACACATGTACGGGAAGAAATAAGAAAGTACGACTCTTTTACATTTAAAGCTATTTGGTTTATGTCAAACCAATTGAGTATCTTCTCAGTCATTGCTTGAACCTTTAGAATAAGGGATGACTCATCCGGAGCTGCAACACCTAGAGTAGTGTCATCTGCACATGCTACCAGTTCTTCTCGACTATCAGATGTGGACGCCAACATAGTCTGAGGGTAACATTTGTGACAGAATCCACAGCAAATATTGGTAATTGGGGTGTTAAGAAGTCGTTAGAGGTCGTTCACACAGATCAAGAAGAGGGTTGGCCCAAAAATAAAACCTTGGGGTACTCCGTATTCAATTGGAACTTCCTTGTCTGTATCTTCCATGGTGATAGATCTGTCAGTGAGGTATGAAGATAACCAAGACAATGCTTCCCCACACACACCATGATGAGAAAGTTTACCAATGAGGATCTTGTGTGTAATTATCCTTTATTGTTTTAAAAAATAGAGTTTTGAGAAAGAGTCAAACTTTAGCGTAAAGAGCAGGGCGTTGAGGAGAGGACAGCCCTTTCATATACGGAATAATTTCTCTTCGTTTTAAGTTTTAATTTTGCTCCTTACTTTCAGTTAAAAAAAACTTGTTTTTTTATTTAATGTTTGAACTTTTTTGAATTAATGCTGGTTTTGATTTTGGCTCAACGTACATGAATAATTAAAACAAAATTTGTATACTAATTTTACTTTTATTTGGTTAAATGGCTTTCTCGAAAATTGTTTAATTTCTTTTTACGAACGTTTTTATTAGTAATAAATATACATAACTTACGAATTAACTTACGTAACGAACTTCTATACTCATATATTTTTAAAACGTTTATTAGGGGGTTTGCCCCCTACTCAATACCTCACTCTTTACGCTAAAGTTAGAATTTTGTTCAAATTCTTTAAAAATGACCCCTTAATCACAAAGGCCGTTAATTAGAATAAATAACTCTTATGAAAGTACTAAAAAATCTTTGGCTTAAAGAGCGAGGTATTGACTAGGAGGCGAACCCAATCATATACATAATAATTTCTTTTCGCTTTAAAATTTTGATGTTGCTCCTTACTTTCAATTGAAAAACTTGTTTTTTATTTAATTTCTGTTTCATTTTTAAATAATGCTGAGGAATCCGGTTCCCCCTTCATAGAAATTTTCCTTCCCCCATGAAAATTTCCTCCATGGAAAGATACTCCCACATAATCCATGACCCCTTCCCCACTACCTGAAAAAATCCCTCCCCCCTGAAAACGGCTGTATTCTTCCCAATAACCAATACTATATGTAAACATTGGGAAAAGTTCATAACTTTCAGCCATCCCCCCGGGGACCTTGGGGGATTAAGTCATCCTTAAAGACATATTTATTATATTTTCGACCATGCTGAACAAAATTGATATCTCAAATTTTGATCGGGAGACTTTGGGGAAAAATGAGTTAGTGAGGGGGCCTAGTTGCCCTCAATTTTTTTTGGTCACTTGAAAAGGACACTAGAACTTTTAATTTCCGTTCGAATGAGCTCTCCCACGATATTCTAGGACCACTGGGTCGATACGATCACCCCTGGGAATAAAAAACAAGAAAAAGCTTTTTTCACATCAAGAAAAAATTCTGCAGGAATAAGATTAGAATCTAAAAATCGTCCTATAAACTGAAGAAGTTTATTACAAGCATGTTCTGTAGAATACTTTGCGCAAAACCCAAACTGGTGCTGATGGAAAAAAATTTTGTCAAGAAAACTCACCAGACGTTTGAGCATTGGCCTTTCAAACATCTTAGAGAACACTGACAAAAGAGAGATCGGCCTATAGTTCCCAGGATCCTCACGGTCACCTCCTTTAAAGAGACCTATCACACGCGCCAACTTAAGACGTTGGGGAAATACTCCTAATTCAAATAACCTATTAGTCAAATGGCAAAGTAGGGTGACAATCGATGGAAGGATATGTTTAATAGCTTAAGCAGAAATTTTTTCCAAACCTGCTGAAGAATTCTTTAAAGACAAAACAATATTTATAATTTCCTGCACCGTAACGTCCTTAAGAACCGTTGATTTCTAGCACGGGGGGCCTAGGAACTGCTTCCAAGTCTGTGACACAGAGCAGTAAGAAACGCTATTAGCAGTTTTTTCCCCATCTCCGCAAAGAATTTGTTCATATGATGTCGTACTTGCCATTTTTCTGTGATAAGTTGATCGTATAACACAAGAGATTTAAGGAGACCTTCTAGTTTTCTGGGTGGCTGACTAAATTCCTTAATCACGTCCCACGTCTTCTTTATAGTATTACCTCAATCAAAAAAATCTCTTTGTAAAATATACTGTTTTAGCTCTCCGAATAATTCATTTCAGCATATTAGGGTACTATTTAAATGCTTCTAATTTAGCATCACTTGGTCTTTTTTTATGCTCTTTCCGAAGGTTCTACTTCCTATTTATTGACTTGAGAACTCCCGATGTTAACCAGGGAGCTATGGGTGTTGATCTTTTTGATCGAGGATTCCTTAAAGGAGCTTTTAGACAATAAGACGTTAATTTTTCCTTAACATTGTCATAAAACTGGCCAAATATATCGTTATAATTGCCAAAATTAATATTTTCTGGTAAAGAAAAGTCCCATGAAGATGTACTCAGATTTTCTTTCAGTCTATCAAGCTTCACTGGTGAGCAACAGAACCTCAGTGTATCCCGGGGACTAATCTTTGTGGATTTTGGAGGATTGGAAGGAAGGCTCTAACTGGCAAATGGTCGGAAGTATCAGAAAGCAGTTCTTCTTTCTTAATGGAGTGTAGTGATGAAAAAATATTGTCAATTAATGTTGCTGACTGGTTAGAAATAACAAACCACCACTGGTTAATAGTGGGGACATTTTAGGTTATGTGAGACCCATACGGACTACTCCTTTCTTCCAATTGTCTAAAGGTGCAAGAAGAAAATTTAACAGAGAATCCATCTTTTGGCGACCAGGTGCCGCAATTTTACGCAAATTCCCACCCCATGCAATATTCCAAGGATTCTAGTTATATTTTTTATGATTACTGGGAGTGTGGTCGGGATAATACATAAATTTTAATATTATGGGGAGCTCCTAACCCCTCGCTTGTGTTTCTAGGTAAAATTCCCGCCCAGGCAAGATTTGGAATGTCCAGGCAAGAGCCCAGGCAAGACTCTTATCCTTGACAAGATTCCCACCTTGGCAATATTCCCACCCTGGCAAGATTCCAAGCGCATGCCCTGTTTCTAGGTGAAATTCCCAGGTGTTTCATTTACCTTTATCTAAAACAGTTAAGTATATTTTCATTTATCTAAAACAGTTAAGGAAGTCAACTATAGTTAAGTTAAACATCAGTACGGAGGGTATTTCAGGTTTTGTGACGCCCATACGGACTACTCTTTTCTTCCAATTGTTTAACGGTGCAAGAAGAAGATTTAACAGCGCATCCCTCTTTTGGCGGGCAAGTGCCACAAGATTCCCACCCTGGCTAGATTCCTAGCGCATGCCCTATTTCTAGGTGAAATTTCCAGGTGTTTCAATAACCTGGAAAGTGGTTGGGATAATAAGGAAATAATTAAGGGGAGCTCTTAACCCGTCGCACCTGCACAACGCAGTCACCAGTCTTACTAAAGGGAACACACTTGGCAAGACTCCATAACACACCCCTCTGGACTCCAATGACGTCATACGAATTACCCCATTTCAAACGGACAGGTCGAATATTCTTGACGCAGTTTTATATAACTTTTCTACAGGAAACCATTGGGGTATTCCAACTTGTAACGTAATGATAGCTCACACCTTACGTAATTTTTGTGCAGCACTGTCACGTAATACTTTTTTGGCCCCCGAAAACCCCAAAGCGTGTTTTTTTTATTAATTTAATGGCGACACGCACTTTATGTAAGGTCACATAATTGTTGTGCAAGACTGTCACGTGATACTTTTTTCGCCCAAAAGTCTCAAGACGTTTTCTTCTTCGGCGTTTCATTTTTTCACTCGAAATACCTTTCATATTTTTTCTTTTTTTTTCTATAGTTCTTGACCCCGCCGGGACTCAAAATGTCATTCCTCTCTAATGGCATTGTGCCTTAACTGGAATTTGCGGGAATTTTTTTTGCGGCAACCGCAAATTCGGAGCTTTTCCTTCTCGTATGGTTTAGTATTTCGATTTTCCTGATTAGAAATCAAGCAGGGCTTGCACTATCCCTGAATTTTCGAGTATTTCCCCGAAAATCTATGCGTCACCCCGAAAAAAAATTTGGTCCCCCGAATCCCCGAAAATCACGCAATCACGGTGCCACCCCTAGCGATTTATCACAAGTGATTTTCCCTGCCAAATATTACTTTGCATACCATAATTCTTCACTACTCTCTGGTTCGTTAATTTTCGTCTCTTGTTACTTTGCATAAAAACCAGACTGATGCAATATGCAATTGCATTGCAAATACTGCAATATACACAGTTCTTCATATATTGACAAAAAAAGTATCGTCTTTATGAAATGAGTTTAAATCATTTCGAATCCAGTTTCCCACTTGCAATTCCTTACATCATTCGTAGTCAAGAATTTTATTTTCAAGTTTAATAGAATTATAGAACGCAGCATTCACTACAGTTTGATTTTGAAATTGATAGCAGAAAAATGGTTTCTACAGCTGAATTGTAAGTTTACAGATTTTTTTTTCTTTTGCTGTTTTTAGATAAAATTTTCTTAATTTTTAATATTCAATTGTTGAACGCCTGATAGATTAAAGAACATACAATCTTCTGTCTGAAAATATTCTAAAAACAACCTTCTATTGAGACAAAATTTAGCTATAGACTAAGCAATGCACAAGGTTGGGGAATTAAAGATTGATGAAACGGAAGTTACCCCAAAAATATGATTCATAGAAAAATTGTAAATTATTGCCTATAGGGGGGGGGATAGGGAGCTATCATTTTTAAATGATAATGCCTCATTTTTTATATTGAAAGCAGGGATGCCAAAAAATACTATCTAATTTCCTGGGAAACCATTGAAATAATTTGATAGACCCAGGGCCCCCCATTGGGACTTGTTCATTATCTTGGGTATTTTGCGATTCCGCATAGGCTACTGGTCTAATTTGGTTTTTGTGTGTGCTCCCTTTTAATTAGACTCTTTGGATCTTATTGAATGCCACGGCGAATCTATGACCCAGTTTTCCAATAGTTTGAGGTATGTCTGAATAATTTGGCCTTTTTTGTTGTTGTCTTCGTACCCCTTTACTCATACCCTCAATTTTTTTTTCAAGGAAGACTAAGCTGTTTAACGTTATTTCGCGTGTTTGTTTGAACCATATAGTGACCTAGTTAATTATTAAATAAATTATTTTTTTAATTTAAAGCAGAGACAGCATCCTATCAAGGTGGTATCCAGAGGGGGAGGGGTTGGGAGCTATCATATTTAAATGATAATACCTCGAATTTTTTTTTGAAATCAGGGATGCCAATAAGTTAATTATTTTTTTATTTAAAGCAGAGAAGGTACCATATCAAGGTGCATGGTATCCAGGGGGGGGGGGGGTTACAGAAGTATTATATTTAAATGATAATATTTTGAATTTTTTATTGAAAGCAGGGATCCCAAAAAGTTTTTTCTTTTAATTTAAAGCAGAGACGGTATCCTATCAAGATGGTATCCAGAGGGGGGGGGGCATATTGAGTTATTAAATTTAAGTGATAGTACTCTGATTTTTTTTTTTTTTTTTTTTTTTATTGAAAGCAGGAATGCCAAAAAGTTTTTTTTTAATTTGAAGCAGAGACGGTATACTATCAAGGTGGTGTCCAAAGAAGGAGTCGGGAATTATTATCTTCAAATAATAATATCTTGAGTTTTCTTATTGAAAGCAGCCTCAGTCCACACAAAGTGGATAAGTTGATTTTTATTCATGACAATTATAGCCACATCCCGCAGTTAGAATAGACTTCCAAGTCTGACTTAAGGAATTTTTTCGACCCGTTGACCCCTAGATGTTTTGTCCCTCCACACCATTTTGAAAAATACCTTTGTTTTTATTCGTACTAATATTTGGACTTTCATTAGTATACCAGCTTACCCGTCACGCATTGCCACGATCTTAAAAGAAATGAAATTCAATGAGAATACCCCTAAGGAAAATTTCTAAACGTTCACTGTCTTAGTTAAAAGTTTCTAACGTCATAATGTTTTCATTTTAGTTTAATTATAACTGAGAAAAATATTCGAATCATACAAAATTACGTTGAATTTCTATGCATGCTCTTCGAAAAGTGTTCAATTTTCCGATATCGTCCATTATATAAATTCATTTAAGTTCGACCAAGCTAATTGGTTGAGACTGACACATTCATTGGGAATTAACTTCCATTTTCCTTCCAGTAGCCTACTTAGGTGGGTCATACACATTTCGTCATTGGGAACTGATGCTTGATTAGTTTTTAAGGTGAAATTTTAAGTTATCCTATTCAAAATGACTATAAATGATTGTGGAAAAAATTGGTAGGACAGGTTGATGTGTTTTTGTGTTTTACATATATTTCTGCTTGCAATTGTATGTTCTTTTGTGTATTGTAAATATTGTTTTATGTTTTATGTATGGTATATTTCGACAGTTGGATAATGTTTGGAAATATGAATCAACACATGTTAATTAAAGAAGGAAGATGCCAAGCAAAAATACTCCGTACAACATCTTTGTCCAATCCCTGATAATTTAAAAATTAACAAGATTTTCGTGAGTTATACTTGATGTATTTTGTTTTTCAAATTGTTATTAAAACCCATTTTTAATACAAGAAAGGCTTTTTAGAAATCTAAAAGAGCAAAAAAAACGATCAATATCAAAGTCGCCCATTTCAACTGTTTTTAAAGGTGACAAAGCAAATATTGGCAAAGGACATTATGAAAAAATTAAGCTTCTAAGTTCAAACTTATATTCAAAGTTTTTACCCAGATAACTGACGAATTTTGTGATACGGTATTTGAAGTTTTGTATGCAGTAATGCTCGATGAAAAAACTACTAATTTAATAGTTATTTATATTAAGAATACATAGCTAATAGATACTTCAACTATTATGCAAGGGTTGTGAAACGCCACAGCCATTTCGTTTCTATCAGATTTCTACTTCTCTTGATGAATAACAAAGAAGACCAGTTTCCAGCCAGCGACTTGTGAAGTCTTGAGATCATGAATAGGCTCGAATCTGCTGTATATTTAAGCTGTGATTTGAGAAAGACTGATGAAAACATTAATGTTTGCGGTCAACATTGATTGCGCCGGCGGCGCGCCGCCGACGTCTTACCGGCGGCGCGGCGCGCTGTTATTGGACCCGCCGCCGCCGGTCTTCCCTCATCGGTGCGGCGCCGTGGTCTAATTACTTGTTGCATGTTTTTGCTATGATTGTTTATTTAATTTCTGTTCGTTTTGGGTTTCATTTATTCTTTAATAGTAAATTCTGGTAGTTTTGAGTTTGAATTTTAAAAGGTATTCTTATCTCTTGAGCTTAAGTTTAAAATGGCCTTAACTTTTCTTTGAAAAACTTATTTTTCAGAAAGTTTTTGTTAATTAATTTGTGATCGTTTTTTATTGCAAAAAATTCAAGTTTTTTAAAAATTCCTTATTTCAAAATCAAACTGTAAAAAAAAAACAAATATTTATCAAAGTATCAAAACTGGTATCAAAGTAACAATGTCAAAGTGAAAAAATAGGTTTTGTGTCAACCTTGAAGTTTTCATTATCTGATGTTTGAACTATTTCTAACAAAATTGCTATCTCAAATTTTTATCGGATGGGTTTGGGGAAAAGTGCGTGTGGGGACTAATTAAGCTTCGGTCTCTTTTAACTCTTTAAAAGTGAACTAGAACTTTCTATTTTCAATCAAATGAGCCCTCTCTGAAGTTCATATGAGTATTCCTGGTATAAGAACCATATATATCCCCAGAGTGTAACTTACAACGCCTGTCTCTGGGCCCTGGGGGGTTGTGTCGACCCTGGAGTCTTAATATCTGATGGTTAACTCTTTTTAACAAAATGGTCACCACAAATTTTTATCGGATGGGTTTATCCATCCGTCTGAAACGAAATAAGGTTTGGCGTGAATGTTTTTCATTGACTACTTTTTCAATATTTTCTTAACAGATTGTCATAGGTCAATGCTCTACGTTTGTATTGATTCATTGATTTTAAATAACTTATTTTTTTCAAATGATTAATTAATTATGAAACGAACTATATTACACATACTATGTTTGTACAACATGTGTCGACCCCTGCGTTTTTGTTATCTGACCCTTGACCTTTTTTAATAAAATGGCTACCTCAAAATTTTTATCTGATGTATTTGGGGGGAAAAGGGCGTGAGGAAGGGGCTTGTTGCCCTTCGATCACTTTTGATTCTTAAAATTGAACTAGAACTTCCAATTCCCAATCAAATGAGCCCTCTCTGAAGTTTATACGAGAATTCCTTCCAAAGCAGCTATATATACCCCCCAGGTATAACTTATGATTAATTAGTATATATAATTATTATAACTAATGAGCCCTCTCTGAAGTTTATACGAGAATCCCTTCCTGCCCCCAGGCCTGGGGGGTTTTGTCGACACCAGAGTTTTGTTATTTAACCTTTCAACTATTTTTAACAAAATGGTATTTTTAACCCTTGCATATAAAGCACCTCTGGGGGGAAAATAATAAA
The DNA here is from genome assembly GCA_027921565.1 of Artemia sinica. NCBI lineage: Eukaryota > Metazoa > Arthropoda > Branchiopoda > Anostraca > Artemiidae > Artemia > Artemia sinica. The sequence goes on along the minus strand of CM051261.1, from coordinate 23,496,721 downwards.
GAATATTGAAGCTATATAAGATTTATTCATTCATTTATGTTTGCACCGGTTATCTTTATGTTTGTAAGATAATTAATTCTAATTTCTGTTCGTTCGGGGTTTTAATTATTCTTTAACAGTAATTTCTGGTCTTTTTGAGTTTTAACTATAATAGGAATTAATTTCTATTGGTCCTGAGTTCAATATGGCTTTTTACTTTTCTTAGAAAACTTACTTTTATGCAAGGTTTTTTTTTTAATTAATAATAATAAAACATTAAAGTCTTATGTTCTTTGCTATAGACAACTTAATTACATGCCACTGATAAATCAAACGTGATTTTTTCACGGAACAATGAAGGGATCGAAAAAATAGCTTCAAAAGACAGTAGTTAGGCTATTTTCTTTGTTGATGCAGAAAGAACAGAATCGTTTAGACCATTTTTCGGATTTTTTGTGCCACAATAATTTAGTATTTATCGCAAAGTATGTATTTTAATCTTATTTTAAGTGTGGCTGTAATTTTAAGTATTTTAGCATTTTCAGTTTGAGGGAATTTCTGGGAGTAATTTGATAGAAATTTCTTTATCTAGTTCTTATAAGTGTATTTTGATGTGTCTTAACGTCCCTTCGGAATTTTTTGAAACTTTTAACTTTCTTCCCATACAAAACTTCACCTTATTGAAGTCTTTGGGGTGGGGGCAGCGTAGTTGGCATAAATAAGAAAACTTTAGCGTAGACAGTAAGAGAGGGGGGAGGATGAGGTCTTTGAACTATTTAAAAAAATCTATCTCAAAGTTCCTATCGGATGGGTTTGAGGGAAAAAGGGCGTAGAGGGAAGGAGACTAGGTGCCCTCCAATCTCTTTTGACTCTTAAAAAGTGAACTAGAACTTTCAATTTCCAATCAAATGATCCCTCTTTGAAGTTAATAGGAGCATGCATTCCATAAGATCCATATATGCCCCAACGGCATAACTTACAACGCCTGCACGCGGGCCCTGGTGGGTTGTGTCAACACCGGAATTTTTTTTTATATGATCCTTGAACTATTTTTAACGAAATAGCTATCTTAAAATTTTTATTGGATGAATTTGGGAAAAGGCGCTTTGGGGGGGGGGGTAGGGGGAGCTGGTTACCCTCCAATATCTTTTGACGCTTAAAAATTGAACTAGAACTTTCAATTTCCAATCAAGTGAGCCCTCTCTGAAGTTTATACGAGCATTCCTTATATAAGAACCATACATGCCCCCAGGGCATTCCTGCTCAAACATATAATTTCCAGAACTTTCAACTACGTTGAACAAAATGGCTATATCAAAATTTTGATTGGATGTGTCTGGGGAAATGGTTGGCGTGGAAGGGCTATCAGTTGCCTTAGAATCACTTTCGACTATTCAAAAGGGAACTAGTCATTTAAATTTCTAATCGAATGAGACCTTTCTGAAGTTTCTACGAAAACGTTGTCTATACAAAACCTTATATGCCCCCAGGGCATAACTTACGACCGTTGCCCTAAGGGCTGTGGGGGAGTTGTCATCCTCAAAGACCTAATTTTCCAGAACTTGAAACTACGTTTAATAAAATGACTATCTCAAAACTTTGATTGGATGTGTTTGGGAAAAGGTGGGCGTGAGAGGGGGGTTAGTTACCCTCAAATCACTTTCGACTATTAAAAAGGGCACTAGCCCTTTGAATTTCCAATCGAATGAGCCTTTTTGAAGTTTCTATGACAACACCTTTTTTATAAAAACCTTATATGCCCCCAGGGTATAACTTAAAACCCTTTGTGGGTTGTGGTTGTGGGGGAGTGTCTTCCTCAAAAACATATTTTCTATATAGAAATCAACTACGCTGAACAAAACGGTTATCTCAAAATTTTGATTGGATGTGTTTGGGGGAATGATGGGCGTGGGGGAGGGGGGGCTAGTTGCCCTCCAATCACTTTCGACTATTAAAAACGGCACTAGCCCTTTGAATTTCCAATCGAAAGAGCCTTTTTTGAAGTTCTACGACAACGGCTTCTATAAAATCATTATATGCCCCCAGGGCCTAACTTAAAACCCTTGCCCTGAGGGTGGTTGGGGAGTGGCATCCTCAAAAGCATATTTTCTATCTGGAAATCAACTACGCTGAACAAAATGGCTATCTCAAAATTTGGATTGCATGTGTTTGAGGGAATGATGGGTGTGGGGGCTATTTGCCCTCCAATCACTTTCGACTATTAAAAAGGGCCCTTTGAATTTCCAATCGACTGAGCGTTTTTTAAGTTTCTACGACAACGCCTTCTATAAAAACCTTATATGCCTCCAGGGCATAACTTAAAACCCTTGCCCTGAGGGTTGTGGGGGAGTGTCCTCCTCAAAAGCATATTTTCTATCTGGAAATCAACTATGCTGAACAAAATGGCTATCTCAAAATTTTGATTGGATCTGTTTGGGGAAATGATGGACGTGGGGGGGGGGGGCTAGTTGCTCTCCAACCATTTTCGACTATTAAAAAGGGCGCTAGCCCTTAATTAATTAAAAAACTTTTTCCACAAAATAAGTTTTTCAAAGAAAAGTAAAGAACTCCATTAAACAAAAAATGAGCAAAAATAAAATAAAATAATCTACCAAGCGTGAAACTACCACAGATCATTATCGATAAATAAATGAAACCCAAAACGAACAGATATTACAATAAATAACCGAGTCAAACTCAAAACGATCAGAAATTAACATAAGTTGGGCTCAAAACACCTATGCCTTCCCAAGGCCAGAACATAATTTGCGCTTTACTGAAAAAAGAATAAGTGTTTTTACTTTTATAACTTTAATAAATCAAATTATATTAAAATTTGATTAATAAATATCAGTATATGTATATTAACCTGACAATGCACATTCATTTACATTTTTTTCACCCTTGCCCTGAAGACTGTGGGGGGAGTGTCCTGCTCATAGGTATTATTTCCTGAACTTTAAACTGCGTGGAACAAAATGGCTATCTAAAAATTTTGATTGGATGTGTTTGGGGAAATGGTGGGTGTGGAAGGTGTGTTAGTTGCCTTCCAATCACTTTCGACTATTAAAAAGGGCACTAACCATTTCAATTTCCAATTGAATGAGCCTTTTTGAAGTTTCTACGACAACGCTTTCTATAAAAACCTTATATGCCCCCAGGGCACAACTTACAACCCTTGCCCTAAGGGCTGTGGGGGGGGGGGTTGTCATCCTCAAAGACCTAATTTCCAGAACTTAAAACTACGTTGAACAAAATGGCTATCTCAAAATTTTTGATTGGATGTGTTTGGGGCAAAGGTGGGCGTGAGAGGGGTGTTAGTTGCCCTTCAATCACTTTCGACTATTAAAAAGGGCACTAGCCCTTTGAATTTCCAATCTAATGAGCCTTTTTGAAGTTTCTACGACAACGCTTTCTATAAAAACCTTATATGTCCCCAGGGCATAACTTACAACCCTTGCCCTGAGGGCTGTGGGGGAGTGTCCTCCTCAAAAACATAATTTCTATCCTGAAATTAACTACGCTGATAAAAATGGCTATCTCAAAATTTTGATTGGATGTGTTTCAGGAGATGGTGGGCGGGGAAGCGGTGTTAGTTGCCTTCTAATCACTTTCGACTATTTTTAGGACACAAGCCACTCCAATTTCCAATTGAATCAGCCCTTTTCGAAGTTTCTACGACAACTTTTTCGATACAAAGTGCCCTGATCTAAAGGGAAAAAATAAAAAATAATACATTGTGCTAACAATGTTCTTATATGCCCCCAGGGCATAACTTAAAACCCTTGCCCTGACAGTTGTGGGGGAGCGTCCTCCTCAAAAACATATTTTCTATCTGGAAATCAACTACGCTGAACAAAATGGCTATCTAAAAATTTTGATTGGATGTGTTTGGGGAACTCGTGGGTGTGGAAGGGGTTTTAGTTGCCCTCCAATCACTTTCCACTATTAAAAAGGGCACAAGCCATTCCAATTTCAAATCGAATGAGCCCTTTCCACGACTCCTTCGATACGAAGTACCCTGGTCTAAAACCAAGAAAAAAAAAAACAAATACATAATACATTGTGCCAACATCGTTCTTTACTTAGGCAGCGTGATTGCGCTGCCTATGAAAAATGTCCAACCTTCCAATCACTTTCGACTATTAAAAAGGGCACTAGCCATTTTAATTTCCAATCGAATGAGCCCTTTTTGAAGTTTCTACGACAACACGTTCTATAAAAAATGTCCCCAGGGCATAACTTACAACCCTTGCCCTGAGGGCTGTGGGGGAGTGTCCTCCTCAAAAACATAATTTCTATCTTGAAATTAACTACGCTGATGAAAATGGCTATCTCAAAATTTTGATTGGATGCGTTTCAGGAGATGGTGGGCATGGAAGCAGTGTTAGTTGCCTTCCAATTACTTTCGACTATCAAAAGGGCACAAGCCACTCTAATTCATAATTGAATGAGCCCTTTTCGAAGTTTCTATGACAACTTCTTCGATACAAAGCGCCCTGGTCTAAAGGAAAAAAATAAAAAAATAATACATTGTGCCAACAATGTTCTTATATGCCCCCAGAGCATAATTTAAAACCCTTGCCCTGAGGGTTGTGGGGGAGCGTCCTCCTCAAAAACGTTTTTTCTATCTGAAAATCAACTACGCTGAACAAAATAGCTATCTCAAAATTTTGATTGGATGTGTTTGGGGAACTCGTGGGCGTGGAAGGGGTGTTAGTTGCCCTCCAATCACTTTCGACTATTAAAAAGGGCACTAGCCCTCTCAATTTCCAATTCAATGAGCCCCTTTTGAAGTTTTACGACAACTCTATCTATAAAAACCTTATATGCTCCAGTACATAACTTACAACCTTTGCCCTGGGGGCTCTGGGGAGTTGGTCATCCTTAAATACGTAATTTCCAGAACTTTCAACTACGTTGAAAAAAATAGCTATCTGTAAACTTTGATTGAATGTTTTTTGGGGAAATGGTGGGTGTTAGAGGGGGGTTAGTTACTCTCCACTCATTTTCGACGATTAAAAAGGGCAATTTCAGTTTCCAATCAAATGAGCCCTTTTTGAAATTTCTACAAGAATTTTCTATATAAACCTTATATGTGCCCAGGGCATAACTTACAACCCTTGCACTAAGGGCCTTGAGGGGTTATCATCCTAAAAGACCTGATTTCCAGAACTTTCAACTACGTTAAACAAAATGGATATCTCAAAATTTTATTGGATGTGTTTGGGAAAATAATAGGCGTGAGAGGGACGATAGTCACTCTCCAAATACTTTCAACTATTAAAAAAGAACTAGCCCTTTCAATTATCAGTTGAATGACCCCTTTTGAAGTTTCTACAACGCTTTCAATAAAAACCTTATATGCCCCCAGGGCATAACTTACAACCCTTGCCCTAAAGGCAGTGGGGGGGGGGGGTTGTCATCCTTAAAGACCTAATTTCAAAAACTTTCAATTCAAAAAAAACTATTTTCAAAAAAATTTCTATCTGGAAATCAACTACGCTGAATAAAATGGCTATCTTAAAATTTTGATTGGATGTGTTTGGGGAAAAGGTGGGCGTAAAAGGGGCTAGTTGCCCTCAAATCACTTTCGACTATTAAAAAGGGCACTAGCCCTTTGAATTTACAATCGAATGAGCCTTTTTTCAAGTTTCTACGACAAAGATTTCAATAAAAACCTTATATGCCCCCAGGTTATAACTTATAACCCTTGCCCTGAAGACTGTGGGGGGAGTGTCCTGCTCAAATGTATAACTTCCTGAACTTTAAACAGCGTGGAACAAAATGGCTATCTCAAAATTTCGATTGGATGTGTTTGGGGAAATGGTGGGTGGGGAAGGGGTGTTAGTTGCCTTCCAATCACTTTCGACTATAAAAAGGGCACTAGCCATTTCAATATCCAAACGAATGAGCCCTTTTTGAAGTTTCTACGACAAAGCGTTCTATAAAAACCTTATATGCCCCCCGGCCATAACTTACAGCCCTTGCCCTGGGGGATGTGGGGGGTTGTCATCCTTAAAGACCTAATTTGCAGAACTTAAAACTACGTTGAATAAAATAGCTATCTCAAAATTTTGATTGGATGTGTTTTGGGAAAAGGTGGGCGTGAGAGGGGGTTAGTTGCCCTTCAATCACTTTCGACTATTAAGAAGGGCACTAGCCCTTTGAATTTCCAATCGAATGAGCCTTTTTTGAAGTTTCTACGACAACGCCTTCTATAAAAAACCTTATATGCCCCCGGGGCATAACTTACAACCATTGCCCTGAGGGCTGTGGGGGAGTGTCCTCCTCAAAAGCCTAAATTTCTATCTGGAAATCAACTACGCTGGACAAAATGGCTATCTCAATTATTTTGATTGGATGTGTTTCGGGAAATGGTGGGCGTGGAAGGGGTGATAGTTGCCTTCCAATCACTTTCGCCTATTAAAAAGGGCACAAGCCACTCCAATTTCCAATTGAATGACCCCTTTTCGAAGTTTCTACGACAATTTCTTCGATACAAAGTGCCCTGCTCTAAAGGAAAAAAATAATAAATAATACATTGTACCAACATCGCTCTTATATGCCCCCAGGGCATAACTTAACACCCTTGCCCTGAGGGTTGTGGGGGAGTGTCCTCCTCAAAAACATAATTTCTATCTGGAAATCAACTATGCTAAACAAATGGCTATCTCAAAATTTTGATTGGATGTGTTTGGGGGAATGATGGGCGTGGGGGGGGGCTGGTTGTCCTCCAATCACTTTCGACTATTAAAAAGGGCACTAGCCACTCCAATTTCCAATCGAATGAGCCCTTTTCGAAGTTTCTAAGACAACTCCTTCGATACGAAGTGGCCTGGTCTAAAACCAAGAAAAAAAATAATACATTGTGCCAACATCGTTTTTTACTTAGGCAGAGCTATTGCGCTGACTATGATAGTATTGAAAAAAGCCAGTTTAATTTAGACATTCCTCCTACTACCAAAAACCCATTGCAGCACCAAGCAATGCAGAATCCATATCGGATACGCAAGCTCATAAACCGGTCTGCTTTTCATTTTCTCCACGATGGATGACGAAAAAGGAAAAATTTTGGTTATCTTAGCATCCATAAGACTTGGCCTGCTCACCTTGACTTTTGTTTTGTTATAATATTCTATTCTTTTGTATTTATGTTCTTTTATGTTTTAATTCTATTCTTTTATATTTATATTATTTTATGTTTTAGTTCTTTTCTTTTATATTTAAGGCCATGGGAAGGATTTTATGAAATATAATTTTCGCCATAACTTAAATATAGTTTCTCGGTTGACAAGATTGGTAAAGTAAAAAGATTTACAGAAAATGTGGTTCGATCCCACTTTCTAGGACTGGAATGAAAAAAAAAAGCTAAAATGGCTATACCACGTTTTACGAATGACAGGATTGCCAAAAATTGTACTTTCTGCCCATCCATCTGGACCAAACAAAAAGAGGTCATCCCCATCTTAATCTTTATTTTAAAATAATAACTATTCTTTTATTTTTGGTTTTTATTTCTTTTCTGTTTTTCAAGGTAGGCTTTGTGCCTCCCTTCAGAGCCGTTCTAGCAGAGTGGTTAGCCGAGAAAGCCGCCCTACCCAAGTGGTTAGCGCTCCACACGAAAATCCCGAGGTCTGGGGTTCGAGTCCTGGTCTCACTGGTTATTTGGTTTGGAACAGGAGTTAATTATGGACGAAAGAATTGCCAACAATTGCACTTTCTGTCTATCCAGCACTTTTTTCTGTGTACTTTCTTCTGCATATCATATTAGATATGAAGCTTCGTGCCTCCCTTCAGAGTCGTTCTAGCAGAGTGGTTAGCCGAGAAAGCCGCCCTAGCCAAGTGGTTAGCGCTCCACACGAAAATCCCGAGGTCTGGGGTTCGAGTCCTGGTCTCACTGGTTATTTGGTTTGGAGCAGGAGTTAATTATGGACCAAAGAATTGCCAACAATTGCGCTTTCTGTCTATCCAGCACTTTTTTCTGTGTACTTTCTTCTGCATATCATATTAGATATGAAGCTTCGTGCCTCCCTTCAGAGCCGTTCTAGCAGAGTGGTTAGCCGAGAAAGCCGCCCTAGCCAAGTGGTTAGAGCTCCACACGAAAATCCCGAGGTCTGGGGTTCGAGTCCTGGTCTCACTGGTTATTTGGTTTGGAACAGGAGTTAATTATGGACGAAAGAATTGCCAACAATTGCACTTTCTGTCTATCCAGCACTTTTTTCTGTGTACTTTCTTCTGCATATCATATTAGATATGAAGCGTCGTGCCTCCCTTCAAAGCCGTTCTAGAAGAGTGGTTAGCCGAGAAAGCCGCCCTAGCCAAGTGGTTAGCACTCCACACGGAAATCTCGAGGTCTGGGGTTCGAGTCCTGGTCTCACTGGTTATTTGGTTTGGAACAGGAGTTAATTATGGACGAAAGAATTGCCAACAATTGCGCTTTCTGTCTATCCAGCACTTTTTTCTGTGTACTTTCTTCTGCATATCATATTAGATATGAAGCTTCGTGCCTCCCTTCAGAGCCGTTCTAGCAGAGTGGTTAGCCGAGAAAGCCGCCCTAGCCAAGTGGTTAGCGCTCCACACGAAAATCCCGAGATCTGGGGTTCGAGTTCTGGTCTCACTGGTTATTTGGTTTGGAACAGGAGTTAATTATGGACCAAAGAATTGCCAACAATTGCACTTTCTGTCTATCCAGCACTTTTTTCTGTGTACTTTCTTCTGCATATCATATTAGATGTGAAGCTTCGTGCCTCCCTTCAGAGCCGTTCTAGCAGAGTGGTTAGCCGAGAAAGCCGCCCTAGCCAAGTGGTTAGCGCTCCACACGAAAATCCCGAGGTCTGGGGTTCGAGTCCTGGTCTCACTGGTTATTTGGTTTGGAACAGGAGTAAATTATGGACGAAAGAATTGCCAACAATTGCGCTTTCTGTCTATCCAGCACTTTTTCTGTGTACTTTCTTCTGCATATCATATTAGATATGAAGCTTCGTGCCTCCCTTCAGAGCCGTTCTAGCAGAGTGGTTAGCCGAGAAAGCCGCCCTAGCCAAGTGGTTAGCGCTCCACACGAAAATCCCGAGGTCTGGGGTTCGAGTCCTGGTCTCACTGGTTATTTGGTTTGGAACAGGAGTTAATTATGGACGAAAGAATTGCCAACAATTGCACTTTCTGTCTATCCAGCACTTTTTTCTGTGTACTTTCTTCTGCATATCATATTAGATATGAAGCTTCGTGCCTCCCTTCAGAGCCGTTCTAGCAGAGTGGTTAGCCGAGAAAGCCGCCCTAGCCAAGTGGTTAGCGCTCCACACGAAAATCCCGAGGTCTGGGGTTCGAGTCCTGGTCTCACTGGTTATTTGGTTTGGAACAGGAGATAATTATGGACGAAAGAATTGCCAACCATTGCACTTTCTGTCTATCCAGCACTTTTTTCTGTGTACTTTCGTCTGCATATCATATTAGATATGAAGCTTCGTGTCTCCCTTCTGAGCCGTTCTAGCAGAGTGGTTAGCCGAGAAAGCCGCCCTAGCCAAGTGGTTAGCGCTCCACACGAAAATCCCGAGGTCTGGGTTTCGAGTCCTGGTCTCACTGGTTATTTGGTTTGGAACAGGAGTTGATTATGGACGAAAGAATTGCCAAAAATTGCACTTTCTGTCTATCCAGCACTTTTTTATGTGTACTTTCTTCTGTATATCATATTAGATATGAAGCTTCGTGCCTCCCTTCAGAGTCGTCCTAGCGAAGTCGTTAGCCGAGTTTTTATTTCCTTTTTGTTATATTTAAGACCTTACAAAGACTCCAGTCAATATAATTGTATATAATATAATTATATTTCTATAATATAATTTCTTGTGAAGTTCACACAAAGCACCTAAGTCAGCTTAGAACCAGGCAGCAAACTTACCCCAGGACTTCAGGTTGAAGGGAGGCTTTGTTTAAATCTAGGCCCATTTTGGTCAAGAGATTGTTTTTCACATTTAGCGATGAGCTAATACGAGATGATTTTTCACACTTAGCGATCAACAGCAGTCAAAACCCTGTACAGGTGATCTCAATGCTAATACTTCTGACTCAAAAATATATTCAAATCTGTAAATGCTGCACTAGAATGGTGAGGTAATCTAGATATATAGAGTAGCTAGGAAAAGCCAATTTTATCTAAAAAATCCCACTAAAATATCAAAAATCCAGATGAAATACATATCAATAAATTCCAGTGCAATAATGTGTTTTTTACAGGCTATAAATTCCTCAGGGGGCGAGTTTTCCAAAATAGTGCCCCCCCCCCCCGACTGGCGCCCTTGAGGCATACAAAAGAAGAAATTGTAGCTTATGCTAATAGTAGTACTAATAGTGTTGATCATATGGCAAAAGCTTATTTTAATTTTTTTATGTGGCACAGAATAGCTAAATTTAATTTTTTATCTTTCTTCTTTTTGTATATTGTTTTGATATTTCATTTTATTTCAAATTAATATTAATGGCGGAGGGGGGGATGTAGCTGATGCCATCAAAATCATGCAGTTTACGCATGTTTTCAACTGGTGAACTTGTATTAAGCTCGCTTGTTGTAGGCTATTAATTGCAAATTATGATTATTCATTTATATTTTTATTGTAGTCCAAATATTTTCTTTTTTTTAATTTTTAGATTTTTTTTTTTTTGATTTAACATAAAAAAGTCTATTTAGGAATATTCTGGAAGCTGGCCATAGTAAAATATTTGGAAGGTTGGGATTGGTGGAAATGAGAAGGACTTTTCACCATTGAGTCAGCCTCAGGCGTCTTGAAGTTGTTGCGAGTTTGTAGTAGATGTAGTAGTTTAAACGATTATTTTGTATAGCCTACGTTGCTTTACAATCCGATGTATACGTATTTGAATTTATATTAGCCCCATAGTTTTTACTTTGAATCGCTTTCAAATCGATTTTCTTAAATTCTCCGAGGGGTGACTCCTCAAGTTCATTCTACTGCGCTATGTGCAATTGATTAATCATTAGTCAATTAATTTATTAATCACAAATTTACTGCGACTAATCAAACTGTTGAAAGGTTCACTTCCAAAAGGAGGCAACCCGCGTAAGCAGAGTTTCCATTTCAGGAATGAAGACGGAGAAAATGAGAGATCGAAGACCCCAAATCATTTCAAAACATCAGAATAGTTCTAACTTTTTATGCCCAGCTTATCCTTGTCAGGGAATTTTCAAAGGGATCGCAAAGAAGCACTCACCCAACAATAAATAGAATTGAAACCCCAACAGCCAAATTATTGTTAATATTATTGTTTTCCGTTTTTTTTTGTCTAATTCTTCCAGGTATTTGGGCCATAATTTATCAGTAATCAGCAAAAGAACCTTTAGAGGGTATAGGAGCGATGAGACGCTTGTAAGTATGCCTTTTGTTTTCCTTTTACTCTTACAAACCACTTAATGATACTTGGGGTCGTGTTCTCCAATTCTCCTCATAAATTAATATTCAAATATATATAATACAAGTTTTATTTGTATACGGAAGCTATCTTATTTTTAGTCTATTTTGTTTCCCAATAAATTTCCATCAGTTCTTTCTTTTACTTTTAATCACTTGTTCTATTTAGGCATATTGATGAGTTTCTCCTGGGTTGGGGGGGGGGCAACATAATTTCCTGGGGAGTGAAGGTTGCACCATGATATTCACCTTAATATCCTTAGCTTCAGTAATAGCAATAGCTGTAGCAGCAGTAGTAGCATTAGTAGCACTATACACATAGCACAGAATCTTGGGGAAGTCTTGATTGTACAAAAAAAATCGTCCTGATTGTACAAAATGATCGTCCTGATTCTGATCCTGATTGTACTTGATTGTACAAAAAAAAATCAAGCAGTGTGTCAAAAAAGGAAAGTTATTTCAATTGCAATTGAACTAGTTACTTGGTAAATGCAAGCTTATGTTTATTTTTATATATTTTTATTATGTATATTTTATTATATGTATTTTATTTATTTTTATTATGTTTATTTTATGCTATATTTATGAGCTAAAGTTTATTGAGATGCAAATTTTACACTTAACAAGGCCAAGCACTCTTTCAAAAGACGTAAGCACGGCTATTGAGATACAAGTACTACGTTTAGGGAGGAAAGGGGGGAGTGGTTACACAATCAAGGGCTTGATGCACCCATCCCTAAAAAAACAAATAGAATTGAAATCTCTTGCACCACTTTGTGCAATCATAAAAAGCTATAATATCTAATAGAGTTACGTAAGCCTTGCTGAAGGCCTAGAAGATGTAAAAACTGAAAAAGCAAGTTTGTTACGAATTTTTACAAAAAAACGAAAGACTTTATTGGCTATGCGTACAAAAAAAAAAATATCAAAAACCACATAGATAACGATACATTGGATTCAGTGAAAACTATATTATACGAAAGCGAAGTTTACACTAGATAGCAGTAAATATTGCAGTCAAAACAATTGTCTCTTCAAACCAATAATTAATTTGATGTTAACATTTAGGTATTAAATTATCTATTTAGTTATTCCTGCAATTCTAGGAGCATAAAAAGGTAGAGTAAACATTTTAATCTTCACCCTCAATTTCTTCCTCTAATATTGCTGAGGACCTCTATTTTCATATTGTAAACATAAAAACTGGTATAATTCAAAAACACACTTTTCACATTTAATAGCTATGGGGTAATTATGTTTGCTTTAAATTTTAACTAAATCCTACGCAGTCCCCCCCCCCTTGTTGCTTAAAAAACAAGACAAACTATTGTAGGGAAAACAATACAATTCAAACTATCCTATAATACTGTCAACATACACACCAGTTTCATATCATACTAAAAAAGACATGTATCAAAAACGTACCTTTCAGTTTAAAAAGTTAACGGGTAATTTATGCTTGCTTTAGCTTTAAAGTTCCTTCGTTCCACCTCATTTCCCAGATTACTTAAAAAATACAGTTAATTTATGCTAAAAAAATAACCAGGAAGTGAGCCACTACACCCCCCCCCCCCTTCTAAATAATAAAACATAATAAATAAAAGACAACTTTATTTGTTATGGAATTAGTACTAAATATGCTTAAAGTATTAACATACTATTTCACCTACATATCATACATATATTAAGAAAAATGACGTAACTCAAAATGTACGCTACATTTAAGTTTTGGTGGCTAACGAAAAATTCCTATTCATTTAAAATTTTAGCTTTACTCTGTCAGTCCCCTCCACCCTTATTACTTTAAGTTTAACTTTTATTCATATAAAAAAAAATAGTCAAATTCGCCAAAACTGTTTGCAACATTCAGGAACATTAGAACGTTGCAGGACGATACAGAATTTGAATGATAATAAAACAGTTTATGCACCATCCTTTATTTTTTATTTTATTTTTCAATTTTGCTTCTTTCAATTTTACATACAACTTTTGATACGAGTTAAAATTTCTCCTAGGATTGGTGTCGGAACCAGAATTTTTTTTTAAGAATTTCAGAAGTTCTGCTCTCATACATAACTCTAATTTTCAGCTTCACCCTCAATTTCTCGCTCTAATGTTGCTGGGCACTTCTATTTTCATATTGTAGACATAAAAACTGGCATAACTCAAAACCAGGCCATTGATATTTAATGGCAATCGGATAATTTACGTTTACTTAATATTTTAACTAAACACAACGCAGCTCCCCGTAACACTCAAACCTTCCTACGACGCTCCACGTTGTAACAAAAACACTGGCAAATAACAGCTCGAGCGTTGAGTGCAAGATTAGAGTAATATAAGATTAAACTAGCTTGTACAATAACACAGAAAATTTACTTGTAGTTGGCAGTTATCAAAAGACATTATATTAATGTTAATGAAAAAAATTTTAGACTGAAAAAAGGGCTAAAATTATTCAATAAATAACTTGTATATCTTGGCACTTGGCGCTTTGACGGTCCATTAAAATCATCTCTAAACAAGGATTAATGGAAAGATAACACAAAATGACTTATGTTTACCATAGCGCAGAAAAAAATATTTCGAAGCCAATTTTAACAGTTCAATACTTGAAATTCTCTATCCCGCTATGTTCATTTTATGAATACTTGGACTCCAGAACACTTACCACCGTAAATCATATCAGAAAAATCCAATAAGAAGTGGATGATGGTAATTTGATAGACTTGTATCAATATCAATATTTGAACTAATAAAACACAGAATATCTTCTCGTCAACCTAGAATTTGATGCGCTTTATTGCGGGCTCATTTTCTTTTTCCGTACTCGAAATGATTCAAAACCCTTTTTCCTTTATTTTTTAGTTTGTTTCTTTATTGCAAGAGCAGATTGGGTATTGATCAGAGCAGAGCATATGGGTAAATTATAAGTTCTTTAGGTTCGGCAAGTATTTTCTTAATATTCCCATTGGGACTCGTAATGGTTACACTTGACGACGGTGTTTTTTAGATTCGTCAAAAAATGGACGAACTATCACGTAGATTTGCTGACCGCTGCAACAGAATTATCGATTTCCCACTGACTTGCCTTATATCAAGTGCCTATAATCGCTAGTTGTGAAATCTTACAGCGTTTGACCCGTGCACTAAAGCATGAAGAAGATAATGGAAAAACCAACACTAAGTAGTCGTTACTGCCGTATTCAGGATTTTTTCTATGGGGCGGGGGTATTTTTCCGGGGGGAAGGTACAAAACTTATAAGAGCGCATAAAATATTTCTTCTTATGTTACATTTTATTTTTGTTACATTTTAACGAGTCAGATAGAAATTCCGAGGGGAAGTTTTCAAATCGTGTAACCCTCTGCTGGATACCGAATAGTCAAGGATAGTCTGGATACCGGGGTCGATATTCGGATAGTCAAGGGGTATAGGCTATATAATATCTTTTTTTATCCAAATTATTGGGAGAAACTTTTAATTAAAGCTTTTAATTAATTAAAGCTCCACAGAATATCTATATTTTTCCTTGGATTATTACTGATCCTTTTAAGTGCTGAATGCCAGAAGAAAATGCGCAGGAAGAAATTCAGGAAAAATAAGTCTACATTAGGTAAGGTAAAGAAACAGTGCAAAGTTCCTACTAATTTTGTTGTCTGTCCCCACGAGTTTAAGGCCTATAGGCCGGCCGATACCTATACGGCTCTTCCCACTCACTCCCGCTCTCTTCTGCACATTTCATAAATATTTCATTTCATAAGCCGTATAGGTAATGTTTTATAATGTTTGACCCATGTACTAAAGCATGAAGGAGACAGTGGAAAAAGGATTGATTCAGTAATATTTATGAAATGTGCAGAAGAGAGCGAGAGTGAGTGGGAAGAGCCGTATAAGTATCGGCCGGCCTATAGGCCTTAAACTCCTAGGGACAGGCAGCTCAAGTACACGCAGTTCCCACAACACATCATTAGAATTAACCAATTTCATAAGGAGAACCCATTGTTAGCTGATTGGAGGATATTTTATTTTCATCTGAAGATGTTTTTGTGGAGTCAAAGAGGTGAATGGACTAATTAGGTAGTCCATATACCCTTACACAACATTTTGGAACTGGAACTGGATGCTGAAAAGTGTTTGAAAGTTCAAGTTTTCAAGAATTGTGCGTTTTTTTTTGTGCCCTTTTGGTTTTTCTGTTCATTTTCTTATGCTCTGCTTTAGTGCGTTTTTGTTATGTACAGAGGGTAACAATAAGTTATTATTATTATTATTATAAGGGAGAGAACTAGCGCTAGTGTTGTTACTATCAGTGCCATCTAGTGTTTGCGACACTTTGCATGTTTTTCTGTGTATTAATAAGAAATATTAATTTATTTAGTGGAATTGGTAAAATAAGGGTATTAATAAGTATCCGAACTCCGTTCCTGACAGAAAAACGATTCTATAGCTTGAAAAAATGCCAAGTGTCACCAAATACCAGATGACACTGATATTTTTTTCTTTAACACTAGCGCCAATTCCCATACTCTACCCGTATAATAAGCATTATATAATTATAGTAGTATAGTATTATATATTATAATAAGTTACCCATACTTTTTGGATCAAAGGCGTAAATAAAATTCCATTGAATTCATACCATGCTAAAAAGCCATGGATAAAAAATGCACCTTTCAGTTTAAAAAGTTAACGGGTAATTTATGGTTTTTTTTAGCTTTGAATTACCTTCGTTTCACCTCTTTTCCCTGATTATTTAAAAAACAAAGTTAATTTATGCAAAAAAAAAACAGGAAATCACCCCCCCCCCCCCGTACACAACAAATAAAAGACAACGTTAATTGCTATGGAATTAGCACTGAATTAGGCCTTTTGACATTTTCAAGTCAAAAAGCCCCTCCCCCCCCCCAACCAAAAAATTTGGGGCCTATTGAAGTAGGTTTGGAAGTCGGAGCTGACTCTGGATTGTCAACCAGAGAGTACATCCGAGTTCCAACGCAGTGCCGCAAAAGAATGTCTTACAAACTTTCGAAAGAAAGTTTGGGAGACATTTTAGAAGACACTAATTCTTTAGGTGACCTAAAGTGCGAAATAATACATGCTTATCACACCCCAGGTGTGCCGGATCCTGATGACTTAGAATCAGAGTTAGATGGATGGGTAGACTTCAGCTGTGATAGGCAAAGACTTGCTTTTTTTATGGGGAGAATTTGGGTTTTGAATAAAGGAAAAGATAATGAAATTGTAAGTCTTACAACTCAAACTTTTTCAGTAAAATCACTCTCTTGCGAGCAGTGGTCCGCTGACGATTATAAAGCTTTTTTGTTTGTTAATAGGGATGCAAGTGAAAAAGTAACTGATAATAACAAGGGGTTCTTTCATGCTTGCAGACTCGTGTCTGTACTCTTTGGGGTGGGATTAACTGAGCATGACAAAGAATGGATGGAGGTAGACAACCCTCAGAAAGCTGACAAAGATGCCGTCCAAGATGGAGAAATTGCCGAAATGTCTAAAGCTTTGAGTTGGGCACCTACTGCCATCTGTGTTAGAGCTGCCATGTTCAGGAAAACTAAACATGCAACAGGGGGGTCCATTGCGCAAGGGTTTGCACAGAAAATAATAACCCAGATGGGGTGGCCTTGGGGAGACGATGCACAGAAAAGAGCATCGACAAGTGACTTTTATTCATCAACTCATGCTGCGAGCCCTGTGGCTCTTCTTGCGATGATCTCTACAAAGGATTTTGGGCATTTCGGTATAATAAATCCATTATGCGGAATTAGGGGAACTTTAAAATCACTATCTTCTATAAGCTTAAGAGTAGTGGCTCCTGACCAGATATCAGGTGCAGCAATGGTGTCTGATTCCTTTGTAGTACTTAAAATGCTGAGGAGTGAAGGACTTTTGCCTCTCCTAAGGAACTTAGACCAGTTGAGGTCTTTCTCCTCTGACTACGCTGAATTAAGAGCTGCAGGATTCGGGGCCCACAACTCTTACGGTTATTACGTAAGGTACCATCCTATTCAGGTCCAGGCACCCTTAGTAGAATTCAACCAAAGGAACCTATCACATTGGCCTTTGGTCTGTGAGCTTGCGATCATAGCTAAGACATTCTACAAGTATAGGACCATTTCGAAAAGTCCTTCTCTTCAAACTGCTGCCAATTCATCTGAAGATTCGGGCATCGATAACACGTGGAAGAGCTTGTCATCATTAAGGGCTACTGCACCAGCTGGTCTTATAGCATCATATTATTATTCAATGAAAGGGTTTAATGTAGCATCTAATCTTCAGCAACTGGTGTCATCTGATATAACAGATGAGGAATTTGATGCGGTCAAAAAGGAAATGGAACAAACGATTAACGCAGGTCTAGCTCCTCTTGCTCATCCTTCTTTACATTTCAATTTGGGTTTGCTCAAAAGAGCCGCTTTGTCAAGTGCTTATGAAAGGTTCAAGGATGGAGTACCAGAATCTATGTTAGATAAGAGCTAAGCTTTGAGCTGTCTTTTCGTGAAATTTCATGTGTGCATTTTAATCTTGTCATTTATTCTGATGTGCTTGTTTTTCTTTCTTTGTGTGTACCCATTATTTTTCCTCTCTTTTATGTGTGCTTTGCCATTTTTTCTCTGATTCTTTCGTGCTGTCATATGCACTCTTCTCATTTTTTCTTCTTTCTTGTTTTTATTTCTCTCTCTGATCCTTTCTTTCTTGTTCTCACTATTCTTGCTTCTTTTTGCATCATGTCTTTTCTCTTTAGCTTTCTTTTCTCAGTTTCCGTCTTCTTCTTTCTCAAGTTTATTCTTTGTGCTATTTTAATTATATTAATCGAAATTAGTTGTGTTTATTTTATCAAAGGTAATGTGACTTTAGAAAAATTCTTCTGTAGTCTTGTAAAGATGTGTGGCCTTATGAGCACATTTGCAAGATGTTTTAGCAATTTTCTAAGAAAGTACTGATGGAAGAATGGTGTTTACTTTCTTAGAAGATTTGCAGCTAGCTCCACATATGCCTAATTGGGCTAGTTGCAGTTAAGGTGTGATCATATGTAAATGAAAATGTGTGTGTGACGAGAAAATATAAAAAAAACAAAAAAAAAAACAAAAAAAAATTTGGATTAAAGGCCTAAATAAAATTCCATTGAATTCTTGGGGACTTTTCATGACCAGCAACCTTTAAGGCTCATGAATCCATGGCCTTTCCTGTCCTTTGGATATTTCATGTCCTTGATATATTCATCGCCTTTCACCAGATGGTGAAGCACTAGAAACAAAACTGGTTAAAACCATATTAATTTTTAATTTTCGTTGCTGTCTTTTTTATCAATTTAATTAATTTGGTGGACAATTCAAGTTTTTCCTACTGAATTTCAAATGTGTATAAATTACATTCAATCCCCATTTCTTAGAATTACACTTACTACAGAAGAGATCTACCACTTTTGAATGCAGTGAGCAAATGGGAGAAGAGGAGGACGAAAATGAGGTGTCCGGCCAATCAAACCGTATCAATCAGACTCTTTGACTCGTTGTACAATGCAAACTTATGACGTTTAAAGACAATACACGAAGGAAACTTATGAAAAAAAATATCAGAACAATCAGAACCATTGAAACAAACTTTATTTAACTTTGTTGAAGTTATGATGCTAGGGTTATTTTAAAAGTTTAAAAAAAAATATTTGTAGTTTTAAAGTTCGTATTTTAATGTTAGTTTCTTTTTTATATTTTCGTTTGTTGTGCTGAGGATGGCCTTTGGACAAAGGTCGAAATATTCTTTTAAAGTTTGGAATTCCATAGTCTTAAGAAAAAATTTCCCTATTGCTTCTTCATGCAATTTGTTGTTCATACTTATGGATTGTAACTCAAAACAGGAACTAAACTCGAACTAAAATCGTGTCCAAATGGCTGTTAAGCAAAATTTCTCACAAAATTTGACTTATGAAACTCGGACTTATGAAAAACAAAATACCAGGACCATTTTACAGCAGGATAACATTTTTAATTAGTACTTGGCTAAGCTTTATTTAGGAAAATCCGGCTTTCGACAACAACGCTTGAGATGCTCATACTTATGGATTTAAATAGCAACGAAGGCCATAATGCCTTTCCATCATAAACAACATATTACAAGTAGAAACAATAGGAAAATTTTTTCTTAAGACAGTGGAATTCCAAATTTAAAAGAATATTTCGGCCCTATGTCTAAGGGCCGTCCTCAGCACAACATGAAAATATAAAAAGGAACTAACATTAAAATACGAACTTTAAAACTAAAAATATTTTTTTTTAACTTTTAAAACAGCCCTAGCATCATAACTTTTAACGAAGTTCAAATAGGAGTGCCTGGTTGTAGAGTTATATAAAAATTTAACTTTAAAGAACTTAACGTTAAAAACTTTTTAGTTTTAAAGTTTGTATTTTAATGTAAGCTTCTCTTTTATATTTTCGTTAGTTGAGCTGAGGACGGCCCTTGGACATAGGGCTGAAATATTCATTTAAAGTTTGGAATTCAACTGCCTTAAGAGAAAAAAAATTCCTATTGTTTCTAGTCGTAATTTGTTGTTTATACTTATGGATTGTAACTCAAAACAGGAATTTTATTAAGCATAGCTGGAGAGGGAGGGGATTAGAACGTATGTAAAAATGTAAAAAAAAACAATGAATTTCAATTACGTCAAAGTAAGAATTAGGAAAGCTTAAAGTGTTTACGTTAGTCAACAAAATAAATTACTACAACTCAATTCTGGAGGAAACCTTTGGTTAGAGGCTGTGGGGGTGGAGGGGTCTTCCTCAGGCGCTTCACGTCAGCAGAGGAACCTTGCTGATACTTCTCAAGATCTATTCTTACAGCTCTTGTTGTGTTATTCGTTTTTGTGAGTACAGGGCACTTAATTCCTTTTGCCCCTTCACTTCGCATGTTTAACGAATAAAGATGAGCAAGTTGACTTAATTGTTTTCTCTCTGACTTCTGCATTGGGTGTAACCGTAGCTCAGATTGTCCAGGGTCTTGAAGAAACCTACAAATAAGCGAATTAAATAATTTATAAATTTAATTTATAAGATAATTGACTTATTTAATTTATCAAATAACTTATTTATTATAATTTATATATTGAGACAGAATCACACTGCTTTTCCACTCACAAAATTTAACAAAGATAAACATAAGAGAAAACAGATAATATTTAAAAAAAAAAAACAGTGGAACAAAACAAAATGCTTTAAATAACAAAAATCCGAATATTTCGAACCCCCGAACAAAACCCCTGGATACGCGCAATTTTACATATGAATAAGATAAATATATTTATGTGACATATATAAATACATTTGTTAAATTGGATATATGTTATATAATTAGATACATTTGTTAATTGTTATATATGTCATATAAATATATTAATATTTTAAATTGGAATATTGGTAAAATTTAATATATAAATAAGACAAAAAGAATATACAAGATTTGAATCAAAATCAAACAACAAATATCGTAAGTAATGTAAATAACTCTTGTTCCTACAATAGATAATACACAATTGGATCTAATCATTGGCACATAAGGATTTAATCAGAAATAATTTCTTAGACCACAGTGCCTTTCCATTCACAGAATAAAAAAAATGAAAATATAGAGCGAAAACGATTATAATATTGAAGCAAAATAGTGGACGATAAAAAACACGAAAACAATTTAATTTCGACAACGATGTTGCTTTTTCTGCTTTATTTCTATATTATATCCGTATTCTCTCTATATTTTCATTTGTTAAAGTCTATAATTGAAATACATTTTACAAATAAATACAATACAATTGCATCTAATTTAGCACAATTGGATCTAATCATTGACACATAAGGATTTAATCAAAAATAATTTCTTAGACCACGGTGCCTTTCCATTCACAGAATTAAAAAAATGAAAATATAGAAAGAAAACGGTTATAATATTTGAACAAAATAGTGGACGATAAAAAACACGAAAACAATTTAATTTCGACAACGATGTTGCTTTTTCTGCTTTATTTCTATATTATATCCATTTTCTCTCTATATTTTCATTTGTTAAATTTTATAACTGAAATAAACTTTACAAATAAATACAATTAAATCAAATGAATAAATCAAGGAATTATGTTACATTAAATCAGCGAAGAATCATTGTGCCATATCAATACGGCATAGCCTTTTTAAGGTTGTGCTGAGCTATAAAATTCGTTCTTTTGTTCTTTCAACCCCATGAAAGAGCGAAGAAAAGTGACAAGCATCGCTGAGCAGCCCAGTTTGTTAAAAGGAGGTTTCTTTTCATTTCCCCTGATGCTACTCACATTGAATTCGAAAAAAAAATTCTCAATTCTTCCCTTGTCCTAGTATTTTTGAAAAAATTTTTGACTATTTTTCAGAAACTTTAAGTGTTGGGCATGAAGAAAAGTGACAAGCAACGTTGTGCAGCCCAGTTTGTTTAAAGGAGGTTTCTTTTCATTTCCCTGATGCTACTCACAATGAATTCGAAAAAAAAAACATTCTCAATTCTTCCCTTGTCTTAGTGTTTTTAACAAAAAATTTTAGACTATTTTTCAGAAAATTTAGGTGTCATGAAGAAAAGTGACAAGCAACGTTGTGCAGCCCAGTTTGTTTAAAGGAAGTTTCTTTTCATTTCCCTGATGCTACTCACAATGAATTCGAAAAAAAAAACATTCTCAATTCTTCCCTTGTCCTAGTATTTTTGAAAAAATTTTTGACTATTTTTCAGAAAATTTAGGTGTCATGAAGAAAAGTGACAAGCAACGTTGTGCTGTCCAGTTTGCTTAAAGGAAGTTTCTTTTTATTTCCCTTGATACTACTCACATTGAATTCGAAAAGAAAACATTATCAATTTTTTCCTTGTCCTAGTATTTTTTAAATAGTTTTTTAGACTATTTTTCGGAAAATTTAGGTGTTGTGCATTAAAATGCTATAAAGCTTAGAAAAATAGAACTACGTATACAAAATTGAAAAATATACGTTCAGTCTTCTTTTCTTCTTTTTTTTGCTACGCCTTATTTAGTCTAGTCAATAGCTGTGATAACTGAGATCAGTAAGAATTCAATATCATAGGCAGCGCGACTGCGCTGCCTAAGTAAAGAACGACGTTGGCACAATGTATTATTTATTTTTTGTTTTTTTTCCATCCCAAGGCACTTCATATCAAAAGAGTTGTCGTAGAAACTTCGATAAGGGCTCATTCGATTGGAAATCGGAATGGCTAGTGCCCTTTTTAATAGTCGAAAGTGATTGGAAGGCAACTAGCACCACTTCCACACCCACGATTTTCCCCAAACACATCCAATCAAAATTTTGACATAGCCATTTTGTTCAGCATAGTTGATTTCCAGATAGAAATTATGTTTTTGAGAAGGACACTCCCCCGAAGCCCTCATGGCAAGGGTTGTAACTTATGCCCTGGAACATTAAAAACCTTTATAGAAAGTGTTGTCGTAGTAACTTCAAAAAAGGCTCATTCGATTGGAAATTCAAAAGGCTAGTGCCCTTTTTAATCGTCAAAAGTGATTGGAGGGCAGCTAACTCCCCCCTCACGCCCACCTTTTCCCCAAACACATCAAATCAAAATTTTGAGATAGCCATTTTGTTCACGTAGCTGAAAGTTCTGGAAACTGAGCCTTTGAGGATGACAACGCCCCCACAGCCCTCAGAGCAAGGGTTGTAATTTATGCCCTAGGGGCATATAACGTTTTTATAGAAAGCGTTGTCGTAGAAACTTCAAAAAAGCCTCATTCGATTGGAAATTGAAATGGCTAGCGCCCTTTTTAATATTCGAAAGTAATTGGGAAGCAAATAACACCCCTTCCAGGCCCACCATTTCCCCATACACATCCAGTCAAAATTCTGAGCTGGTCATTTTGTTCAACGCAGTTGAAAGGTCCGGAAATTATATCTTTGAGCTGGACACTCCCCCCAGAGTCTTCAGGATAAGGGTTGTAAGTTATGCCCTGGGGGCATATAAGGTTTTTATAGTAAGCGTTGTCGTAAAAACTTGAAAAAGGACTCGTTCAATTGGAAATTCAAAGGGCTAGTGCCCTTTTTAATAGCTGAAAGTTATTAATAGCTGAAAATTATTTTAATAGCTGAAAATTATTCTCATACATAGCACTAATCACTTTCATGTATTTGTCTGGTATACCATATAGGAATCAGACCTTCGCTAATTCTCTCCTATCAGCTGAATCATACACTTATTCATGATTTATGAAACTGAGGACCAAAGGTGTTTGATGAATTAGGCACTTCTCAATTATTAATCTGAGAGTGAAAATTTGGTCGGCACATCTTCTACCCTTCCTAAAACCAGACTATTCACCTCTTAAAACCTTATCTACAGCATCTCTAATTCAAAAAGTATCATCATACCATGTAAGATGCTGCCTAGAGAAATCAGGCTAATGCCTCGATAATTACCACACTCACTCTTATCACCTTTCTTAAGCAGTGATTAAATTAGGGTTCTCCTAAAATCGCTAGGTGCTTCCCCCTTTTCAAAAATCATATCCATAATCATCATTAGTTTATTTCTAACCTCAGAGCAACCATATTTAGGAAACTCATTTACCACACTCACCACCTGGAGCCTTATTCTCTTTTTTAATCCTGTTAGCACTGTCGCTAATTCTTCATCACAAAACAAATCTTCCTTCACATCCAAGGTATCACAAACTTTCATTTTCCGCTATATCTTTTCCTACCACTCCATCTCAGTTTAGCACATTCTCAAATGTTTTGCTACTCTCTCTTTAACTCTTTCCTTATCAATAATTGTGTCCCGTTCCTATCTTTAACTGTGACAAGTCTGGATTTACTAAACCTTCTCAATTTATTAACATGTCACTACAATATTTTACAATTATGCTGTCTAGCTGCATCTTCCAGATCCTCGAAAAATTTTTCCATGGCCTCCACTTCACACCTCCTTAACTCATATTTTAATGCTTTCTCCACTTTCTTTACATTCCTCTTGTTTTCATGATCTATCACTCAAATACTTCTTGTACAAGCCCCTCCCCCTCTCGATTTAACATAAAGTATTTTCACTAATATTCTTAGCTGCTTTTCTAACTTAATTCCCTATGACACCATCAGCAACCACACAAATTTCCTATAATTATTCCATCTATTTTCAAATTGTAAACCCTCCAGTTTAATATTCAACTTCGTAAAGAAAAACATTTTCAGGTAGTGTTCAATAAATCGTCCGAAATATTCTTAAGGAATGCTGAATGCTTAATATTGTTTTTTAAATGAAAGCCTGGGGCAGTGAAAGACATGGGAAATGAAAGCAATACATATTTTAACACTATTTAAGAACAATTTTTATGCCACTACAAATTTACAACTTTTTATACAGCTTTTATGATCAACCCAAGCTTCATTTTCAGTCTTAAACTTGCATTTTTTGTGAATAGTAGGAACCTTTTCCTTTTTTTGATTGCCGTCCTAGGCGAGTGGTTAGCGTGCTAGACTTGAGACCCTTTGTCCGTGAGGACAAAGGTGCCGATGGTTTTTCAGTTTGAACGAGGGTTGGTGGCGTGACTCCGTTAGCTCAACCAGAGTCGACCCAGCTCTAAAGGGTACCTTGAGAAATCTGAGGAAGGTAAACAGGAAGGGTGTGGAAGGACCAGGATAGCTTGCCCATAGCCCCCAATTGCACTTCCTGGCTGAAGTGCTGTAAAACAGATAACAGTAGGGATTATAAAATCCAATACCGTGATTTTTACCTTGTCTTTACCTTCTTTTTTTTTACTTTTTTGTACAATTGGAGATAAAATTATTTTTTGTTTTAAATAGCTTGACTTTTCTATCTAGTAATCACTGTAATTGCGATACATCATTTAACAACTTCTAAGGCTTAACATTTCACAAATCTATTTTTCAATATACTTTCAGAGGTATTTACAAAATAAATATTATTATTTCAACGTAACAAATTATGAAAACTAAGAATATAAGCGGAGAAAACTGATATTGATATATCCAATAGATTGAAATATTGGTATAGGACATAATTATATATGACATATTGGTATATGACATAATTATATTTGACATATGGTTATACTGATATAATTCCCTGTATATTTAAAACCATATGGTTTGACATAAAGAAAGGAGATGAGAATGACAAATCGAAAGGCAACGGTATAAAGCAAAACTATTCAATTATTGTACTGAGTGCTTACTTTTTTAAATTTTTCGAAACTTTTAAATTTTTTATACAAATTTCTAATTCTATTTCTCCTTTCTAATCTCCTTCTAAGACTGTGAAAATATTAGTTATACCCTTCGAGTATCTAAATTGAATTTGATATTTGTCAACAGCCCTGTCTTTTCTACATCTTATTGAGATAATTATTATTATTTATTTCTAACCCATACTGTACAGGGTACAATACGTGGAGTATCACGAGCGAAAACACATAAAATGCAACACAAATCAATATAGAAATCAAAGATTACCAGTTACAGAGTAACACATAAAAATTTAAAAGAAACTAAAACAAAAGAGAAATAACATGAAAGGAGGGGGAAAAGAAGAAGAGAAAAAAAAAACACAACTTGCAGAATCTAATAAGCAGTAATATACAGAAATATGGACACAAGCTGTCATTATTATTATCATTATTTGAATTTTACTCACTCTTTACAATACATAAAAATGTGGAATGGACCAAACAAAGAAAAACAAACAAATAAAAGAAAAATAACTTACGACTGAAAAAACCTGATAAGGTGATGGTGCGGAGAAAAACGGATACAAGCGGTATTTGAAAGTTTTCTGTGTAGTGCTTCCAGTTTTTCAATAATATTAGGAACAAGAAATTTATTAATAATTACCCTGTTTTTGGTCCAAGGTGGAAGAAACAACAAAAAATTACAAAATCTAAAATAATTAATCCGGATTCTTTTTCACTTATTTTTCTTAAGAAGGAGAAAAATTCCAGCAGCAAAAAGAATTGGATGGTCACAAAAAGTTGAGTAGAGCTTGGCCAACGCAAGTTTATTCTATTTACCTCTATTGGCAACAATCTTAGCATATCCTAATTTAATTTTCGTATTAATATTTGAGACTGTGCGCTGGCGCAAGCTTAGAAGACTATTAGTAATAGAAATACCGAGCCATCGAAGAGAATCTACGAGAGGGATAGTAAAACCATTACAGCGAAGGGAAGTACTAGAAATGTTATTAAAAGAAAGAAATTTACATTTATCTACAATAAGAGAAAGGCCTATGTCTGAAAAAGAAGTGGCAACACAAGAAACCATGATAGATAAACCAGTTTTAGTACGGCTTATAAGAAGCAGATCATCAGCGTAGGCCAGGTATTAAATATCAGAAAAACCAGAAAGATAGGTAGCCGATATCTTTGCCAGAACTCCTGAAATACATAAATTACATAGGGTCGGAGATAAAACTCCACCTTGTCTTAAACCTCTTTTCAATTTAATAATAGAAGATGGCGCAGATTTCAGCCGAAGAAAAGAATTAGAGTACCAGTACCGAAGAAGTAAAATAACCGATAGATTGACACCGCAACCACGAAGAGCAGAAAAAAGCTGACTATGACATACACTATCAAAAGCTTTTGATAGATCTAAAGTACAAAGATATATAATATTTCCCTTAGAAGAATTTTCAGGGAGCAAAGAAGATTCAAAAGGGGCTCATTCAATTCAAAATTGAGAGGGCTAGTGCCCTTTGTAATAGTCGAAAGTGTTTGGAGGGTAACTAACCCCCCTCTCACGCCCACCAGTCCTCCAAACACATCCAATCAAAATTTTCAGAGGGCCATTATGTTCAACGTAGTAGAAACTTCTGGAAATTAGGTCGCTGAGAATGACACTCCCCCCCCCCCTTCAGCACTCAGGGCAAGGGTTGTAAGTTATGCCTAGGGAGCATATAAGATTTTTATTGAAAGTTTTGTCGTAGAAAATTCAAAAAGTCTTATTCGATTGGAAATTGAAAGGGCAAGGACCATTTTTAATAGTTGAAAGTGATTGGAGAGTGACTAACACCCCTTCCACGCCCACCATTTCCCCAAACATATCCAGTCAAAATTTTTAGATAGCCATTTTGTTCCACGCAGATTAAAGTTCAGGAAATTATACCTTTGAGCAGAACACTCCCCCCCCCCCCCCAGTCTTCAAGGCAAGGGTTATAAGTTATGCCCTGGGGGCATATCAGTTTTTATTGAAATCTTATAAAATAGACTATTGAAAAGAATAGTCTTCATTCTTTGGGCTGACTAAACGAATCTGGAGAAGAACCCTCGAAGAATACAAGATGCAAAACCCTGCCGAAAATTCAGTCCGAAAGGTGTTTCCGAAGCTATTGAAGCTCCTCTGGGATGAGCTGGCAAAGGATGACAATGTACATATACGATGTGCATGTTGACAACCTACTCCGGGCTTAAATCCAAACTGGTTATCTCTCTCGAGCATAATATTAGTCACAAAAGGTAGTAATAGATGCTCAAGAACTTTACTGGAGGTGTAAGAGACAGTAACAGGTCGGTAAGAAGAGCAAATAAAAGGAGAATTTCCCTTCTTTAAAATTAAAGAAACAGTACCACACAAAAAACTCTCCGGTACACTAGAAGTACAAATACACATCTGGAGAAGTAGGTGTATAGAGTAGAGTAGAATATTTTTATTTATAACACGTACATAAATAAATGTCACAAAACAGCGCACATGCCTGGTGGCATACTTTAGCGCTGAAAATATTGCCAACGAAAATACACAGCCATTTTTTAACTAAATTTTACAACAACGAAAAAGAAAACCCTAATGAACAAAATGGTTAGCATGTCATAAGATATTTCTTCACCAGTTTTAGAAAATGTCGCTTGTTGCTGCATTCTCGAACTGATGCAGGAATTGAGTTCCAAATTTTTTGGCCAATGTGACGGATGCTGAATCCCGCTCTCGATGTCGGGCGAATTTCGCACGAAAAGTCTGAACGATGCGTAGTAGGATAATTATGAAATTGAGAATTAGTTGAGAAAATGCCGGAGAAATTTACAGGTAAATTACTATATTGATAATCATGACAAATACTAGAGATAGAAATTAAATGAAGTTGGTCCAAAGAGAAAATTCCTGAAGTCCCATATAGGTGTCTAACTGAAGTTCTGCAATCAACATTAAAAAGAATCCTCATTGCTTTATTCTGAAGTATTTGGAGAGATTTGAAAACAGACGGAAAGGTAGATGCCCAAACCGAAATGCAATAGAGAAAATATGGCTGGACGAAAGAATAATAAATAGATTTTAGAATAGCTTTAGGAAAAAAGTGACAAAGACGAGTTAGCATGCCAATATTTCGGGAAACTTTTAACGACAGTGTTTTTACATACTTATGAAACGACAAATTTTCATCTAAAATAATCCCAAGATATTTGAACTGATCTACCCGTCTTAATTCAAGACCATTCAAAAAAAGAGAGAAGGTATATGACACTACTGATCCAGTTCGCGAAAATAACATATACTGGCATTTTTTTTCATTAAGAGCTAGTAAATTCCTTGAATACCAATCAGATACAGTTAGTAACGTACTTCCGAGGTTCTGGAAAAGAACTGATAGGTCCCGGTGAGAAGCAAAAATTACTACATCATCAGCAAACATTATAATTTTACAAAGAGGCAAAACTTCTGGCAAATCATTTATAAAAAGAATAAATAGAATAGGCCCAAGAACAGAGCCCTGAGGCACTCCGTAATTAATTGGAAAAATTTCGGAACGGAGATCACGAGATTTATCAACACAATCTAGTCGACTCCCAGAAAGGTAAGATGAAAAAAATTTAACAGCTTGTGTTGAAAACCCATAAGACTTTAGTTTAAAAAGAAGCAACGAATGATTTACGGTGTCAAACGCCTTTGCGACATCAAGAAAAATCGCCAACGCGTGTTGACCATCATCTAGTGAATCATTAATATTTAGTAAAAGCTCATAAATTGCCAGTTCAGTTGACTTTCCTTTTATAAAACCATATTGAGACGTGTGTAAAATCTTACTATTAAATAAATATTTTTGTAATTGACTATTTGCAAGTTTTTCCAAAATTTTGCTGAAAACCGAAAGTAGAGAAATGCCTCTATAATCTGAAGGGTCAGTTGAACTCCCAGCTTTAGGTAATGCTATAACATTAGCTTTTTTTAAAAGCTCAGGAAAAACCCCATGCATAAGTGATAGATTAAAAATATGTGCCAGCAAAGGTGAAATGCTTGACGCTATTTGCTTTACAGTTTGAGCTGAAAATCCAAATTCGTCCTTAGAAAAACTCCGTTTAAGCTTCAGAATAACTTTTTCAATCTCATGAGGCTTAATCTCAGAAAAAGAAAACGAATTTTCCGCATGTTGCTCATTAACTGGAACAGAAGGGGAATTCAGTTGCATATTCATAGTCAATGCAAGTCTAGAACCAATATTACTGAAATAATCTCCAAAAGCATTTAAAATTTCATTGGGCTCTGTAACATTTTCTCCATTTAAAAAAGGCAATTAACACTAGTATTCTTACGACTATGAGGACGTGTCTTTTCATTTATCAATTGCCATGTTTTTCTCATATCCGATTTATACTCCAAAAATTTCTCTTTATAATATTTTCTCTTCTCATGTCTGATAATTGAATTTAGCCTATTCCTATAAACTCTGAAATCTTCAAACGACTCAGGTGTCTGTAATTTTAAGTAATTCTTAAATTTTCTATTTTTATGTTTTAACGATGCCAAAATACCTTCAGTAATCCATGGGCCAAATTTTTGCGCAAACTTTCCATGCGAAACTCGTGTTGAAGAAGCCCGATCCCGCAGTCGCATCATTTGATCAATAAAATCTGAAAACGCAGCATTTGCGTCATCTGAGCCATAAACCGAACTCCAATCATGGTCACTAATTAACTGACGTAGAACATTACAATCAATCCATGTATATCGCTTTTTTGAATTATCCATTGTTGAATCTCAATGTTGTTTATTACTATTATTTAAATTTAAAAGAACACTCACCGGAAAATGATCTGACATATCAGACAAAATTACTGACGATTTTTCAGCATCAAATAAAACAGGAGAAAAAAATATATTATCTAATAATGTAGCTGTGTTAGCTGTAACTCTTGTCGGCAGAGAAATACTTGGAAGAAAATTAGAACACAACATCATAGTTAAAAACTCCTTATTATTTCCAACATCGAGATTCAAAAGATCAAAATTAAAATCACCCGAAATAATAACCGGTTTTTTCAACGCTTCCAGATTTTTCAACAGCGGTTCAAAAACTTCAAAAAATATTTTTGGGTTACCCGACGGAGATCGATAAACAGACCCGAAAATAAATGGATTACAGCCCAAAGGTACAACTTCAACAAAAATAGTCTCACATAACCCTTCATCAAATACAGACAAATCACTGAGAATACTAAAAGACCAGCCATCACGAATATACAGCATCTGACCTCCTCTCGCATTCTGACACATTGTACGCGAAATACACTTCATCCCGGGCAGATCTAATATTGTAAGGGGTGTATTAGCAGACAGAAAAGTTTCGCAAACTCCAACAATGTCTATAGGACTAGATGCAATCAAAAGCTTCAGTTCATTGAATGCACTTTGTAGCCCCTGGGCATTTACATGTAACGATCTGATCGGAAAATCACAACATTTTGTTTTATCCGATAGAAACTCGCCTGAAGAATAATCACATTCAGGTAGATTATTTACATAAGGCATATCTTTATCACTTCCGGTAGCTGAATTTAGAATAACATCTAATTTCAAACGAGAATCAAGAAAACGCTGAAAACGATCCATAAAACAAAAAAAAAAGAAAAGAAAAATTCACAGCTTCTCAGTTTAGACGACAGGTTCATATGACACATTGCGAATCTGAACTACGTCGGAAATCGTTTTACACGGAATGATTTGCGAACCGCACTTGACATAAACAACACCTCGTAAAGTCCATACATTTTTCAATTCAAACTTATTGCGCGCAAGCTTGTAGATTTCTTGCCTTTCCCTGGTTAGAGCCTCATTTACATAGATTCGGGTAACTTTCAAATTCTTGCGATTGCGCAGGATCTCAACTGCAGATGCCTCAGTAAAAAATGTAAGTTCAATCGGAGTTTTTATTTCCGAGGCACCTCCCAAACACCTTGCACCCTTGACAACGGATTTATCAAGATTGAGTCCCATTTCACTGTTAAGTCGAGCTAATACTTTCTCACCAAGGTGAGGCAAATCACGCGCGGGAGAGTCTATCCCAGATACAATGACCTTAGTCAGAAGAGAAGACTGGTTTATATCATCCAGCTTAGTTTCAAGCTTTTGGAGCTTTGCGCAATTTTGGACAATTCTTGCCCGCAAATCGCCAAGTGATTTCTCAAGCAGTTCAAATTTACCCTTGAATTGCAGATCGATCGCCTCATAGACAGCTTGCGTAACAGTATCAAGAAAATCTGACTTAATCTGTGTCACCGGAGAACTCCCTAATCTACTGCACTGCTCTTCCACTCTCCTACGAATTTCATCCTGTATGCCGTCACGAAGGTTAACAATTTCTGACTGCATCAAGTTAACCGACTCAGATAAATCCCCGGCTAAACCTTCCGAGTCCTCCGTACACAGCCTTATCGCTCTCTGAACATTTTTTCTGCCATCTCTCAGCGCTTCTTCATATTTCTCCGCGTAAGCCCATATATTCTCGGATGTTACTATTTTAATTTCGTCAGTTCCGTAACAGCAAACTTCATAATTACTTCCATCACCTTTGACAGGTATCACCCGCGTAATTTTGCAAGGCCACAGCTTGTAATATTTAAATTGAGCAAACGCCCGGTTTCCCACTTGCATAGCTTCGGCAAATGACAAAATGAAAAAAAAAGCAAAATCTCTCTCTCAATACGTCCGCACACCTTCTGTGTATGAATGCCTAGCAGCGACTGATGACAGTGGGCGGGATCAAAAAAAGGTAGAGCTGAAAACAGCCAATGGAAAATTTACCAAGTATCCAAGTTAAAATATCCAAAAAAGTATGATATAATTCTCTTGTGTTAACTAGTCAATGACTGAATCTATACTGATACTATCTATACTCTAATAAAAGGTGAAATCTAGATATA
Source organism: Artemia sinica (assembly GCA_027921565.1). NCBI lineage: Eukaryota > Metazoa > Arthropoda > Branchiopoda > Anostraca > Artemiidae > Artemia > Artemia sinica. The sequence continues at coordinate 23,464,142 of CM051261.1, read as the reverse complement.
CCATCATCATCAACATTATCTGATTTAAGTTTATTAATTGCTTCAACAACGGATGAACGAGAAATAGGAACACAAAGACACTGAGATAGAGGGGTACTAAAAATAGCAGAAAGAGAATGAGAATACAAAGAATGCACACGGTAATTAACATTAGAAAAAATAGACGAGTCCTGGCCATGCCAGGCAGATGCAGGAAGACAATCACTACTCGGCACATCACTTCTAATTGACTCAGAATTAATAACTTTTCGCCATTCTCTCTTTGACACTGGAAAATCCATACCACGATAACGCATCACGATAACGCATTGACTTAAGATATTTTTTATATTCACTGCGCGTCTTATGCTTAAGGTCAGATACAATTCCACGAGGCGGTCTATCACATTCATTCCAGACTTTTAACCATAACTTGGCTTTATTTTTCAAAGTTTTTAAATTAGGATCTGATCTTCAGATGTGCAATTTGTCAAATTGAGATGAAATTTTGCAAATTTGTCTTTCAAGTCAGCGAGAGAAGTGTACCAAGTCCATTACTCCATGGATGACAAAGAAGGAGAATGCCTATTTGTATTTTGATCGGAAAAATGATAATGAAAATAGAGAGATTGGATTCTAATTGATCCAAGTTTGTCAGTTTAGGGAACTGAGGCATACGCTTGATTTTGATACTGTTAGATTATCCGTTCTCACTGCAACTACTTTTTTATGCCAAGTTTTCTTCTCTTTTTTGACAAGATTTAAAATAAGATTAAATTATCAAGCAAAAAATTTAAATAAAAAACAATATTAAACCTTGAAAGCTTTTCATTAGCCGATGTGAATATCGACACTGCTGGACCTCGTTGCTCCCCAAGCCTCCGAATTCCGGCCCTCATCTCACGCGCTGGAATTCGTTCCTTCAATTTTGTCCTGGCACGCTCTGATTGCATGGCTTGAGCTGCTTCTCCTTCACTAGATGTCTCTGTTTCAATGTGCATACGATCTAAGCTGACTTCATTTTCGGGCCAATCTGAGAACTCATCATCTCCCTAAAGAAACAAAGTGTTCATTGTAATGGGTGGTGAACACCGGAGAATCTTAGCAATGGTTATCAGAAGTCTAAAACTCACTAAAAACTGGACAACAGTATATACATAAAAAAAACTTATCCAAAACGTTTTCTGATTCCAAATATTTAAAATCCATTTAACTTAAACCTACCCATCAACAGTTATAAGCATAAGACATTTTAGATAATTTCAGAAACCAAGCTCCCATTTAAGCATGGTTTTAAAATAATTTCCTGCTTTAGCTAATCTGGCAAATTGATTTACCAAAATAAACATTTTTCAAAATATTCTTTTTTTCATCCCAGGATCTATTTAAGACCTATTCATACCTGAAAACAAAGATTCCATGATTGTTTTTCAGATTATGAAGTTTTTAGAGCAATATCACATTTCTGTTACCGTTTCCGCGTTAAAAATTTTATAGTCTTCGTCCGTAAAATCTAAACACTAACAAGCTGTTGATTTTAAGGCTATTGATTAACGCTTTTAGCACGTTCAGAATCATGGGGAAACACTCAAAAACTGATCAGTACCATGGGAAAACCGACGAGTTTTTCCCTTAGTACCGATCAGTTTTGGAGCTAGGAATTTTTTCTAGTTTCCCTATGGTATCGATCTGTTTTTCATGTCATCAAGCAAAAATGAGCAAACAATTTTGAAAGTGGAAAACATGTCAACTGTTAAGCCCGCAAAAGTTAGAGATTTTGTGGTTCTTATCAGTTTCAACCATCAGTTTTCATCCAACACAAGTAATGCTTCATATAAAACTAACATAAAAGAAGAAGATACTTGGCAAGAAATACACTTGGATTAGAGACTTGGTGCATACAAGTGCATGTTATCCATGCTTTTTGGGAAAAATTTTGCACCTATCGTTAGAACACTTTTCCCCTCGTATCAATCGGTTTTCCCATGCGTCTGAACGGGCAGTTACTTTCTTCTATTTTTGCATTGATATTTCTTCCTTTCAAATGTGCACCCGAAACTACCAAAAATTACATAACTTCATTTGAAGGTCGATTTCATTCAAATTAAATTGCCAGTCTTCAACATATAGGGTTTCGTAATTTTCCAATTGGCATACAACTACCACAAATCAGTATCAATGAATAAATGAAACCCAAAACAAACAGAAAATAAAAATAAATAATACAGACAAACTCAAAACAAGCATAAATTAATATGAGTAGGGTTCTAAACCCCTATGCTTTCTAAAAGCCAGAATATAATTTGTACATTACTGAAAAAATTCAAGTGAATTTACTGAAAAAAATGTGCATTTTCAGTTTAATATACATATGCTGATATTTATTCCTTAACATCTTAATTGATTTTTGATTTCTTAAAGTTATAAAAATGAAAAAATTTAAAAGAACCTTTTTTCAGTAAAGTACAAATTATATTATGGCGTTTAGAAAGCATAGGGGTTTAGAACCCTACTCATATTAATTTCTGCTCGTTTTGAGTTTGACTCTGTTATTTATTTTTATTCCCTGTTTACTTTGGCTTTAATTTACTTATTGATACTGATTTGTGGTAGTTGTATGTTTGGTAGATTACTAGATTCTATTTTTGTTCATTTTAGGTTTAATGGAATTCTTTACTTTTTTTTTGAAAAATTTATTTTGTGGAGAAAGTTTTTTGTAATTAATTTCTGTTCGATTTATCTTGACATAGTCTTTTTCAGGGAAAAAGACTGAGCTTTTTCTAAAGTTAAACAACCATCCCTTGCATGAAAACATTAAATACCCCCTGGGCATAACTTACAACCCTTGCCCCTAATCTCTGGGGTTTGTTTCAACCCAAAAAGCCTTGTTATATGATATTTAGACTATTTTGAATAAAATGGCTATCTCAAAATTTCTATTAGATGCATTTCGGGACAATACAACGTGTGTGCGTGGAGGGGGAGGGGATAGCTGCCCTCCGATCACTTTGACTCTTAAAAAGAGCATTAGAGTGTCTGATTACCAATCCAATGAGCCCCCACCGAAGTTTATATGACCATGCTTTATATAAAAACCTTATATGCACCCAGGATATAACTTACAAACCTTGCCCTAAGGACCGGGGGGATTTGCTATCCTCAAAGATATAATTACCAGACTTTCAAATATGTTCAACAAAATGGCTATCGCAAATTTGATTGGAAGTGTTCGGGAACATAATGGGCGTGTAGGGGGGGGGGGTCATTTGGCCTCTGATCACTTTTAACTAATAAAAAAAACACTAGTCCTCTAAATTTCCAATCAAATTAGCCCTTTTTGAAGCTTTTACGACAAAACTTTCTATAAGAACCTTAAATGCCCCAAGGGCACAACTTATCACCCTTGTCCCGGGGGCTATGGAGGGGGGAGGGTTTTCATCTTCAAAGACATAATTTCTAAACCTTTCAACAACATTGAACAAAATGACCCTATCAAAATGTTGATCGTAAATGTTTGGGGAAATGATAGGCATGGAGGGGTGATTCTCCCTAAGATTACTTTCGACTACTCAAAAGCCCTCTCAATTTCCAATCGAATGAGCCCTTTTTGAAGTTTTTACAATAACGTTTTCTATAAAAAACTTTATATGCCCCCAGGGCATAACTTACAACCTTAGCCCTGAGGGCTCTGGGGGGTTGTCATACTCAAAGACATAATTTCCAGACCCTTCAACTACGTTCAGCACAATAGCTATATCAAAATGTTGATCCAAAGTGTCTGGGGAAATGATGGGCGTTGGGGGGGGGGGCATTCGCCCTGCAATGGCTTTTGGCAAAATTTTCAAAATTTTGATTGAATGTGTTCGGGGAAATGGCGGGCATGAGAGGGGGGTTAGTTGCCCTCTAATCACTTTCGACTATCAAAAAGAGCACTAGTCCTTTCAATTTCCAATTAAATGAGCCCTTTTTGAAGTTTCTACGACGACAGTTTCTATAGAAAACGTTATATGCCCCCAGGGAATAACTTACAAACCTTGCCTTGAGAATGAGGGTTCATCCAGTCGAATGAACCCTCTTTGAAGTTTCTACGACAACGCTTTCTATAAAAACCTTATATACCCCCAGGGTATAGCTTACAACCCTTACCCTGACGGCTGTGGGGGTTTACCATCCTCGAAGACGTTATTTCCAGAACTTTCAACTACGTTGAAAAAAATGGTCATCTCAAAATTTTGGATTGAATGTGTTTGAGGGAATGGTGGGTGCGAGAGGGCGGGGGGGGGGGTTAGTTGCCCTCCAATAACTTTCTACTATTAAAAAGGGCACTAGCCCTTTCAATTTCCAATGGAATACGCCCTTTTGAAGTTTCCACTACAACCCTATCTATACAAACCTTAAATGCCCCAGGGCATAACTTACAACCCTAGCTCTTAGGGTTGGAGGGGAGGGGAGATGTCATCCTTAATGACCTCATTTCCAGAACTTTCAACTACGTTGAACAAAATGAGTATCTCAAAATTTTGATTGGATATATTTGGGGAAATGGTGGGGATGAGAGAAGGGTTATTTGCCCTCCAATCACTCGACTTTTAAAAAGGGCACTAGCCCTTTCAATTTCCATTTGAATTAGCCCTTTTTGAAGTTTCTATGACAACGGTATCTATAGAAACCTTATATGCCCCCAGGACATAATTTACAACCCTTGCCCTGAGAGGTGTGGGAGGTTTGTCATCCTCAAAGAAATAATTTCCGGAACTATCAACTACGTCGAACAAACTGGCTATCTCAAAACTTTGATTGATGATTTTGGGGAAATGGCAGGCGTGTGAGATGGGTTAGTTGCCCTTCAGTCACTTCCGACTATTAAAAACGGCACTAGCCCTTTCAATTTCCAGACGAAAGAGCCCTTTTTGAAGTTTCTACAACAACACTTTCAATAAAAAACCTTATATGCCCCCAGGGCATAACTTACAACCCTTGCCCTGGGGGTTGTCATCCTCAAAGACACAATTTCATAACCTTTAAAGTACGTTGAACAAAATGGATATCTCAAAATATTGATTGGATGTGTTTGGGGAGATGATGGGCGTGAGAGGGAGGTTAGTTGCCCTCCAATCACTTTTGACTATTAAAAAGGGCATTAGTCCTTTCAATTTCCAATCGAATGAGCCCTTTTTGAAGTTCCTACAGCAACACTTTCAACTAAACCCTTATATGCCCCCAGGACATAACTTACAACCTTTGCCTGAGGGCTGTGGGGGGGGGGGGTTGTCATCCTCAAAGACTTAATTTTCAGAACTTTCAACTACGTTGAACAAAATGGCTCAAATTTTGATTGGATGTGTTTTGGGAAATGGTGGACGTGAGAGGGGTTAGTTGCCCTCCAATCACTTTCGACTATTAAAAAGGGCACAAGCTCTTTCAATTTCCAACTGAATGAGCCCTTTTTGAAGTTTCTATGACAACGTTATATATCAAACCTTATATGGCCCCTGGGCATAACTTACAACCCTTACTTTGAGGGATGTGGGGGTTTGTCATCCTCAAAGATATAATTTCCCGAACTTTCAACTACGTTGAACAAAATGGGTATCTGAAAATTTTGATTGGATGTGTTTGGGGAAATGGTGGGCATGAGAGGGGGGTTATTTACCCTCCAATCACTCTCGACCTTTAAAAAGGGCCCTAGCCCTTTCAATTTCCATTTGAATGAGCCCTTTTTGAAGTTTCTACGACAACGGTATCTATATAAACCTTATATGCCCCCAGGTTATAATTTACAACCCTTGCCCTGAGGTGTGGGAGGTTTGTCATCCTCAACGAAATAATTTCCAGAACTATCAACTACGTTGAACAAAATGGCTATCTGGATGATTTTGGGGAAATGGTGGGCGTGAGAGATTTAGTAGCCCTTCAGTCACTTTCGACTATTAAAAATAGATAATAGATCAGATATTTATTTCAGAAAATTACTATCACAAGCCCCGAAGGGCCGAATTCGTATTTCGGAGACATAAAAAAAAATCATAAAAATAGCACAACAACTAAAAATTGGCTTTACTGAAAAAATCTTTTAAATGTTTTAAATTTTATAACTTTAGGAAATAAAAAATTAATTAAGATTTTAAAAAATAAATATCAGTATATGTATATTAAACTGACAATGCACATTCTTTCAGTAAATTCATTTGAATTTTTTTCAGTAAAGTAAAAATTATATTCTAATTTTTAGAAAGCATAGGGTTTAGAACTCTGTTCAGATTAATTTCTGCTCGTTTTGAGTTTGACTTATTTTAATTTCTGTTCGCTTTGGGTTTCATTTATTTATTGATACTGATTTGTGGTAGTTGTATGCTTGGGAGATTATTTGATTCTATTTTTTTCATTTTTGGTTTAATGGAGTTCTTTGATTTTTTTTGAAAAACTTATTTTGTGCAAAAAGTTTTTTTGATTAATCATAAATAAAGGAGACATAGTAATTTTCTTTGTCAAAATACCAACATGAAAAAAAAGGTGAAGAATACGGCACCAGACTTTACAGTTCCTACCAGCGGTGCCGATCTCCGTTTCTTGGTCCTTCAGCCAGGAAGTGCAATGGGGGGTTGGGGGCCAACCATCCTGTGCTTTTACACACCCTTCCTGTTTACCTTCCCCAGATTTCTCTAGGTACCCATTTAAAATTGGGTCGACTCTGGCTGAGCTTACAGAGTCACGCCACTTACCCCCTTCCCAAACGAAATAATTGGGTGCACTAGGATTCAACCCTCGTAATCTCGGACAAATGATCGTTAATCCAGCGCACCAATCTACTCGGCTAGGACCAACATGAAAAGGTTAACATTAACCCCTTCCTCCAACACACTTTGCATTACTACTACGAAAAGTACTACTAACAACTCACCACAGCACTAAGCCACCTGAGGCCAACACAGCTACACACACTCGTTCTCCATCCCAATCTCTTCAAAGCCTCCCTCATTACACCCTCTCAGGAAGTTCCCATTTCCTTTAAATCTTTCTTTATGATATCCTCCCACCCTAACCACGGACGACCTGCTTTTTGTTTAGCTCTAGACGGTTGGCCTAAAAGGTGAATCTTCGGCAATCTGCCATCCTTCGTCCACAAAACGTGCTCTAGCCATCTCAACCTCCCTCTCCTTATAGCCCTAGAAAGCGGAATTGGACTACACTTATCATATAGCCTACTGTTTAAAATAGGGTCAGTCAGCCGGGTTGGATATGAAATAGCAACATTGATCATATCTTGGGTTCTGATCAAGGTAGTAAAGTAGTCCTAAGAACACTCTGCGCCACATATATCAGTCAAATCTCCCCGACCCCAAAACGTTTGAGCAACCTGAGGCATACACTCCACTGCGAACTAATTGTAATCAAATTGTATCATTTTACGGATTACTTAATTGGATTTTACTATATTATGTCTTCTATATTCCATATAGAGGCGGTTTTAGTGGAGGGACAGAGAAGGCACGTGCCCCGGGAGCAGAAATTTTAGGGGCGCAAAATTTCAAATAAATAATCTAACGGTTATTATAAATTTGTAAATTTTTAAATTCCATTTTTACTAAAATAAAGTAGAGGGCACAGTTAACAAATAACAAAATTAATAAATTAAACAGTTAATTAGTTATTCAAAAATAAATCAGCAAATAATTAAATAATAGTAATTATAACAATTAAATTAAATAATTAGTAATAACTAAATAATTTAATTAACAAATATGAAAATAATCTAAAAATAAATGATTAATTAATCAATACATTAAAAATAATTTCGTAAAAAAATGAAAATTTTGTAAAAATTCGGCCTTAAAATTTTGTGGGAGAGAACGGGGGTACTAATCAAGATTTTGCCCCGGGTGCAAGAGACGCCAGAACCGCCAATGGTTCCATAAAAGGAAAATCCAGCTCTGCTTTCAAGGACTTCACATTACCTCAAAATTTCCTTATCAGTTATTTTTCATACAATAATGTGGATTTCTTTTTTTTTTCTTTTTAATTTACATTGAACCTTAAACGTGCACTTAAAAAACCAAAATTGCGAGGAGCTTTAGTCATATTTTTTTTCTATTTTCTTCTACATGCATTACCACTGCATTACTTCTACTAGCAAATCCCTGCAGCACAAAGCCACCTGAGGAAAACAGAACTACACACGATCCTCCTCCACCCCAAACTATTCAAAGCTTTGCTCCTTACACCCTCCCAAGAAGTTCCATTTCCTTTAAATCCTTCCTTATGACCTCTTCTCACCCCATTATGGGGCGGTCTGCTTTTTGCTTAGCCATGATAGATGGCCGAAAAGAACGATTTTTGGAAACCTCAACCTTTTTCTCATTATGAAACAGTTTTGGTACCGAACTTTAAGTAAGTAGCGATCCACCTAAATAATAACAAAAACTCTAAGAAACGGAATTTTGATAACAATAGATAAATCAAAAATATTGAATTTTTATGCTAATTTCAAATACACACGATGCATTAAGTTTAACGTTACCCATCAAAAGTTACGAGCAGGAGACATCTGCTGAAATTTTTAAAAAGCTGAGGTACACCCTCGAAAAGTCAAGCGCTCTAAAATGAAAATCATGCCATCAGATTTAGGACATCATAGAACCCTACTGTTGAGGTTTCAAGCCCCCATACACAAAAATGTAGAATTTTGCATTTTTTGCCAGAAGAAAGATCATGGATGCGTGTTTTTTTGGGTTTTTTTTTTTTGCTACGAACGATCGTATCGAACGAATGGTCCAAGAAAATTAAGAGAGGTCTTGTCAAACGGAAATCAAAAGTTCTAATGTTCTTTTTAAGCGAGTAAAAAAATTAGAGCAAATAGATTCCCTCCTCAGCCCCCTTTTCCCCAAAGGCATGTGATGGATATATTGAGATTGCCATTTGGTTCATTATTGTTGGAAGGTAATAATAACTACGCCTCTGGGGATGACATGACCTCCCACAGCCCATGGGGAAAGTGCTGTGAGTTATGCAATCTGCCCATTGTTCACATATAGTATTTATTTATATGCATCAATTGTACGTGGGGGGGGGGGGAGAATTTTCTACGAAGAGGGGACCTTCCACAGAAATAATTTCACGTGGGGAGGAAAGTTTCCAGGAAATTTTTTTCCGTGGGATGAATTTTCTGGCATTTGTTTGTTTTCTTGTGCTTATTTGTTTGTTTTTGTTTGTTTTGTTTTTTTCAGAAGCGATCGTAACAAACCAGTGATCGTAACGAATTCATTTGATCGAAAATCAAAAGTTCTTGTACCCTTCTTAAGTAACTAAAAAGAATGGAGGCCAACCAGGCTTTCTCCAATACCCCTTTTTGCCCCAAAACATCAGATAAATATTTTTTTGAGATGGCTCAGCATAGTTGAAAGGCCCAATAACTATGCCTTTGTGGATGACATGACCTCCCATAGTCCAGGAGGAAAGGGCTGTAAGCTCCACAATTTACCCAATGTTCACAAATGTTACTTGTTATAGGGAAATATACGGACATTTTTGGGGACGTTTTCTGCGGAGGGATTTTCCACAGGGAGAATTTTCCGCGGTGAGAAGAGCTTCCGTATGAAATTTTCCAGGAGAAATTTTACATGGAGGGAGGGGATTTCCTGGTATGATTTGAAAACTATCAGAAATTAAATAAAAAAATAAAAGAAGCAACATTAAAAAAAAAAAAAAAAAAAAAAAAAAAAAAAAACAGAAGATACTCTGTATATGAAGGGGGCCACCCCTTCTCAGACCCTCTCTCTACGCTAAAGTCTGCAGATAGGGGTTAAATCCTCAGCTGTAAATGCCTTCGACGCATGTATAAGCATCTTCATATGAAAATAAAGTGCGGTTCAGAGCTTTTTACTGTGCTGAAGGACGTCAGACAAAAAGGCTTTACCTCCCCAGCGCTTTTTAATAACTCGGTCCTTCTTGGTCAGAATTCTATTGAGTGCGCATGTATTTACTCATTATACTAAATATTTAATTAGAGTGTACCTACAACGTAGTTTTTTTTTCAGTCGATAAGAGAAGTATTAATTAGTGTATCAGAAATTAGATAAGAATTATCAGATAAGAGAAGTATCAGTGTATCAGAAATTAGGAAAGAATAGTTTTTGCTACATTCATCTTGTTTTTAAAGTGCCTATGACATTATAATAACAATAATAATTTATTTATTACCCACTATGAACAAAAAGAAGTGGAGTACATCAAGAACAAAAACAAAAAAGCAAACTCGCGCACTTAACAATTATTTACATAAAACGACGTAAACTATGGTGTACAGTAGATCAGGGGGGCCGAATCGTGATATTAGATGCCAGTTCCAGAACCACGGAGGGAGGCAGGAGCGCTTTTCTATTGTACCTCCCTGTATTTGCAACAATTTTTTAATATCCTATCTGATTTATTTTTTTTGTATTAAAAACTGTCAGAGCCCGAAGTGTTTTGAGATTATTAGTAATGTGAAGACCAAGCCACCAAAAAGAAGAGACACAGGGAATAGAGAAAAAAACCCACATTTAAGAGGGAGACTAGTACTCGAATTAAATGAAGTATATTCGCACATATCAACGTTCAACATAAGCCCAATGCATCTGAACTGGTCTGAGAGTATAGATATGAGCATGGATGAGTACATTAAAGTATTCATCACTCATTTTTGTAAGCACACATCACCATAGTGCTATTACCTCTATTTTCTATAACGCACTACTGCGTTAAAGCACTACTAAGTAGTGCGTTAAAGCACTACTAAGTAGTGCGTACAAGCACTACTATTAAAATAATGCACTACTAAATAATTAGGGATGTACTTGAGCATAGTTCTTTGAGAGATACACCTTGTTCTTAAAGGACCTAGAAAATACATAAAAAAAAAGCATTTTTCAAGATCTACAGGGAGCGGCAATTTCATCAACTTTAAAATGAGAACACCAAAAAAAGTATTTTTTTCAAAATCTAGGAGAGGTAAATGACCCCACCTCTAACTTCCAATTAGAATCCCTGCCCCTTGGACCTACCTTAGGTCTATTCATATCGTAAAGTAGTGATTTTCTGGAATTTTTCTTTTGGTTGTTTCCAAATTGCTCAATTCTCGCTCAATCAAGCATATGAATGTTATATTTTATGTTAAAAAGAAAACATTTTTTGACAATAAGAAGAGAGTTAACCCCCCCCCCCCCTCATCCATTACCTATATTAAGATTTTTTCAAAATGAAGAGAGATTAGAGATTTCTCTGGATATTTGGCATGATTTCTTTTTTTAGCGTTAAGAAATGAAAATCGACACAAAAACTGCCATTTACATTTTGCACTGTGAAGTTCAAATATTATTTTGATTGTGAATATTTCTAAGTCTTCTCTATTTTTAAAAAAAGAAACATTTGTCTTGAAACAAAAATGTTCTTTTTCTAAGTTCAATCTAAACGTCAAACTATTAACTTTAACTTAAAGTATAAGCTATTACATACGATCTTCTCCGCTTATTTTGAAATCATTTTTATAATATAGTAAATACAGGTATTATTTTGAAATTATTTTCAAACTAATATCAATTATCGAGTTATTATTCGGAACATTTTTATTCTCCCGTACGTTCTGAAGTTAGGTGAAAACAAATTGTGCTTCGGGTATCCTACCTACAACTCCATTCCAGTTTAAGCATCGCTCTCATTAAGTTGCAAATAATACGAAAAAATTTAGGCTTTTCTTTTCAACCTGAACAAGTTGTTTAAGAAATTAATATAAAAAACTTTCGATAGATTCAGTCATTTGTGAGATTTAAAAACAGGGATAGTATTATAAACTGATACTTCAATCGAACACATTAAATTACCTCAAAAGAATAAATGAAGTTCATTTCACATCGAATAATTGATTTTTTCTATAAAAACTCGTTTGAACTGGGAAGAAGCCTATATTCCCTTTTATTTCAAAACAGTAGTTAATGCCATCTAGCATAATAAAATTGGCAGTCATTATTTCTAGATGGCAGCAGTTTTTTTATTCTTATTGGCGTTCGGACATCTTTTTCCAGCTTATCTACTTAACACCAACTTCCCCTGGTGTGACCTTAAAAGATAACAGCAAATGGTTATCCGGCAGCTTATTAACTGGAACACTAAGAAATAGGCAAATTACAACATCAATCAAGTATGTTCCAATATAAACTCAGCTTGTGTACAAATCTCTATACTTGCGCAAAATTTCATAATTACTGTTCCTTTTTTGTTCTCTGCCTGTAACTGTCTATATTTAACCCAATTTGAAAAATAACAAATTTTTGTTAAACATGACGTCACTTATCCTACATTTTCCGGGATTAGAAATGTTACTTATCTGACAACTAATCCACAACGCTTCAAGTGCCTATCCTCCTAATCTCTGACGTCCTTTATGTCTCATGAAACACTTTGAATAAGCAATCATGGCTGTTGGACACAGTTCATATAATTATCCAGTAAGCTTATCGCAGATCATTTCTGGTCTTCGTTCTCGGTGCGAACAAAAAGCTCCTCCCACTTCTTCGTGCAGTTATGGATCAGTGTGTTTGCGTCTATCAATGAGAAATGGTTACTAAGTGCATTATTCGTAATAGCGGGTTTTCCACTTGTTTCCGATTGTTTCGCGTCTGACTTGTCTACCCGTGAAAAGATCTGATGCCGCCTATGTTTCTACGTTCTCTGGAGCACTCGCACCCCGGTCCGGGTTTTTATAATGGGTGAGATAGGGAATGATCATACTGGATAATTATATAAACTGTGCTGTTGGATAAGCAAATTTGGTCGGTGTAAACGCACTATATAAGAAGGCATACTGTTGCTCTGATCATAAAAGAGGTATCTCAGCCAATCTTATTTTGTGGACGTTTTTACAAGTTAGAAATACAAACGAGTTACTGAAGCTTATTTCTTGATTCTAAAGTAATTCATAACAAACAAACCAAATCTCACTTAAAATTGATCCACAATTTACCCACACTCTTAAAAATAGATATTATGCGTATGACAAAATGGAAGTCCCAGCGAAATTCCATTAAGATGATGATTTTTCCATTATATTACAAACACATTAGATTCAAGCAGGAGGATGGGTCTTTACGCCATTAACCACCAAAATGTCATTCTTTTAATGATGTTAGCAGCAATTTGTCTACATTTTTCTACAGATCACTTATTTTTTGCCGATTTGTTTGCCCTCCCACATCAAAATGTACCACCCCCAGGAATTAATTCCTATGAAGGTGCTATCTATAATTTTTACTTATTACCTTCATTGATTAACATTTGATAGTATAAAACAAAAAAGTTTGTTTAAATTAAGTTATATGCTATGTTAAATGTTAGTGCTGCATATATAGTGCTGCTTATAACATATAACTTATATGTTATAAGTTATATGTTAAATTAAGTTATATGCTATGTTAAATGTTAGTGCTGCATATATAGTGCTACTTATAACATATAACTTATATGTTATAGGTTATATGTTAAATTAAGTTATATGCTATGTTATATGTTAGTGCTGCATATATAGTGCTACTTATAACATATAACTTATATGTTAGAAGTTATATGTTAAATTAAGTTATATGATATGTTATATGTTAGTGCTGCATATATAGTGCTGCTTATAACATATAACTTATATGTTATAGGTTATATTTTAAATTAAGTTATATGCCAAATTAAGTTATAGTGCTGCTTAAAATTTTTGTTTTAGAAAAGCCACTGTTTTGGCCCAAAAGGAACGACTTTGGCATTAAATAAAAATTATGTAACAGTCAGTCGATACAGAATCCCGCGACCCTTGTTATTTGTAATTTATGACGGGGTGGACGCAAAAAAATCTCCGGATCGAGGCTCAGGCCTCCAAGGTGGATTATTCTCTCCACACCCCCAAAGGAAAACTAATTTTTAGCTTGGAAACCCATAAGACACTAAAAAATCCAACCATACCTAAGTAAGCGAGTGCAGTTATGCATTCCATAAAATGATCATTTGCTGTTTATGAAGATACGTTTTGTATGCTCTGAGTAACTGCTTTTATGGAGATACGTTTTTGTTTATGGAGATAAACAAAACATATCTCCGGTTGCAGTTTATGGAGGTACGATATTTGCTGTTTATGGAGATACGCAAATTTATGGACAAATTTGCTGTCTATGGAGATACGTTTTGTATGCTCTGAGTAAAGGCATACTTGATTTACATAGTTTGAATAATTGGGTATTTGGTCACTGACATAAGGAAAACGGTAAATTTACTTTTTCATAATACCAACATGAAAAACGCAACATTTCTCCCTCCCCTCCAACACCCTTCACAATAGATATGATATATCAATATTCAATCGTGCATTTTTCTGAAGTCCCTAGGAATCTTGGGTTTAAACCTAAAATTCTGAGTTTTGGTCAAGGTAGTAAATAGTCCCAAAACACTCCACGCCACACATACGAGTCAGATCTCAACAATCCCAAAACGTTCCTGCAACATGATTAGGACGACTTGTTTGGCAGAAAGAGGATACCAAGAAATGGATTCCTTGTGCCAAGGAAGCAAAGGAAGACCCGAAATCCAAGGTAAGATATTAATTTTGCAGAAGTTCGGGTAAGCTCTGTTAAGGGTCTGGATCTATTCTGACAACATGGTTAAAGCTGTTTGACTGCTTTACACCTCCTTGTATCATGTAATGTATTACCAAATTGAATTGTACTACATTTTGTTTTCTCAATTCCGTAGAAGGAAAACCCAGATCTCTGCTTTTAAGGGCTATATAAATATATATTATATTTATATATGTCGCTCACAAACCTGTCTTCCTTCGTCAGAAGAATAAATATGACTTTCACAATCTGAAGAGTGTGATGACACATTGAGCCCTTCCATTTTGTTACAGAATTCATCAGTTTCCATCGCCACTTCTGGAGGCTCAAAATCACTTTCAGATTTCGTAAGCCGAAGTTGTGATGGTCGAACAATAGGCCTTTCTGGGATTTCGAACTCATGGCTTACTTCTCGCTTACTTCTTTTCCGCTTACCAGGTGTAAAGTTTTCAACAAATCGACCTAGAAAATGATTCAGAAGTATTTACCAGAGACTTGAAATAAAAACATTTTTACCAGATGAAACAAATAAAACAATTACAAATGAAAATAATTACCAAAGACAACAAAATGAAGACATTTTTACCAGATGAAAACAATGAAACAATTACCAGAGACAATTACAAATAAAAACAGTTACTAAAGACATCAAAATGAAAACATTTTTTTCCCGTTAGGCCCATCTTAGGTCTATCCATACCGGATAACCACGATTTTCTAAGGTTTTGTTCGGTTTTTAAAAAAATTGTGAGTTTTTAGGACAGTACAGCATTGCCGTTATATTTATCAGGATGAAGGTGCCAAACACAACCAAACACACTGTGTGCTGGCTCGTTGTCAGAAGGACGTACAATCAATAGGTAAGCAACGGTTGAAGGTATGAAGTTGAAAATTTCAGGGGATGATGGAGAGACATCGGAGGGTAACCGGCCCCCTAGCCCTTTGCAGATGTTCCCTCCTCTCATCACAGATCAAAAGTTTGAAAAGGCGATTTTGTTAAAAACGGTCAAAAGGTCTAGTAACTATCCCTCCAGGGATGCAATGCCCCCCAGGGCCAGGATTGTAATTGAAAATAAATAAGTAAAACTAATTAGTTAATTTTAAGAAAGTTCTTAGTTATTAAGTTTATAATTATTTTTTAAAGTTTAATTAAAGTTTAATTTAAAAACAATTATTATCAAGTTTTTAATAATTTAAAAGTTAAATAAATTAGTTTAATTAGTTAATTAAAGAATAATTAGTTTAAATTTAAGAATTTGTTAATTATCTTCTTTTTAAACTGAAACATCAACAATCTTGTTAATTCTCAATGACAACTATACCGGCACTTCCCGGCGTAAGGGCCACAAAATGGAGATCAGCACCGCCAGTTTGGACCTTAAAGATCTAGTGCTGTCACACTTACTTTACTTTCTACTAAAGAAATTCTCGGGTAAGACCAAAGAAAAGCTACCTGTTTGTTCAGAGATTGGAAAAAATTACTGGGTCAACAACTATCATGCAATACAATAAACTAAATGAGTAAAAAAATTCTTTACACCTATATCCGTTTAAGAGAATAAATATATTTCCAATAGAGTTACTTTCCCTAAAATCATTGACAAGAAACAAAACGACAATACAACCCATAATATGCTCAAAAATGTTTTACTTAAATATCATATATGTCGCAAAAAAAAGATCAAAATTACTTCCTGGGCCTTGCAACACACATAGACAGAGAACGGAATAATGTATGTTTTATTCCCGTCCCCTGCCCGTGTCAAGAGATTCCCCGAGTCTTGACACTCGCCGAGTCCACCTAAGTTCCACTACCCATACAATGGGTTAGGTTGACCCACCTTCATTTCTCGGTCCTTTGTCCTCACCCTTTACTCTCTACACAAACTCTTCACGACCAACACTGAATTTATTCAAGTGACCATACTTACCTAGTCAAGTTTCTAAGTTCAGAGCTGAGCTCTACACAAAACCTAAGAACAAGAAGGGAAAAAACACGAAACTGCGGGTTGGGTGGGACATTTATTACGCTCTGCTAGATGATAAATAGATAAAGCTAAAGGTTCAAAAATCAAGAAACGCTACTAGAGCATAACTTCAGGCGATGAATTAATAAAACGCTAATTTGGCTTAATTTTTCAGTTTAAACAGCAAACTACACTAAAAAATAATACCAAACACTGCGGTTTGGGTGGGACATTTATTACGCTCTGCCAGATGATAAATAGATAAAGCTAAAGGTTCAAAAATCAAGAAACGCTACTAGAGCATAACTTCAGGCGATAAATTAATAAAACGCTAATTTAGCTTAATTTTTCAGTTTAAACAGCAAAATACACTAAAAAATAATACCAAACACTTTGAAATATACACAAATGTATAAAGTGTAGAGAGCTTAATACCATTTAAAATTGCAATATTTCGTGCACCTTTCGGCTTACTAAACTCTAGGGCCTGAATTAAAAAAGAAACATTTTTTTTATGTGAATCACGTCAGATTCATATGCATTAAAAGACCAAAAAAGATACATGATAATATTTGAATGACTTCATGCATTGTATAAAAGATGTTGTCGTTGAAGCTACTGTTACTACGGAACGGCTCGAGGAGAGGAGAGTCCAATAGCCGTTGTACTGTAATAACATGTTATTCAGGATGCATTATTATGTTTGACGTGAGTATGACGTGAAATATTCTCTGTTGTATATCCAATGGCCGGCATTTTAGCTTTATTGAAGAACTTATTAGAAATACGCACTGATGCCTTTAAGATGTGCAAAGTATTCCAAAGACCGCCACATATGAGAGTTAGACACATTGGACACATTTATGGACATAATTTTATTTTCTTATTTGTCAACAATTCAATCTCTACTTACCAGAGAACTTTCTGACACCATAATGGGTGCTTTTACGACCAGAGGCACTCCTGGATTCTTTTGGGGTGGTAGGAGTCAAGGGTGGCACAAACGCCGGATCAATAGCCATTCGCTTACATCTTCTTTTCCTTCTCTGCTGAGGTTGTGTTAACTGACTGCCAACTGTTGAATCAGACATTTGAGCACCTATAAATAACAGAAGCCACGCATCTGTACTCTTGAACTTGAACGCAATTAAACATAGCATAGAACAACTAATAGAGTTTCCTTGGCACCTTACTTTATTGAAGAGCAACAGTTTTGCTCTGAAAGTTTTTATTACCTTTTTTTTCCCGTGATCAGAGGCCTTTAGCTTGCAAAAGCTGAGATAAAAAAATTCGAAACATTTTCTTCTGAAATGGTGATTGCAAACGGAGAAGAGAGGAATTATGAAGTTTAAAAAATTCAGTATTTTTTCACCAAATAAATAGCTTTACAAAACTACATGAAACTGGCATAGCTTCACTAGTGAAACTCATAGAAACCATACTGAACACCCCGTAGAGCATGGAAATATCTCCAGTCCTTGTGAGCCTGACATCGAGATTCTGCAACTTTGCTACACTTTCAGAATATAATCCTAAAACGGAGATAGTGACAACACGAATAATTATTTTACACTTTTTCTCACTTTTTACTTTTATTAAATGTCCTGCAATTTTTCACGCCCTGAACCTCCGTGCCCAGAACAAGGCTAAAACATAACTGGATGTAATCGGTCTCATAGGAGAGGAAGGATGGCTGGGGTTTTACTATCAACGCGACTACAAAGAGATTTGCATTCCTCAACCTAACTTGTAGAGAAGTGCAGGCTACTATCCTGGTTGTGTCGTTTGTGTGGCCACATATTTGTATTCATAAATCAGCAAGGGAATGGTGAGAGGGTCCTTACATTCTTACCATTAGAAGGGATGGTTAGGTCTCAACCACACTTGCTAAGGAGCCAAGAATGCAGGAAGTCGTGTTGGAGATGACCGACTCGGGTGGGCGGGGGGAAGAGATGGATCCCCCAGTGCTTATTTTGAGTTTATGCTCAATTTAACGTCCGGGGAGAGGGGGTTTAATTGTCGTCTTCATTAATTTTACCAGACAGGGCTGTTGGGACTTATGAAAGTGTCATTTTAATCCAGTAAATGGAAGTTAAATTCCACCTGGTTTATTCATATGGGATTGGTTTATTCACAAAAATTTAATCAATAAAAAGAACAAAAAGCCATGAGTCACAAGATTTCTAAGTAGTCTCTCTGCTTCTCTGTGATTAATTTATCAGATTCCTCCATATAGCCTATGTTACTGCTTACATTAAATCAAGCTTACTTCACCAAGGCATACAGGCTAATAATCAAAGATTTGAAATTCAATGACCAAAAGAATTAACCAGAAAAGACAACATGATAAAAAGACACGCGATAAAAAAAAAAGTAGTTATCCAAAAACGGTGCGGCAGTATTTTTGCACTTTTCTCATCAATTGACCTTATCCTTAAACATTTCCTCTATAACAATGCGGAAGTATTTTTACTGACAATGTTGGTCCACATTTTCATCTATCTTCGGGAATGAAAATAAAATGGACCATCTCTGGTCAACCATCAAAATCGGTTGAAAGTAAGTTGAACATCAAATAGGTATCAAAATAACGCCAGAAATCTATTTAGAATCTTTCTTTTCTATTTTTTATCAGTGATTTCATTTCTTTATTTGTACGCTGAATTATGCTGAAATGACTAGGCCTAGTAGCCTTTGTCTTTCCCCAAGGCTTCGCGTGGATAAATACTGTATATTCACCGTATGAATGATTGATTAGGAATAAATCTTATCTAAAACGATGACGTGAATGCCGCAATGAGTTCCGTGTTCATTTATAAATCGTTAGTTGATCATGATTGTGTCAGAGTCAACCAATTAAAGAACGAACTGTAGCACGTAGCAACCGAAAATATAAAAATGCGTTTGGAAAAAAAAATGTCAAATGAGGAAGAATCGTCATTTGAAGCTGGTTCAAAAATGGCAATTCCTATTTCGGGGATTATAAAGGGAAAATAGCCTTAAACCCTCGAACTTGGCAACGGATCGAAATAAAAATTGCAACCGTTGGAATGAAAATAGCTGAAATTTCCATATAGAAGAATTGTAGTCCCTCATCTTGTGCAGCAACGAAAAACGCCTTTTTTGCCCTCAAAGCTTGCTTTTTCAATTTTTTTTTTTTTTTTTTTTTTTTTTATGAGAAATGACATCAGTAACAATCACCAGGAAAGGATTGAAACTCATCACAGCAGATTTTATGGATTTTTGGAGTTGGGGGATAGGGTACCGATCTATCTTTTATGTTTGTGCCTGATATCAATATGCTAAAAGTCAATAACGAGTATTATATGAGCTCTATTGACTTATTTTATCCATTTTCCTCATGTTTTTTGGGGGGGCTCTTAAGTACCTCCTGCTGGAGAGGAGGGATCTCATACCCCAGCTTGTTTGACTTAGAAAGCAAAATTGGATGAACGTCTCGTAAAAAAAAAAAAAAAAAAAAAAAAAAAAAAAAAAAAAAAAAAAAAAAAAAAAAAAAAAAAAAAAAAAAAATCCGCTTTGAATTTAGTATACTTCATGAATCTATTTAGCAATGATATATCTCCTTTTTTTCTTCATCACTAGTGGGGCACTGAAACAAAGCTACTATGGGAAAGAAAAACAAATGTTTAATTAAAATAAAAAATTGAATAGAAATATTTTTAAAATAAAGAAACGACCGAAAAGCGGACTAACGAAGGTTTAAAAGTAAGTAATTTCTGGATCAGAGGATAAGTTTCTGACACTCACACTCTTGCACAAAATTTGAGTCCGTATTTCCCCTACTTCCTCCACAAACGACTATTTCTGAAATTTCAACTACATCCCCAGCAGTGAGACAAAACAGGGTAGACTCAGCAAAACCACACCTTTGAACACATTCAGCCACGAAGAGAAATTCTGTCACACCAACCCTCTGATCCTTTGAAAACCTTTCGTTACTAGGTTTCAACAAACGATACAACCATGATTGGCGAGCTCAGAACTAGTCTCCTACTTGTCCCATTTGGGAGTTCAGACTCAATCCTGTCTCTGTGAGGACGGTAGTTTATGTATTTCTAATTATCGGTTTTTACCAGAATTGATTGTCAGGTTATGATAGAACTTCCCAGAGAATAAAAGCTAATTTTCATACTGTCGATACTATTCGTCCAAGGTTCCATTACAATTTTCCACCTTTTCATCATCCGACCTTCCCCTGATGTCTACCTGGGGGCTTTGGGGACCTGTATTGTTGTCACAGGAATATCAAGCAGAAGAGCTTTTCAAGACTGACATTCACCAGGAGGGGTAACAGCTAGCAGACAAGTCGTGCCTCTCGAGGATCGTTATGAGGGGGGTAGGTGAGAGCCAATTCTCTTCATAGGATTTCCATCATGAATGGTTGTCTAAGGATACCATAGACCTAGGCGCAAAATGGTGTTTTTCTAGGGTTCGCACTAGACCTGAAATATGTGGAAAGGCGGGGGGGGCAATTCTACCATCAGGATGTGTTGGTAATAGCTACCTAAGGGGTCTACCGGGATATCTAAGGCCTAGCCTCATAGTGATACCTTTTTAGGGTCTGCATTTCATCTGACATCTATGTGTGAGAGGGGTCAAAACATCTTAACATCTCCCTTATTCTAGGCGAGTTAGTAGAATTTCACCAAACCTGGCCAACAGCTACTACTATGGTTTCCGTGTCCGTGATCGACCTAGTCTCTATATGGGAAAAAGGTGACACTCTTGACACATATTAAATTGCAAAAAAAAAAATATTTCAACTTAAAGCAAGGAGCAGCATTAAAACTTAAAACGAATAGAGATTATTACGTACGTGAGAGGGCTGCCTCCTCCTCAACCCTCAATCTACACTAAAGTTGGACTTTTTGTAACACATTTTTAAGGAAGACAGCTAAAACACGAGAGCCATCGATTTTAAATGAAAAGTGTTTTCAAAGAACTTTAAGACTCTAGCGTAAAGAACGAGGATTGGGGAGGGGGCAGTCTCCCTCAAATATGTAATAATTTCTCTTAGTTTTAAGTTTTGATGTTGCTCCTTACTTTCAGTTAAAAAAAATATCTGATCGTTTTTTCAAATCAAGCCGGATATCCCCCTCCGTGAAAAATTTACCCCCCCCCCCATATAGAAAGTTACTCCCGCATAAAAATCTCCCATAGAGAATATCTCCCGTGGAAAATACCTCCTCCCACCCGAAACATCCCCTAGATAATTCTAACCCTGTCAAAAATTTCCCCCGGACAATTCCCATGGAACATCTCCACGTGAAAAATTGAGTAGCAAAAGAGAAAGTAAGAGAAATAGATATATTTTCATTTGGGAATTCTGAAAAATTCCCTTGTTAAAACTTCCCCAAGAAAGTTCCCTCACCATGGAAAATCCCCCCCCCCAAAAAAAATGTCTGTTTGAGCATATTTCATTACTTAAAACTCTTTCCCCAGCAGCTGTAGGGAGTCACGTCATCCCCAGAAACATACTTATTGGATCATTCAACTATGCTAAACAAAATGGTTATCCCAGAATTTTGATCAGATGACACTCGGGAAAAAGGGGGTGTGGGAGGGGAGGCTAGTTGCCCTCCAAACTTTTTGATAACTGAAATAGGGCACTAGAACTTCAAATTTCTGTTCGAATAAGCCCTCTCCCAATGTTCTAGGACCATTGGTTTGATACAATCACCCATGGAATAAAATACAAAATAAAAATTAACGGGCATCAGTGATCTTTGGTAAAAAAAAAAAAAAAAAAAGATTACAAAATTACACATGTGTTCAGGCAAGAGCTTGAAATATCTACAGTAGGGTTCTCTTATAAGCTGAAACTATGGTGCTATTTGTATTAAGGTCCCTTGACTTTTGGGGGATGTCTCCCCCTTTTTCGAAAATCACACAAATTTTTTCAGCCTCGTAGGTTATGACTGGTAAGGTTAAACTCAATGAATTTTCTATATTTGGAACCAGCATAAAAAGCTAATTCTTTTTATTTGTTTATTGTTATCAAAATTCTGTGTTTCAGAGTTTTGGTAACTGTTGGGCCGAGTTGCTCCTTATTTTACTTACTTCACTCCAAACTGTTTGATTTTCTTTTGTTTTTTTTTATGAGGGGGATGCCTCAAAAATTATTCAATAGCTTGCTAAATATTTGTCTTTTGGGTCTAGTTCCTTTTTTTTTTTTTTTTTTTTTTTTTTTTTTTTTTTTTTTTTTTTTTTTTTTTTTTTTTTTTTTTTTTTTTTTTAATTGTGTCTTCACAGATATTTTCAAAAAGGAGTATTCATGGATTACTCTATCATTGTACCTTGCCCAACACTTATTTCTGGAGTTGTGTAATTCCAAAAAAAAAAGAAAAAAAAAAAAAAACATGATCCCATTTGCTACAACATTCAAATATCACTCTGGCACTAGGGGTCTAGTCACTAGTTGGAATATAGTTTCAACAATCATTGAAGTCCTATCACTTATTATAACAAGAATAAAAGAACAGGTTCCGTCAGGAGTGAGGAGAATACTCAGTAATTCAAAGAACTGTCTAAGATACCCAACGACAGCAGTTGAAATCAAAATGACCAGGATATTTGGGACCAAAAGCACGTTTTTTTACTCCCACCTCCGAAGCTGAAAATACGCTCTTTGGCCCCCTCTTCCTTCCACTGCAGGTTCTTTGGAACAATAATAGCATTTTGGCTGACTGAATCATATTATAATAAGAAAAAGATCTAGAAAAAGAGTCTAAGGCCAAGAAAAGAAACAAACAGCGCACATGTTTCGGGAGTTGGCCTCCCGAATAAATGAAGAGGGAGCCCTGGAAATCATATATCAATTTCCACTTCCATTCTCCCCTTGTCTCTCCCTTAGAACTAATTCTGTTTTTATCTGAAGGCTCAACGAGAGTCGGGATGTATTGGCCTTAAAAATACACCTTTTGAGGACTCCATCCCTCCCTCCCTCCCTAACAACAAAAATTAGAGAACTCCATTATAGAGATTTAAAGCCCTTAGCCTATACGCAAATATTCGAACTGTAAAACAACAGGGAATTTACCTAAGACAGTGAAATTTCTTTAGGCTTTAAAAATATTTCGGCTAGTTAGGGAGGGAGAGACATACCTCAAAGAGTGCATATTAATGCCAAAACAAACCAACTGTCATTGAATGGTCAGATACATTCAGAATTGGTTCTAAGCGAGACACGAGGGGAGAGTGGAGATATGGTAAATCTTAGGGTGCGATTTTCATTCAGATCGCTTTAATTTGGGGGTGCTTCCCCCTATTTGGAAAACCAGGCAGATTTCTTCAGGCTCCTAGATTTTTATGAGTAACATAAAAAATTATGAATTTCATGTATATAGAATCTGCATAAAAAAAACGATTCTTCTTATGAGTCTATTGATATAAAAATGCCGTTTTTTAGAGTTTCATTTACTTTTGGGCTAAGTTGCTCCTTAATTACAGTTCTAACAATTCTTAATTCTGGATCCACCCCTGGAGCATAGGCCTAATTGAGCATCATAGATTCGGTGTTCGAGCATATTTTCCATTATATTATTTCATGCATGTAGATTAACTGTTTTACATATTGTTTTATTTATTCATTGTTAGTAATTTCTGTTCGTTTTAGGTTTGAATAGCCAAATTATTTGACCTTACTTTTTTCTTGTTTTAGATTTTAATACGAATCCTTACTTTTCTTTAAAAATTTATTTTTGTAAAAACGTTTTCTAAAATTATTTGCAAGAAAAGCTTACCTCTAGGTTGCCATGCAATACTTTCATCTGACAATGCATATTCCTGACTATCTTTATCATTCAGACTACTTCTAAAAGGTTCCTCCTTGAATTCTCGACTTTTTTGAGAAAGTGCAGATTTTTCGTCCTCACTAGATGAGTCAACACTGTTTTTACGTGCACTACTGAATTTGTCTACATTTTTTACTGTCAAAACCATTTTCGGGGGTACATTCATATTTTTGAAAATAGGTACAAACTTGAGCTAATCATCAACTTCATCAATACCATCTATTTCGTTAACGAGTGCCTTCTCGAGAATTACTTTGCCTTCTTTATATTTTTGTTGCTCTTCAGTGGCGAATTCATACATCCATCCGAGTTTCTGATCACACCGTTTACAGGATACGTCTCTCACCATATGACGACCAGTAAGCATTATTCGGTCCTGCACCTCACTGTACTTGATGTTTATAACTTTCCCGAACAGAAAAGCTCTTCCAGTTGCACCTATAACAAAACAAAATAATAATTACAAAATTAATTTTAAAAACACTCTTTCATTCCCCGCCAAGCAAACATACTGAAAAAAAAGCAAAACCAATAATTCAAAAAGACAGGTTAGGTTTTAATTCTT
Source organism: Artemia sinica (assembly GCA_027921565.1). Classification (NCBI taxonomy): domain Eukaryota; kingdom Metazoa; phylum Arthropoda; class Branchiopoda; order Anostraca; family Artemiidae; genus Artemia; species Artemia sinica. The sequence goes on along the minus strand of CM051261.1, from coordinate 23,439,193 downwards.
CCAATTTTAGCTTTTATTGAATTTTATTAATCTTTTAATTTTAGTTTTTCATTGGTTTTTATTTGTTTGTTTTTTCACTGGCTCTCCGCGTTTCTTTTTGTTTTTTTCTTTGCCCCTTTTTGGCATTTTCCCTTGTTCGTGCTGAAGAAGAGAGGCAATTGTCCTTTCGAAATATTAATTAAAAAAACTTTTTCCACAAAATAAGTTTTTCAAAGAAAAGTAAAGAACTCCATTAAACAAAAAATGAGCAAAAATCAAATCAAATAATCTACCAAGCGTGAAACTACCACAAATCAGCATCGATAAATAAATAAAACCCTAAATGAACAGAAATTACAATAAATAACCGAGTCAAACTCAAAACGAGCAGAACTTAACATAAGTTCGGCTCAAAACCCCTATGCCTTCTCAAGGCCAGAACATAATTTGCACTTTACTGAAAAAAATATAAATGTTTTTACTTTTATAACTTAGTAAATCAAATAATATTAACATTTTGATTACTAAATATCAGTATATGTATATTAAACTGACAATACACATTCATTTGAGAATGCAAACCATTTCGATTTTTAATCGAATGAGCCCTTTTTGAAGTTTCTACGACGACGCGTTCCATAAAAACTTTATATGCCCCCAGGGCATAACTTACAACCCTTGTCCTGAGGGCTGGGAGGGGGTTGTCATCCTCAAAGACCTAATTTACCGAACTTAAAACTACGTTGAATAAAATGGCTATCTCAAAATTTTGATTGGATGTGTTCGGGGAAAAGGTGGGCGTGAGAGGGGGGTTAGTTGCCCTCCAATCACTTTCGACTATTGAAAAGGGCAATAGCCCTTTGAATTTCCAATCGATAAGCCTTTTTTGAAGTTTCTACGACAACGCCTTCTATAAAAACCTTATATGCCTTCAGGGCATAACTTACAACCCCTGCTTCGAGGGTTGTGGGGGAGCGTACTCTTCAAAAACATATATTCTATCTGGAAATCAACTACGCTGAACAAAATAAAAATTTTGATTGGATGTGTGTGGGGGAATGATGAGAGTGGGGGGGAGGGTAGTTGCCCTCCAATCCCTTTCGATTATCAAAAAGGGCACTAGCCCTTTGAAATTTCCAATCGAATGAACCTTTTTTGAAGTTTCTACGACAACGCCTTCTATAAAAACCTTATTTGCCCCCAGGTCAAAACTTAAAACCCTTTCCCCGAGGGTTGTGGGGGAGTGTCCTCCTCAAAAACATATTTTCTATCTGAAAATCAACTACGCTGAACAAAATGGCTATCTCAAAATTTTGATTGGATGTGTTTAGGGGAATTATGGGCGTGGGGGGGGGGGCTAGTTGCCCTCCAATCACTTTCGACTATTAAAAAGAGCATTAGCCTTTTGAATTTCCAATCGAATGAGCCTTTTTTGAAGTTTCTACGACAACGCCTTCTATAAAAACCGTATATGCCCCCAGGGCATAACTTAAAACCCTTGCCCCGAAGGTTGTAGGGGAGTGTCCTCCTCAAAAACATATTTTCTATCTGAAAATCAACTACGCTGAACAAAGTGGCTATCTCAAATTTTGGGGGAATGATGGGCGTGGGGGGGGGCTAGTTGCCCTCCAATCCATTTCGACTATTAAAAAGGGCACTAGCCCTTTGAATTTCCAATCGAATGAGCCTTTTTTGAAGTTTCTACGACAACACCTTCTATAAAAACCTTATATGCCCCCAGGGCATAACTTAAAACCCTTGCCCCGAGGGTTGTGGGGGGTGTCCTCCTCAAAAAGATATTTTCTATCTGGAAATCAACTACGCTGAACAAAATGGCTATCTCAAAATTTTGATTGGATGTGTTTGGAGGAATGATGGGCGTGGGGGGGCTAGTTGCCCTCCAATCACTTTCGACTATTAAAAAGGGCATTAGCCACTCCAATTTCCAATCGAATGAGCCCTTTTCGAAGTTTCTACGACAACTCCTTCGATACGAAGTGCCCGGGTATGGAGAACAAAAAGAAGAAAAAAATAGAAAAATAAATAATACATTGTGCCCACATCGTTCTTTACTTAGGCAGCGTTATCGCGCTGCCTATGATTAGTTTTGTTTTTGTTTTTTTTTTCAGTATTTTTGTTTGGCCTTAAAAAAGACCCCATTTTTGATTGCTTCTTCTTTATATTATGGCATGCCAGTTTGGTTTAAGAAATCATCTTCATTTTTCGCTGATGTTTTTATCTTTTTTTTAATTCTCCAGCGACAACATTTCTTCCCAAGGAGCTGTCACCGACCTTATACGTAACCTTACACACTGGCTTACTCATTGGTTTGGCCTGGGTGGGAAAGGGTAATAGAGGATTGTTTATATAATACTTTCCGCATCATATTAAGGCCAGTAAGTATTATATAGGGCAGCAATTCACTGTATTTGATTACAAGTCTAAAAAAAGAAAAAATCTTACAGTTATACTTACTTACTTGGCCAACCACCACCTTTCTAGAAAAATATTGCTCAGCACCCGGCAGAAATAAGTCTTTTGAATTTCAATAGCTGTTAATCAGAAAGATATACGCAGTATTATTTTTCGTAAAATATAGTGAAGAACGGGGAGAATTAAAAACAATTAAGTTCAAAATTATGAAACAACTTGTTGAACCCAGGATGAAATAGTAAAACTTTCGAGATTACCTTTATGAGAATGATGGACATGGTGTGCTGCTACTGATATATCAACCCTCTGTGCTTTTTGTCAGCAGTTGTCTTAAATCATCATGACATCGTCTCTTTCTCTCACTGTAAAAGTCTAAAACCTACTGCGCTGGCGCTTTACTAAAACCGATTTATACTACAAAGATTTTCTTTTGTACTTAATATTGAAAATAAACATTAAAATTAGTGAAAATTTTCAGCAATTAATATCATTATACATCAAATATTCAGTTTAGTTTATAAGTTCTTTTTAAAATTGTTCAAGACCCTTAAATTGTCACCTTCCTTAACTGTAAAAACCTTTTTTAATTTATAAGTTCTTTTTAAAATTGTTCAAGACCCTTAAATTGTCACCTTCCTTAACTGTAAAAACCTTTTTTAATTTATAAGTTCTTTTTAAAATTGTTCAAGACCCTTAAATTGTCACCTTCCTTAACTGTAAAAACCTTTTTTAATTTATAAGTTCTTTTTAAAATTGTTCAAGACCCTTAAATTGTCACCTTCCTTAACTGTGAAAACCTTTTTTAATTTATAAGTTCTTTTTGAAATTGTTAAAGACCCTTAAATTGTCACCTTCCTTAACTGTAAAAACCTTTTTTAATTTATAAGTTCTTTTTAAAACTGTTCAAGACCCTTAAATTGTCACCTTCCTTAACTGTAAAAACCTTTTTTAATTTATAAGTTTTTTTTAAAATTGTTCAAGACCCTTAAATTGTCACCTTCCTTAACTGAAAAAACCTTTTTTAATTTATAAGTTCTTTTTAAAATTGTTCAAGACCCTTAAATTGTCACCTTCCTTAACTGTAAAAACCTTTTTTAATTTATAAGTTCTTTTTAAATTGTTCAAGACCCTTAAATTGTCACCTTCCTTAACTGTAAAAACCTTTTTTAATTTATAAGTTCTTTTTAAAATTGTTCAAGACCCTTAAATTGTCACCTTCCTTAACTGTAAAAACCTTTTTTAATTTATAAGTTCTTTTTAAAATTGTTCAAGACCCTTAAATTGTCACCTTTCTTAACTGTAAAAACCTTTTTTAATTTATAAGTTCTTTTTAAAATTGTTCAAGACCCTTAAATTGTCACCTTCCTTAACTGTAAAAACCTTTTTAATTTATAAGTTCTTTTTTAAATTGTTCAAGACCCTTAAATTGTCACCTTCCTTAACTGTAAAAACCTTTTTTAATTTATAAGTTCTTTTTAAAATTGTTCAAGACCCTTAAATTGTCACCTTCCTTAACTGTAAAAACCTTTTTTAATTTATAAGTTCTTTTTAAAATTGTTCAAGACCCTTAAATTGTCACCTTCCTTAACTGTAAAAACCTTTTTTAATTTATAAGTTCTTTTTAAAATTGTTCAAGACCCTTAAATTGTCACCTTCCTTAACTGTAAAAACCTTTTTTAATTTATAAGTTCTTTTTAAAATTGTTCAAGACCCTTAAATTGTCACCTTCCTTAACTGTAAAAACCTTTTTTAATTTATAAGTTCTTTTTAAAATTGTTCAAGACCCTTAAATTGTCACCTTCCTTAACTGTAAAAACCTTTTTTAATTTATAAGTTATTTTTAAAATTGTTCAAGACCCTTAAATTGTCACCTTCCTTAACTGTAAAAACCTTTTTTAATTTATAAGTTCTTTTTAAAATTGTTCAAGACCCTTAAATTGTCACCTTCCTTAACTGTAAAAACCTTTTTTAATTTATAAGTTCTTTTTAAAATTGTTCAAGACCCTTAAATTGTCACCTTCCTTAACTGTAAAAACCTTTTTTAATTTATAAGTTCTTTTTAAAATTGTTCAAGACCCTTAAATTGTCACCTTCCTTAACTGTAAAAACCTTTTTAATTTATAAGTTCTTTTTAAAATTGTTCAAGACCCTTAAATTGTCACCTTCCTTAACTGTAAAAACCTTTTTTAATTTATAAGTTCTTTTTAAAATTGTTCAAGACCCTTAAATTGTCACCTTCCTTAACTGTAAAAACCTTAATTAATTTATAAGTTCTTTTTAAAATTGTTCAAGAACCTTAAATTGTCACCTTCCTTAACTGTAAAAACCTTTTTTAATTTATAAGTTCTTTTTAAAATTGTTCAAGACCCTTAAATTGTCACCTTCCTTAACTGTAAAAACCTTTTTTAATTTATAAGTTCTTTTTAAAATTTTTCAAGAACCTTAAATTGTCACCTTCCTTAACTGTAAAAACCTAAAGCCTACTACGTCACTGACGTTTCACTGAAAATGAATTATATTACAAAGATTTTCTTGTCCAGTTCTTACAGCATTGAAAATGAAAATAAAGTTACAGTGAAATAAAATCTTGAACTGATGGATCTTTAAACAATTAATATCATTATATATCAAATATTCAATTTGATTTAGTTTATACTTTCCAAGACCTGTTCAGGACACATAGTTTTCAGTAAAGCGCCATGACGCAGTAGGTTTTAGACTTTTACAGTGAGAGAAGGAGGCGATACCCAAACTCTTGTTTGAAGTGATTTTTGTTTGTTTCAAGCTTTATTTGCATATTCAATTTAAGTTTCACTCGTTTTAAGATTCATTTACATTAGTATCTATTGTATGTTTGTTTGGATTGATTCTTTATTTAATTTCTGTTCGTTTTGGGTTTCATTTATACTTCAATAGCAAAATATTTTTTTTTTCATTTTAAGCTTGATTTGCATATTCAATTGAAGCATAACTCGCTTTAACATTTATTTATTCATTTATATTATTACTTGTTGAATGTTTTTTGCTATGATTGTTTAATTAATTTCTGTTCGTTTTGAGTTTCATTTATTCTGTAATAGTAATTTCTGGTCGTTTTGAGTTTGAATCTTAACAGGTATTTGCATCTGATGATCTTAAGTTTAAAATGGCCTTTACTGTTCTTTGAAGAACTTCCTTTTCGGAAAGTTTTATTTTAATTAATTTTTGTTTGTTTTTGATTGCAAAAAGTTTCAAGTTTTCAAAAATATCTTATTTCAAAATCAAACTTTTTTTCAAAATCAAATGTTCATCAAAATATCAAACCTAGTATCAAAGTAACTAGGTTTGTGTCCACCTCGAAGTTTTTATTATCTGATGTTTGAACTACTTTTAACAAAATGGCCATATCAAAATTTTTATCGAATGGGTTTGGGGGAAAAGGGCGTGGGGGAAGGGGGGCAAATTGCCCTTCGATCTCTTTTGACTCTTTAAAAGTGAACAAGAACTTTCCATTTTCAATCAAATGAGCCCTCTCTGAAGTTTATACGAGCATCCCTTCTATAAAAAACCACATGCACCCAGGGCATAACTTAAAACGCCTGTCCCGGGGCCCTGGGGGGTTTTGTCGACCCGGAGCTATAATATCTGATTTTTGAAACTATTTTTAACAAAATGGCCGCCTCAAAATTTTTTCCGGATGGGTTTGGGGAAGAAAAAGCAGTGAAGTGGGAGGGGCTAGTTGCCCTCCGATCTCTTTTGACTCTGAGAAAGTGAGCTAGAACTTTTAGTTTCAAATCAAATGAGCCCTCTCTGAAGTTTAAACGAGCACCTCTTTCATAAGAACTTATGTACAGCACCAGGGCTAAACTTACAACGCCTGCCCCCCTGGCCCTGCGGAATTGTGACGACACTGGAGTTTTTGTTATCTGAGCTTTGAACTATTCAAATGAGCCCTCTCTGAAGTTTATATGAGCATCCCTTCCATAGAGAGAGAGAGAAATTCATTTTTATTAAATATCAATATTCACAAAAAAAAAAACAGACCTACCACGTGAAAATCTATACAGATTTGTTTGTGACAGGACTCACTATTTTACTCACTCATATATATATTGAAAAAAAACTTACTCGCTTATATAATGGGAAAAAAATAATAATAATAATGCAATCATATAAATAAATAAAAAATAAACCTCATGGGAACCGCAAACCAATCCTTACACAAGACAGAAGACAGAATACAGCCCCCCCCCCTCAGCCATCCCTATTCATTAAGAAATTCTTTAACCTATTTTAAAAGAGGGCACACTCTCAGCCATCCTAGTGCTTTCCGGAAGACTGTTCCATACCGAAACACCCACATGCCTAAATACAAAACTAGACCTAGCAGTGTGTCGTCTCTCATGTACTAGGTCCGCAGAATTCCTTGTATCATAAGAATGGTACGCAGAATTCGATGATAAAGCATCGCAAAAATAATTAGGTGCTAATTTATTTAAACACTGATACACAAAAATACCTGTATGATATTCCCTCAACTGCCCAACATTTAAAATATTAAAATGGTGATAACAATCCATTGTACTTTTACAATTTTCAAAATCACCGAGCAGGCGCAGTGCTTTATTCTGCACAATTTGCATCCGTTTAAAATTTACAACAAAATTACTAGCCCACACAGAACAACCGTATACAATGTAAGGATGAATAAGTGAACTATATAAAATTTTCAAAACTGAAACAGGAAAAACATGTTTAAATCTACGAATCGGCCCTAAGCCCCGCGCAACTTTCACTGATACAATTTCACTATGTCTTTTCCAATTTAAATTACAATCAATCTGAAAACCAAGATACCTTGTATCAAATATCTGCTTAATCTCTGTACCATTAAAATTAACCAAACCGAAAACATTATCAATAACTCCAGTACGACTAAAAATCATGTAATTAGTTTTACTCACGTTCACTGATAAGCAACTAAGACTAGTAAAAATATGCAGGTCAAGTAGCACTTTATTTGCTTTTGGAACAAGCTCAAAGCTTGTTGCTTGGAACAAGAACCATAAGAACCAGATATGCCACCAGGGCTTAACTTGCAGTGCTTGTCCCTGGGCCCTGAGGGGTTGTGTCGACACAGGAGTTTTTGTAATCTGACCTTGAACTATTTTTAACAAAATGGCTATATCCAATTTTTATCGAAGGCATTTGGGGGAAAAGAGGCGTGAGGGAATAGTTGCCCTCTGATCTCTCTTGAATCTTAAAACGGAACTAGAACTTTAAATTTCCAATCAAATGAGCCCTCTCTGAAGTTTATACGAGTATCCCTTCCATAACAGCTATATATGCCTGCCAGGCATAACTTACAACTCCTACCAGGACCCGTCCTGAGGGATTGTGTCAACCTAGGAGTTTTCGTTATATGATCTTTGAACCATTTTGAAAAAAAATGGCTCTCAAAGTTCTTATCGGATGGGTTTGAGGAAAATAGGGAGTGGAGGGGATAGTTGTCCTCTGATCTCTTTTCGTTATATGATCTTTGGACCATTTTGAAAAAATGGCTCTCAAAGTTCTTAACGGATGGGGTTGAGGAAAATAGGGCGTGTAGGGGGGGGGAGGATAGTAGCTCTCTGATCTCTTTTGATTCTTAAAAAGTGAACGAGAACTTCCAATTTCTAATCAAATGAGCCCTCTCCGAAGTTTATACGAGCATCCCTTCCATAAGAGCCATATATGCCCCCAGAGCATAATTTACTACGCCTGCCCTGGGGCCCTGGGAGGTTGCGTCGACATAGGAGTTTTTCTTATCTGACCTTTGAACTATTTTTAACAAAATGGCTATCTCAAATTTTTATCGGATGGGTTTGGGGGGAAAAGGGTGTGTGGGGGGGGGCTGTTTGCCCTCGGATATCTTTTGACTCTTAAAAAGTGAACTAGAACTTTCAATTCCCAATCAAATGAGACCTCTCTGAAGTTTATACAAGCATCCCTTTCATAAGAACCATACACGCCCCCAGGACAACAATTACAACGCCTACCCCCCAGACCTTGGGGGTTATGTTGACACCAGAGTTTTTGTTATCAAATTTTTGAACATTTTTTTTAAATGGCTATCTCAAAATTTGTATCAGATGGGTTTGGGGAAAAAATGGCGTGGGGGGGGGGGGGGGCTAGTCGCCCTTCAATCTCTTGACTCTTAAAAAGTGAACTAGAACTTTCAATTTCCAATCAAATGAACCTTCTATGAGGTTTATACAAACATCCCTTAAATAAGAACCATACATGCCTTCAGGGCAACTTTGAATGCCTTCCCCTGGGACCTGGGGGGAGGGATGTATTGACACCGGAATTTTTTTTATCCGGCCTTTGAACTATTTTTAACAAAATGTCCATCACAAAATTTACATCAGATGGGTTTGGAAAAAGAAGGCGTGGGGTGGCTAGTTGCCCTCGGATCTCTTTTGACTCTAAAAAGTGAACTCGAACCTTCAATTTCCAGTCAAATGAGCCCTCTCTGAAGTTTATACAAGAATCCCTTTCATAAGAACCATATATGCCCCAGGGCATAACTTACAACACCTGCACCCGGGCCCTCGGGGTTGTGTCAACACCTGAGTTTTTGTTATCTGACTTTTGAACAATTTTTAACAAAATGGCCATCTCAAAATTTTTATTGGACGCGTTTGGTGAAAAAGGGGCGTGGGGGGGGGGGGCTAGTTGCCCTTCAATCTCTTTTGACTCTCAAAAACTGAGCTATAACTTTCAATTCCCAATCAAATGAACCCTCTCTGAAGTTTTTACGAGCATCCCTTCCATAAGAGCCATATATTCCCCCAGGATGTAACTTACAACGCCTGCCCTCGGGCCCTGAGGGGCTGTATCGACCCCGGAGTTTTTGTTATATGGTCTTTGAACTATTTAGATAAAAATGGCCATCTCAAAGTTCTTATTGGATTAGATTGAGGAAAAAAGGGCATGGAGGGGGGCTAGGTGCAATCCGATCTCTTTTTACTCTTAAAAGGTGAACTAGAACTTTTAATTTCCAATCAAATGAGCCCTCTTTGAAGTTTATACAAGCATCCCTTCCATAAGAACCATATATGCCCCAAGGGCATAACCTACAACGCCTACCCCGGGGCCCTGGGAGGTTGTGTCGACACCGGGGTTTTTGTTATATGCTTTTTGAACTATTTTTAACAAAATGGCTATCTCAAAATTTTTATTGGATGCATTTGGGAAAAAAAGTGTGTGGGGGCAGCGGAGGGCTGGTTACCCTCCGATATCTTTTTACTCTTAAAAGGTGAACTAGAACTTATAATTTCCAATCAAATGAGCCCTCTTTGAAGTTTATACAAGCATCCCTTCCATAAGAACGACATACGCCCCCAGGGCATGACTTACAACGCCTGCCCCCGGGTCCTAAGGGTTTGTGTTGACACTGGAGTTTTGTTATATGATCCTTGAACTATTTTTAACAAAATGGCTATCACAAAATTTTATCGGATGCATTTGTCGACAGAAGGGCGTGGGTGGCTAGTTACCCTCAAATCACTTTTGACTCTTAAAAACGGCACTAGAACTCTCGATTTCAAATCGAATGAACCCCCTTTGAAGTTTATACCACAACCCCTTCTATATGAAGTGCCTCTGGAAAAGTCGCTGCCTATGATTGTACTCCCCCATTTTTTGTATTTGAGTCCTTTTTGGAGAATTTTCCAGAGTGCAATAAACGTAAACTTCGATCTGTTCTCTTTAAGTATGCTACGTTTTCTACTTCGTCTCCCACTTTGGTCCCGAAATTCTTTTCTTATTAGGAATTTCAATATAGCAGACCCAACTTCAGCCATCCTTAATCAGATCTCAAAGTTCAATAATAATGTTAAAAGTCATCTGTGGTTTGAAATCCTCCACCAGTAGAACTCAGTGTGTGTTTGTTTTCTCTATGGTTTAACCAGTATTTTCTTGCTAGTGAGTATTACATTGTGCCTAAAACTTAAATTTTTATGTATTTTGTATTTGTTGTGTTTATTTGTCTTATTTATCTTTTTCTTGTATTTTTATGCACTCCGTCTCTTTTATTTGATTTTGATAGTTAATAAAATATTATTATTATTAATAAAACATTGCAGCCATATGGCCTTTACTATAGGCAACGCTATAGCGTTGCCTCTGATTGGCATACTAACATTTCCTGGTCTGCAAAAAACGATCTAGATAGGTTTATTTTGGGATACTCGTTTAGAGCCTTCATTTTCGAAAAATATGTTTCATAAGAATGATATCAGCGGGGTGATTGTATCAGGCCTATGGTTCTATAAGATTGAGAGAGGGCTCATTAGTGATATCATGCAAAATTCTCATTCAAATTAAATTGCCTAAATAAGGATAACACAGGAGAAAGTTTAGAAGTATATTTTTCAGCTGTATGTTCTGTAATAAATAGGATCAACTCTACTACTAGTAAAAAAAATTAAAATATTTTAATAATACTAAGTTTAAAATTGGAAGAAGCAGGACATGTTGATTGGATAAGAAAAATACAGGAAGAGTTTCCGATTGTATATTGATGCAAGAACCCAGATTAGTGGTTGAGGGAAATACTATATAGCCTAAGGTTCAAACAGTAGATAAACAAGGCCCTGAGTAGTATTTGGTCTTTGTAAGTTCACGTTTACCCAGTACTTTGGGACAGGCCAGATCTCTTCAATTGTAAGTGTTAATTATTGATGTTTGTCTTGTTTATAAATCCTAATTCGAGCTATATTCTTGTTGTAATCCTTAAGAAAATACAGAATGCATCATTAATGGAAGTGTCAGGAATGCCATTCAAGACACAATTTTAAACAGAGTGAACAATGCAAAGTGTTGCTCAATTGGCCAATGAGACAATCTAACTTCAAAGTAACAGCTTGTTTTTGTCACTCATTTCTACAGCAATGACTGAAGGGAAGAGAGGTTTGGTGCTTGAACACAGTGAATGATTTAACTGGAATAAAAAATGCAAAGCAAATTATTAAACTATGCTTCAATTTTGGATTCAACTTGAATAATTTAGTTGGAACTGGATTGGATAGATGAAGCGTCTTGGCTGGTTTGTAGAAGGGAGGTCAAGCAGATATGCAAAAGCAGTATTCACTTGCAATTTACACACATTACACTTACTACTGTTTAAAGATTGTTCTGCTGAAAGTCCAAATTAGATCTAATTTAAAGTTTTTATGGCTATTCTCTAGAAGTAGATGTTTGTTTTTTTACCCTTCCCCACGAGCCCTTAACTTCTCTACTGCCATCTGTTTGAGGCAAAATCTGCTTTGCTCTTGTAAAATTCAAAGTGTCAAAAGACAAGATGGTGGGTCATTTTCCTAAATCTTTTCCCTCCTGCAGTTTGGGTACTGAAAAATTATGCCAAAGACCAGTCCAACCCAGATCTAACAGCAAAAACTAATTGCCTTGTAAGAGCTATGAATGATTGATGGAATTTTTCAACTCTGATGTCATTTTTGGTCTCTCCAGATTTGATTAAATAGGAAAAGACCTTTCAATTGACCAAATACTGCACAAATTAAGATTTGGATTTTTCATCCCCCCTCTGACCTTGAACAGGGTGGAAATAGGGTACTAAGTGATGGAATTTCCCCAATTATGATGTCATTTTCAGTATCTCCAGACTTGTATCAATAGGAAACAGCCTTTCAATTCGGAAAATATTACAGAAATTTAAACTTGAGATCCCCTCCCCCTTTTTCCTGAAAAAGGAGGTATTTCTGTACAACCAATTTCAGGTAAGTTATTAAGTAAACTTTTCTGAAGATTTAGGTGCCAAAAACATTTTTGTAGCTCATTTGCCAAGGTTTGGCCTTTTTCTCTATTTTCAAATGTACTAATTGCTTCCTTTACATATGTCACATTGACCCCTTTAAGTGACTCCTTGTTTTGCATTAGAAAATGGTTACAAAAAATTCTGAATACTAACTTTGACTAAAATGTATGTATTACAAATAAGGACAGTATGAACCTATCTTGGATATAAAGTTGATAAATTGGAAATCATATGGGAATGGCTGATGATTGGAAACATGGTAGTGAAGATTGGCTGACTATAATCTAGAAAACGTTTTGTCAGTCAAACTTAACCAGAACTTATCCTTACAACCTAGCCTATTTGAATACAATTATCCTTACAACCTAGCCTACTTGAATACAATTATCCTTACTTATCCTTACAACCTAGCCTATTTGAATACAAATATTCTACTTCACTATACTTGCCTTAGGTTGAATCTATCTATGATAGGATACAGTATGTTTATGATTAATAGTAATAATTTATGTAAATATGGAGACCTTTCTTTTACTGAGCTATGAATTATGTGGACAAATCACTTGATGGCTTTTTTATGCATTTTCTGCTTTACTCAGAAATTTAATTTTAAGCCCTTTATGAAACCTTAAACAAAATACATTTTTCTCTAATTGCTGGCTATTGAAAAGGGTAAGGATATTTGTTTATAACTTACTAAAGCAATTATTATATTTAGAAAGAGCATAAAAAAGACATCAAGTGGTATATTCGTGTAATTCAAAGCCCAGTAATAGAAAGGTCTCCATATTTCTTACACCCTTTAAAGACTCTTAAAGACGACACATTTTTTGCTAATGTTGTGCTATAGAAAAAGATTAAAATACTGTTTTAAAACTTACTATTTCATTATAAATCAATTTTTTTAAATTTATATAGTCCACAGGCATTGATCTTTCATAATCTGATTGGATAAACAATTTTAAAATTAATTTTACTATTTCATGGCCTAACAGAAGAAGAAGGCATACAGTGAACAGTAAACATGGCAAAACTGATATGAATTTTTTTTATCCAATTGGATTGTGAAAAATCAGTGCCTGTGGATAATAGAACTTTATTAAAATAGAAATATGATCAAATAGTAAGTTTTAAACCAATATTTTATCTCTTTTCTATAGCCATAAATAAAGGAAAAATGTATCATTTTTATGGGTCCATAAAGGGCTCAAAATTGAATTTCTGAGTAAAGCAATTATTGTATTTGGGAAGAGCATAAAAAAGGCAGGAAGTGGTATGTTCATCTAATTCATAACTCAGTAACAGAAAGGTCTCCATATTTACCGCATTTTTTTTTTTTTCAAAAAAGACACACAAACAAAATCAATCAGTAGTATACCAACAGCATTACTTGGAAGGGTGTGCTACTAACAAGAAAATAATAACAATAACAAACATATGGTATAAGGAGTTAGAAGGTGAAACCATGTTGACTACTGAGAAATAAAAACATGAGCAAAGAACACTCAATGTAAAACAACATAATGTCATGATCAAAAACCAACAAGATTCAAATACTTTGTTCTAACTAAAAGATCCCCTGTCCAAGATTAGGTCTAATCTTCTAAGTTAGGCTCAAGAATAAAACGCATGTCCAAGATTAGGCTCCACTGTTGATAATCTGTTGACTAAATTGCTACTGTTGAATATGGCTAAAATATTTAAGCTAATCACATGCCTAGTATCTTGTCCTGCACTGGTATCCAGGATCATTACTTTTCCTGAGGCCAAAATAATTTCAATGATTCAAAGAACATGAAAATTGGAACTTGGAAGGTTACAATGTTAACAAATGACTATCATATCAACATTTTGACTGACAAATTCAGACAATTCAAACTGGACTTATTAGGAGCTAAGTCTTGCTTAGGCTGGGAAGGTATTAATAATAGAATACGAATTGCTCATTTTCTGACTAAAAAGTTTAGGGTATCAATTATAGTAGTATGTGCCCCTGTAGAACTGACTGATGAAGATACTAGTGACTCAGATGAATTGTACTTACAGGTACAGGAGCAAATAGACAGGGTTCCAGGTTGAAATATGATGTTTTTACTAGGAGATCTTAATACCCCAGTTGGTAGAAATAGGGATGGATAGTATTCTAGCCTAGGTAAATTTGGTGTAGGGAAAGAACACAATAATGAATACAGACTGCTGCAATTTTCTAGGTATAACAATCTAGTTATAACCAATACGGTGTTTGGTCATAAAATGGCTCATAAGTTAACATGGTATTCATGTGATGGTAAGACAGCAAACCTTATTGGTTATGTTAAAGTAAACCAAAGACTGGCAGGTTCAATACAAGATACTAGGGTATATAGGAATGGTGTTATTGATGTTAAAAGTAAAGATCACCATCTAGTAGTCTCTAGAGTTAATTTAAAGCTGAAATATTGGAAGGGTAACTACCTCACAGGAAGTCATGATGTGGATGAGAATTTGAGAGAAACTTTCCAGGAACAGTTGAATACTAAACTTTAGAGTTTAAAGTTTGACAATGTGGAAGATGGTTGGAACAATTTTAGAAAAATAATTTGTGAAGTTGCTGAAGGTGTCTTAGGGAATAAAGCTAGGACTGCAGCTAAGAGTATTAGTGAAAAAGGTTTATGTTTAATAGAAAGGAGAAGGGACTTTTACAAGAATTATCTGAGTGATAGATCATATGAAAACAAATGAATGTAAAGAAAGTGGAGAAAGCATTAAAATATGAACTAAGGAGGTGTGAAATGGAGGCCATGGATAAAATTGCCAAAGATCTGGAAGATGCAGCTAGATGGCATAATAGTAAAATATTGTACTGGCATGTTAATAAATTGAGAGGGAGTAGTCAATCTGGACTTGTCCCAGTTAAAGATAGGAATGGGGCCATAATTAGTGATAAGGAAAGAGTTAAAGAGAGATGGGCAGAACATTTTGAGACTTTGCAAAGCCAAGATAGAGTTGCAGGAAAAGATATAGGGGAAAATGAAAAAGTTTGTGATACCTTGGATGTGAAGGAAGATTTGTTTTGTGAGGAAGAATTAGTGACAGTACTAAAAGGATTAAAAATTAATAAGGCACCATGTCCTGATAATGTAGTAAATGAAAGAGTTAAATATGGTGGCTCTGAGGTTAAAAATAAGTTACTGAAGATTATGAATATAATTTTTGAAAAAGGGGAAGTACCTAACAATTTTAGGAAGATCTAAATTAAGCCACTTTATAAGAAAGGTGATAAGAGTGAGTGTGGTAATTAATAAGGCATTGGTTTGATCTATGTAGGTAGAAAATTACTTAGTAATTTGATACTTTTTAGACTGAGAGATGCTGTAGACAAAATTTTAAGAGCAGAACAGTGCAGTTCTAGAAAGGTAGAGGATGTGTTGACCTAATTTTCACTCTTAGGTTAATAATTGAGAAGTGTCTTGCCAAACACCATTGGTCCTCAGTTTTATAGATTAT
The DNA here is from genome assembly GCA_027921565.1 of Artemia sinica. Classification (NCBI taxonomy): domain Eukaryota; kingdom Metazoa; phylum Arthropoda; class Branchiopoda; order Anostraca; family Artemiidae; genus Artemia; species Artemia sinica. Next base: position 23,423,496 of record CM051261.1, on the reverse strand, counting down.
GAGCAAGCATTTGATTCTGTTGATAGAAGAGCTTTAGCAAAGGTTTTATCCTTGTATGGTATAGATAAATACATTTAAGTGACTAGTGCTATGTACAAGAATAACAATGTTAAGGTAGAAAATTATGTTAGCAGCTGGGTTTGTATTAAATCATGAGTTAAGCAGGGTTGTGTTCTATCCCCCTTTATATGGATTATTTTGATGGACTTTGTTTTAAGGAGCACAGGAAAGGCAATGGGAGACCATGGAATCAAATGGGGAGGAAAAAGTCTCCTGGACTTGGATTATGCTGACAATTTAAGCATCCTAGAAGAAAGTGTGATCAAAATAAATGAACTTTTAGAGGTTTTGTCAGTTCAGGGTGCTAGAGTAGGTTTGAGAATTAATGTTTATAAGGCTAGGAATAAGTGAAGATGAAAAGGTGATGTTAGGTAACAAAAAGATTGATCAGGTGGGCAGCTTCACTTACCTTGGTAGTATTATTAGTAAATACAGTGGGAGCAGTGAAGATGTTAAAAGTAGAATAGCCAAGGCTTATAGTACTTTTTCATAGTTAAAAAAGTTTGGAAGAATAGGAAGTCTGCAAACCAAGATTAGAATATTAGAAGCTAGTGATGACAATAGTCAAATATGGCTCTAGCCTATAGCATGTTTATTCCAAAAAGCAGATCAAGATTTGCTAGATGTTTTCCAGAGAAATTGCTTATGGATTGTTCTGGATACCTGTCTGACTGACTGCATTTGAAACAATTAGTTCTACAGAAAATATGGTTCAATACTGCTTTCTAGGGCTGTAATGAAAGAAAGGTTGACATGGCTAGGGCATATTGTGCAGATGAAGGATGACAGATTGCCAAAGATTGTCCTTTTTGGCTAACTGTCTAGGGCTAAATGGAAAGCAGATTGTCCTTGTCTGGGGTGGGAGGACATCATAAAGCAATATTTAAAGGAAATGGGAGCTTACCTTTTATAAGCAGGAGTGGGTACACCTTTAAAAACCACATCTTGAGCCTGCCCATGGAGCTAGTATATTTTTTTTAATTTGAAACATGTTTTGGTCAATATATACCAAATCATATTATTGAGTTAGGACTAAAGTGAATACACCATTCAATGCCTTTTTTTATGCTGATTACGAATATAATAAGCATTTCTATCAGAAATGAATTTCAGCCCCCCCCCCTATATATGCCAATTCAGGGTTAGGTTAGGTATAGCCTATATAGGGGGGGGGGGCTTAAATTCATTTCTGATAGAAATGCTTATTATATTCGTAATCAGCATAAAAAAAGGCATTGGATGGTGTATTCACTCTATTTGAAACTCAATAATATGATTTGGTATATATTGACCCATGTTTTATATTGACTGGAAACTGGTATATTACCTTATAGCCTAGAAATATATAAGCCCCAATAGGGAGATGATATGCATTGCAGTGATAAGGCATGTGTTTTGAAAGATCTTTGCACAAGCTAGCCTGGGATTCTAAGTGGTGTATTTCCCTTTCTTCTAATGCTATGTAATATACTTAGCTGGCATAGCCTATTAACTTACCAGTAAACCTAGTACTAAGTAATTCAGCTCTATTTGTCAAAACAGCTTGGCAACGTGAACAAGTAAAAAGCTTTGATCCACCACAATGTTCGAGAAACACTCTACCCATGTTAGTGGTACCATAGATGAGTTATTGTTCTTCTTCTTCTTCTTCAATTATAGGCTTCGGATGAATCCATTTAACCTTTTTCGTATTGTATGATTATGTCAGGGGTGTCCTGGGAAATCAAATATAGAGATTAGACTATTATTATTCAATAATAGGCTTTATACATCATTGATGAAACCAGCTATATTTAGGCAGTTAAAGACAGCTTTGAACAATTCAGCATCATCAGTTGAAGAGTGTCTCCTTTGTGTTAGTTGGTCAATATTAGGGGTTAGCTTGAGGCGCTTGAGTATAGCAGATAAAGTTAGCCATTCTTTTTTATGGTTGAGAGTTGCCACAGGGCAACCAAAAAGAACATGGTTGATGGTCTCATCATAGGTTTGACATAGGCGGCAAAGAGGGCTCATTACTGTTGGAATGGTTGTGTTTTGATAGAGATAAGTTTGGCTGTTAAGGCCAGTAGCATTTGATCGTATTCTGTGGTACATCTTTGAGTCTTTCCGGGATGTAAATGGAGAAAGGTTTGGTGGACATTGGTTTGCTAGATAAATTTTTAGGCGCCAATGGTTTACATCTCTTACTGGGATAGGTCTTCCAGAAATTATTTCAAGCTGAAGGGCAGATTTAGCTATTTCATCTGCCTTGTGGTTCCCTTTTATACCCATGTGACTTGGGATGTACTGGAATTTTGTGGATATACCTTGTTTAAGTAGTTGGTTCAATAGTACAAGAGTGGTGGAGGTATCATTGTCTGGGTAGTCTGAATGTTCTGGTGATATTGAGGCAAGGGCTGATTTTGAGTCTGAATAAATTATAAGCGGGGTGTTTCTTGGGGGGTTTGGCATCTTTATAATGGTTTCCAATGCAATGTTGATGGCAGCTATTTCAGCTGTCATGATACTCACATCATTTTGGAGCCTTTCAGCAGCTGCTATACCTAAAGATGGGAAGTGGACTCCACAAGCAGTCCTGGAATCTGTTTTTGAGCCATCCACAAAAATTGGGAGGTGGTGGATATATCTCTGAGACTCAAATTCATGAAATAATGATTTTACATAGGCAAGGGAAAGGTCTGTTTTAATAGCTGGCGCAAACAAAAGGTTCACTTCTGGGTGGAGGTTAGCCCAGGAAGGTATCCGGGGGTAAATTTGAAATAAAGAAGATGAAGGTATGGGGTAGGTCATTTGGGTGGTTGCAAATTCCCGTGCAAGGCCCCTAAAAGCTCCAGGGTTTCTTAGCCAGTCATGTAATCTATGGGAACTGTTACCTTCAATTTTTGTAAAGTAGCGGGCAAGTAGAATGTCTCTACGCATGGCAATAGAGGTGAGACCACTTTCACTGAGGAGGAAGTTGGTTTTGGTGTGATTCCTGAGGCCAAGTATAGCACGGATCATAGTATTCTGGACAGTCTCCAGACTGCATAGTAGGGTATTTGAGCATGAGCCATATACAATTAGTCCATAATCAATCTGAGATCTAATATAAGTCTTATAGAAATTTATTAGAGTTTTTTCATGGCAACCCCAAGGCGTATTGAGTAGCCTTTGTAAGATACGCATTTTCCTGAGGCATTTTATTCTCACATTTTCAATGTGGAGCCTGAAGGTTAGTTTTTGGTCTAGAGTGAGGCCAAGATATTTGATGTGTTGTTGCTCTTGGATGACAACACCATTTAGGGTTAGTAGGGCAGATTGGGGATTTCTCCTGTTATGAAACTGTACTATAGCTGATTTTGATGGGGCGGTGGGTAGGCATGAATTGTTGGAGAAACATTCAAAGGCATAAAGCGACTTTTGTAACTTGGATTGGGCTAGTTCAAAATCATTTGAGGTAGACCATAGGACTATATCATCTGCAAACTGAATATTTGTTTGGGGTAGGTTGAGATCCCATAAATATAGTGAAAACAGGAGACAGCTGAGGACAGCACCTTGGGGAAGGCCTTTGGAGACAGACTTTTTAGAAGTGATGTAGGAATTTACTTGGAGAACAAAAGAGCGTTCAGATAGGTAACTTTTAAAGAAATTCACTACAGGTATTGGAAAACCCATTTTTGATAATTTTTGCAGTAGGAGTGGATGTTGGATATTATCATATGCGTTCTGGAAGTCCAAGAAGGCTGCAACTAGGATTTGGTTGTCTTTCAGACACTCAGATATGGCGTTGGTTAGGCGAACAAATGCATCAATGGAAGAATGATATTTCCTAAATGCTGTTTGGGTATGTGGGATGAGGTGGTTAGACTCAGCAAACCAATACAATCGGGAGTGGATTATCTTCTCATATAATTTTCCCAGAACTGGGGTAATCATAATGGGTCTGAAGGAGTTGGGGTCCTCTTTGGGTTTATTTTGTTTTAATATGGGGATGATGAGTGATGTTTTCCAAGCAGATGGGAAGAAGGAATTGCTCCAGGCATTGTTGAAGAGAGATAAGAGTACTTTTTTAAACTCTATTGGAAGGTGTTGGAGTAAAGATGGATGGATCTGGTCGTGGCTGCAAGTTGTTTTGGGTTTGATTGAATTGATTGCTTTATTCAGCTCAATCATTGTAAAATCTTGGAGTAGATACTGGGACCCAGGCAAGTCAAAATGGGGTGTTAGGCTGATCTGAGGTGGATTATGAGAGGTGTTTTTGAATTTCTTCTCATAAAAATCTGCTAAAAATTTAGCCTTTTCTTCGTTGGTTTCCAGCTGCTGACCATTTAGAGTTAGCTGGTAATGGAAGGGGTTCTGTGTGGAGAATTTGCCACACATCTTGTCTAGGAATTTATGAATCTTTGACTCTTGCGTTTTGTGGGACACTGATAAGAGAAAGTTTTTGCAAGCCTCTTCTTTTGCAAGTTTAATTGTTCTCTTAAGTTTTGCCTCTGCTTGTAGCTTTGCAATATTGTTGGTACAGACAACACGCTCGAATTTCGCCTTCTTCGGCACCAAAAAATATGTATAAAATTGTCAATCATAAAATATAAACGAGTGAAAGATATGCAAAAAGTACTAGACTATTCAATTCATTTCTTTCTTCTTCTTACCTACGGAGTTAGCACAGCAGGGTTGCTAGAAAGTAAAACAACCCGAGCATTTGAAAAAATAGCCAAAATACGCCTGAGCCTTTGAAAACCAAGATTGCCATCATGGTCAGTTCAAAAAGTAGGGGAAACTGATATCAGTTCCCCATACATATCAGATATAAGTTTCCCATACTCTTTGGGTCAGTTCATATAGTGCTAAAATTGCCCGAATTTGCGTGTTTCACAACAATTTTTGGTGCTAAAGTCAAAAAAGATTACTTCGCACAAATATTTCGAAACAAACACGGCAAAAAGGTGGTCCTGGTTAAATCAAACTTCGCACAAATCTTTCAAAACAAATGTGGAAAATGCGGTGCACACTTTTTGTTAATCCCTTAACCTTTTCTCAAAATCTCACCATTTCGTCCATGACAAAATTAAAAAGTTGTATTACGAAAGTACAAAAACTTGAAGCACGTGCCATAGTCCTACACATGATGAAATAGTGCTAAAAGAGTTCTTTCATGCTAAAGTCAGAAAAAGTTTTGCCCCTCATATAGCTCTACTTTTTTTTAGCTGCAAGTTTATGCGTTATAATGGTTAAACTTTTTATAAACTTTTAGAACATAATATAACATATTCCTATGGATACGCTAGTAACAACCACAAGCCGAAGACATACATTATCTTTAGTTTATTATCGCATAAAAAGTTTCGGTACACGTTATTTGGGACAGTTGTAACATATATTTAAAGATAATTTCATGATTAAAGTAAGGCCTGAAAAAGAAACGTGAGAACGGGGTTAATACAAAAGCCTTCGTAATTCCAAGATGAAATAATACGGACAGATAAAAAAAAAAGAAAGGCACTTAGATCCATAAGACACTAAAAGACATAAGACTCAAAGGAGGCTAGAATATTGTTTAGATCAACTAGATGAGTTGTTTGGTCTGTTTCTTCGACTTTAGAAGCCTTATAAATATCACTATTGAAAAGCAGCATAAGCTTTGTAGGCTCAAACATCAAACAACAAGATCCACAGGCTGACAACCACAGTCTGAACACAAGTATTGAGTTTAACATGTTCAAGGGCATACGGCTTCGGAGCTTGCTCTTAATGACATTCATCATAGAAAAGGACCGCTTCACTATCGCATTGCTAAATGGAATACTCAACAGGGTAAATGCCAACTTGGCTAACTCAGGAAAAGGAGGTGCCCCAGCAGCATCAAGATAATGTAGGACAGCTATCCAGAACTGAAAGGAGTCTTTGGGGATTGTTCCTCCACACACAGATGACTAGTTAACGTCCAATAGTTTCGTCCACTGATTCTCCAAGGTACTAAGATCAGTGGTAGCAACAATTCTCAATGGCAAGTCTCCAAATCAGGGTCGAAACTTAGACAAGCAAATCACAGGAGATAAAAATTTCAGTTTGAGGGGCGAAACCAGAGCAGGAGGCATTTGTTTAAGCACCGCAGAATTCGTTCAGCCGCAGTTTTCAGGAACGCAAAACACCGTATTTTGCTTTTGCTCTTCTGTGTGTCTGAAAGTTTAGATTTGGCCAGTTTAATCAGGAACTCATGTCCGTAATCAACTTGATCTGGCAGCAAATAATTTATTTCGAAGTCCATATTAACCGTCATAGACACTGCAGATGAGCAAAGTATCCTACTCAGGAGACTTAGTATAAAACCTTGCAGCTCTTACAAAATTGGTCAGCGTACTTTACCCCTAACTCCCTTCCCTAATGTGCAAATATATAACCCAAATTATATATTTCCAATGCATTCTGCGACCAATCACTTGTTTTTCTGGTTTTTGTTTTGTCACATTTGATTAAATGTACTGGTACAATGGATGAATTTCCGCCTTATATTTGCACATTAAGGGGGAGGGCCTGGGGGTAATGTATAGCAGGGCTACAAGCAAGATATCAGCAACAATTATTTCTGTATATTATCAAGTATGAATTGTTTTTTAACATGTTTCCTTCTCTAGGTATATACCATTACAAGTAGGTAAATCTGCATATTAAAAATTATAAATCATTTTCTTAACATGATTTTTTCGCAACAGCCCCGATTCTAGACTAAGCCTAGCTTAGGCCACAAAAAGGTCGGCCAGATCTGTCAAATATATCAAAAAGGATAGATTTGCACAAAATTGAAGTCTTTGCTTAATCTGAGCAGCAATAAAATTCCTTGTACCAATCATATTAAGAAACTTCTCAAGTATATTCCTTTAAATTAGCAATATTTTGCTTGCATCCTAACCTAAGACTCCTAAAGCAGAGCCATCTCAGCAATGGCGGAAATAAATTCCTAGAGGGAAAGCATTTCAGAATAAATAGCGTTCCATGTGTTAAGGGAGGGCTCTTATCATTTTAATGTATAGCCACGGCTGAGCCACCGTGATTTTGGAATTTGTGTCTGGTTTTGAACTTTCAGTCAAAATAAGCCCATTAAAAAAAAATCACGTTGCCACCCCACGACCACTCCCAAATTCAGCCGCTCAAGACGGCTAAAACAAGCTCACGGGGCGAAAAACAAGCCCATCTGTCAACACAGTAGCAGAGTGGCCACCATGGTCATTTCCAAAAGTTCTACATTTCTCCTAATTTGCGTGCTAAACAGTGATTTTTGGTGCTATAGTCACGAAATTGACTGTAATCATGGGCTCCCATATTGGAGGGGGGCTCCAGCCCCCCCCCCACCCTACCTGAATGATGCTGCCTTATAATTTTATATTTTGTTTTGAGATTTTTATTATACAACATTGGAAGTGCCGATTAGACCAGGTAAGCCCCATTCTAAAATTCATGACTGTAATAGTGCTAAAATAGCGCTTTCGGTCTATTTTAGAATACTGAAGTATGTTGTACAGTGTTACACATAATAAAAGATTGCTAAAATATCAATTATTAGCAGTCACACAATCATTATTTACAGTCAATTTTGCCTCACCGTAATGGTAAATTCAAGCAGTAGCAGTGGTGGTAGTTGTAGCAGCAGTGGTAGCATTTAAACAATGCCTTTATGATCATCTCCCTTTTCATTTTCTCAAATTTCGAAATTAATGTAATCAGCCATTCCTGAGCGAGGACAGTCCGTATACATATAACGCGTTTTAATTTAGTTGAACACTATTTAACATTTTCTGAAAGGCTTACATGAATGTCCTTCATCTTTTTAGAAAATAAAGTTCAAAATATATGCCTTTCTCAATAACATATACTACATCAAACAATGAACAAATTGCCCTTTGGTTTCATTGCGTTTCTTTCTTCAAAAATAGAAACTTGCATCAACAACGGCTTTTAAGAATTTCATAGACTTTTTGGATACTTGTGAATTTGGAAATCCTCGTTACCTCCATGAGGTGGGTAAACTATTTTTTCTTTGATTATAAATTGTTTATTGATAGGTATAAAAATTTTCTGTAATATATAAATCTTAAAAAAATTTCAAAGGCTTGCAGCAACAGAAATACGTTGAGTCAAATGGTATGACAGAAAAGCAGCCTCCGGTTATGTCAGTGATATCCTAGAATTTTTTTTCTATATTCATCTTTTTTGGCTACAAATTAAAAACCAAAGTTATTTTGAAAAGAAATATGTTGAGGTGACAGCCCAGCAGTGTTGGAAATAAAAAGCTTGAAATGTTACCGGAACCCGAATATTTCAAGAACCATAACTCAAAAGGTTAAGTTTAGAAGATTTTGACTCAGACTCGATATGTTTTTTTTATGACTGCTAAATAATTTTGTCTTTACTCTTGCAGTTCCATGATCCAGTTGAAATTGAGATGTATGGTGGAATGCGTTTATTCAGCTCTCCTCTGCCCGGCTCTGGAATTTTTCTATCCTACATAGTAAATATCGTAGATGAGCCTCAATTAAGCCCAATTAATGCCAAATTGAGCTCTACCTTAGATAGCCAAGTATTAGGCTTACACAGATTAATTGAAGCCTTCAAGTTTGCATATGCCTAGATAACAAAGCTTGGTGATAAAGGCTTGGTAAGCCTATTAATTTAAACAACTTTTTTCAAATAATAAGTTTTTCAAAGAAAAGTAAAGAGCTCCATTACACCAAAAATAAACAGACATAAAGTCAACTAAACTTCCAAGCATAAAACTACCACAGATCACCAAAAACAAATAAATAAAACCCAAGACTTTGGTAAAAAAAAAAACAACAACTGAATATTCCAATTCACATGTCTCTGACATTTCAAAAAAAAATCAGTTTGCTCATTTCTGGCTTTGAAAAAATCCTGTTTGGAAAATGTATCAAACTTTGATAAAAACCCCTGTGTGTGTCTATCCGCTTATCTGCCTGTCTTGACATTGGTGGCCTGGTATCCTGCTAAAATACCTAGAAGGAAAACAGAAACATTTTTTGTCTCAAAAATGGAACAATAATATGGCTATTCCACTCTTTTTTCACAATTGCATTTAAATCATCATGTAGTCTTTGTAAATGGGTAGTCATACGGTACATCTCTTCTATATTGTCCATGATTACAGGCTGCGCAATAGCGCTGCTAAAGTAAAGAACGATGTTGGCACAATGTATTATTTATTTATTTATTTCTTTTTTTTTAGACAAGGGCACTCCGTATCGAAGGAGTTGTCGTAGAAACTTTGCAAAGGGTTCATTCGATTGAAAATTGGAAGGGCTTGTGCCCTTTTTAATAGCTGAAAGTGACTGAAAGGCAACTAACACCCCTTCCACGCACACCATTTCCTCAAACACATCCAATCAAAATTTTGAGATTGCCATATTGTTCAACGTAGTTGAAAGTATTGATTCAGACTTCGTTGTGTTAACACCAGTTTTTTTCGGATATAACCCTACTAAAGCTGTGATTTTCCCCTGTGGACTTTCAGTTTGGATTTATTTACATAATCAGATTATCGTTTCGCTGGCTATATCAAATTCCCTTGGGACAGTACATTTTCATTGTCAGTCTTCAGAGTGTAAGCACCTGTTTTTAGACTTATTACTTCACTAACAAGAACTTAATTAATTCAGTGACCTTCAAAATTATAAAAGTTCACAATTAAGATCAAACTGGACATACGATATTCGTAGGCAATTACGCTGAGATTGAGGTGGGGTAAGAAAAGTAAGCAGAAGAGGGGTGGAGAGTTGTTAGCAAGAGCCGTGGTACCCGCTGGGCTTGCCCCTTAAATTGCGGGGACAAGGTAGACAGCCTCCAACACTTCACTTACTTCTCTCGCATTGAAACCACCAGAAAAATATCATTCAGCACACGGGCGGTGAAGTTGTTTTCCAGGAAAGATTATACTTTCGCATTGCGCATAAGGATTAATTGTTTGGATATTGACCTAACTATATCATTGGACTCTTTTTGACCTTGAATTGGCATTGCAGTTATTATTGCTATAACGTGAGCAAGATGTTAGTGGAATATGCATATTCGCCTGTTCTGAATTTTCTCCAATCAAATTTTCGGGAAGGAATCGACGACGTGACGATAATTAATCATCCACTGGAATTTTTTGATGATAAAGTCATTAAAGACGCCAAAGCGGAGTTTTGGGGAATAGCAGATCCGAATAAATCTGTTCCAAAGCGGCAGGGTGACCTAGCTTCGCAGAGAAATTTGAAAGATATTTTGGACTTGTTGCGTCAATGTGACTCTGATAATACCCTGCTGCCAATTTTTGTCATTGTCTCACCTACTGAAGTGCCGGTTATCCCCGCAGTAGCTTACTCCAGGTTAGTCAGTAAGATTAGCTCCCTAGACCGAGCCCTTAAACAGATAAACGAAAAAGTGACATCATATGATCTGAATTTCCCCTCCCTGCCCAGTGCCTCGTTTAAGCCAAATGTAAACACATCCACTACTACTGTAGTAATCTCTGGAATTTCTCCCGAGCTTAACAATCCTGTGAAACGTTGCGATGCCATTGACCAAATCAAGGGACACCAAGCCATTCATTCTATCAAGCCGTCGGGCAATACACTTTTAGTGCAGATTGACCCAGTTGCTGCAAAGGACTTTTATGATGCGGTACCTAATGTTCTGAAGTGCGATGCAAAACTTCAAGAGCGGAAACTCGTTGGAATAGTTAAAGGCATACCGCTAGATTATGACGTCAGTTTGTTCGTGGGGCGTAAAGGAGTTGTAGACGCTAAGCGCCTCGGGCAGTCCTTGACTGTTAAGATATTCTTCTACGATGCTGTTTGACTTTCAAATGCACTTCGTCTCGGACTTAAGGTAGAATATGAAATTTTCCGAGTATTTGAGTGCCTCCGTCCTCCCCGTTGCTGTTATAAGTGTCAATCACCTGATCATATGAAGGCCAATTGCACCAGCCCTCCCCGCTGTTCCCGCTGCAGCGGTAAGTGCCGCGTAATCCGCAGTGCCATAGCTAAGCGTGCCTCGAACAAGAAATGACTGGAACAGTAACGTTTTCTGTGTGTTCTTTCAACATAAATGGCACCAAAGACAAAGATTATTCAATAAATCAGAAAATGAACGATTTTGACATCGTGTTGCTACAGGAACATCTTTTGCCGGCTGTAAGTGTCAGCTCACTAAAACAGAAGTGATGAACATGTAGTTTATACAACCAGTGCCAGACGTACGAGGGGCAGACCTTCCGGAGGGCTTGCATGTATTGTGAGTAATAGACTTTCGTGCTTCTCTCCCAAGTGCATACACTCTTGCGATAATTTTATTGCCCTTCGAATTGCAGATCTAGTGATTATCAATACTTACCTACCTCATGATAAAAAAAACAGTTTTGTCACTTAATAAATTCACAAAAATTGTGTCTTTTCTGAAGAATTTCCTTCGGAATATTGCGTCATAGCTTTGAGTGGATCATAGTGGGAGACCTAAATTGTAACATAAATAGAGAGACAACTCGGTCTGATCTTGTGCTTCAGTCTTTGCCAGATGGATATCAGATAGTAGCCAAGAGTGCAGATTTTTCGTATATTCATAATAGTGGATGTGTGTCTGATATAGACCACTGTGTTTGCTCGGCTGGTGTGATATGCTTGAGTGTCGAGGTTCATGATGAAGAAAGAGATTATGATCACCTCCCCCTCTCTTTTACCGTCTCTGTTTTGCATTCTTCTGGCCTGAATCAGTGTGAATCTTCTGTACGGGGCACGAAATGGTATGATAAGCGTGAATGGAATAAAGCTAACTGGACATTATATATCTGTACTTTGGCAACTCTGCTCTCATCTGTGACAGTTCCTTGCCATTTACTTTGTACCAGTGTCCTCTCGCCTAATGCTCGATCACAACTTAATTCTTACTATTCTCTGATTGTTGCCTGCCTTAAACAGGCCGAGGCCATAGCTGTCCCTGTTTCGCGTATTCGTTCGAAAACTAGAAGTTCTTTATGGAAAGAGGACCCTCAGTTAAAAATTGTTAAAAATCGGGCAAAAATGTGGCTTCGGATATGGAATGCGTGTGGCCGCCCCACTTCGGGTCATGTATTTAATATTAAAAGAAAAACTAAATCTGAATTCAAATCTTATTTGCGAAGCGTCCGATATAAGGGTAAGGAATTTCCGAAAAATCCTCGGCAATGGAGTGAAGTGGTGAATTCTAGTAAGCTAAACCCGACTGTTTCGTTCAGTTTAATTCCTGGTGATTCATGGATTAGTCATTACTCGACAATTTTCAGTACAGTAAATTATGCAGTCTATTCCAGGTTTTGTAGATTGCTTGATTCAGTTATTCCGCGTAGACTACGCCAGAAAGATATTATCCCTATTAGTGCTGAGTCTGTTGTGAAAAGCATTAACAAACTAAAATCTAAGTCTGTTGATTTGGATGGAACTTGTGTTGAACATTTAAGAATCGATTCTCCCGAGTTAATTAGTCATCTGCAACTACTTTTCAGATGTGTGTTAGTAGCCCACTAGTGCCTGATTCTTTCCTGTGTGGTACTGTTACCTCTGTTCTGAAGCAAGGGAAGGATCCGCTTAATTGTGGATCCTACCGCCCTATAACTGTAGCGTGTAATTTACGCAAACTATTTGAATATGTATTGCTCCCATTTATTCAAGATAAGGTGGATTATGACGTAAATCAGTTCGGTTTTAAGTCGCGTATAGGATGCCAGCATGCCCACCGTATACTTGCAAAGGTGTTACAAGAAGCACATCGTTTAAAAACGGAAGTTCACTTTTGTGCGTTAGACCTATCTAAAGCTTTCGATACTGTTTGTCACTCTCAGGCATGGTTTTCTCTGGCACGTTTGGGTATAAATAGTTCAATTATTTGTGTACTTCGGTTTTGGTACCAGAATTCATTTATTCAGTTGAGGCAGGGTTCCCGGGCCTTTGGCAAAATCCCAGTTAGATCTGGGGTCCGTCAGGTTTGTGTGCTTTCACCTCATATTTTTAAAGCTTATTTATTGAATGTTCTTAATATGATACCGCTTTCTTACTCTTCAGGGTTGTCAAACGTCTCCTATATTGCATATGCGGATGATCTTCTGCTTGTTAGCAGGTCAAAGTTTACATTAATGAAGTCTGTGCTACTAGTATCGCGGCTGTTCGGGGAAATCGGATTAAGCCTCAACACTGATAAATGCGAATATTTAGTGTTTAATTCAAAATCTTCAGCGACGCCGCTTGATTGCGGCGTATTTTCTGTAAAAAGTGTTGAATCTTTCCGATGGCTTGGGATCAATATTTGCAAATCGCTTACCTTATTTCGTTTCCGGGCATTGAGTGATATTAAAGAGAAGCTGAAACTGGGGTATGCCAAAATTGTCCCCAACAGGGGAAGATATAACAGAAAAGCATTGGCTAAATTGTACTCGAGCTTTTGTGACCATGCGGTTTTGTTCCCAGCTGGCCTTCACATACTGTTTCGGCCAGGGGATATTAGCGATATTAGAATTATGTATTTCAGATATTGCAAGTTTTTATTGTATCTGCCTCGCAGATACAGTATTAGAAAGATGATGCGGATTTTTGGCGCTCCGGATATTGTAAATTGTTTTGTCAGACAAAGTAGCCGCCTTCAAGAGAACATTTATGCTACTTTGGGTGTTAACCACCCACTTATCCGGGTAGCCACAGCGCATTGAGTGTAATATTTATTTATTGTGTTGTTGTTAAATGTATCTTTGTGTTTTTTTTTTCTTTTCTTGTGTTACTCCACTTCATTTTCTGTATAGTGGGTCAAAAATAAATTATTATTATTATTATTATTATTATTATAAAGATCTAGAAATTAAGTCATTGAGGAGAACGCTCCCCCCATAGCCCACATGGCAAGGGTTGTAAATTATGCTCTGGGGGTATATAAGATTTTCATAGAAAACGTTGTCGTAGAAACTTCAAAAAGAGCTCATTTGATTAGAAACTCAAAGCGCTAATGCCCTTCTTAATAGCCAAAAGTGATTGGAGGGCAACAGCCCCACCTCACTCGCCCACAATTTCCCACAACACATCCAATCAAAGTTTTGAGATCAAAATTTTGTCCAACGTAGACATGATTTCCAGAACTTTCAACTACGTTGAACAAAATGGCTATCTCAAAATTTTGATTGGATGTGTTTGGGGAAGCGTTGTCGTAGAAACTTCAAAAAGAGCTCATTTGATTAGAAACTCAAAGGGCTAAAGCCCTTCTTAATAGCCAAAAGTGATTGGAGGGCAACAACCCCACCTCTCACGCCCACAACTTCCCACAACACATCCAATCAAAATTTTCAGATAAAAATTTTGTCCAACGTAGTTGAAAGTTCTGGAAATTACGTCTTTGAGGAAGACAAATCCCCCCCCCCCCCACAGCCCTCAGGGCAAGGGTTGTAAGTTATGCCCTGGGGGCATATAAGGTTTTTATAGAAAAAGTTGTCGTAAAATCTTCAAAATGGCTCATTCGATTGCAAATTGAAAGGGCTAGTGCCCTTTTTAGTAGTCGAAAGTAATTGGAGAGCAACTAGCCCCCCTCTCACGCCCTCAATTTCCCCAAACACATACAATCAAAATTTTGAGATAGCCGTTATGTTTGACGTAGTTGAAAGTTCTGGAAATTATGTCTTTGAGGATGGAAAACCCCCCATACCACTCAGGGCAAGGGTTGTAAATTATGCCCTGGGGGCATATAAGGTTTTTATAGAAAGGGTTGTTGTAGAGACTTCAAAAAGGGCTCATTCAATTTGAAATCGAAAAGGCTAATGCCCTTTTTAATAGTAGAAAGTGATTGGGGGGTAACTATCCCCACTCTCACGCCCACCATTACCCCATACACATCCAGTAAAATTTTGAGATAGCCACTTTGTTCAACGTAGTTAAAATTTCTAGAAATTAGGTCTTTGAAGATGACCCCCCTAACCCCTCAGGGCAAGGGTTGTAAGTTATGCCCAGCGGGCATATAAGGTTTTTATAGATAGAGCGTTGTCTTAGAAACTTCAAAAAGAGTTCATTCAATTGCAAACTGAAAGGGCTAATGCCCTTTTTAATACTAGAAAGTGATTGAGGGGCCACTATCCCCACTCTCACGCAAACCATTTTCCCAAACACATCCAGTAAAATTTTGAGATAGCTATTTTGTTCAACGTAGTTGAAAGTTCTAGAATTTAAGTCTTGGAAGACGATAAGACCCCCCCCCCTCAGGGCAAGGGTTGTAAGTGTTGCCCTGGGGGCATATAAGGTTTTTATAGATAGCATTGTCGTAGAAACTTCAAAAAGAGCTCATTCAATTGGAAGTTGAAAGGGATTATGCCCTTTTTAAAAGTCGAAAGTGATTGGAGGGCAACTAACCCACCTCTCACGCCCAACATTTCCCCAAAAACATCCAATCAAAATTTTGAGATAGCCATTTTGTTCAACGTAGTTGAAAGTTCTGGAAATCCTGTCTTTGAGGATGACAGCTCCTCCCCCCAGGCCTCAGGATAAGGGTAGAAACCTCAGAAAGGGCTCATTTGATTGGAAACTGAAAGGGCTAGTGCCCAATTCCATTGTCGAAAGTTATTGGAGGGCAACTAACCTCCCTCTCACGCCCACCGTTTCCCCAAACACATCCAATTTTGAGATAGCCATTTTGTTCAAAGTGTTTTAAAGTTCAGGAAATGAGGTCTTTGAGGAAGACCACCACTCCTAAAACCCTTAGGGCAAGGATTGTAAGTTATGCCCTGGGGTCATATGAGGTTTTTTTTTATAGAAAATATTGTCATAGAAACTTCAAAAAGGGTTCATTCGATTGCAAACTGAAAGGGCTAGTACCCTTTTTAATAGTCAAAAGTGATCAGAGGGCAACTAACCCACTCTCACGCTCATTATTTCCCCGAACACATTGAATCAAAATTTTTAAATAACCATTTTGTTCAACGTAGTCGAAAGGTCCGGATATAATGTCTCTGAGGATGACAAACCCCCATAGCCCCCTTGGCAAAGATTGTAAGTTATGCCCTGAGGGCATATAGATTTTTATAGAAAGTGTAGCCGTAGAAACTTTAAAAAGGCCTCATTCAATTGGGAATTGAGAGGGCTAGTGCCCTTGTCAATAGTCAAAAGCAATCGGAGGGTGAATGCCCCCCCCCATGCCCAACATTCCCCAAAACACTTCCGATCAACATTTTGATATAGGCATTTCGTTAAACGTAGTTGAAGGGTCTGTAAATTATGTCTTTCGGTATGACCCCCCCCCACATCCCTAAGGGCTAAGGTTGTAAGTTTTGCCCGAGGGGCATTTAAGGTTTTTATAGAAAGCGTTGTCGTAAAAACTTCAAAAAGGGCTCATTCGATTGGAAATTGAGATGGCTATTATCCTTTGTAACAGTCAAAAGTAATCGGAGGGAGAATCAAGCCTTACCACGCCCATCATTTTCCCAAACATTTCCGATCAACACTTTGATATGGCCAGTTTGTTCAAGGTGATTGAAAGGTCTGGAAATTTTGTCGTTAAGGATGACAGTCCTCCCCCCATAGCCCTCTGGACAAGGGTCGTAAGTTATGCCCTTGGGGCATATAAGGTTTTTATACAAAGTTTTGTCACAGAAGCTTCAAAAAGGGCTCACTCGATTGGAAATTGAGAGGACTAGTGCCTTTTGTATAACTCGAAAGTGATTAGAGGGCAAATTCCCATCCCCCCCCCCACCCCTACACCCATCATTTCCCCAAACACTTGCAATCAAATTTTGAGATAGCGATTTTGTTCACCGCATTTGAAAGGTCTGGAAATTATGTCTTTGAGGATAACATATCCCCCCAGCCCTCAGGGCAAGGGTTATAAGTTTTGCCCTGGGGGCATATAAGATTTTATTGAAAGTTTTGTCGTAGAAACTTCAAAAGGGCTCATTTGATTGGAAATTGAAAGAAATAGGGCCATTTTTAATAGTTGAAAGTGATTGGAGAGCGAATACCGCCCCTCTCACGCCCACCATTTCCCCAAACACATCTAATCAAAATTTTGAGATAGCCATGTTGTTTAACGTAGTTTAAAGTTCTAGAAATTTGGTCTTAGAGGATGACAACAACCCTAACAGACTTTAGGGTAAGGGTTGTAATTTATGCACTGGGGGCATATAAGGTGTTTATAGAAAGCGTTGTCGTTTCCAAAAGGGCTCATTCGATTGGAAATTGAAAGGCCTAGTGCCCTTTTTAATAGTCGAAAGTGATTGGAAAGCTTGACATTTTTATAGTAAAGATCGAAGTGGGTATAATGTATTATTTGTTGTTGTTGTTGTTTAGACCAGGGCACTTCGTATCGAAGGAGTTGTCGTGGGAACTTCGAAAAGGGCTCATTCGATTGGAAATAGAAAGGGCTGATGCCCTTTTTAATAGTCGAAAGTGATTTGAAGGCAACTAATCCTCCTTCCACTCTCACCCTCCCATTTATCCATTATGTTCAAAAACTAAATGTTGCCTTAAGATTAAATAAAAATGCACTGTGATAATGCTAATTCCCAATAAGGCACCTCAGCAGTATCCCAAGACCGACTGAGGGTGTTATGTTCAAACTTTCGGGGCTACTTCTGCTCTTAAAATTTAACCAAATCAAAATAGCGTAAGTGTATCCAAGCTATCAAAGAAAGTAAACAGATTTTTTTTGCAAATGGTATCAAGTTTTCCATTTCAGGTCAACGAGAGGAGGTATGAAACTAAATTAAACAGTACTATTTGTATCCAGATTTTTAAAAGGGTGTATGTTGTTAAAATTGCTGAAAAATTTTTTCCAGCATACAAATAGCAACCCAACTATAAAATCTTAAAAAACGAAAAGATTTAAAGTATTATTTTCTTTTTCCCTGAAAAGACTATGTTAATATAAAACGAACAGAAATTAATTTAAAAAACTTTTTCCACAAAATAAGCTTTTCAAAGAAAATTAAAGAACTCCATTAAACAAAAAATGAGCAAAAATAAAATCAAATAATCTACCAAGCGTGAAACTACCACAAATCAGCATCGATAAATAAATGAAACCGAAAACGAACAGAAATTATAATTATTAACCGAGTCAAACTCATAACGAGCAGAAATTAACATAAGTTGGGCGCAAAACCCCAATGCCTTCCCAAGGTCAGAACAAAATTTGCACTTTACTGAAAAAATACAAATGAATGTGCATTGTCAGTTTAATATACATATACTGATATTTAGTAATCAAAATGTTAATATTATTTTATTTGTGAAAGTTATAAAAGTAAAAACATTTATATTTTTTCAGTAAAGTGCAAACTTTGTTCTGGCCTTGGGAAGGCATAGAGGTTTTAAAAATAATAATAATAACAATATATTGCGAAAACTGGCTTGCACCTATGGTTTTGCGCCCAACTAATGTTAATTTCTGCTCATTTTGAGTTTGACTCGGTTAATTATTGTAATTTCTGTTTGTTTTGGGTTTCATTTATTTATCGATGCTGATTTGTGGTAGTTTCACGCTTGGTAGATTATTTGACTTTATTTTTGCTCATTTTTTGTTGAATGGAGTTCTTTACTTTTCTTTGAAAAACTTATTTTGTGGAAGAAGTTTTTTAAATTAATGTCAATATAAAACGAACAGAAACTAATTAAAAAAAACTTTTTCCACAAAATAAGTTTTTCAAAAAAAAAGTAAAGAACTCCATTAAACCAAACATGAGCAAAAAAAAAACTCAAATAATCTACCAAGCATACAACTAGCGCAAATCAGTATCAATGAATAAATGAAACCCAAAACAAAGAGACATTAAAATAAATAACAGAGTCAAACTCAAAATGAGCAGAAAATAATATGACTAGGGTTCTAGACCCCTATGCTTTCTAAAAACCAGAATATAATTTGTACTTTACTGAAAAAATCTTTTTAAATTTTTTCATTTTAAAGCTTAAAGAAGTCAAAAATAATTATTATTTTAAGGAATAAATATCAGCATATGTATATCAAACTGACCATGCACATTTTTTCGCTAATTTAATTTGAATTTTTTTTTAATATAGCAGTAAAAATCAAGGTACCAAAGAGGAAAAGACATTGTAATGTTCGTGATAGATGGTATATTACCATTTTGTAACCATATATTTGGTTCCATGCTTGTGAATTTCTTTGCAAGTGGTCCCTGTGGAGACATTAACTTCTCCTGCAATACTAAGCATATATAATGTCATTTGAAGACATGAAAAATAAAGTTAAAAAATTTCCATGTTCCAAAAAACCAAGTCCAAAAAAATGTCACTACAAACATTGTTTTTCTAAAATCACGACTATCATATTTATACCATTTTCATTTCGTATTTCGAAAATATCACAAGTTAATTAACTTTGTTATAAGTATATGCAATGTCATTTTAAGATATGGAAAAAAAGTTTTAAAAACTTCCAAGTTCCAAATAAACTAAGTCCCAAAAAAACTTTCAATAAAAATATTATTTTTCTAAAGGAAATAAATCAAGGCTTTGTTATGAGATCTTTGGACTGTATTAGAACAAATGGATATATTAAATTTTCTATCAGATGTATTTGGAGGATACAGACCATAAGGGAAAAGGGGGTTAGCTGCTCTCCGATCACTTAGACTCTTAAAAAGGGTACTAGAACTTCTGATTTGTAATCCAAGAACCCCCTCCGAAGTTTGTAATACCACACTTTCCATAAGAACCTTATATGCCCCCGTAGAATAGCTTACAACCCTTGTCCTGAGGAAAACGGGGGGGGGGTTCTCATCTTCAATGAAATAGTCACTGGACCTTTCAACTACGCTGAACGAATTGGCTATCTAAAAATTTTGATTGGATGTATTCGGAGAAATGATGGGCGTAGGCAGGGGGGGGGGATTTGGTCACCCTCAAATCACTTTTGACTCAAATCTCTTTCACAATCATAATTTAAATTTTTCCCCTGTCTTTATCATCATTCCTAACGAGATAATTAATACGAGGTAATTGATGATTTTGCAGAGGCCCAAGTGAGAAAAGGTAGATTTATCTAAATGGATTTTTTTTTTAACTATACAGATTTCATTAAAATTTGGCCCGAAAAAATTTGAAAGACAGGGGGGGGCACTAATCAAGATTTTGCCCTGGGCACAAGAGGGGCTAGAGCCACCACTGCCGCTACTATAAAAGTCCAAAACATTGGTGTGACTGATTTGGGGTTGTTGGATATTAGTGACACAGAAGAGAGAGAATCCCCAAAAATAAATAAAATATAAAGTTACATTCTTTCGATTATAGTATACGATCACATTGCCTATACGTTAAATGTTTTTTTTTAAATTCAAGCAGTAAATTCAGGGCTTTTATTTCAAAAATAGTAAGTCTATTAAAAACAGTGCTGGGAAACTTGGCACACATTTGGGACAGAAACAAATAAACAAATCTTTCCAGTAATTCTAGTACAACAATTTGAAATTAAAAGAGGCAGTATTTAAGACTAGTATCCGTCAACATCTCCACCTTTACGAAAATCGGAGTTTGCATATATAAGGTCATTTTCTTTTGAAATTCCAACGACAACTGAACCCCAACCAAGAAACTGAGTTACGTTGTGACCAAAAGTCTCTAACTCATCAACGAAATACTAAAAAAAAAAAAAAAAAAAAAAAAAATTAAAAAAAAAAGCATAGATTCTAAAAGCATAATAATGCATTAATAAAAAAAAATAAAATTAAACAGAAAATATAAAAAAGATATTGGCATGATATTGCCAAAATATACACAAATTTTATATATAAAATATAAAAAAAAAAACATAAAAAGGCATAAATAAAAGGTGCTTGAAATTTTGTCTAGCACATAATACCTATTGGGTAAGTACTTGGGTATTAATACGTATTGGGTACTTATTGGGTACCCAATAAGTACCCAATTAGCTTTAAGACTAATAAATTATTTGATCACGTCTAGTACATAATACGTATTGGGTAAGTACTTGGGTATTAATACGTATTGGGTACTTATTGGGTACCCAATAAGCACCCAATTAGCTTTAAGGTTAATAAATTATTTGATCACGTCTAGTACATAATACGTATTGGGTAAGTACTTGGGTATTAATACGTATTGGGTACTTATTGGGTACCCAATAAGTACCCAATTAGCTTTAAGACTAATAAATTATTTGATCACGTCTAGTATATAATACGTATTGGGTAAGTACTTGGGTATTAATACGTATTGGGTACTTATTGGGTACCCAATTAGCTTTAAGGTTAATAAATTATTTGATCACGTCTAGTACATAATACGTATTGGGTAAGTACTTGGGTATTAATACGTATTGGGTACTTATTGGGTACCCAATAAGTACCCAATTAGCTTTAAGACTAATAAATTATTTGATCACGTCTAGTATATAATACGTATTGGGTAAGTACTTGGGTATTAATACGTATTGGGTACTTATTGGGTACCCAATTAGCTTTAAGGTTAATAAATTATTTGATCACGTCTAGTACATAATACGTATTGGGTAAGTACTTGGGTATTAATACGTATTGGGTACTTATTGGGTACCCAATAAGTACCCAATTAGCTTTAAGACTAATAAATTATTTGATCACGTCTAGTATATAATACGTATTGGGTAAGTACTTGGGTATTAATACGTATTGGGTACTTATTGGGTACCCAATTAGCTTTAAGGTTAATAAATTATTTGATCACGTCTAGTATATAATACGTATTGGGTAAGTACTTGGGTATTAATACGTATTGGGTACTTATTGGGTACCCAATTAGCTTTAAGGTTAATAAATTATTTGATAACCAAAGTTTATGGTGTCAGTAAAGACTAAATCGATATCATTTCCAAGCACATGATGTATAGTCATTAGGGATGCATAATCTCCCTTTCTTTGAGTTTGTTAGTCTCCATTAACGGTAAGTTTAGATTTTAATTTATATAAGTGTTAAATGGTATAATTCACAGTTAAATTTGTGATGTTTGAAAAGTAAAATTATAAAAAAGCTGACTGCTATTCACTGCGCTACAATAACTGGTCAAGTCTTTGACAAAATATATTATAAAGGCTGGTTTTAAAACTAAAAGAGTGTGGGGTATCTGCAAGTAGTATATCATTTTCGTCTTTTTTGAAACCAGATGATATTCATCTTATCTTATCTATTATTGATATTCATCTTATCTTCTTGAAGGTTGTTTGATTTCCAAAGTCCTTTTATACCAGGAAAGAAAAAATATGGTTAGAATCTCTGCAGATACGGCATGTTTGTTAGGATATAAAAAGTTCTGCCGTTTTATTCTTTTTTTTTGCCCCAATTGTATAGTTCAGAAAGTCAATAGACATAAATGTTGAACGGTTATTTCTTAGACTTAATCTGTAAACTTATTTCTGTTTTGGCAATAAAAGGAAAACTTAATAATGCCAATCTTTTCTTCTATTGTTTATTAGATTAATTAAGCCATGGCCTTACTTAAGGGAGAGGAGGGGGCCAATGAAATAATCACGTTAAAATTTGTCTCATATGGAACTTTTGGGAGTCATTGCTTTGGCATGCTAAAGGGGGGTTGTTGGTTCAGTTTGGGGAAATAGACACGGTATTTACCAAGAATTTGTACTGTCAAACAGTGGCGTAATTTCATATAATCCTGGGGGAGTGGGGCAAAGTTGGAGCCAATTTTCCCAAATCAAGTGAAAATGACAGTGGAAAGTTAAAAATGAGTCATATAGTACCATAAGGAGAAAAAAATACTCAAGAAATCTGACCCGTTTCTGTGGAACCCTGAATTATGCAGGCTTTTATTAGTTTTGACAAAATTTTCAGAGAAACTAAGTTTGAGCTGGGGGGTGGGGGTGGGGGGGTAAAAGGGGTCTGGGGGGATGCAAATTGAGGTCTGGGTGGGGCAGTTACATCCCTGCCCTTGTCAAATTATACTCTTGCTGTGAAACATGGAACATAACGTAGGAAAGGTCATAAGAATACCAGCGCTGTGGCATGCTGTCTTTGGGTATCAAGTTTCTTAACGACAACCCTTTATTTCACCCTGCTCAGGCAACTTGTAACCTTCAGATAACCTTCAGGGACAGTTCAAATGGTATACATTTTATCATCCAATTTAGGGTTTGGTACCCGGCGATTGTCATCTCATCTTATGCAAGAAGATGTGACTTGAGGCTGACTCTGGTTCAGTACTAAACTTGGCCACGGGATACGCTTAATAGTGACTAAAATTTACTACAACTTTTTTTACAAAGTTAAGTAGGGCAAGTTCTTTTATAGTTCAGGTTTTGAGACCACATTTCCTTTACATGACCTACGACGGAAAAAGAAGAAAGCAAAACTAAACGAGGGTAATTTTCAGGCAATGAATAAAGCAAGAGACAAATCAGATATTTAAAAAAAAAATTTTTTCTAAGTCTTTAGTGCAAAAGTACTAACAAGAGCAAAAACGACATTTCTTATGTATTGAAGAGAGCTTAGTAGAAGAATTTACCAAAATATCTTATTTCTCTTTTCTTTTTATTCACAAGCTGAAAATTACCTTAGTTTTATTTTCATTCTTTTAAATTTTTTTTGTTCTTCGGTTTTATCATAAGTCACATTATATATAAGAACGCTAAAGAGCATATTTCATTCGTAACAACCTTTCTTAATCACGCACAACTACTAAAAGTGAGCACAAATTAAAAGTTTGAAAAAGACAAAAGACTTTTTTTTTAATTATAACGATCGCCCTGAATCACGCAAAACTACGCAAAGCTAGAAGGTATTCTAACTTTTTCTCCTCGCTGAACATCCCTGCTGAATACTCTTCTTGCTGAAAATTTCCCTGACAATTCCCCTGGAAAATTCTCTTTACTTTCTGATTGTTTTTCGAATCATGCCGGAAATTACTCCCCCCCCGTGAAAAATCCCTAGAACAGAGTTAGAAGAGTGAGAGAGTCACCCACTAGCCCACTACTGGCTGGTCATCAGTGGCAATTGGTACTTGATCATCAGAGTTGTCACTATCAAGAGAGCTACATTTTCCCACTTTGGATTGCTCCTCAAAGGATTATTTCTTGTGCAACGGTCAGCACTTCGCACATCCATGAGGGTTGAACAACAACCCGCACACAAGTTTGGCAGCACAGTTTGTATCTGCTACTGTTAGGTCTACCATGAGAAGATTTTCATCACTATGCCTTAGCAGGGGATAGTGAAATAAAATAGATTACCGGAGTGAATCCAGATTCATATTGCAGGTTCATCGGAAATATCTGATGATGAATACGTTTTGCATCAATAGCAGATTTGATATCATCACCAAACCAAAGATTTCTTAATAATACCTAAAAATAAAATAAGCTGTCAATTTTAATAGTTAAACCAATGATCAATGAACAAAAATCAGAGGAAAACATTTATCATAAAAAAAAAAACACTAGAAACCCTCAACGAATATGAACAAAAATGGAAGGGGTAAAGGAGGGGAGGACAAATATGGTTCAGGTCTATTCTTAAGATATATCTCTCTGTGTTCTACGTCCCTAAATAAAATGACGATTTAAAGTTTTAAGAAAAATTCAAAATTTCCAGTATTTGAATTTATTAAAGAAAATTCTAATATTAAGGGTGATAAAAGAGAGTGTGGTAATTATCGAGGCATTAGTCTGGTCTCTGTAGGTAGCAAATTGCTTAGTAATATGATACTTTTTAGACTGAGAGATACCGTAGACAAAGTTTTAAGAGAAGAGCAGTGCGGTTTTAGAAAAGGTAGAGGATGTGTTGACCAAATTTTCACTCTTAGGCTAATAATTGAGAAGTGCCTAAGTTTTCAAACACCTTTGGTCCTCAGTTTTATAGATTATGAGCAAGCGTTCAATTCTGTTGATAGAGGAGCTTTAGTAAAGGTTTTATCCTTGTATGGTATACCAGACAAATACATTAAAGTGATTAGTGCTATGTACGAGAATAACACTGCAGCGGTTAAGGTAGGAAATGAGGTTAGCAGCTGGTTTTGTATTAAATCAGGAGTTAAGCAGGGTTGTGTTCTATCCCCCTTTATATGGATTATTTTGATGGACTTTGTTTTAAGGAGCACAGGAAAGGCAATGGGAGACCACGGAATCAAATGGGGAGGAAAAAGTCACACGGACTTGGATTATGCTGATGATTTAAGCATCCTAGATGAAAGTGTGAGCAAAATGAATGAAGTTTTAGAGGTTTTGCGAGTTCAGGGTGCTAGTATTGGTTTGAAAATTAATGTTAGGAAGAATAAGTCACTAAGGTTAGGAATAAGTGAAGATGAAAAGGTGACGTTGGGTAATGAAAAGACTGATCAGGTGGGCAGCTTCACTTACGTTGGTAGTATTATTAGTAAAGATGGTGGGAGCAGTGAAGATGTTAAAAATAGAATAGCCAAGGCTCAGGGTGTTTTTTCACAGTTAAAAAAAGTCTGGAAGAATAGGAAGATAAGTCTGCAAACCAAGATTAGAATATTATAAGCTACAGTGATGACAGTGGTCAAATATGGCTCTGAAGCATGGACGCTCCGAAAAGCGGATGAAGATTTGCTAGATGTTTTCCAGAGAAATTGCTTAAGGATTGTTCTGGGTACCCGGCTGACTGACCGTATTTCAAACAATAGGCTATACGAAAAATGTGGTTCAATACCGCTTTCTAGGTCTACAAATAAAGAAAGGTTGAAGTGGTTAGGGCATGTTGTGCGGATGAAGGATGACAGATTGCCGAAGATTGTTCTTTTCGGCCAACCATCTAGGGCTAAACGGAAAGCAGGTCGTCCCCGTCTGGGGTGGGAGGACGTCATAAAGAAAGATTTAAAGGAAATGGGAACTTCGTGGGCGGGTGTAAAAAGAGAGGCTTTGAATAGATTGGGGTGGAGGAGGAGCGTGCGTAGCTGTGTTGGCCTCAGGCGGCTTGGTGCTGCGATGAGTTGTTAGTAGTAGTAGTAGTTTAAAATTTAGTTCAAAGTTATTTAGTGATTGGTTACGAAATGATTAAAAGAAAAGATTGCCAAGACTTGAAGAAGTTTTGATAACATTCTTATACTTTTACTAGGGTGTATGAAAATATCCAGACAAAATCTCTTCAATATTGTAGAAACAAGTAATGATTGAAACTTTCAAATATTCCTGAAGGTATTTTACACGCAGTTCTACTACTTTCTTTAAAATATCATAGTACACTTGTCCAAGACGCGTTTGCTTACCCTGCTTCTTTTAATTGATTAGATAAAAAAACAAGTTGTCTTAACTGAAAGCAAGGAGCGACATTAAAACTTAAAACGAACAGAAATTATTCCGTATATGAAAGGGGCTGCCCCCTCCTCAACCCCTCACTCTTTGCGCTAAAGTTGTTTCATTGTTTTAAAAAACAAAGTTCTGAGACAGAGCATAACTTTAATGTAAAGAGCGAGGGGTTGAGAAGGGGTCAGTCCCTTTCACATATGGAATAATTTCTGATCGTTTTAACTTTTAATGTCGCTCCTTGCTTTCAGGTAAAAAAAACTTGTTTCTATATTTAATTTTTTAACGTTTTTGAGTTAATGCAGCTTTTATTTTGGCTCACCGTACGTGAATAATTAAAAAGAAATTTGCACATTAATTTTACTTTTTTTTTTGCTAAATTGCCTTCTCGAAATTTTGTTCAGACGTAACTTACGAATTAACTTACGTTACGAAGTTCTATATTCGTGTATTTTTATTACGTATATTAGGGGGTTCGCCCCTTAGTCAATACCTCGCTCTTTACGCTAAGTTCAAATTTGTTCCAATTCTTTAAGAATGACCCCTTAATCACAAAAGGCCGTTAATTAGAATCAATAGCTCTGATGAAAGTACAAAAAAAAGCTTTAGCGTATAGAGCGAGGTAATGAGTAGGTCTGGTCTCTGTAGGTAGTAAATTACTTAGTAGTATGATACTTTTTAGACTGAGAGATGCCGTAGACAAAGTTTTAAGAGAAGAGCAGTGCGGTTTTAGAAAAGGTAGAGGAGGTGTCGACCAAATTTTCACTCTTAGGCTGATAATTGAGAAGTGCCTGAGTTTTCAAACACCTTTGGTCCTCAGTTTTATAGATTATGAGCAAGCGTTCGACTCTGTTGATAGAAGAGCTTTAGTAAAGGTTTTATCCTTGTACGGTATACGAGACAAATACATTAAAGTGATTAGTGCTATGCACGAGAATAACACTGCTGTGGTTAAGGTAGGAAATGAGGTTAGCAGCTGGTTTTGTATTAAATCAGGAGTTAAGCAGGGTTGTGTTGCTTAACTCCTCCCTTGTATGGATTATTTTGATGGACTTTGTTTTAAGGAGCACAGGAAAGGCAATGGGAGACCACGGAATCCAATGGGGAGGAAAAAGTCTCCTGGAATTAGATTATGCTGATGATTTAAGCACCCTAGATGAAAGTGTGAGCAAAATGAATGAAGTTTTAGAGGTTTTTCGAGTTCAGGGTGCTAGAATTGGTTTGAAAATTAATGTTAGGAAGACTAAGTCACTAAGGCTAGGAATAAGTGAAGATGAAAAGGTGACGTTGGGTAATGAAAAGATTAATCAGGTGGGTAGCTTCACTTACCTTGGTAGTATTATTAGTAAAGATGGTGGGAGCAGTGAACATGTTAAATATAGAATAGCCAAGGCTCAGGGTGTTTTTTCACAGTTAAAAAAAGTCTGACAGAATAGGAAGATAAGTCTGCAAACCAAGATCAAAATATTAGAAGCTACAGTGATGACAGTGGTCAAATATGGCTCTGAAGCATGGACGCTCCGAAAACCGGATGAAGATTTGCTAGATGTTTTCCAGAGAAATTGCTTAAGGATTTTTCTGGGCACCTGGCTGACTGACCGTACTTCAAACAATAGGCTATACGAAAAATGTGGTTCAATACCGCTCTCTAGGGCTTTAATGAAAGAAAGGTTGAGGTGGCTAGGGCACGTTGTGCGGATGAAGGATGACAGATTGCCGAAGATTGTTCTTTTCGGCCAACCATCTAGGGCTAAACGGAAAGCAGGTCGTCCCAATCTGTGGTGGGAGGACGTCACAAAGAAAGATTTAAAGGAAATGGGAACTTCGTGGGTGGGTGTAAAAAGGGAGGCTTTGAATAGATTGGGGCGGAGGAGGAGCGTGCGTAGCTGTGTTGGCCTCAGGCGGCTTGGTGCTGCAGTGAGTTGTTAGTAGTAGTAGTAATGAGTAGGGGGCGAACCCAACCATGTGCGTATTAATTTCTGTTCGTTGTAAATTTTGATAATCCGGCGCCCCCTACGTAGCAATCTCCCTTCCCCCATGTAAAGATCCTCCCACGTAACACCCGAACCACCCCACCCCCAACTAACAAAAAAAATCCCCCCTGAAAATTTCCGTATATTTCCTAACAACCAATAGTATAGAATATGTAAACATTGGGCAAAGTTCATAACGTGCAGACCTTCCCCCGGGGACTGTGGGGATTAAGTCATCCTCAAAGACATAGTTATTGTATATTTTGACCATGTTGAATAAAAGGGCTATCTCAAAATTTTGATTCGATCACTTTGGGAAAAAAGGAGCGTGGGAGGGGGCCTAGTTGCCCTCCATTTTTTTGGACACTTAAAAAGGGCACTAAAACTTTTAGTTTCCGTTCCAATGAGCCCTCCAGCGATGTTCTAGGACCAATGGGTCGATACGATCAACCCTAGAAAAAAAACAAACAAACAAACACGCATCCGTGATCTTTCTCCTGGCAAAAAAAAAAAAACACAAAATTCCACATTTTTGCAGATATGAGCTTAAAACTTCTATAGTAGGGTTCTCTGATACGCTGAATCTGATGGTGTGATTTTCAATTCAATTCTATGACTTTTAGGGGGTGTTTCCTCTTTTTTCCAAAATAAGGCAAATTTTCTCAGGCGCGTAACTTTTGATCGGTAAGAGTAAACTTGATGAAACTTATACATTTGAAATCAGCATAAAAATATGATTCTTTTGATGTATCTACTGGTATCAAAATTCCGTTTTTTAGAGATTCGGTTACTATTGAGCTGGGTCACTCCTTACTTACAATTCGTTACCACGAACTGTTTGATAAGTAATAGTTAATAGATACAATAGATAATAATAGATGATAATAATTAAATAGTAAAAAAGGAAATTAAGTAAATAGTTAAATAATTTAAAGTAAAAATTAAGATAATTAAAATAAATATAATCAAAAGTAAAAAAAAAATAATAACAAAATAGATGATAATAAGATATAATATAATTAATATATAATAGATGGGGTAGAAGTATGCACCGATTCTTGAAGTAAGTTTTCTTTTCGAAGCAAGAAAAAAAAACTGAAACTCCCATGAAATATAAGCGTGCTTGCCAATAAACACGGTAGTATGTTACTTCCACTTTTTATTTTTAACATTCGCAAACAAATTAAACCAACACTTTCCTGCTGGAGAAAAACTTATAAGAGCTTGCGGTGCGCAAAAGAAGATGCAGCTACTTACCAATTAATTCAAAAAATTATGTATAGTATTATAAATAAGGCAAAACAAATATTTTATAACCTATAAACTAAAACAATGAATTAAAAATGACTGAGTCAAAAATAATAATACTACTAATACTAATACCGCTACTACTAACAACTCACCATAGCACCAAGCCGCTTAGGCCAACACAGCTACGTACGCTCCTCCTCCATCCTAATCTATTCAAAGCCTTCCTCTTTAAACCCTCCCAGGATGTTCCCATTTGCCTTAAATCTTTCTTTATAACATCCTTCCACCCGTACCACAGACAACCTGCTTCCCAATTAGCCCTAGATGGTTGGCCACAATGGACAATCTTCAGCAATCAGCCATCCTTCATCTACAGAGCATACCCTAGCCATCTCAATCATTCTCTCATTACAGCACTAGAAAGTGGGATTGAACAACACTTTTCACACAGTCTTCCGTTTGAAATACGATTAGTCAGTCGGGTACCCAAACAATCCGTAGGAAATTTCTGGAAAACATCTAGCGAATCTTCGTCCGTTTTTCAGAGCGCCCATGCTTCAGAACCATACTTGACCACTGTCATAACTGTGGCTTCCAATATTCTAATCTTGGTTCGCAGACTTATCTTCCCATTCTTCCAAACATTTTACAACTGTGAAAAAACACCCTGAGCCTTGGTTATTTTTATTTCACTGCTCCCACTGTCTTTTCTATTAATACTACCAAGCCAAGTGAAGCTGTTAACTTGATCAATCTTTTCTTTACCTTAAATAAGAGTAAATATGAGTGAAGATAATAACAAATCTGACATCTATTACTCATCAACCTACTAAAATTCTCAAATTTACTTTTTCTAATTTGTGTTTACGGTTTGTGAAATTTATTTCATGAAGGTATTTAAAGGCTTTTCCACACTTGCATAAAACAAGAGGGTTACTTATCATTCCAAAAAACAAAACAATAAGGACTTAATAATAGAAAAATCAATGGGTAAAGCACCATTAGTAGCACATGTCACGACACATAGATGTTTTGACAAACTTTACTGTATTAGGTCACAAATGAACGAATTTGAAAAAGCATAGTAAGTGAAACAGTTAGGGTTAGCTATCCAAAACAAGCCTTACAGTTAATTTTCAAAAGATATTATTTTTGTCTTTAAGATTTAGATGATTAACGTAAAAGATGTATAGTTAGCTATTTCGGGCGATCTCCCTGTACCTTTTCTTTAAGGGTAAAATACACTTATGCTATAAGAACCCACCATTTACCTTGCAAAATTTAATTCCCCTACTGAGATATAGGCACCATGAAGGTACCAACAAATATAGATAATAGTTTACATTCTAGCCAATAGCTGTTTGAGCAACTCGGGCTCCCCAATATCATCTTACCAATGTTTGGATATTAGTTATAGAAGGTCTTTGGCTGCACATTTTTTCATAATAACATAAGAAATTATACTTTTTAGACACAAACTCATTCTCACTCGCAAAAATGTTTTATTTGAAATTTTGTTTTATGTTTGACGCTTTTCTAGAAACAATGTTTTTTTCAATTTTCAATCCCATAAAAAAAATCCCATCATAAAACACAAATACCATTAAAAAAACATCTCCATGTCTTTTTTCTTTCTTTTTTGTGTGGGGGGGGGGTAGAACACACATCATACTATATAGAATTTCCGTTTGCTTTTGAACACAAAAATCATTAAGATATACTTTCGTTTGTAGACCGATTAGTATACCCTACCAAGATGACCACAGCATGAAGGAAGATTCAAGCGATAAGCAAATCATGATTTCTTTGATTTCAAATTAGATAATCAAGTACATCCTACTCGCTGATAACCTAAGTTAATTGGGTCTCTCAAGATAGTTTTGCAGAAATTTGAGCTGCAGCACTATAATGTCTTTGGCTACGCCTTGCGCCTTTATTCATCCTTAAATAGCAAAAAATAAAAGACTGGCATATTTTTGACTTCACCCCATTCACCTCAATCACAAGATGTTTCATTTCAGAAATTTTATTATTTTTAACACTCTTATATCAAAGAAACATTGTTTTTATTTTTAATCTTGCCTCCTCCTCTATATTTTTTCGAGCCTTACCTTCAAGAATAGTTTCTGCTGATTCTTGAGTGTTTTACTCAAAGGATTTAGAAAGCTAATTAAATTTACGAATTTTAGGAATCTCTAAGTATCTATTTGTAGGTAGAATACACCTTAGGCCATAAAGCCCTATCGTTTTTGTAGGAAATCTCATAAAAAGATCATTAAAGCATCCTTTCATTTGCATACCAAGTCTGTATACCAATTTGTATGGAATACCGAGATGGTTCAGCGTGAAAAAAAGTTTCAAATTAATAACGCGCCATGACTTCTTGAGTTTTCAAAATAGCCGATCGTCTGCATCATACCCACGGACAATCCAAATAAATTTGGATTGTTTTTTTTTTTTTTTTTTTTTACCGAGGCTGAAAGTTCAGTAATATAAGGCCTTTTGCTGCACCCTGAATATATAATAAAATAGAGAAAAACAGGTGCATTTACGGCTTTCCATAAACATTAGAAAAATTGTGGTGCTACCATTTCGGCGAACCGTCACAAGCACGAAACGTCATAACATTGAGCCGTCAGAACCTCGAACCGTCATAATATCTAAAAAAAAAATGATAATTTTTGTATAATAGTAATAAGTATATAATAATTTAGAAACAATTTTCGGATATATATTTGTACATCAGGGGGGTGGGGGTAAAGCAAAGCATATAATAAATACGTAACCTATCCTAGGTACCTTTTCCCCCATAAACCCCCAAAAAGTACAGTTTTAAAATTTTCAATGTTATGACCGTTCGAGGTTCTGACAGATTTTTTTGTCGATGTTATGACGGATTTTGTACTGCTCCTGACGTTCGTGCTCCTGACGGTTCGATGTTGTGACGCCTTCCCAGAAAAATTATGGTACATTACTTACGTATGCCGTGGCAGAGGTGATCTTAGTACCGCCAGCAGCGCCAACTACTAGTCGAACTTGATCATCCTTAACTACAATAGTAGGTACCATTGAAGACAAGGGTCTTTTCCCTGGTTTTATAAAGTTAGCTTCTGATGGGGGGATACCAAAGGCATTTGTAATATTTGGTGCAGAGAAATCGTCCATCTCATCATTCAAAATTATACCTGTAGACTCTGAGATATAGCCGGCACCAAAACTGAAAGAGAAAAAAAGAGAGTATAAGGAGAAGGTAAGAAGGAAAGTGATAGAAAGTGAGTCTTAAGTACTTTAACATTTGCTTAACAGGACTTAATTCCCAGAAGCAATCATTTTTTTTTTATACTTACATTGCCGGATCAAATATTAGCCAAAAAATTCAAGTATTGATCCAAACAGGACGAAAACAGGGTTAATAATCCACCAGGGAACAACTTAGTTGTGGTCATGAGTGCAGGGAGTCTTAGGTCAACCCCTCCCAACAGGGGCGTCCCAGGGGGTTGGCCCCCCCCCTTCAATATTTTTGGTATTTGGTAAAATTTTCACCGAAGGTAGTATTTTTGCAGAAACAGGCATCGTGGCAAAGTCACGATGCCTGTTTCTAATCTTTCTTTTCCGTCTATTTCCATATAGCATGATTTAACGTATGTATTTGATTCCCATTCGCTACCCAATTTCTGCAGATTCAGCAGTTTTATCACACTAGTTCCGCCTATTTGAAAATTTGATGATTTAACGTGTTCATTTGCTTCCCATTCATTATCGAATTCGATGAATTCGGTAGTTGTATCATAGTAGTTCAACTCATTTGCAATTTTGGTAATTTGACAGGTTCATTTGGCTTCCTTACGTTACCGATTTTCACGGATTCGGTAGTTCTATCGAACTAGTCCCACCTATTAATAAATTCGTTGATTTAAGGTGTTCATTTGGTTTTCTTTCGCTACTATAGAACGAATTTGGTAAATTTGTTGGTTCTATCGCGCTAGTTCCGCTTATTTGTAAATCGGGTAATTTGACATGTTCATTACGATCTATTCGACTCCTATTGCAATTCATTAAACATTCGCAAATTTTGTTGTTACAAAAAGTTTCTAAATTGCCTACAGACAATTTAAAAACAACCAAATTCGGTTGTTCTACTTGTCCTGGTCTGTCAATAAATTTGCCAAAGCTTTTTCTTGGCTCCTATTTTGATCCGTAACCAAACTTGTAGAATTCGAGCATTAAGCCCATCCTGGTATTGAATTACATTGGTTTAGTACTTCCCTTTACAAGATTCGATAATTTCAGCTGGTTCACATTCATTACTTAATTGTATAGTTTGGTTATTAGTCAGAAATCCAACTGAGAAGGTTAACGGAGAATTGCAGACGAATAGATAAAATGGCAGAGAATTCAAAATGCAATATTACGAAAAAACAAGAATTCGAAAAAATTAAAATCTTGCATTTTGCAAAGAATCTTCAACCAATTAAGCAATTGATTTTTCATGAAAGTCATTAGGCTATGGAGCAAGAGACCTTCTGTGTGTTTTCCCTTCCTAGTTTTTAAGAAGAAACAAATAAGTCAATCATACTGAGCTTGAGACTATCCAACCAGAAGTCCTTATTTTTAAGTCATTTTATTTTTGTAAACACACATGACCAGATATTTTGAGGCTTGTGTTTCTCTGTTAACTTAGGAGGGAAGTATAAGTTTGTCCAGAAATTCAAAATAAGATTAGGTAATTGTCTGTTAAACGGAACAAACTCAAGAATTACGCTGTGTAAGATCTGACAGAAACCGGTTTGCCTCTCTGGGATCGCTTATAATTTGCTTATTTTGAGTGAGAACAACTACGATGTATGTGTATTTTTATTAAATATTTAAAATATAAAGGTGGTTAGGGGTTAGATATTTAAAATAATCCGTTCTGCGCGGTCTGCTTTCCTTAATTTTCTGACATAGCTTCCATAATTTTGTTTCTGAAGTATTATAATAGTATTATAATAGTTTCTAATAGTATTATAATAGTATTATAATGAAGTATTATAATAAACATTTATAATATTATAAATGTTTTGGTATGTTTCATAGGATTAACCTGAATTCATTTATTGGGTGTGTTCTGTTTAACAGATAAGTACCAATGATTTTTCACTCGACTTACAAACAACTTGTCAAATCGAGCGCTTTTTGATTTATTTTAAAAGAAAAACAATTCGAAAGCAACTTTACTTCGACTTGATGGCAATTTCTACCATTCTATATAATTATTATTTCATATCCCATTTAATCTGTTTTGTAAATTTTTCCACTCCCCTTTCGAAGATTCTTACAAGTTGGAGTTATCATCCCTTTATCTTACCCAATTTAGGTGTTAAGTGCCTTCGAAAACAAGAAAAAAAAATATTACACTGTATGTTTGTCAGTCAATCGGCCAGTTTGAGACGGGTTTGAAATAAAAGGTGAAGTAGGATTTTGTGCATAGTTAGATTTCTTCTGAGTAACGAACTCGTGGTTTTGTGAAATTAGCTTGGATGGTAGTTATTCTGTCATTTGATTTAAAATACTCAACCGTATGATCGTCAAACGCTGTGAATATGAAGCTAATATAAATAAAAGGCCCGTTTTTTGGCACTAAGATCTTACATCTAAGATCTTACATCTTTCTGCAAAGATTATCGTTTTTTAACTCATCTTTGTTCTAAGGTCTTACAGCTCACTGATGTTAGCAAAAAGTGTGAAGACCGCCAATGTTTTGCCATATAGAACAATGATGAGAGAACTTTGATGATCCACTCATCATTGTTCTCAGACCGCTGATCAGAGCAGAATGATGAAAGACGTTTGCACAAAAACGACCAAAGATGTAAGATCTTTGTTCAAAGATTTCACTTTTAAGCGTTTTCTGACAAAAGATGTAAGATCTTAGAACATTGATGAGTGAAAAAACGCCCCTAAAGACTAGTTCAAAGGTCATGTTCGTCGTATTCACAATGATCTTGAAGACGCATCGAAACATGTGACTGTGCCGTTGTTTAAAAACCCGTTTTCGGCGTCAAAGAAGCAAAAGCGATATGAAAATATTACGGTCACTATAGCTTTTGTCAGTGAAAGTATTTTTATGGCGATAACTGCCTCACCAATTCCTAAAGCCCTACCACTACCTGATGACGCCATAGTGAGTAGAGATGCCGCCTTACAATCATTATTTTCAGGCATGAAATCTCTTTTTATCGCAATATATATTGACCAGAATTTTTTTGTGGACGTCTTTAAAGGGGTTAAACAAGCCCGTCATTTCCAGTCGTGGGGTAGAGGGGCGGCATCTCGAACCCTTAGAATTAATTGACTTTAACTTCAGTATTTATTTTTGACACAACACCTTAAATTACTTACATATTTTTTTCCAAGAGCACACTGCCTTTCTTTCACGAACAAATAAACGTTCAAATGGGTATAAGTCCATTTATAAGACAGTGAAAACATATGCAAAAGCCTGGATATTTTGACCACATATACAGCGATCGTCATCAGCAGATATAATTCAGCATCAGCAGAGTATATCTGCTGATGAAGAACGCTGTATGTGTGATCGAAATATCAAAACTTTTGTATCTGTTTTCACTGTCTAATAAATAGACTTATCCCCAATTTGAACGTTTATTACTTCGGTTTTAAAGAACGCTAGATGACGTTGGTTGTTCTTTGTTTTGTTTTTCTAATATACGAACATGAGCTCTATCATCTGTTTTCCTTACTTATTAAAAGGACGATTCAACTCATCAAAACGGCAAAATCAGAACGATAAGAATAAAGATTTGAAACAAAAGTCTGTTTCATAGAATTCTTATCTCAGGCTCAAATTTTGAGACGAGGGAAATTGCGTTAAAGTAAGAAGTCACTATTCTAAATTGTAGTTGATTGAAAAGTTTTGTTCTGACACACATATGAATTTCGCTTCAAAAGCGGATTTTTGTCACCCGACGAAAAAAGAAGCTTTTTAAATGGCGAATATTAGATTCACTTCTGTACGAGATTTTTCCGGCCAGAAATATTTCGCTGAAAATATACATACTGTTTTTAAAAAGGTTTCTTTTTATCAAGAAACCTCATCGGATGACGACGAAAAGCAATTTTAGGAAAAAATATAATAAAATATTTTTATAGAAAAGGTGTTAAGAAGGTATTAGCTTAATTACCTAGGTATTAGCTTAGTTTCTGCAGGACGCAATTATTTAGTACTATGATTTTTCTTTGACTTAGAAATGGTGTACATAAGGCTTTAAGAGAAGATAAGTGAAGTAAGGGGAGAGGATGCTTCGACCAAACTTTCCATGGTTAGATTAACAATTGAAAAGTGTCTTAATCTTCAGACCCTTTTAGTACTCAGTTTTATAGATTATGAGCAGATGTTTGTTTCAACTGAAAGTGGAGCTTTAGTGAAGGTCCTATTCTTGTATGGTATTAAATAAAAAAACAGCTTTTTATTTAACTGAAAGTAAGGTGCAACATTAAAACTTAAAACGAAAAAAAATTATTCCGTATATGAAAAGAGCTGTCTACTCCTCAACGCCTTGCTAGTAGTGATATATCAATCTAAGAGAGCGGACAGGTGGGACATAACTGTGTCAATGAAAGGTAGCGGACAGTACCCCTTAATTGTGTCAATCTAAGGTAGTGGGCAGGTGGGACATTACTGTGTCAATCTAAGAGAGCGGGCAGGTGAGACATACTGTGTCAATCTAAGGTAGCGGGTAGGTAGGCCATTACTGTGTCAATGAAAGGTACAAGACAGGTAGACACATATCCCACCTTCCGACAAGACACATATTCCATCATTCCAACAAGATATTCCCCTCTACCATTCAACATGACAGTCCCCATACCTACAAACAAGACTTATACACGTATCATATAAAAAAACACCATGCCTATAAAGTCATATCTTCGGTTTTTTTTTATGTTGTAATTATAATCAGCTTACCATGAAAATTCGTGCTGTTCACAGTACAATGATTTTGTATTAAATTTCATGTTAATGATAGAGTCACGGCTGTTTTCATATACCGATGGTTGTTTTCCTGGTATGGTTATATGAAGTTGATGGTTACGAAATTCTGTCTGTTAAGCAATATGTTATGCGTGGTTTTTGTTTATTCTGAAAATGATAAAAAGTTGTATCATTGCGTAAACTAACTCAATTTGCGAAAAAAGGTATAGCATTTGCATAACTATGCAATGAATGATTTTAATTGGTGATTGAATAATAGGAGTGAAACAGAGCTAGATAACATTTTTAATTGAATTGTATGAAGGTGGTAAAAAGGGTTAAACTGCTTACCAGTTAAGGTAACTCCGAAGGGATTGCTAACTCATAGGCAATTTATTATAAATTTGGAATAGCATCGTTAGCATCAATCTATGGAAATAATTAACGATGACAAGATGACATTGTGACTTGACCTAGCTTCACTTCTCGGATGTGTTATGTATAATACACAAGTACCATTTGAACAGTGTTGTCAATATAAAATATGCTCTAACATTGTAGTATACTAAAAAGTTGATACTAATAGAGTTGTAGATGCCAAGAAAAGTATTTTAATAAAGAAATTCGGAACAATCTTTAGAAATCCTTAGAAATCAAGTAGTGAGACGATTATGAGTCTAGAGCATCTATCGTTGAGGGGGAGCCGGATTTTCAGGCATTCTTTAAATATCGGTCAAAAATTAAATCAAAAACAAGTTTCTTTTTTAAATTTAGAATAGGGGCAACATTAGACCCTAAGAAGAACAGAAATCATTATGTAGATGAGGAGGGTTGCCCCCTCCTCAAGAAATTTCCGGACCTTTCAACTACGGTGAAAAAAAATGGCTATCTCAAAATTTAAATTGAAAGTGTTTGGGGAAATGATGGGCGTGGGGGGATGGTCATTTGAACTCTGATCTCTTTCGAATAATAAAAAAGACAAAAGTCCTCTCAATTTCCAATCGAATGAGCCCTTTCGGAAGTTTCCATGACAACACTTTCTATAAAAACTTTATAAGCCCCAAGGGCGAATAAGGCTTTATAGTGTTTGGGGAAATGATGGGCACGGGGATGGTCATTTGCCCTCTGATCACTTTCGACTAATAAAAAAGGCACGAGTCCTCTCAATTTCCAATCGAATGAGCCGTGTTGGAAGTTTCTACGAAAACACTTTCTATAAAAACCTAATATGCCCCAAGTGCATAAGTTACAACCCTTTTCCTGAGGGCTGGGCGAGGGGTGGTTGTCATACTCAAAGACATAATTTTCGGACCCTTTAACTACGTTCAACAAAATGGTTATATCTAAATTTTGATCGGAAGTGTTAGGGGAAACGATGGACGTGGGGGGGATTCTCCCTCCAATTACTTTCAACTATTAAAAAGGGGAATTGCGCTCTCAATTTCCAATCGAATGAGCCCATTTTGAAGCTTATACGACAACGCTTTCTATAAAAACCTTATATGCCCTCAGGACATAACTTACAACCTTAGCCTCGAGGGCTGTGGGGGGGGGGTGTCATACTCAAAAACATTATTTCCAGACCCTTGAAACACCTTCAACAAAATTGGTATATCAAAATACTGGTCGGAAATGTTTGGGGAAATGATGGGCGTGGGGGGGGGGAATTCGCCTCCGATCACTTCTGACTATTAATAAGGGCACTAACCCTCTCAATTTCCAATTAAATGAGCCATTTTTGAAGTTTCTACGACAACGCTGTCTATTAAATCTTATATGCCCCCAGGGAATAACTTAAAACCCTTGCCCTGAAGGCTGTGAGGGGTTGTCATCCTCAAAGACTTAATTTCCAAGATTTTCAACTGCTTTGAACAAAATTGCTATCTCAAAATTTTGATTGGATGTGTCTGGGGAAATGGTGGGCGTAAGACGGGGGTTAGTTGTCCCCCCAATCACTTTCGACAATTAAAAAGATCACTAGCCCTTTCAATTTCCAATCAAATGAGCCCTTTTTGAAGTTTCTACTACAATGCTTTCTATAAAAACCTTATATGTCCCTAGGGCATAACTTACAACCCTTGCCCTGAGGGTTGTGGATCGGTTTTCATCCTTAAAGACTTGATTTCCAGAACTTTCAACTAGTTTTAACAAAATGGCTGTCTCAAAATTTTGATTGGATGGGTTTGGGGAAATGGTTGGTGTGAGAGGGGGATTAGTTGTCCTCCAATCATTTCCGAATGCAAGAAACGGCACTAGCCCTTTCAATTTCCAGTCGATGAGCTTTTTTTGAAGTTTCTATAACAACACTTTCTATATGAACCTTATATGCCCTCAGGGCATACCTTAGAACCCTTGACCTGAGGGCTCTGGGGAGGGGGGTATCATCCTTAAAGAGATAATTTCGTGATCTTTAAACAACGTTGAACAAGATGGCTATCTCAAAATTTTGATTGGATGTGTTCGGGGAAATGGTGGGCGTGGAAGGAATGTTAGTTGCCTTCCAAATACTTTCGACTATTAAAAAGCGCACAAGCCCTTCCAATTTCCAATCAAATGAGCCCTTTTCGAAGTTTCTACGACAACTCCTTCGATACAAAGTGCCCTGATCAAAAAGAAAAAAAAAAAAACAATAATAAATAATATGTTGTGCCAATATCGTCCTTTACTTAGGCAGCGCAATTGCGCTGCCTATGATTCTTCACTATAACAGCAAGATTTTGAAAAAATAGCTTACTAAAGATTAATTGTTGCTGTAAGAGCAATAGCATTGCCATACTCATCAATGATAGATATATGAGAAGTTCCGTGATCGTCGGGCTGGTAGACTTCAGCACCATAGTAACTAGGATCATTAAAAGTTTGGGTGTCAGAAATATTTGCTCGTGTTTCAGCAGCAAACTCTTCTGATGTAAGCAGCTTGACTAGCTAAAAAGATATAATCAATTAACATAGTGCAAGCAGATAAATACAGATATATTTTGTCCAGGGGAGGGATTCCAAAAAACAACAGATGAAAACTGAAAGTTTCAAGCAATGGATCGGGAACCAAAGCTTCTCCATACCTCCCTGGTATGCTCCTGAACTAATGTAGTTATTCTGAGTAATGAAGACGTATTTAAAGCGGTTTAGCAAAATAAATAAAAATATAACTGAACTACAAAATGCAAAACTGAAAACAAAGCAAATAAATAGAATTGATTCAGTCCTCTTTCAATATATAATTCTCACTGCTGTCACAATCGCTGCTGTTAGCGAGAAAACTTTCGTTAATGACCTACTCAAGGCGGGAAAGCTATTGTCACGGTAACAGTGCTTTCACTTTTCGGTTTAGATTTTGCCTGTTTTCATGTAATTTTCCCCTAAAATTCCCTGTCTTTAGGTATGATTTCTCCCTATTTTTCTCCCTAGAAGAAAGGGATATTTTGCCCTAGATTTCCATAGAATTTACATGAAAACCACAGGGCAGCATCAAATTGTTGTTTTTCTGCTTGAGATAACAATATACGTACAAAACATCTTTTACGCTAACAAGAATACATAGAAAAGTTCCATTAAGTGTCATCTCCAGCACTTCATTGCACGTAGCGTTTGCCTTTGTCCTGAAGCCAGCGACAGCTTTCGGTATGCTGACAGTTGATGAAGTTTTATCGCTGTTTTTCAACCACTAATTGACTCAAATGAGTGAGACTAGGGTGACATTCTCGAGACTATTTCGAATGTCTGTTTTGATTAGTTTCAAGAGACAAAACAAACGCTCAGCTGGAATATTGCCAAAAGGTAACGAGAAGATTAGTGATATGCACTACCGCGATTCTTGGTATTTCCGCGATTCCGGGGATTCCGCCACTGCGAGTCTTCAGATCAAGTATCATCATACATTACTGCTTAACTGACAGGTCTTCCACTTTGGCACCTCCCAAACAAAGCTCAGCCTGTGAACTTTATTTTACGCCCTTCTTCTGGAGGCAAAACTTTTCTGTTAGAACAGGAAATCTCGCAAATAGTGGCCTTAGAGATTTTGTTTTCAAATTTCTTGCATTCCTTGGTTCATCCAAAGCCAAAATGTCATAAACTTCGTCTTCAAACTTGAAATGGTCTTGGATCTACTTGATTAGGACTATATAGTATTTTCAATGAGACTGGTAAGAGAGATCAATGTTACTACTTCGCTCTTGAGCATTTTCGAGTTCCAACATTGAATAGGTTGCAGCTATTCCCACATATGCCTGGTTTAAAGGCAGATACTCACTTGAAAGGTAAGGATTCAGTTTGGTAAATGAAGCAACACTGCAAATATAGTCCAGTTCCATGAAGTTAGACGCAACATCATTCACAAGTTTGATGACACTTGCCTTTAGGGAGTGAAGAAGTCGGAAAACAGATTGAAAAACTGTTGAAATCGTTGAAGGGGCCGAGAGAGTAGTCCACGAATTCAAGGTATGGCTTTGTTAACTTGCTTTGTAATACTGACAAGATAAGGTCATTGGTTGCAGTAGGGTAGTCAAATTTGGTTTCTAGGAAATACTGAGGAAGAACAACTCAATGCTCAATAAAACTCTTTACGCAGGCCTGAAGGGCCATCCAACGCGCCTGTCCTGGTGCAAGAATTCGGTTTCAAAGAACTTTGCTTTCAAAGAACTCCTGAAATTTGGCATACTTTTCTCGCCTGGAAGCACTTCTAGCGTCTTGGGAAGTGATAAGTATGCATAAAATGAACATAAGTAAATAAGATGGCATGAACACTTCACTTTCGAGATGTGGGCACCATGGCTTTCATTGATTTTGAAGCAAATCTGTTGGCTCCAAACATGACGTTAGATGTATCTGCACAAAATCCAACAATATTTTCCCAGAGAATCCAGTTTTTTTCAATCAATTGTTTGATGCGGTTAATCAGACCATAAGCCAATCCATCACTATACTTAACCCTGTCCAATACTTTGACATGAAGTTTTAGATCTTTCTGGCTAAGAAATACTACAGTGGCAGCTATTTACTTAAAAACACTGCGATCAGTAGTTTCGTAAATTATCACAGAGAAAAAAATGGTTTTGAGCAACTCGACTAACTTAGATAATTTCGGAGACCACACTGCCTTTCCATGACGATAAATAAAAGTTCAAATAGGGATAAAATCCTTTTAATAGACAGTGATGATGATATCAGTGATAGAAATTCACAAAAATACCAGATATTTCGGTCACATATACAGTGACCGTCATCAGTAGTAAAACTAAACTAAAACAATTTAAAACAAAAGTTTATATACAAAATAAAATAAAACTACATATTGTTTAATTCTCTAATTCTTTTCAAAGCAAAGGCGGAAGCTAGCCTCTTTGACCTTCTTGGATTCGGTTCATTAGCGTTCAATGATATAACACTTGGACAGAGGTAAACTACATTGGGTGAATTGAACTTTACTTTGTCAGATTTTAATAAATTATCTTACATAGAATTCAGCCCAAATTAACATGTGTCCCGATTCAAAGCAATGTTCTTGAATAAGATTTTCTTTATTTCAAGAGTTTCACGAAAATTTTGCTTTAAACCCCGATCCCTAGAAATCAAAAAACAAAATAAAATGGTCTGGAAAATTGAAAATATGTTCTGAAAGGGCTGAAGTAAAATTTTCAGAGTTCGAATCTTGCTTTAAAGCCCAAGAAATAGAACCTTTATGCTGTAACAATCTCATTTCTAGATTCTGGTTAGTACGTCCCACATATGAGCTTCCGCAAGTACGTGGGATCTGATAGACCCAACTTTGTTGCCCAAATGAAGTTAGATCCTTCCCAGAATTTAGAAAACTACCCAAAGTATTATTACTCTTTAAAGCTACCTTTAGATCATTACTCTGTAAAATTCTTTTGAGTTTTTCACGTAGCCCGGGTACATATGGCAAGGAACAAAAAACATCCTTCTCCCTAGTTGTTTCCAAGACTTCCTTAGATAACTCTAGAAACCTTTTTCTTCTCTTTGAAAAAGTCTGGTTAATTAACCACTCTGGATACATGCTGCATATTAGTATTTTTCTTAGAAAAGACAACTCCTCCTCAAAAAATTTGGAGAGCAAATACTAAAGATGACCGTGACCGTGACTAAAGGCGAGCGTGACCGGAACTATAAGACAAAAATCTCTAGTTATTTGTCGGTTTTCTGTGAATTTAAAAATCCAGAATATT
Source organism: Artemia sinica (assembly GCA_027921565.1). Taxonomy (NCBI): domain Eukaryota; kingdom Metazoa; phylum Arthropoda; class Branchiopoda; order Anostraca; family Artemiidae; genus Artemia; species Artemia sinica. Next base: position 23,379,795 of record CM051261.1, on the reverse strand, counting down.
GTCATTTTTTAAAAGAAGAACATCAAGAAAAGGAAATTTTTAATCCTCTTCTAATCCAACAGTAAACTTTAAATCCCCCCCAAACAATTAAGATGTTCCAAAATTCCTTTTAATTCCTCCTTCCCATAATTCCATAGTGAAATTATGTCATCCATATACCGGCCCCAAAAAATATGTTTTAAAAAATATGAATCTGAAGCAATTGTTTCAATATTCTCCACAAAAATATTCGCTAATAAAGGAGATAAGGGAGCCCCCGTAGGTAAACCATTTACATGTTCGAAAAACTCCCCTCTAAATTGAAAAAAAAAAATAAGAGAACTTATTGCACAACCTTACTAAATACATAATCACAGAAACTTCCAAATCTGTTTTGTCACTAATCCAAGTCCAAATTTTTTAACAGCTTCCTTTCTAGAAGAGTTTTGGCTGCTTCTACTTTAATATTTGTGTACATTGATACAATGTCGAAGCTTGAAAGCAAAGAACTTGAAGAAATTTCTACTTTTTTCAGTTTTTCAACCAAATTCGAAGAATTCTTCGAATTTGATAAACTCAAAAGAATTTTACAGAGTAATGGTCTAAAGGTAACTTCGAAGAATTTTTAATGTACGAAATTTGTGTAGACAAAAGTTGTTTACAGATTGACACTAACCACTTGCTCAAAACACTTTTTGGTGACCTTGTACTTGACACAATTGGTCGTGGTCACTGCTTATGTGACCGAAATATCTGGTATTTTTGTGAATTTCTATCACTGTTATCATCATCACTGTCTATTAAAAGGACTTTATCCTTATTTTTGAACTTTTATTTATCGTCATGGAAAGGCAGTGTGGTCTCCTAAATTATCTATAACTAATTAAACATTTAGAACCCTTCCAGGGCCTGGTGTTTTGGAGATAAAATTATCAGAAGAGAGAACAAGCTGTCTGCAAGACGTAATGGAAGATTATGTTCTGCCAAAAATATGTAGATGCAATTTTCAATTCATTTGGCATTGCTGCCTAAAGTCAGAAGTTTTCCAAAGCTGCCACTGCCAGGCTTCGTCTCGGTTTCATTGTTTGCTTTTATGTGCTGCTTGGTCAGAGCATACTTGGTCAGCTTTGATTTCCCACAATATACATACTTCAAGCAGAACTTATAGTGTGGTTCATGAATCTTTTACTTTGACTTGTTTGACACTCTTTTCTCATTTCAATTTCGAAACATTGGTAACATAGGTAACTGAAGCCACTCATGAAAAAACTTTTGGTCGTATAGCTCTTTTTGGAAATTCTGGCCTGAATCCCGCTTCTTTTTTTTTTGGGGGGGGAGTTGCCAGTAAGTGAACTTCATGATCATCATCTTCATCATCCAGTCGTCGTTCAGGACCGTACTTGCTAGAAACAAGTCTCCAACATCCGTAAATTCCTTGGTTCCTTGCTTCTGTGATCAGATTGTATTATAAGTCTAGGTCTGCATTTGGTATTTCAAGTGAATTTTCCTTCCTTGGTTTAGGAGCTAAGCAATGGAGAGTGCCATTTTTTGTCTGGACGAAACGTCAGCGATTGTCAGTCATGAAGTCCAAGATTATATTTTCTTTGTTTAAATCATATTTTCTTGCTTTCTAATTAAATTTAAGCTCTTATGACCTGTTTAAAACGGATGTAGTAAAAAAATAAATTAAAATATTCATTTTTTTTAAGTAGCAGAATTACTTTTTCTATGTCTATTTTACTCCTAAAGAGGTCAGATGTGCTCTAACTAGACTAGACAATTAAAGAAGAGAATTTATAACACTGAAAGAAAATTCTAGCATTGAGAAATTATAGTTACTGACCTTTCACTTGTCGACCTAAGGTCAGTGAGGAGCACAAGATTTTTTTATCGTCCAAAAGATGCCAGAGTTTCATTTAGTATGGTGGTAATTCAAAATGAATTGTCACTAAGTCCAGGGAGATCATGATTTTGATCTATATCCTAAAAAAGATGCCATAGTTTCATTTAATATGGGGGTAATTCAAAACTGAATTATCATTAAGTCAAGTGAGACTATGATTTCAATATCACTTGACCTAACGACGGTTCAATTTTGAATTACCACCATATCATATGAAACTCTGGCATCTTTTTGAGGATAGAGATCAAAATCTTATTTAGAATGAACATTTCATTCAAAAAACGGTCCCTAAAAAAGTGATTTACCCCTAAAATAGGGTAATCTCCCTAGAAGTGGAAGCCCTGCACGATAACGACCTTTACATTTGAAAACAGAGTTGAATGGGGAATCGGGTGGTACTTCTATTTGGTTATTATACTGCTTAGTTCAGAAGAGCCGACGGAGAATAACCTAAATTCGGGCTTTATCTGATTTCTGTCAAGTCTAGTTTATCCTCTTTCTGAAACAAACTGTGTAATAACAAATTTTTTTCTTCATTACGCTAAAAATAACATTTTCTTAATAATTTTTGTAGAAACTTGCAGTTTAACTTATTCCCGGACCCAAGTCCTACTTGTTCCTGGTTGTAGCCTTTGCCATACATAAACTTTGATGATTTCAGGTTCGCACTGAAATATTAAAGAAAGTTTATAACTGCTTAAGGATTGTTATTTCGACTTTTTTTTAGTGAATTAATTCGAAAATTTAAGAACAGAAATTCCCAGTGGCCTTTTGAGGTCTATCTAATTAAAACATGTTAATGTCGACCAGCTTGATCAAGAAGTTCGTGGTAAAGAACTGTAAATAAGGAGTGACACGGGCTAATAGCAGTTCAAAAAAGAGCTCTGGTAACAACACATACAAAAAGAAACAGCTTTCTTTGATTCCGAATTTATAAAATTAAATGATCTTAAAGTTACCCGTCAAAAGCTACAAGCCTAAGACACTTTGGCTTATTTTCATAAAAAAAGGGAAAGCATTCCCCAAAAGAGCAAGTGATCTTGAAAAAAGTCACACAATCAAATTCAGCATATCGAAGAACTCTACTGCTAAGGTTTAGAGCTCCTATCTGCAAAAATACGAAATTTTAATTTGTTTTTCGAGAGAGAAAATCACAGATGCCTCTTTATTATTTTTTTCCCAGGGCTATCATATCGAGGGGAAGATTTATTTAACTAAGTTGATCTGTATGATGTTCAATAAAATTTTGCACAGTGATGTATAATTACGCATCAGCTATCATCGAGTTGGACCTATCATGACTCATTATCTAGCTATCATGAGTCATTATTTAGATATCATGAGTCATTATTTAGGTGGGGCAGGAAAAGTGTGCCTGACCCTCAAAAATTACATTTTATACCAAAACTTTCTAACTTTCCATGAGCCTTCAGATAAATGTATAAGAAGGGGTGAGGCATGAGGGGGGGGGGGGTAGTGATCCTTAATCTTCCTTCACCTAGAATAGGCTTGAATATTGGTACTTTGGGGTGATAACTTTCCTCTAATTGCAAAAAAAAAATGTTTGCTCTGTAGCATTTACACTCGTGTAAATGCTTAGGAATTTCCAAGGAGGGGGCACCTGTTATCAGGAACTTAGCTTCTTATAGACGTTTAATCGTAAATATTTGGTTTCAAGCCAATTTTTCTATGCGTTTAGCAGTTCATGGACAGAAACTATAAGTAAGGAGCCGTTAGTGGTTATAATAATCAGAGCTACAAGAAAAAAGTTTTTGATAACAGTGTATACATTAAAAAAATTTACTTTTTATGTTTAATCTAAACATATGAAATTCATTTTAACTTAGTTATGAATCAAAAGTTATGAGCCTGAGAAAGGTTGCCTCATTTACGAAAAAAGGAGAGATTAACCCCAAAAGAGCAAGTGAGTTTGCTGAAAGTTGACCCATCAAATTCGAAAAAGGTTTTTGATAACAATGTATACATTAAAGAATTTCACTTTTCATGTTTAATTTAAACATATGAAATTCGCTTAACTTAGTTATCAAGCAAAAGTTATGAGCCTGAGAAAGGTTGCCTCATTTACGAAAAAAAGGATAAATTAACCCCAAAAGAGCCAGCGAGTTTGTTGAAAGTTGACCCATCAAATTCATTATATTAGAAAACCGTTTTAACGCCCTATCTAAAAAACTGCAAAATTTTATACTTTTTGGAGGATGATCACGGATTCATGTTTATTTATTTTTTGTTAGATGTTTTGTTTTTAATAAGGGATGATCGTAAAAAAAGAATATTAAGAATATTAGTATATTGTAAGAAAATATATAAAGAATATATATAAAGAATATTAGTAACAGAATATTAAGAGAAAGTTCTATAGAAATTTTATTGCCTTTGTGGATACAAAAAGGAATATACCATACCAATGTGGCATTTTCAGTCATTTTATGGCGCAATACGCCAATTTTGACTGCAAAGGATACCAAGAATGCTCTTCGAGTCTCTTTTGCAAATATATATAAAAATAAGAAATATTTAATGAATAATTAAGTTACTGTTTTTATGTGGTATAATAATCAGCTAAGCCGCCTCTCTTTCAAGTGGAGCCGTATAAGTTCTATAATAAGCTGATAACTAAAATAGCTAGGAAAAGAAATATAAGGCAGCTTTTTCTTCGGTTTTGGATGGGTCATTGGACAATATCAAGTAATATCCTTGAGAATCAAGGGGCATAACAAAATTGTATTTCAAATTCCTAAGATAAGATGGGAAAGTATTGTTTACTGTTGAATTAATCCAGACAGACGAAATTAGATAAAAAACTTTAAATTACAAGTTTTTTAGAAGCTATTTCATTTCACTCATATCTTGTTTTTGCTCATGGGACACTTAATTAGTATTTTGTCAGCTTAAATTAGAATAAAAAACTGACAAATCTATGCCTGACATGAAGACAAATGGTTGGGTGCCTAACATTAAATTGTAGACTACAGCTACGGAAACCGGTCGCACTCTCCTGCTGATGGAGTGCCCCCCCCCCACCCAATTCTTTGGACTTGGTGCAATTATTACTTAGGAATATAATCTATGAGACAGAAAAATTGTATTAAAATCCTAGCCTAACCACCCCTCTAATGAAAATCCTAGATGTCAAGAGCATCTCTGGATTTTTCCTTGTCTTTTTTCCTTCTCCTTCGCGACTTCTAAAAGTAGAGCTTTTTACTTCATCTTTTCAGAACTTTCTACAAGCTGAAATGTAATCAACATTCTCTATTGTATTTTTTAAGAGTCTGTACTGCATCACTTCCTCCATCAATTACACTAATAAGGCTTTTTAAAGGTTTCCTTCTGTAATTACGCTTCAGGTTTTTTTTTATCACACCTTTATCCATGGGCTGCAGAAGCGGTGTAACACTTGGAGGTGAAAAAATGGTCTTAATATTATCAGACAACTTTTCTTCAATGTCAGGATGAGCAGGGTAGTTGTCCATCACTACAGCTGCTTTTCGAGGCAGGTGTTCTTCAATCCGACATAATCCTGTATGAATTTTTTTCATAACTAACATAATCCTACGGAAATCTCGCTCTATGATGAGTGACAAGACGGAGGAATTCTGTCAAATTTCTTAAAATCACAAAATATTCATCCGCACATACTCTCACCAACCACTCAAAATCTAAATCCTCTCTACCAAACACTTCAATTCTCCAATCATTCAGCTTTTCATATTCACACAAAAGTTGATATACACTTTCTTTCGAACCTCCACACACAGGACAAAAAAGGGACCAGCCTTCAACATTTCCCTCCCAATAAACGTTCTTCTTTTGCCCAGTGGCAAACTATCTTTCATTCGAACGTCCACATACACGACAAAAAAGGGACCAGCCTTCAATATTTACCTCCCAATAAAGTTTCTTATTTTGCCCAGTAGCAAATATTTTTCATTCAGACCTCCACAGACAGGACGAAAAGGGGACCAGCCTTCAACATTTCCCTCCCAATAAACGTTCTTCTTTTGCCCAGTGGCAAACTATCTTTCACTCAAACCTCCACATACAGGACAAAAAAGGGACCAGCCTTCAACATTTCCCTCCCAATAAGAGTTCTTCTTTTGCCCAGTGGCAAACTATCTTTCATTCAAACCTCCACCTACAAGACAAAAAAGGGACCAGCCTTCAACATTTCCCTCCCAATAAACGTTCTTCGTTTGCCCAGTGGCAAACTATTTTTCATTCAAACCTCCACATACAGGACAAAAAAGGGACCATCCTTCAACATTTCCCTCCCAATAAAGTTTCTTCTTTTGCCCAGTGGCAAACTATCTTATATACAAACCTCCACAAACAGGACAAAACATGGACCAGCCTTCAACATTTACCTCCCAATAAAGTTTCTTCTTTTGTCCAGTGGCAAACTATCTTTCATTCAAGACTCCACACACAGGACAAAAAAAGGGACCAGCCTTCAACATTTCCCTCCCAATAAACGTTCTTCTTTTGCCCAGTGGCAAACTATCTTTCATTCAAACCTCCACATACAGGACAAAATAGGGACCATCCTTATATAATTTCCCTCCCAATATAATTTCTTCTTTTGCCCAGTGGCAAAGTATCTTTCATTCAAACCTCCAGATACAGAACAAAAAAGGGACCAGCCTTCGACATTTCCCTCCCAATAAAGTTTCTTCTTTTGCCCAGTGGCAAACTATCTTTCATTCAAACCTCCACTTACAGGACAAAAAGGAACCAGCCTTCAACATATCCCTCCCAATAAACGTTCTTCTTTTGCCCAATGGCAAACTATCTTTCATTCAAACCTCCACATACAGGACAAAAAAGGGACCAGCCTTCAACATTTCCCTCCAAATAAACGTTCTAGTTTTGCCCACTGGCAAACTATCTTTCATTCAAACCTCCATATACAGGATAAAAAAAGGGATCAGCCTCCAACATTTCCCTCCCAATAAACGTTCTTCTTTTGCCCAGTGGCAAACTATCTTTCATTCAACCCTCCACATACAGAACAAAAAAGGGCCGAGCCTTCTACATTTCCTTCCCAATAAACGCTCTTCTTCTGCCCAGTGGAAAACTATCGTTCATTCAAAACTCCACATACAGGACAAAAAAGGGACCAGCCTTCAACATTTACCTCCCAATAAGTTTCTTCGTTTGCCCAGTGCAAACTATCTTTCATTCAAACCTCCACATACAGGACAAAAAAGGGACCAGCCTTCAACATTTCCCTCGCAATAAACGTTATTCTTTTGCCCAGTGCAAACTATCTTTCATTCAAACCTCCACATACAGGACAAAAAAGGGCCCAGCCTTCCACATTTCCCTCCCAATAAACGTTCTTCTTTTGCCCAGTGCATACTACCTTTCATTCAAACCTCCACATACAGGACAAAAAAGGGACCAGCCTTCAACATTTCCCGCCCAATAAAGTTTCTTCTTTTGCCTAGTGGCAAACTATCTTTTTGTTCAAACCTCCACATACAGGACAAAAAACGGACCAGCCTTTAACATTTACCTCCCAATAAACGTTCTTCTTTTGCCCAGTGGCAAACTATCTTTCATTCAAACCTCTACATACAGGACAAAAAGGGACCAGCCTCCAACATTTCCCTCCCAATAAACGTTCTTCTTTTGCCCAGTGGCAAACTATCTTTCATTCAAACCTCCATATACAGGACAAAAAAGGGCCGAGCCTTCCACATTTCCCTCCCAATAAACGTTCTTCTTTTGCCCAGTGGGAAACTATCTTTCATTCAAACCTCCATCACAGGACAAAAAAGGGACCAGCCTTCAACATTTCCCTCCCAATAAACGTTCTTGTTTTGCCCAGTGGCAAACTATCTTTCATTCAAACCTCCACATACATATAGAAACAAAAAAGGGACCAGCCTTCAACATTTCCCTCCCAATAAACGTTCTTGTTTTGCCCAGTGGCAAACTATCTTTCATTCAAACCTCCACATACATATAGAAACAAAAAAGGGACCAGCCTTCAACATTTCCCTCCCAATAAACTTTCTTGTTTTGCCCAGTGGAAAACTATCTTTTATTCAAACCTCCACATACAGGACAAAAAAAGGACCAGCCTTCAACATTTCCCTCCCAATAAAGTTTCTTCTTTTCCCAGTGGCAAACTATCTTTCATTCAAACCTCCACATACAGGACAAAAAAGGGACCAGCCTTCAACATTTACCTCCCAATAAGTTTCTTCGTTTGCCCAGTGCAAACTATCTTTCATTCAAACCTCCACACACAGGGAAACAAAAAAGGGACCAGCCTTCAACATTTCCCTCCCAATAAACTTTCTTCTTTTGCCCAGTGGCAAACTATCTTTCATTCAAACCTCCACACACAGGACAAAAAAGGGACTAGCCTTCAACATTTACCTCCCAATAAAGTTTCTTCTTTTTCCCAATGACAAGCATCAGCCCTCATGTTAATTAGCAGCTTTATTTCCTTTTTATTTAAATCCACTCAAAAAAAAAATCTTATATTACCCCAAATCTCCTTGGACCAATAAGAAAGCCCCATAGAAGCTAAACACTGTACTTCCTGGTCCTGTAAATTTATTTCAACTAATCTACTTATTTGGTGCCTCATTTCTTCAAGCCCTAATTCATGTATGTGCAATTACAAATTACGAACGCTAATTATTCAAGAGTGCAAAGGCATCCTTTAAAATGACCATTAAATGACTCATAGAGCAAAATAGCACCTATCCAGAAAAAAAAATGTCATTTACACCAACTGGTTTTTGGCACACGAAATATAAGCTGAAATTTGAGGAATTTTTGAAATATGAAATGTGACTTTGAAAGGATCATACAGAGTCACAAACAAATATGAATGAAATATGAGGCAACTAATCTACTTAGGTAAATATGAGGTAACTAATGGTAATATGAGGTAATATGAGGTGATATGAAGTAACTAATGAAATATGAGGTGAAATATGACCAATTTGGAAAATATGAAAACTAAGTTTTAAAAAATCACAATAACGGTTTCATAGTTGGTTTTTGCATTATAATTTTAACATCAGCTGCAAATTTCAATCGCTATATACGGTAACAGAACACATACCTCTGCAGCACTTGGCTCAAAATCTGCATCACCAAGCTTTGTTCTCTGGGCATATGCAAACTTGAATGCTTCAGTTAATCTGTGTAAGCTTAACACTTGGCTATCTAAGGTTGAACTCAATTTGGCATTAATTGGGCTTAATTTGTACTCATCTAGGATATTTACTATGTAGGATAGAAGAATTCCAGAGCCAGGCAGGGGAGAGCTGAATAGACGCATTCCACCATACATTTCAATTTCAACTGGATCACGTATCATGGCACTGCAAGAGCAAAGGACAAAACACATGATGAACTCCGATTGCAGTAGCCTTTCAAGATTTTATATCTAATACCTTAGGGTTGTCACCTCCATTTTTTTTTCCAAAATGAGCTTGGTTTTACTTCTTCGTCACAAAATACAAATACGGAGAAAATTAAAGGAAGAACCAGAGGCAAGTTTTATGAAATGCTATAATTTGTAATTTAATGTAATACTATAATTTATAAGTATAATTTAATAATTTAATACTACAATTTAATACTATATTTTAGTATATTGTAGTATAGTATAGTATTTAGTATTTTAGTATTTAGTATATAATAATACTAGTATAATGTATTACTATAATTTATGAAATACTATAATTTATTTTTCGGTTATGTCATGTCAATTTTTCGGTTTTCGGCCATGTCAATGTGTTTCCGTAGCTTTAAGTCTCTGAAATATTTTAATATTTAAACATAGTTTTAATAAATGGAGGCATTTTAGTCTTATTAGTAAACTTTTTTATACCAGTCGATAAAAATCTTATAACCAAGTCAAAAGTATTTTACCCCCCCCCCCCATGGAGCTGACAAGTAATTACAAAGTTTTTTAATTATAAAAAATAACAAGTAATAAGCATCTCAAAAAGATTATAAAATTCCTACTGCCCGTTTTGAATGTAAGTTTCTCTTTTAAAAGGAACAAACACAATAGAACAACCGTGCATTTAATTGATTACCATATAATTATTCATGGCTACTATATATAAAGTAACAACATAGCAATAAATTGATTACCCTGTAAGGTTTTTTTTCAATCGCATTCCATAAGGCAGGGCCGGATTTAATAGGGGTGGGAACGGATTGAGTTTTTTGTGGGGTCCTTTCTATATATTAAATATTTAAATAAAATATACCTGCATAGAAAGTAGTTCACGTCCGTAGTGCAAAGTCACTCTAATATCCCGATTATCCTGATTAAATTCAATAAATTTGACCTTGAACTTTTACGAGTATCAGTTTTCTATATTATAAAGTATGTATTACATAATATTAAATACATTAATAATCTTATCCAGCAATTCACGCTTAAAATAAATAGGTTTTAATTATTTGAATAACTCATTATTTATCCCGTACTATCAATAACAATTTGCTTTAAGTTTCAGAATCTTTTTTGATGGTTTTAATGGTAATGTGGGGCCCTTTCAAATGTGGGCCCCATTGGGCCCAATTGCTACAATCGCCCTTTATTCGTCCCTGACATGTGGCAATTAATATGTAAAAATACTTGAGAAGAGGACAATTTTCCAACACTCATAACTCTTCAAATGCTTATCAAATAGTTCGTGCTCCTTCAAGCTCCTGAGCTGAGGTTTCAGGCTCCTATCTGCAAAAATGTGGAATTTTGCATTTTTTGCCAGAAGAAAGATCACGGATGCGTGTTTATTTGTTTTTTTTTTCTCCAGGGGTGATCGTATCGACCTAGTGTTCCTAGAATATCACAGGAGGGTTCATTCGAACGGAAATTAAAAGGTCTAGTGCCCTTTTTAAGTAACCAAAAAAATGCAGGGCAACTAGGCCCCCTCCCACGCATATTTTTTCCCAAAACCAGCCAAACAAAATTTTGAGATATCCATTTTGTTCAGCATGGTCGACAATATAATAACTATGTCTTTTAGGTTGACTTAATCCCCAACAGTCTCCGGGGGAAAGCCTGAAAGTTATGAACTTTACCCAATGTTTACATACAGTATTGGTTATTGGGAAGTATACAGACGTTTTCAGGAGTGATTTTTTCTGGTAGTAGGGGTGTGGATGGGTTGCGGGTTACATGGGAGGATCTTTCCAAGGAGGAAGTTTTCATGGGGGAAGGGACATTGCTATGAAGGGGGCGACGGATTTCCCAGCATTATTTAAAAACGATCAGAAGTAAAATAAAACAAAAAAAAGTTTTTCAACTGAAAGCAAGGAGCAACATAAAAACTTAAAACGAACAGAAATTATTACGCATATGATCTGGGATCACCCCTTAGTCAATACCTCGCTCTTTACGCCAAAGATGTTTTAGTACTTTCATAAGAGCTATTTATTCTAATTAACGGCCTTTGTGATTAAGGGGTCATTTTTAAAGAATTGGAACAAAATTCAAACTTCAGCGTAAAGAGCGAGGTATTGACTCGGGGAAGAAAACCCTATTGTACGCATTAAAAATATATGAACATAGAAGTTCGTTACGTAAGTTAATTCGTAAGTTACGTATATTTATTATTAATAATAAAGTTCGTAAATAAAATTAAACAACATTCGAGGAAGCCGTTTAACAAAATAAAAGTAAAATTAATATGCAAATTTTGTTTTAATTCATCATGTATGGTGAGCCAAAATCAAAACCTGCTTTAATTTAAAAACGTTCAAAAATTAAATTAAAAAAACAAGTTATTTTAACTGAAAGTAAGGAGCGACATTTAAACTTAAAACGAACAGAAATTATTCCGTATATGAAAGGGACTGTCCCCTCCTCAACGCCTCGCTGTTTACACTAAAATTAGACTCGTTCTCACAACTTTATTTTTTAAAACAATAAACAAATTTAGCGTAAAGAGCGAGGCGTTGAGGAGGGGACAGCCCCTTTCATATACGGAATAATTTCTATTCGTTTTAAGTTTTAATGTCGCTCTTACTTTCAGTTAAAAAAAACTTGGTTTTTTTTTATCCCCAACGATGATGAGCCTTTGAGGGACACCGACCTTTTCTGGCCTGAGTCTCGAATCAGTTTGGTAATTTCTCCCATTTAATAAAGGTGAAAATTTTTTTTTCCAAGATTTTTATTTTATATCGATTGGTGAAAACACTTTCGACAAACAATTGTCCCATTACCTCAAAATTTTTACTGTGACACATCTTTTAAAGAAAAGAGTCTGAGCTTGGTAATGAAAATTTGAGGAGTGGCGTTCAACTTTCATCTAGTTTTAAGAATAGTTTTTTTGATTTACCAACTGTTCCGATTTATGCTTATTTACCAGCCTTTATCCCCCGGTTTAAAAATTGGTGTTTAAAATTTACATACTTTTTTTCTTATGCTCGTTTATCTACCTTTTCGTCTAGGTGGCAGTTTTGTGTTTTAATTTACGAACTCTTTCTTTTACGCTTATTTATCTATCTTTACGCCTAAGTTTTTGTTTTATGTTTGTAATTTACCAACTGTTCCATTTATGCTCATTTCCCAACCTATTTTCCTAGGTTTCGGAATCAGTATTTATAATTTATCAACTGTTTCAATATTTTATCGATTGTTTGTATCCTCATTTATTTATATTTTCATCTAGGTTTCAGTTTTGTTTTTGTAACTTACCTACTATTTCTTCAATGGTCATTTATCTAATTTTCTGTGTAAGTTTCCGAATCGTTGTTTATATTTTACCGTCGCTGAAATTTTTATGCTTATTTATCTACCCTTTTCTTCAGGTTTTAGTTTCGTGTTTATAAATTATCGACTATTTCTTGGTCTAAGTTTGAGAACTGGTGCTTACAATTTTGATGATTCTGAAAATTTTTTATCTTTTGTTATCTACCTTTTTGTTTTTTAAACAAAAGCTTAAGATTACCTTGACCGATATGAAAATAGTAGTAATTTTGATAGCAAAAACATTAATTATGTATAAGGTTTTCTTCTAGCCGAAATTGAAACATATTAGAATGTATAAAAAAAAGAAGAGCTTTATTTTAAAATTTAAGAAAAGCCTCAAAAACTGATATCTTCTTTTAGTAGGACCAATTTACTTCTTTTAGTAGGACCAAAAAAGGGCTTCATATCATTTGGAGAGGGGTCATCTATGGAAAAGGTAATTTAATATACATCTATTAAAATGATACGTTATTTACAGTTTTTTTACATTTAGGGTGGATATACCCACCAGAACCAACCCATAGCTACACAACTGAATCAATTGAACCCCAATCTGAAAATTTAATCTGAAAAAAAAAATGTTTTTCTCCATTTGAAAGCCCCCCCCCCCTTATATTTCAAAAAATGCCTTTTTTTTGGGGGGGGGGCTATTTTCAATGAAAAAAGTCTTTTTTAAGTATTTTTACAGAAAACATAAAAAAGACAAAGGTACTTGTTAATTATTCAGAACACACTCAAGTTCTTGATCTGAATGTAAGATCTGAGAAGACCGGTTTCATAGCCACAAAGACAAGTGACAGGTGAGAGAATGCATTGGACATATATAATTTGGGCTAAATGCTTGCACATTAGGGGGTGGGGGTAAAGTATTTGGACAGTGTGAAGTTAGAAAACAATTCTTACTTCCTAATATGCAGAATAATTGCAGCTAACACATTTGGAATGCAGACCCACTATACCCCACCCCCTATTATGCAAATATATAGCCCAAATTATATAAGTCCAATGCATTCTGTCACCCGTCACTTGTTTTTGTGGCTATGAAACCGGTTTTCTCAGATCTTATTTTCAGATCAAGAACTTGAGTGGGCATGGTGAATAATTATCAAGTACCAAGACAAATTTGCCCCCATAGATATTGATGACAAATTTAGCCCCCTCCCCCCCCCTAAATTTTTATGAAATGACGCTACTGTGTCTTACAGTTTTTAGTAATATGAAACTTACACAAGCAAATATATGTTGGATGTATATTTTCAGCATAATAAAAATTTGCCAATTGGAAGAAACTAAGCAAGATAACGTGTATAACATTATTGTGGTATTGGATGACATTATACGGTATATATACGGTAACATTATACGGTATTGGATGCATTTTATACACTAATTTGAATTATTTTACTAAACTAAACATTTTAAGACATTAAACATTTAATATAATATCGATTATCCATTATCTTTCAACAATGTTTAACTTGATATTACCCTGAATGATTTCAGGGAAAAAATTAGTCTATTTATCGCTCTTACGAAACTAAGAATTTTTTAGGCATAGTGTCTGAATTTTGGAATACTCGAAAAGCATATTAGTTTCTGTGTTTTACGGGACCACAGGTGTGAAATTCTCTAAGAGAGGGTATAAGGCTGGCAGAAAAAGCTAACCAGTTCAGGAGTAGGGGAAAAACGGCCTTCTGTGAAATTAAAATTAAATTAGTTTTCTTTTCACAATTAAAGTTTCTAATATATGATTGATTGTAGAGATGGAAGCAACATTCATTAACAATCCCAATGGGTATGGTTGTTATGATATGGTATAAATAAAAGTTTTTATTTATAAATTTGCTTTGTGTATAAAATAAAAATCCGATAATAGTGAACGAATGAATAAACTCACACAACTTACGTATAGTTATTCATGTCATCTATTGTTATAATACCATTTTTATCTTGTATATCTCCAACAAAACCGGCAGTTAATTCCCCATCATAAAGGACATTGGCCCCTTTTTCAGCAATTTTCTCTAGGGTTTGAGCCAGTTTAGGTCGCTTTATAATATCACCCTCTTGCCAAACTGTGCCGGTTTCTGGATTGATGAAAACGCTGAAACGAGAAAAAACAGAATATTAAAATATAAAAAAATAATGCTCATTACCTAGAAAAGGGGGTAAAATATAAAACAAAATACAAGTAGCAGTATACAAGCTTTGGCAATTCAAAATCAATGCATCCTAAATCAAGTTTACCATAATTATTTATTACAAGTAAAAATTACAGCTGTTATAATATTTATTACTTTATTAGTTGTAAATATAGAGTTATGAATAAATTAAATAACATAAACTAACAAATTTATGAAGAAGAAAAATGAATATTCGGAAGGGTAACTACCTCCCGGGAAGTTATGATGTTGGTAGACCCCAGGATGATAATTTGAGAGAAACTTTCCAGGAACTGTTGAATGCTAAACTTGAGAGTTTAAAATTTGACAATATGGAAGATGGTTGGAATAATTTTAGAAAAACAATTTGTGAAGTTGCTGATGTTGTCTTAAGGAAGAAAGTTAGGACTGCGGGTAGGAATAAGAAGGAATGACCTAATGACTCCGGATTACACTGCGTGCTGCCATCTACAATTGAGTCTAACACCGTACGAACATAAAACCGTTTGAGACATTTTAGAAGATGGTTTAGGCGAAACAGTTTGAGACATTTTAGAAGATGATTTGGGCGAAACAGTTTAAGATATTTTAGAAGATGATTCAGAAGATGATTTGAGGTGAAACTCTGAGGTCGTTATAATACACAAGTTCCATTTGAACAGTGTTGTGAGGTCCCCTACCCAACCCCAAAGGGCCCCTACCCCAACCCCAAAGGGCCCTATCCCCCCGGTCCCCCAAAGGGCCCCCCTCTTCCCCTCAAACCGGGGCCCCGAGCCCCCAAAGTGCCCCCTGGGCCTGCAAATGCCCCCCGGCCCCCAAAATGCCTCCGGGGCCCCAAAGTTCCCCCTCCGCCCCCCCCCCCCCCAGAGCCCACCTCACCCCCGGGCCCCCTCCACCATCCTACTATCCCCTCCTCTCCTCCCTCTCCCCCAGGGTTGGTGTTTGCAAGTCCAAGTGTCTGTTTTTGTTAGTTTGTATATCTAAAGTGCCTGTCTTTCTCTGTTCGTATGTCTGAATCTATTTGTTTGCATGTCTGGGTTGATGTTTGCAACTCGAAGAATTTGTCTTTTTTGGTTTGAATGTCTAAAGTACCTGTCTTTCTCTGTTTGTATCTAGCTCCTGTACTGTGAAGACCAGAATATGAAATAGATAGCTATCCTAATTGAAAAACATTTGAGTGAATGAAAGGATTAAAATTGCGCAATTACTGGATACCTGAACTGTAGTTGATTCAACAGAAATTTTTCTTTCAACAACACGTTCTTTGGATTTTTCGGGGGGTAGTCAATCACCCCCCTTGCAAGTAAGTCTCATTTAATGATGTTTTTAAAAAAAAATTGTGTTCGGGCATATCGCCAAATTATATAATGAATATTCCAGTATCTCAAGACAAGTTCGACCAAGCTAATGAGCTCCAAAACGAAAAATTAGGCCGACTACTTAGTAAGCAGGGTGATTTAATAACTGCAGTTAACAATTTGTCTTCTGAAATACAGGAGTTAAAGAATGAGGCTTTAGAAAGAGATAGAAAAATAGCCGAATTAGAAAGGTCACTGGAAGAGCAAAAGCAGAAGAACTCGTTGCTCGAGCGTCAAATGCTACTAATTGAAGTAAAAGAAAGAAGTTCGAACTTGATCATACACGGCTTACCTACAGATATTAATCTGAATCAATCCCTTGAAGCTCACGTGAAAGATCTACTTAAGAATACCTTAAAAATTGAGTCAGCTTTGTCAATTAACAAATGTTACCGCTTAGGTGGAAAAACTGTTAATATAACGAATAGACGCCGTAATCAAAGTCAGACACGTAAACCGGCAGTTAATCCAGTGCTAATTAGGCTCAGGAATGAAGCTGAAGCGTATTTAATTATGCAAAACGTATCCAAGCTTAAGGGCTCTGGAATAAGAATTTGCACGGACCTTCCTCCAGCACTTAACACTTTACGCACAGGATTCCTCACTAAAGCAAAAGAGATGAAGGAGTCTGGAATGATTGTTGCTTCTCGAATAAAGGAACCCACGTATGGCTTGAGATAAAAAAAAATGGTTCGGTGATATGGGAGAGAGCTGATCAATAACTGAATTGGATAGTAGTAATCTGAGTTTTGATTTATATGATTTTGTGGAGTATTTCGTTATTTTGTGTTTAGTGGTCTGGTTGTTAAGTTATTTGATAATTTATGATTGTTTGAGGATTATGATTATCTTATTTTCGGAGGCCCGTTCGCAAAAGTATCATAATGAGTATTATTTGGTTTTTTCTTACTTTGTTTTTTTTTTGTTATCAAAACTGTTATATTTAATTTCTTTACTTTGTGCCACACTATTCCTGATTTTTCTTATATAAGGTTTTCATGTTATAAAGTTCTAGTTTTTTGTTTATGTTTGTCTCTTTCAGATGAAGTTCTGGTTACAATTGTGTCTCCTTTAACTCTCCGTATGGTTGGTAAGTTACTTTTTGTCAATAAGTATACCCAGCATCGAGATAATGGATAATAGAATTCGTAATTTTGAGGAGCACCCCCTTGATTTAGGTAAAATATTTGAGAATTTATGCAATGATGACGATGTTTTTGATATGATGGTTCATTCTATCCCAAAAAATAAATATCTACTCCCCACCCATGTTTTAAATAAACATGGCAGCAAACCGACTTTCACTTGATTACAGAGTTTAATAGGCCTACTAAATGAAAAATGAGGATGACTAATAGAAACTCCTTAAGTAAACTTAAAGTATTGCTTTCTTCAAGTGACTTTTCTTCTTGTTTAGAGTCTTCGGACCCTGATTTTGCTGCTGAATGTTTTGTGAATCAGTTTAAACGTTGTTTCAATAATGCTTTCCCTCTCCGTCAAATATCAAGAAGAAATAGTATAAAGCCGATTAAGCCTTGGATATCTCCTGGATTACTGGTATCAATAAAAAATAAGAATCTGTTATATAAGGCATACTTAATGCATCCATCTGAAGTTAAATTAGCTGAATTTCGCAGATACAAAAATTATTTAACAAAAATTTTAAGATCAGCAAAAAGTCATTACTTCGCCGAAGCATTTGTTGAAGCAGAAGGGTCCCCCAAGAAGACATGGGAAATAATTAATAAGTGCTTAGGAAAACATAAGACCCATGATCTTCCTGATGAATTAATAACTGAAGATGGACTAAACTGGCTACAGGGAAAGTGGAAGTTATCAATGCATTAAATATACACTTTGCAAAAATTGGCGAGGAAACCGCGTCAACTGCTGGAAACAACCTGGCCCATCATCTGGATAATGAAACTGGAGAGGACTTTCAATCATATCTACCCCCGTCTCTCAATTGCTCCATTTTTCTTACTCCTGTAACCCCAGATGAACTTTTACTTACAACAAACCTTTTAAAGAATGGATCTTCGGAAGGGACCGATGGGTCATCGACTAATCTGATTAAGTGCATAGCACCAAATATTGTAAACCCGCTTTCCCATGTGTTCAACCTCTGTTTTAAAACCGGAAGATTTCCTTCTTGTTTCAAGTCTGCAAGAATTATCTCTTTGTATAAAGGAGGAGACCCGAAGAACCCAACAAACTATCGGCCGATTTCGATCCTGTCTACTTTTGGGAAGTTGCTTGAAAAGTGCCTATATAACCGTATAGTCAGCTTTCTAATGAAATCTAAATTTTTTAGTCCGATGGAATTGGGGTTCCGGAAGTCTCACTCTACTGAGCATGCTATTATGGCAATGACTCAGTTTGTTCATGACGCCCTCGAAAAAGGTGATATTCCTGCTACAATTTTTATTGACATTAAAAAGGCATTTGATACGATTTCCCATAAAATATTGCATACTAAACTTGATAACTGCGGCATAAGAGGCCCAGTTAATGACTTAGTAATGTCTTACCTAAAAAACCGAAATCAGTATGTAGACGGAGGTGATACTTCTTCCTCATCAGTATCTCAATCTCAGTTAGTCGAAGTCCCACAAGGCTCTATTTTGGGTCCACTCCTATTTCTTATCTATGTTAATGATATCAGTAATAGCATCAATGATATTGGCCTTAACATATTATTCGCCGATGACACGCCATGCAATGTCAGCAGCCCCGACTCTAGATCTTTGAAGCTTAGGTTGGAATCAGCACTGTCGAGGCTTATCTTATGGTTTTCGAGAAATAAATTGACTATTAATTGTACTAAGCGAAAATTCATCATCTTCTCTCGTACTGGGAAAACAGCACCGGAAATTATGATGATTAATATTCAAGGCCTACCCATTGAAATTGATAGAGTTGATGATATTAAATATCTCGGGATAATACTGGATTCAAGTTTATCATTTAAAAGCCATGCAATTTATCTTCGAATGAAACTGGCAAGAAATATTGGTATGATGAATCACCTGAAATTTGTTCTGCCGTTTTTTGCCCTGAAATCTCTTTATCATTCTCTAGTGCATTCATATATAAATTACTGTCCCATTATTTTTTTGAATACTTTTAAACTTCATATTCTTCCTCTTCAGAGGCAAAAAAATAAAGCGCTGCGTCTATTGAAAAATTGCCTGCCTAGCCCGTTTTCTTACCCTGGTAAATCGTCAACAAAAAGTATGTATCAAATTTTAAATATCCTTCCATTGGATCTTTTCTCTTCTTTCCATTCTGTTCTTTATATGATTAAACACGTTCAAGGTCTTTTGCCTGAGTATTTTTATTTGCATAATAGTTTTTTCCAGGATGATAATCAGATTTTGCATGCATATTGGACCCGTGGCAGTTCTGTTGTCCGTCAGGCTTTAATAAAATCTGAAAGGTCCCGTTTTTCACCAAGGCATAGTATTATATATAATTGGAATAAATTTCATAGTTTTATAGATTTGAATAATTCATTGGTTAATAATAAAATTAGATTAATGAATCATTTCATCAGTAATTATTAATTTGATTTATTTTATGGGGTGGAGCTCCTCATTTCACTTGGTTTATTTGGTTATTTTGATTTTTTGCGGATTTTGTTTGTTGTTACCGTACGGAGAGTTGAAGAGCAATCTTTTTATTCCGGTATCTGAAGATAGTATTAGTTATTTATTGTTGAGTGTATATAAACCCACACACGAGTTATTCTTACTGTGGGTAATTAATTTGATAGTTTTGTCAAAAAAAAATTTTTATTGATTAATAAAGAACTTGAACTTGAACTTGTATGTCTGAATCTATTTGTTTGCATGTCTGGGTTGGTGTTTGCAAGACCAAGAATTTTTCTTTGTTGGTTTGTATATCTAAAGTGCCTGTCTTTCTATATTTGTTTGTCTAAATCTATTTGTTTATATGTCTGTGTTGGTGTTTGCAAGTCCAAAATTTGTCTATGCTGGTTTGAATGTCTAAAGTGTATGTCTTTCTCTGTTTGTATGTCTGAATCTATTTGTTTGCATGTCTGGGTTGGTGTTTGCAAGTCAAAGAATTTGTCTTTGATGGTGTGAATGTCTGAAGTGTCTGCCTTTCTCTGTTTGTATGTCTCAATCTATTTGTTTGCATATCTGGGTTGGTTTTTGCAAATCCAAGAATTTGTCTTTGTTGGTTTGAATGTCTAAAGTGTATGTCTTTCTCTGTTTGTATGTCTGAATCTATTTGTTTGCATGTCTAGATTGGTGTTTGCAAGTCAAAGAATTTGTCTTTGTTGGTTTGAATGTCTAAAGTGACTGTCTTTCTCTATTTGTATGTCTGAATCTATTTGTTTGCGTGTCTGGGTTGGTGTTTGCAAGTCAAATAATTTGTCTTTGGTGGTTTGAATTTCTAAAGTGGCTATATTTCTCTGTTTGTATGTCTGAATCTATTTGTTTGCATGGCTGGGTCGGTGTTTGCAAGACCGAGAATTTGTCTTTGTTGGTTTGAATGTCTAAAGTTCCTATCTTTCTCTGTTTGTATGTCTGAATCTATTTGTTTGTATGTCTGGGTTGGTGTTTGCAAGTCCGAGAATTTGCCTTTGTTGGTTTGAATGTCTAAAGTGTCTGTCTTTCTCTGTTTGTATGTCTGAATCTATTTGTTTGCATGTCTGGGTTGGTGTTTGCAAGTCCAAGAATTTGTCTTTGCTTGTTTGAATGTCTAAAGTGCATGTCTTTCTCTGTTTATAGGTCTGAATGTATTTGTTTGCATGTCTGGGTTGGTGTTTGCAAGTCCAAAATTTGTCCATGCTGGTTTGAATGTCTAAAGTGTATGTCTTTCTCTGTTTGTATGTCTGAATCTATTTGTTTGTATGTCTGGGTTGGTGTTTGCAAGTCCGAGAATTTGCCTTTGTTGGTTTGAGTGTCTAAAGTGTTTGTCTTTCTCTGATTGTATGCATGAATCTATTTGTTGACTTGTCTGAGTTGGTGTTTGCAAGTCCAAGAATTTGTCTTTGTTGGTTTGAATGTCTAAATTGCTTGTATTTCTTTGTTTGTATGTCTGAATCTATTTTTTTGCATGTCTAGATTGGTGTTTGCAGGTCCAAGAATTTATCTTTGTAGGTTTGAATGTCTAAATTGCCTGTCTTTCTCTGTTTGTATGTCTGAATCTATTTTTTTGCATGTCTAGATTGGTGTTTGCAGGTCCAAGAATTTATCTTTGTTGGTTTGAATGCCTAAAGTGCATGTCTTTCTCTGTTTATGTGTCTGAATCTGTTTGTTTATATGTTCGAGTTGGTGTTTGCAAGTCCAAGAATCTGTCTTTGTTGGTTTGAATGTCTAACGTGCATGTCTTTCTCTGTTTATATGACTGAATCTTTTTGTTTACGTGTCTGGGTTGGTGTTTGCAAGCTCAAGAATTTGTCTTTATTGGTTTGAATGTCTAAAGTGCCTGTCTTTCTCGGTTTGTATGTCTGAATCTATTTGCTTGTATGTCTGAGTTGGTGTCTGCAAGTCCAAGAATTTGCCTTTGTTGGTTTGTATGTCTAAATTGCCTGTCTTTCTCTGTTTGTATGTCTGAATCTATTTGTTTGCATGTCTGCTTTGGTGTTTGTAGGTCCAAGAATGTGTCTTTATTGGTTTATATGTCTAAAGTGCATGCCTTTCTCTGTTCGTATATCTGTTCGTAATGTTGTTTGCAATTCCAAGAATTTGTCTTTGTTGGGTTGAATGTCTAAAGTGCATGTCTCCCTCTGTTTGTATGACCGAATCTTTTTGTTTACATGTCTGGGTTGATGTTTGCAAGTCTAAGAGTTTGTCTTTGTTGGTTTGAATGTTTAAAATACCTGTCTTTCTCTGTTTGTATGTCTGAATCTATTTGTTTGCACGTCTGGGTTTGGTGTTTGCAAGTCCAAGAATTTGTCTTTGTTGGTTTGAATGTCTAAAGTGCCTGTCTTTCTCTGTTTGTATGTCTGAATCTATTTGTTTGCATGTCTGGGTTGGTGTTTGCAAGTCCAAGAATTTGTCTTTGTTGGTTTGAATGTCTAAGGTTCCTATCTTTCTCTGTTTATATGTCTGAATGTATTTGTTTATATGTCTGGGTTGGTGTTTGCAAGTCCAAGAATTTGTCTCTGTTGGTTTGAATGTCTAAAGTGTCTGTCTTTCTCTGTTTGTATATCCGAATCTATATGTTTGCATGTGAGGGTTGGTGTTTGCAAGTCCAAGAATTTGTCTTTGTTGGTTTGAATGTCTAAAGTGTCTGCCTTTCTCTGTTTGTATGACTGAATCTATTTGTTTGCATGCCTGGGTTGGTGTTTGCAAGTCCAAGAATTTGTCTTTGCTGGTTTGAATGTCTAAAGCGCATGTCTTTCTCTGTTAATATGTCTGAATGTATTTGTTTGCATGTCTGGGTCGGTGTTTGCAAGTCCAAGAATTTATCTATGTTGGTTTGAATGCCTAAAGTGCATGTCTTTCTCTGTTTGTAAGTCTGAATCTGTTTGTTTGTATGTCTGAGTTGGTGTTTGCAAGTCCAAGAATATGTCTTTGTTGATTTGAATGTCTAAAGTGCATGTCTTTCTCTGTTTGTATGTCTGAATTTGTTTGTTTGCATGTCTGGGTTGGTGTTAGCAAGTCCAAGAAATTGTCGTTGTTGATTTGAATGTCTAAAGCGTCTGTCTTTCTCTGTTTGCTTGTCTGAATCTACTTGTTTGCATGTCTGGGTTGGTGTTTGCAAGTCCAAGAATTTGTCTTAGTTGCTTTGAATGTCTAAAGTGTCTGTTTTTCTCTGTTTGTATGTCTGAATCTATTTGTTTGCACGTCTGGGTTTGGTGTTTGCAAGTCCAAGAATTTGTCTTTATTGGTTTGAATGTCTAAAGTTCGTATCTTTCTCTGTTTGTATGTCTGAATCTATTTGTTTGCATGTCTGGGTTGGTGTTTGCAAGTCCAAGAATTTGTCTTTGTTGTTTTGAATGTCTAAGGTTCCTATCTTTCTCTGTTTATATGTCTGAATGTATTTGTTTATATGTCTGGGTTGGTGTTTGCAAGTCCAAGAATTTGTCTCTGTTGGTTTGAATGTCTAAAGTGTCTGTCTTTCTCTGTTTGTATATCCGAATCTATTTGTTTGCATGTGAGGGTTGGTGTTTGCAAGTCCAAGAATTTGTCTTTGTTGGTTTGAATGTCTAAAGTGTCTGCCTTTCTCTGTTTGTATGACTGAATCTATTTGTTTGCATGCCTGGGTTGGTGTTTGCAAGTCCAAGAATTTGTCTTTGCTGGTTTGAATGTCTAAAGCGCATGTCTTTCTCTGTTAATATGTCTGAATGTATTTGTTTGCATGTCTGGGTCGGTGTTTGCAAGTCCAAGAATTTATCTATGTTGGTTTGAATGCCTAAAGTGCATGTCTTTCTCTGTTTGTATGTCTGAATCTGTTTGTTTGTATGTCTGAGTTGGTGTTTGCAAGTCCAAGAATATGTCTTTGTTGATTTGAATGTCTAAAGTGCATGTCTTTCTCTGTTTGTATGTCTGAATTTGTTTGTTTGCATGTCTGGGTTGGTGTTAGCAAGTCCAAGAAATTGTCGTTGTTGATTTGAATGTCTAAAGCGTCTGTCTTTCTCTGTTTGCTTGTCTGAATCTACTTGTTTGCATGTCTGGGTTGGTGTTTGCAAGTCCAAGAATTTGTCTTTGTTGCTTTGAATGTCTAAAGTGTCTGTTTTTCTCTGTTTGTATGTCTGAATCTATTTGTTTGCATGTCTGGGTTGGTGTTTACAAGTCCGGGAATTTGTCTTTGTTGGTTTGAATGTCTAAAGTTCCTGTCTTTCTCTGTTTGTATATCTGAATCTATTTGTTTGTCTGTCTGGGTTGATGTTTGCAGGTCCAAGAATTTGTCTTTGTTGGTTTGAATGTCTAAAGTGCCTGTCTTTCTTTGTTAATATATTTGAATCTAGTTGTTTACATGTCTTGGTTGATGTTTGCAAGTCCAAGAATTTGTATTTGTTGATTTGAATGTCTAAAGTGTCTGACTTTCTCTGTTTGTATGTCTGAATCTATTTGTTTACATCTCTGGGTTGGTGTTTGCAAGTCCAAGAATTTGTCTTTGTTGGTTTCAATGTCTATAGTGTCTGTCTTTCTCTGTTTGTATGTCTGAATCTATTTGTTTGCATGTCTGGGTTGGTTTTTTGCAAGTAAAAGAATTTGTCTTTGTTGGTTTGAATGTCTAAAGTGCATGTCTTTCTCTGTTTCTATGTCTGAATCTATTTGTTTACATGTCTAGGTTGGTGTTTGGTTAGGTTAGGTTAGCTAAGTTAGGTTAGGTTAGCTTGTAAACATTTCTCAATGTTTAAGTTAGGTTAGGTTAGCTTATCATGAACGCTCATGATAAGCTAGCCTAACCTAACTTAAACAAGGAGAAAGAAAAATTCTTGTACTTGCAAACACCAACCCTGATATGCAAACAAATAGATTCGGGTATACAAACAGAGAAAGACAGACACTTTAGACATTCAAACCAAGAGAGACAAATTATAGATTCAGACATACAAACAGAGAAAGACATGCACTTTAGACATTCAAGCCAATAAAGACAAATTCTTGGACTTGCAAACATCAGCCCCTACATACAAACAAATAGATTCAGACACACAAAAAGAGAAAGATAGGAACTTTAGACATTCAAACCAACAAAGACAAATTCTCGGACTTGCAAACACCAACCGAGACATGCAAACAAATAGATTCAGACATACAAACAGAGAAAGATAGGCACTTTAGACATTCAAACCCCCAAAGACAAATTCTTGGATTTGCAAACACCAACCCAGACACGCAAAAAAATAGATTCAGACATACAAACAGAGAAAAACAGTCACTTTAGACATTTAAACTAACAAAGACAAATTCTTGGACTTGCAAACACCAAACCCAGACATGCAAACAAATAGATTCAGACATACAAACAGAGAAAGACAGTCACTAGACATTAAAACCAACAAAGACAAATTCTTAGACTTGCAAACATCAACCCAGACATGTACACAAAAAGATTCAGTCATACAAACGGAGGAAGGCATGCACTTTAGACATTCAAACCAACAAAGACAAAATTCTTGGAATTGCAAACATCAAGCCAGACATGCAAACAAATAGATTCAGATATATGAACAGAGAAAGGCATGCACTTTAGACGTATAAACCAACAAAGACACATTCTTGGACTGCAAACACCAAAGCAGACATGCAAACAAATAGATTCAGACATATAAACAGAGAAAGACATGCAATTTAGACATACAAACCAACAAAGACAAATTCTTGGACTTGCAAACACCAACTCAGACATACAAACAAATAGATTCAGACATACAAACAGAGAAAGACAGACACTTTAGACATTCAAACCAAGAAAGACAAATTCTTGGACTTGCAAACACCAACCCTGACATGTAAACGAAAAGATTCAGTCATATAAACAGAGAAAGACATGCACTTTAGACATTCAAACCAACAAAGACAGATTCTTGGACTAGCAAACACCAACTCAAACATATAAACAAACAGATTCAGACATATAAACAGAGAAAGACATGCACTTTAGGCATTCAAACCAACAAAGATAAATTCTTGGACTTGCAAACACCAACCCAGACATGCAAACAAATACATTCAGACATATAAACAGAGAAAGACATGCACTTTAGACATTCAAACCAGCAAAGACAAATTCTTGGACTTGCAAACACCAACCCAGAAATGCAAACAAATAGATTCAGGCACACAAACAGAGAAAGACATGCACTTTAGAAATTCAAACCAACAAAGACAAATTCTTTGACTTGCAAAAACCAACCCAGACATGCAAACAAATAGATTCAGTCATACAAACAGAGAAAGGCAGACACTTTAGACATTCAAACCAACAAAGGCAAATTCTTGGACTTGCAAACACCAACCCTGACATGCAAACAAATAGATTCGGATATACAAACAGAGAAAGACAGACCCTTTAGACATTCAAACCAACAGAGACAAATTCTTGGACTTGCAAACACCAACCCAGACATGCAAACAAATAGATTCAGACATACAAACAGAGAAAGACATGCACTTTAGACATTCAAACCAATAAAGACAAATTCTTGAACTTGCAAACACCAACCCAGACATACAAACAAATAGATTCAGACATACAAACAGAGAAAGATAGGAACTTTAGACATTCAAACCAACAAAGACAAATTCTCGGACTTGCAAACACCAACCCAGACATGCAAACAAATAGATTCAGACATAAAAACAGAGAAAGATAGGCACTTTAGACATTCAAAACATCAAAGACAAATTCTTGGATTTGCAAACACCGACCCAGACACGTAAACAAATAGATTCAGACATACAAAACAGAGAAAGACAGTCACTTTAGACATTCAAACCAACAAAGACAAATTCTTGGACTTGCAAACACCAAACCCAGACATGCAAACAAATAGATTCAGACATACAAACAGAGAAAGATAGGTACTTTAGACATTCAAACCAACAAAGACAAATTCTTAGACTTGCAAACATCAACCCAGACATGTAAACAAAAAGATTCAGTCATACAAACAGAGGAAGACATGCACTTTAGACATTCAAACCAACAAAGACAAAATTCCTGGAATTGCAAACATCAAGCCAGACATGCAAACAAATAGATTCAGATATACAAACATAGAAAGACAGGCACTTTATGCATTCAAACCAACAAAGACAAATTCTTGGACTTGCCAACACCAATCCCAAACATACAAACAAAAAGATTCAAATATACAAACAGAGAAATGCATGCACTTTAGACATATAAACCAACAAAGACACATTCTTGGACCTGCAAACACCAAAGCAGACATGCAAACAAATAGATTCAGACATATAAACAGAGAAAGACATGCACTTTAGACATACAAACCAACAAAGACAAATTCTTGGACTTGCAAACACCAACTCAGACATACAAACAAATACATTCAGACATACAAACAGAGAAAGACAGACACTTTAGACATTCAAACCAATAAAGACAAATTCTTGGACCTGCAAACACCAATCTAGACATGCAAAAAAATAGATTCAGATATACAAACAGAGAAAGACAGGCAATTTAGACATTCAAACCTACAAAGATAAATTCTTGGACCTGCAAACACCAATCTAGACATGCAAAAAAATAGATTCAGACATACAAACAGAGAAATACAGGGAATTTAGACATTCACACCAACAAAGACAAATTCTTGGACTTGCAAACACCAGCTCAGACATGTCAACAAATAGATTCATGCATACAAACAGAGAAAGACAAACACTTTAGACACTCAAACCAACAAAGAAAAATTCTTGGACTTGCAAACACCAAAGCAGACATGCAAACAAATAGATTCAGACATATAAACAGAGAAAGACATGCACTTTAGACATACAAACCAACAAAGACAAATTCTTGGACTTGCAAACACCAACCCAGACATACAAACAAATAGATTCAGTCATACAAACAGAGAAAGGCAGACACTTTAGACATTCAAACCAACAAAGACAAATTCTTGGACTTGCAAACACCAACCCTCACATGCAAACATATAGATTCGGATATACAAACAGAGAAAGACAGACACTTTAGACATTCAAACCAACAGAGACAAATTCTTGGACTTGCAAACACCTTGCAGACATACAAACAGAGAAAGACATACACTTTAGACATTCAAACCAGCATGGACAAATTTCGAACTTGCAAACACCAACCCAGACATACATACAAATAGATTCAGACATATAAACAGAGAAAGACATACACTTTAGAAACTCAAACCAACAAAGACAAATTCTTGGACATGCAAAAACCAACCCAGACATGCAAACAAATAGATTCAGACATACAAACAGAGAAAGGCAGACCCTTTAGACATTCAAACCAACAAAGACAAATCCTTGAACTTGCAAAAACCAACCCAGACATGCAAATAAATACATTCAGACATAAATACAGAGAAAGACAGACACATTAGACATTCAAATCAACAACGATAAATTCTTGGACTTGCAAACACCAACCCAGACATGCAAACAAATGGATTCAGACACACAAACAGAGAAAGACATGCACTTTAGACATTCAAACCAACAAAGACATATTCTTGGACTTGCAAACACCAACTCAGACATACAAACAAACAGATTCAGACATACAAACAGAGAAAGACATGCACTTTAGGCATTCAAACCAACAAAGATAAATTCTTGGACCTGCAAACACCAATCTAGACATGCAAAAAAATAGATTCAGACATACAAACATAGAAAGACATGCAATTTAGACATTCAAACCAACAAAGACAAATTCTTGGACTTGCAAACGCCAACCCAGACATACAAACAAATAGATTCAGACATACAAACAGAGAAAGACATACACTTTAGACATTCAAACCAGCATAGAAAAATTTTTGGACTTGCAAACACCAATCTAGACATGCAAAAAAATAGATTCAGACATACAAACAGAGAAAGACATGCAATTTAGACATTCAAACCAACAATGACAAATTCATGGACTTGCAAAAACCAACCCAGACATGTAAACAAATAAAGATAAATTCTTGGACCTGCAAACACCAATCTAGACATGCAAAAAATAGATTCAGACATACAAACAGAGAAATACAGGGAAATTAGACATTCACACCAACAAAGACAAATTCTTGGACTTGCAAACACCAGCTCAGACATGTCAACAAATAGATTCATGCATACAAACAGAGAAAGACAAACACTTTAGACACTCAAACCAACAAAGAAAAATTCTTGGACTTGCAAACACCAAAGCAGACATGCAAACAAATAGATTCAGACACATAAACAGAGAAAGACATGCACTTTAGACATTCAAACCAACAAAGACAAATTCTTGGACTTGCAAACACCAACCCAGACATACAAACAAATAGATTCAGACATACAAACAGAGAAAGACATACACTTTAGACATTCAAACCAGCATGGACAAATTTCGGACTTGCAAACACCAACTAAGACATACATACAAATAGATTCAGACATATAAACAGAGAAAGACATACACTTTAGAGATTCAAACCAACAAAGAAAAATTCTTGGACATGCAAAAACCAACCCAGACATGCAAACAAATAGATTCAGACATACAAACAGAGAAAGGCAGACACTTTAGACATTCAAACCAACAAAGACAAATTCTTGGACTTGCAAACACCAACCCAGACATGCAAATAAATAGATTCAGACATACATACAGAGAAAG
Source organism: Artemia sinica (assembly GCA_027921565.1). Taxonomy (NCBI): domain Eukaryota; kingdom Metazoa; phylum Arthropoda; class Branchiopoda; order Anostraca; family Artemiidae; genus Artemia; species Artemia sinica. The sequence goes on along the minus strand of CM051261.1, from coordinate 23,350,323 downwards.
ACAGACACTTTAGACATTCAAACCAACAACGACAAATTCTTGGACTTGCAAACACCAACCCAGACACGCAAACAAATGGACTCAGACACAGAAATAGAGAAAGACATGCACTTTAGACATTCAAACCAACAAAGACATATTCTTGGACTTGCAAACACCAACTCAGACATACAAACAAACAGATTCAGACATACAAACAGAGAAAGAGTTGCACTTTAGGCATTCAAACCAACAAAGATAAATTCTTGGACCTGCAAACACCAATCTAGACATGCAAAAAAATAGATTCAGACATACAAACATAGAAAGACATACAATTTAGACATTCAAACCAGCAAAGACAAATTCTTGGACTTGCAAACGCCAACCCAGACATACAAACAAATAGATTCAGACATACAAACAGAGAAAGACATACACTTTAGACATTCAAACCAGCATAGAAAAATTTTTGGACTGTCAAACACCAATCTAGACATGCAAAAAAATAGATTCAGACATACAAACAGAGAAAGACATGCAATTTAGACATTCGAACCAACCATGACAAATTCATGGACTTGCAAAACCAACCCAGACATGTAAACAAATAGATTCAGACATACAAACAGAGAAAGGCAGTCACTTTAGACATTCAAACCAACAAAGACAAATTCTTGGACTTGCAAACACCAACCCAGAAATGTAAACAAATAGATTCAGACATACATACAGAGAAAGACAGACACTTTAGACATTCAAATAAACAACGAGAAATTCTTTGGACTTGCAAACACCAACCCGCACATTCAAACAAATAGATTCAGACACACAAACAGAGAAAGGCAGGCACTTTAGACATTTAAACCAACAAAGATAAATTCTTGGACTTGCAGACACCAACCCAGACACTCAAACAAATAGATTCAGACATACAAACAGAGAAAGACAGTCACTTTAGACATTCAAACCAACAAAGACAAATACTTGGACTTGCAAACACCAACCCAGACATGCAAACAAATAGATTCAGACATACAAACAGAGAAAGACAGGTACTTTAGACATTCAAACCAACAAAGACAAATTCTTAGACTTGCAAACATCAACCCACACATGTAAACGAAAAGATTCAGTCATACAAACAGAGGAAGACATGCACTTTAGACATTCAAACCAACAAAGATAAATTCTTGGACTTGCAAACACCAACCCAGACATGCAAACAAATAGATTCAGACATAAAAACAGAGAAAGACAGACACTTTAGACATTCAAACCAAGAAAGACAAATTCTTGGACTTGCAAACACCAACCCTGACATGTAAACGAAAAGATTCAGTCATATAAACAGAGAAAGACATGCACTTTAGACATTCAAACCAACAAAGATAAATTCTTGGACTTGCAAACACAAACCCAGACATGCAAACAAATACATTCAGACATATAAACAGAGAAAGACATGCACTTTAGACATTCAAACCAGCAAAGACAAATTCTTGGACTTGCAAACACCAACCCAGAAATGCAAACAAATAGATTCAGGCACACAAACAGAGAAAGACATGCACTTTAGAAATTCTAACCAACAAAGACAAATTCTTTGACTTGCAAAAACCAACCCAGACATGCAAACAAATAGATTCAGTCATACAAACAGAGAAAGGCAGACACTTTAGACATTCAAACCAACAAAGGCAAATTCTTGGACTTGCAAACACCAACCCTGACATGCAAACAAATAGATTCGGATATACAAACAGAGAAAGACAGACACTTTAGACATTCAAACCAACAGAGAAAAATTCTTGGACTTGCAAACACCAACCCAGACATGCAAACAAATAGATTCAGACATACAAACAGAGAAAGACATGCACTTTAGACATTCAAACCAATAAAGACAAATTCTTGAACTTGCAAACACCAACCCAGACATACAAACAAATAGATTCAGACATACAAACAGAGAAAGATAGGAGCTTTAGACATTCAAACCAACAAAGACAAATTATCGGACTTGCAAACACCAACCCAGACATGCAAACAAATAGATTCAGACATAAAAACAGAGAAAGACAGGTACTTTAGACATTCAAACCAACAAAGACAAATTCTTAGACTTGCAAACATCAACCCAGACATGTAAATAAAAAGATTCAGTCATACAAACAGAGGAAGACATGTACTTTAGACATTCAAACCAACAAAGACAAAATTCTTGGAATTGCAAACATCAAGCCAGACATGCAAACAAATAGATTCAGATATACAAACATAGAAAGACAGGCACTTTATGCATTCAAACCAACAAAGACAAATTCTTGGACTTGCCAACACCAATCCCAAACATACAAACAAAAAGATTCAAATATACAAACAGAGAAATGCATGCACTTTGACATATAAACCAACAAAGACACATTCTTGGACTTGCAAACACCAAAGCAGACATGCAAACAAATAGATTCAGACATATAAACAGAGAAAGACATGCACTTTAGACATACAAACCAACAAAGACAAATTCTTGGACTTGCAAACACCAACTCAGACATACAAACAAATACATTCAGACATACAAACAGAGAAAGACAGACACTTTAGACATTCAAACCAATAAAGACAAATTCTTGGACCTGCAAACACCAATCTAGATATGCAAAAAAATAGATTCAGACATACAAACAGAGAAAGACAGGCAATTTAGACATTCAAACCTACAAAGATAAATTCTTGGACCTGCAAACACCAATCTAGACATGCAAAAAAATAGATTCAGACATACAAACAGAGAAATACAGGGCTTTTAGACATTCACACCAACAAAGACAAATTCTTGGACTTGCAAACACCAGCTCAGACATGTCAACAAATAGATTCTTGCATACAAACAGAGAAAGACAAACACTTTAGACACTCAAACCAACAAAGAAAAATTCTTGGACTTGCAAACACCAAAGCAGACATGCAAACAAATAGATTCAGACATATAAACAGAGAAAGATATGCACTTTAGACATACAAACCAACAAAGACAAATTCTTGGACTTGCAAACACCAACCCAGACATACAAACAAATAGATTCAGACATACAAACAGAGAAAGACATACACTTTAGACATTCAAACCAGCATGGACAAATTTCGGACTTGCAAACACCAACCCAGACATACATACAAATAGATTCAGACATATAAACAGAGAAAGACATACACTTTAGAAACTCAAACCAACAAAGACAAATTCTTGGAAATGCAAAAAGCAACCCAGACATGCAAACAAATAGATTCAGACATACAAACAGAGAAAGGCAGACCCTTTAGACATTCAAACCAACAAAGACAAATCCTTGGACTTGCAAACACCAACCCAGACATGCAAATAAATAGATTCAGACATACATACAGAGAAAGACAGACACTTTAGACATTCAAATCAACAACGACAAATTCTTGGACTTGCAAACACCAACTCAGACAGGCAAACAAATGGATTCAGACACACAAACAGAGAAAGACATGCACTTTAAACATTCAAACCAACAAAGACATATTCTTGGACTTGCAAACACCAACTCGGACATACAAACAAACAGATTCAGACATACAAACAGAGAAAGACATGCACTTTAGGCCTTCAAACCAACAAAGATAAATTCTTGGACCTTCAAAAACCAATCTAGACATGCAAAAAAATAGATTCAGACATACAAACATAGAAAGACATGCAATTTAGACATACAAACCAACAAAGACAAATTCTTGGACTTGCAAACACCAACCCAGACATACAAACAAATACATTCAGACATACAAACAGAGAAAGACAGACACTTTAGACATTCAAACCAATAAAGACAAATTCTTGGACCTGCAAACACCAATCTAGACATGCAAAAAAATAGATTCAGACATACAAACAGAGAAAGACAGGCAATTTAGACATTCAAACCTACAAAGATAAATTCTTGGACCTGCAAACACCAATCTAGACATGCAAAAAAATAGATTCAGACATACAAACAGAGAAATACAGGGCTTTTAGACATTCACACCAACAAAGACAAATTCTTGGACTTGCAAACACCAGCTCAGACATGTCAACAAATAGATTCTTGCATACAAACAGAGAAAGACAAACACTTTAGACACTCAAACCAACAAAGAAAAATTCTTGGACTTGCAAACACCAAAGCAGACATGCAAACAAATAGATTCAGACATATAAACAAAGAAAGATATGCACTTTAGACATACAAACCAACAAAGACAAATTCTTGGACTTGCAAACACCAACCCAGACATACAAACAAATAGATTCAGACATACAAACAGAGAAAGACATACACTTTAGACATTCAAACCAGCATGGACAAATTTCAGACTTGCAAACACCAACTAAGACATACATACAAATAGATTCAGACATATAAACAGAGAAAGACATACACTTTAGAGATTCAAACCAACAAAGAAAAATTCTTGGACATGCAAAAACCAACCCAGACATGCAAACAAATAGATTCAGACATACAAACAGAGAAAGGCAGACCCTTTAGACATTCAAACCAACAAAGACAAATTCTTGGACTTGCAAACACCAACCCAGACATGCAAATAAATAGATTCAGACATACATACAGAGAAAGACAGACACTTTAGACATTCAAACCAACAACGACAAATTCTTGGACTTGCAAACACCAACCCAGACACGCAAACAAATGGACTCAGACACAGAAATAGAGAAAGACATGCACTTTAGACATTCAAACCAACAAAGACATATTCTTGGACTTGCAAACACCAACTCAGACATACAAACAAACAGATTCAGACATACAAACAGAGAAAGAGTTGCACTTTAGGCATTCAAACCAACAAAGATAAATTCTTGGACCTGCAAACACCAATCTAGACATGCAAAAAAATAGATTCAGACATACAAACATAGAAAGACATACAATTTAGACATTCAAACCAACAAAGACAAATTCTTGGACTTGCAAACGCCAACCCAGACATACAAACAAATAGATTCAGACATACAAACAGAGAAAGACATACACTTTAGACATTCAAACCAGCATAGAAAAATTTTTGGACTTGCAAACACCAATCTAGACATGCAAAAAAATAGATTCAGACATACAAACAGAGAAAGACATGCAATTTAGACATTCAAACCAACCATGACACATTCATGGACTTGCAAAACCAACCCAGACATGTAAACAAATAGATTCAGACATACAAACAGAGAAAGGCAGACACTTTAGACTTTCAAACCAACAAAGACAAATTCTTGGACTTGCAAACACCAACCCAGAAATGTAAACAAATAGATTCAGACATACATACAGAGAAAGACAGACACTTTAGACATTCAAATAAACAACGAGAAATTCTTTGGACTTGCAAACACCAACCCGGACATTCAAACAAATAGATTCAGACACACAAACAGAGAAAGGCAGGCACTTTAGACATTTAAACCAACAAAGATAAATTCTTGGACTTGCAGACACCAACCCAGACACTCAAACAAATAGATTCAGACATACAAACAGAGAAAGACAGTCACTTTAGACATTCAAACCAACAAAGACAAATACTTGGACTTGCAAACACCGAACCCAGACATGCAAACAAACAGATTCAGACATACAAACAGAGAAAGACAGGTACTTTAGACATTCAAACCAACAAAGACAAATTCTTAGACTTGCAAACATCAACCCACACATGTAAACAAAAAGATTCAGTCATACAAACAGAGAAAGACATGCACTTTAGACATTCAAACCAACAAAGACAAATTCTTGGACTTGCAAACACCAACTCAGACATACAAACAAATAGATTCAGACATACAAACAGAGAAAGACAGACACTTTAGACATTCAAACCAAGAAAGACAAATTTTTGGACTTGCAAACACCAACCCTGACATGTAAACGAAAAGATTCAGTCATATAAACAGAGAAAGACATGCACTTTAGACATTCAAACCAACAAAGATAAATTCTTGGACTTGCAAACACAAACCCAGACATGCAAACAAATACATTCAGACATATAAACAGAGAAAGACATGCACTTTAGACATTCAAACCAGCAAAGACAAATTCTTGGACTTGCAAACACCAACCCAGAAATGCAAACAAATAGATTCAGGCACACAAACAGAGAAAGACATGCACTTTAGAAATTCAAACCAACAAAGACAAATTCTTTGACTTGCAAAAACCAACCCTGACATGCAAACAAATAGATTCGGATATACAAACAGAGAAAGACAGACACTTTAGACATTCAAACCAACAGAGAAAAATTCTTGGACTTGCAAACACCAACCCAGACATGCAAACAAATAGATTCAGACATACAAACAGAGAAATACAGGGCTTTTAGACATTCACACCAACAAAGACAAATTCTTGGACTTGCAAACACCAGCTCAGACATGTCAACAAATAGATTCTTGCATACAAACAGAGAAAGACAAACACTTTAGACACTCAAACCAACAAAGAAAAATTCTTGGACTTGCAAACACCAAAGCAGACATGCAAACAAATAGATTCAGACATATAAACAAAGAAAGATATGCACTTTAGACATACAAACCAACAAAGACAAATTCTTGGACTTGCAAACACCAACCCAGACATACAAACAAATAGATTCAGACATACAAACAGAGAAAGACATACACTTTAGAAACTCAAACCAACAAAGACAAATTCTTGGACATGCAAAAAGCAACCCAGACATGCAAATAAATAGATTCAGACATACAAACAGAGAAAGGCAGACCCTTTAGACATTCAAACCAACAAAGACAAATCCTTGGACTTGCAAACACCAACCCAGACATGCAAATAAATAGATTCAGACATACATACAGAGAAAGACAGACACTTTAGACATTCAAATCAACAACGACAAATTCTTGGACTTGCAAACACCAACTCAGACAGGCAAACAAATGGATTCAGACACACAAACAGAGAAAGACATGCACTTTAAACATTCAAACCAACAAAGACATATTCTTGGACTTGCAAACACCAACTCAGACATACAAACAAACAGATTCAGACATACAAATAGAGAAAGACATGCACTTTAGGCCTTCAAACCAACAAAGATAAATTCTTGGACCTTCAAAAACCAATCTAGACATGCAAAAAAATAGATTCAGACATACAAACATAGAAAGACATGCAATTTAGACATTCAAACCAATAAAGACAAATTCTTGGACTTGCAAACACCAAACCAGACATACAAACAAATAGATTCAGACATACAAACAGAGAAAGACATACACTTTAGACATTCAAACCAGCATAGAAAAATTTTTGTACTTGCAAACACCAATCTAGACATGCAAAAAAATAGATTCAGACATACAAACAGAGAAAGACATGCAATTTAGACATTCAAACCAACAATGACAAATTCATGGACTTGCAAAAACCAACCCAGACATGTAAACAAATAGATTCAGACATACAAACAGAGAAAGGCAGACACTTTAGACTTTCAAACCAACAAAGAAAAATTCTTGGACTTGCAAACACCAACCCAGAAATGTAAACAAATAGATTCAGACATACATACAGAGAAAGACAGACACTTAAGACATTCAAATAAACAACGAGAAATTCTTTGGACTTGCAAACACCAACCCAAACAAGCAAACAAATAGATTCAGACACACAAACAGAGAAAGGTAGGCACTTTAGACATTTAAACCAACAAAGATAAATTCTTGGACTTGCAAACACCAATCCCAAACATGCAAACAAAAAGATTCAAATATACAAACAGAGAAATGCATGCACTTTAGACATATAAACCAACAAAGACACATTCTTGGACTTGCAAACACCAAAGCAGACATGCAAACAAATAGATTCAGACATATAAACAGAGAAAGACATGCACTTTAGACTTTCAAACCAACAAAGACAAATTCTTGGACTTGCAAACACCAACCCAGAAATGTAAACAAATAGATTCAGACATACATACAGAGAAAGACAGACACTTTAGACATTCAAATAAACAACGAGAAATTCTTTGGACTTGCAAACACCGAACCCAGACATGCAAACAAATAGATTCAGACATACAAACAGAGAAAGACAGGCACTTTAGACATTCAAACCAACAAAGATAAATTCTTGGACTTGCAAACACCAAAGCAGACATGCAAACAAATAGATTCAGACATATAAACAGAGAAAGACAGGCACTTTAGACATTCAAACCAACAAAGACAAATATTTGGACTTGCAAACACCGAACCCAGACATGCAAACAAATAGATTCAGACATACAAACAGAGAAAGACAGGTACTTTAGACATTCAAACCAACAAAGATAAATTCTTAGACTTGCAAACATCAACCCAGACGTGTAAACAAAAAGATTCAGTCATAGAAACAGAGGAAGACATGCACTTTAGACATTCAAACCAACAAAGACAAATTCTTGGAATTGCAAACATCAAGCCAGACATGCAAACAAATAGATTCAGATATACAAACATAGAAAGACAGGCACTTTATGCATTCAAACCAACAAAGACAAATTCTTGGACTTGCAAACACCAACCCAGACATGCAAACAAATAGATTCAGACATATAAACAGAGACAGACAGGCACTTTAGACATTCAAACCAACAAAGACAAATTCTTGGAATTGCAAACATCAAGCCAGACATGCAAACAAATAGATTCAGATATACAAACATAGAAAGACAGGCACTTTAGGCATTCAAACCAACAAAGACAAATTCTTGGACTTGCAAACACCAACCCAGACATGCAAACAAATAGATTCAGACATACAAACAGAGAAAGACATACACTTTAGACATTCAAACCAGCATAGACAAATTTTGGACTTGCAAACACCAACCCAGACATATAAACAAATAGATTCAGACAAACAAACATAGAAAGACAGGCACTTTAGATATACAAACCAACAAAGAAAAATTCTTGGACTTGCAAACACCAACCCAGACATGCAAACAAATAGATTCAGACATACAAACAGAGAAAGACAGGCACTTTAGACATTCAAACCAACAAAGATAAATTCTTCGAGTTGCAAACATCAACCTAGACATGCAAACAAAAAGGTTCAGACATACAAACAAAGAAAGACAGTCACTTTAGACATTCAAACCAACAAAGACAAATTCTTGGAATTGAAAACATCAAGCCAGACATGCAAACAAATAGATTCAGACATACAAACATAAAAAGACAGGCACTTTAGGCATTCAAACCAACAGACAAATTCTTGGACTTGCAAACACCAACCCAGAAATGCAAACAAATAGATTCAGACATACAAACAGAGAAAGACATACACTTTAGACATTCAAACCAGCATAGACAAATTTTGGACTTGCAAACACCAACCCAGACATATAAACAAATAGATTCAGACAAACAAACATAGAAAGACAGGCACTTTAGATATACAAACCAACAAAGAAAAATTCTTGGACTTGCAAACACCAACCCAGACATGCAAACAAATAGATTCAGACATACAAACAGAGAAAGACAGGTACTTTAGACATTCAAACCAACAAATACAAATTCTTCGAGTTGCAAACATCAACCCAGACATAAAAACAAATAGATTCAGACATACAAACAGAGAAAAACAGGCACTTTAGATATACAAACCAACAAAAACAAACACTTGGACTTGCAAACACCAACCCTGGGGGAGAGGGAGGAGAGGAGGGGATAGTAGGATGGTGGAGGGGGCCCGGGGGTGAGGGGTGCTCTTTGGGGGCTCTGGAGGAGGGGCCCGGAGGAGGGGCCTTTGGGGGACCGGGGGGCATTTGGGGGCCCTTTTGGGGCTCGGGGGCCCAGGGGGAGGGGGGCCCTTTGGGGGCCCGGGGGGATAGGGCCTTTTGGGGTTGGGGTAAGGGCCCTTTGGGGTTTGGTAGGGGACCTCACAACACTGTTCAAATGGAACTTGTGTATTATAACGACCTCAGAGTTTCACCTCAAATCATCTTCTAAATCATCTTCTAAAATCATCTTCTAAAATGTCTCAAACTGTTTCGCCCAAATCATCTTCTAAAATGTCTCAAACTGTTTCGCCTATATCATCTTCTAAAATGTCTCAAACAGTTTCACCCGAATAATCCCTAAAAGTAATTTCTGCGTGTTCCTTTTGTTTTTGCATCCCTGCGCTGTCACATTTGAAATTCCTAGGAAACCCTTTCCCGCGTTAATCTCTTCATCTCATAGGTGTTCCTAGCTACACTATTATGGCTTCGATAGAATATCAATTTATCTCTGTCACTAAAGATCAGAGAAGCCATATTTAAAAATAGAATATCAATTTATCTCTGTCACTAAAGACCATTTTTCCCTTTTCAAAAATAGAATTTCTATCTCTTTAGAGCCCCGTATAATTCCTAGGAAACAAGTGATGTCATTTCTAATTCCGTTAGTGGATCAATAATTCTCCTTAGAATCAACAAATAAATTCCCCTCTCTTCCCGTTAATAAGCATGTGCAAACTTCACCCCGGAGTCATTACACCTAGACGAACAACAACAAATAAATCGACCTTGAAAAAGGGGGCCGTTGATCCCATTAGACTCGATCAATAATCCTTGAATAAATTATGTTCGTACGGTGTTAGACTCAATTGTAGATGGCAGCACGCAGTGTAATCTGGAGTCATTAGGTCATTCCTACTGGAATATTAGTGAAAAAAATTTTATTTAATAGAGATGATAAGGAGCGTGTACAAGAACCACTGTGTGATAAATCATATGAAAACAATAGGAATGTAGAAAAAATATATATATATATAAGTATATATATATATATATATATATATATATATATATATATATATATATATATATATATATATATATATATATATATACATATATTCCATCACTAAAACTGGTGCAAATATTTTGATTTTGTTTAGATGTTCTTTCCTTTTGTTCTCCAAAGCGGCGTTCACATACGTGTCTAGCTAGAATGCCATGTCTAGACAGGTGTCTGGCCAGACATCAATGTTTAGACAACTACCGTTCACAAGGGAAATTTGGTGCTTGGCTAGACAAGTTACAGCTAGGCATCCAGTTCTAGACTCTAGAACTCAAAGTCTAGGATTTTCGATTACAGCCAATCAGAATGTGTCAAGTTCCACTATTTTCATCATCTATGTTCTACATTTAAACTGAAATTTAATTTTTGCTTCCTTATTAATTGTTTTTCTCATTTTAGGCAAATATGCAACACCAGACATAATAGCGAAGCACACTAAGGCAATTGTTTGGCTTTTCTCATCCATTATCTTGTGACATTAAAAATAGGAATTGCAATTTTGGCAGTTTTGCCTGCATAAGCTCTCTTGATTGGCTAGAATTGACAACTGTAAATTATTTGAAACAAAATTTGTAGTTTTAGCTAAGCACTGAATTCTTCTTGTGAACGGTAATTTCTCAGACATTGATGTTGTTGTTGTCGTCTGGGGTTTGACGCGTTCAACCAATAGGTCATACGCGTTCGTATCACTCGATTGTTCTGTGCCTTCTGTAATCACTAGCTTGCTTGGGTGTCCCTTTGGTCAATATTCACTGAACCTGATCATGTATCACATATCTTGCTATAGGTAGGGAGTAATACACCTGCAGCAACTGCCTGCATTGAAAGACAGGAATCAAAATAATGCAGCTGTGCTTTCTCATACAGCAATTAAAATACATATACAACACAATTATAACAAATAATACATTTTTACAATTATAACCTATTGCATACCTCCATATATAGAAATTTAATCAGATAAAACATGGAAAGATAAAAAAGGATAATAAAACAAATAAAATAGAAAAAAGGATAACTCTCAAATAAAATAATATGGGAGGGGCATCATGGCCATCAAAATTAAAATAATGTGAAGCCATCTACCATTTATCTTGCTTAATATAGGGGTTAATCCCCATCAGCACCTGAGATCAATTATAAACAGGAACCAGAATGATTCAAATACCTTATCAAACAGCAGATAAAATTTTTATACAAGTCAATTATAATAAATAGTACATTTAACCTGTAACCTGTCACCTAGATCAAATTATAATCAAATAAGGCAACTCTAAAAAAGGAAACATGCAGAAAAAAAAATAAAAATGAAATAAATACATAAAAAATGAATTTAGGGAATGAACAAAACCAGTAGTCTTAACCAAATTACTTAATAAGTTTGTGCTTAGTCAACCATGCCAAACCCAAGGGAAAACAGTGGAGAGATAACTAGTCAATTGTCTGAGAAGGGGCCAACCTTGGTCTCTGTAGCCTAATCGTAGCACCTTCTGGGCTAGGTACAGACTCCTTTCCTTTACGTTTCCTTTCTGCTGGAGCTGGTATTTGCTGACATTGTGGGAAGAAATGAACCTTCTCTATTTAGGTTTTCAACTGACTTATTTAGGCTACAGACTGCATTTTGAAAAGGTGTTTGTGCTTACTTAGAAAGTAGTTCACAAATAGATGTAATAACCTGAGTTAGATCAGAGATCTGCTTTGCAACACCTTCAAACATGGCGATGTACCTCATGTTGAGTTCCTCAGCTGGAGGTTGATTAGGAGTCAGTGGAGGGAAAGAGTCTGTGTGTACTATGGGGATGTGTTCTGTATGTTTAGGAAGTCCTTTCTTCAAGACCTCAGCAGCAGTCCTCTTGGGGACATTATTGGTGAAAGAGTAAGTTACGATTGCTTTCTTCTCTATGAATACTTTGCACTCCTTAGCATTATCAGCATGGTTACCATTGCAGTTAGGGCACTTGAGTACCTGATCTTCCTTTACTGTTTTAGATTGGGGGCATTCATCAATTGTGTGTTGTCCACTACAAAGTAGACATCTTCTGCCTCTGCGGCAATTTGAGGCCATGTGGCCAAAATTTTGGCAAATGAAACACTGAATTGCCCGGGGGATAAACTGCTTAACTGTATACCTTGCACCCCAAACAGAGATTTTCAGACGGAAATGAGCATCCTGATTAAAGGTACAAACCAAAGGGATAACTGATCGGCTTGGCTGTTTAAAGGCCAATGTCACTTGTTTTATTCTGTCATCAACTTGGACCTCCTTGACAAAATCATCCATATGGGTGACCTCCTCAGATGGGATAAATACAATGCCTTTTCTGTTTCTTATTAAAGCAGGGTTAGAGCCAGGACCAAGCACAAACTTTACCTTACATCCATTTACTGCTACATTTGAAATAGAAAGTATAGCAGCAGCTACTGACTGGTTCACAGCTATTATGATAATGGAGCCATCTGGTCAAAGTCTTTCTAACATTGAACCATAATGGCCCCTGCACTCATGATTTTGGAGATGTTGAAACAGTTTTTTGGCAATAACTGTTCTACAGCCTAATGTCAACAGCCTAGGTCTACTGGTCTCATTTGGACCTTCAACACCTAAAGCCAAAATCCTTACACTAGAGTTATTGGGGTCAGAGGTGACAGGACTACTAACCATCCTGTCAGTCATCACAAATAAAACCCCAAAGGGCTAAAACAGTTTAAACAACAAAATTAAATCACAAAAAGGAAATACAATGTCAAATAAATAAAACAATTAGGCTACAAGCAGAGGGGGGTCCTCAGTCAATAATAAATTAAGCAAACAATGTAAGTCAAAAGAAGGCACAGCACTAAGTTTCAAAGCAAGGTAAAAAAGGGTTTAACAAGCACTTTCAAGCAATTGGTAGTTGCAATATGCAGGAATCTGAGAGAAGTTGCAGCAAGCACATTAACATTCAAAGCAAGCCAAAGGCCAAAAAATGCACAACAAAGCGAGTGTACAGGCGTCAGGGACCCCAAAGGACAGAGCCCCTTGTGTTTTAATCAGCAAACAGTGGCACAGAACTATCCCTACTAGGGAAATAGCAATTATGAATATATTTGGATCATTTCAATTTCCATTCCGATCCATTCTTGCCTTGCTTTTAGTTGTTTCTTTATTCCCAGACACTGATTCCTGGCCAGACACATGTCTAGACATGACATTCTAGCTAGACATGCATGTGAACGCCGCTTAAGAGCATTTGCAAAGTGAGCATGAACTCTGCTTCCATTTTCCATTTTTACTAGTTCTGCAACTGGTAAGACCTAGCCTCCGTCCCTAAGCTGTGGTTCCCCCTCCAACCAAAACAATTTTTATTTTATTTTTCAAGTAAAGTTCTTTTGAGTGTTTGCAATCGAAGATTAAAATACTTTTTAGATTCCTATTAAAAATGCATTTTTTCTGTAAATTTTGTACCACTATAGATATTGTAATGTACCACCAGCGGTACATGTACCAATGTTTGAAAACCCAGGGTCTAGAGCAAAAGAATAAAGAGCTGATTAAATAAAATTCAATTTCATCTCTGAGAAAACCTCAATAAAACGTTGTTGTTCGTTTTTAAAATTTAATATTAGATCTACATTGGGAAAAAGAAAAAGACCCATTTTCACCATAAGAGCAAAATAGGTATAATTTTGGATATTTTAAACACTATTTTTGTACTGTTTTTAATGGCTATTTAGATTTTAAAGTGAGACTTGATACTTTGAATTTCTTTGTTACTTTGTTACTTTGAATGGTTACTTTGTTTCTTTGTTACTGGTTATTGTGGCTCTTTGTCTTCACATATTTTTTTAATACCTTAAAATCATTAAAGAAAATTCAAGTTCGTCTATGAGAAAACCTAATAAAAACAATGTTATTCATTTAAATATTTTCAGCATTCGATCTACACTGGGAAAAAGAAAAATACCCATTTTCACCATAAGAGCACAACGGGTATGATTTTGGATATTTTAATAACTATTGTTGTTCTTTTTACTATTTTTAATAGCTATTTTGATTTTAAAATGAAGATGGCTATTTTGAATTTCTTTGTTACTGGTTATTGTGGCTCTTTGCTTTGCATTATTTTTTATTACCTTAAAATCATTAAAGAAAATTCAAGTTCGTCTATGAGAAAACCTAATAAAAACAATGTTATTCATTTAAATATTTTCAGCATTCGATCTACACTGGGAAAAAGAAAAATACCCATTTTCACCATAAGAGCACAACGGGTATGATTTTGGATATTTTAATAACTATTGTTGTTCTTTTTACTATTTTTAATAGCTATTTTGATTTTAAAATGAAGATGGCTACTTTGAATTTCTTTGTTACTGGTTATTGTGGCTCTTTGCTTTCCATTATTTTTTATTACCTTAAAATCATTAAAGAAAATTCAAGTTCGTCTATGATAAAACCTAATAAAAACAATGTTATTCATTTAAATATTTTCAGCATTCGATCTACACTGGGAAAAAGAAAAATACCCATTTTCACCATAAGAGCACAACGGGTATGATTTTGGATATTTTAATAACTATTGTTGTTCTTTTTACTATTTTTAATAGCTATTTTGATTTTAAAATGAAGATGGCTACTTTGAATTTCTTTGTTACTGGTTATTGTGGCTCTTTGCTTTGCATTATTTTTTATTACCTTAAAATCATTAAAGAAAATTCAAGTTCGTCTATGAGAAAACCTAATAAAAACAATGTTATTCATTTTTAATATTTTCAGCATTCGATTTACACTGGGAAAAAGAAAAATACCCATTTTCACCATAAGAGCACAACGGGTATGATTTTGGATATTTTAATAACTATTGTTGTTCTTTTTACTATTTTTAATAGCTATTTTGATTTTAAAATGAAGATGGCTATTTTGAATTTCTTTGTTACTGGTTATTGTGGCTCTTTGCTTTGCATTATTTTTTATTACCTTAAAATCATTAAAGAAAATTCAAGTTCGTCTATGAGAAAACCTAATAAAAAAAATGTTATTCATTTAAATATTTTCAGCATTCGATCTACACTGGGAAAAAGAAAAATACCCATTTTCACCATAAGAGCACAACGGGTATGATTTTGGATATTTTAATAACTATTGCTGTTCTTTTTACTATTTTTAATAGCTATTTTGATTTTAAAATGAAGATGGCTACTTTTAATTTCTTTGTTACTGGTTATTGTGGCTCTTTGCTTTCCATTATTTTTTATTACCTTAAAATCATTAAAGAAAATTCAAGTTCGTCTATGATAAAACCTAATAAAAACAATGTTATTCATTTAAATATTTTCAGCATTCGATCTACACTGGGAAAAAGAAAAATACCCATTTTCACCATAAGAGCACAACGGGTATGATTTTGGATATTTTAATAACTATTGTTGTTCTTTTTACTATTTTTAATAGCTATTTTGATTTGAAAATGAAGATGGCTACTTTGAATTTCTTTGTTACTGGTTATTGTGGCTCTTTGCTTTGCATTATTTTTTATTACCTTAAAATCATTAAAGAAAATTCAAGTTCGTCTATGAGAAAACCTAATAAAAACAATGTTATTCATTTTTAATATTTTCAGCATTCGATTTACACTGGGAAAAAGAAAAATACCCATTTTCACCATAAGAGCACAACGGGTATGATTTTGGATATTTTAATAACTATTGTTGTTCTTTTTACTATTTTTAATAGCTATTTTGATTTTAAAATGAAGATGGCTATTTTGAATTTCTTTGTTACTGGTTATTGTGGCTCTTTGCTTTGCATTATTTTTTATTACCTTAAAATCATTAAAGAAAATTCAAGTTCGTCTATGAGAAAACCTAATAAAAACAATGTTATTCATTTAAATATTTTCAGCATTCGATCTACACTGGGAAAAAGAAAAATACCCATTTTCACCATAAGAGCACAACGGGTATGATTTTGGATATTTTAATAACTATTGTTGTTCTTTTTACTATTTTTAATAGCTATTTTGATTTTAAAATGAAGATTGCTACTTTGAATTTCTTTGTTACTGGTTATTGTGGCTCTTTGCTTTCCATTATTTTTTGTTACCTTAAAATCATTAAAGAAAATTCAAGTTCGTCTATGATAAAACCTAATAAAAACAATGTTATTCATTTAAATATTTTCAGCATTCGATCTACACTGGGAAAAAGAAAAATACCCATTTTCACCATAAGAGCACAACGGGTATGATTTTGGATATTTTAATAACTATTGTTGTTCTTTTTACTATTTTTAATAGCTATTTTGATTTTAAAATGAAGATTGCTACTTTGAATTTCTTTGTTACTGGTTATTGTGGCTCTTTGCTTTCCATTATTTTTTATTACCTTAAAATCATTAAAGAAAATTTAAGTTCGTCTATGATAAAACCTAATAAAAACAATGTTATTCATTTAAATGTTTTCAGCATTCGATCTACACTGGGAAAAAGAAAAATACCCATTTTCACCATAAGAGCACAACGGGTATGATTTTGGATATTTTAATAACTATTGTTGTTCTTTTTACTATTTTTAATAGCTATTTTGATTTTAAAATGAAGATGGCTACTTTGAATTTCTTTGTTACTGGTTATTGTGGCTCTTTGCTTTGCATTATTTTTTATTACCTTAAAATCATTAAAGAAAATTCAAGTTCGTCTATGATAAAACCTAATAAAAACAATGTTATTCATTTAAATATTTTCAGCATTCGATCTACACTGGGAAAAAGAAAAATACCATTTTCACCATAAGAGCACAACGGGTATGATTTTGGATATTTTAATAACTATGTTGTTCTTTTTACTATTTTTAATAGCTATTTTGATTTTAAAATGAAGATTGCTACTTTGAATTTCTTTGTTACTGGTTATTGTGGCTCTTTGCTTTCCATTATTTTTTATTACCTTAAAATCATTAAAGAAAATTCAAGTTCGTCTATGATAAAACCTAATAAAAACAATGTTATTCATTTAAATATTTTCAGCATTCGATCTACACTGGGAAAAAGAAAAATACCCATTTTCACCATAAGAGCACAACGGGTATGATTTTGGATATTTTAATAACTATTGTTGTTCTTTTTACTATTTTTAATAGCTATTTTGATTTTAAAATGAAGATTGCTACTTTGAATTTCTTTGTTACTGGTTATTGTGGCTCTTTGCTTTCCATTATTTTTTATTACCTTAAAATCATTAAAGAAAATTCAAGTTCGTCTATGATAAAACCTAATAAAAACAATGTTATTCATTTAAATATTTTCAGCATTCGATCTACACTGGGAAAAAGAAAAATACCCATTTTCACCATAAGAGCACAACGGGTATGATTTTGGATATTTTAATAACTATTGTTGTTCTTTTTACTATTTTTAATAGCTATTTTGATTTTAAAATGAAGATGGCTACTTTGAATTTCTTTGTTACTGGTTATTGTGGCTCTTTGCTTTGCATTATTTTTTATTACCTTAAAATCATTAAAGAAAATTCAAGTTCGTCTATGAGAAAACCTAATAAAAACAATGTTATTCATTTTTAATATTTTCAGCATTCGATTTACACTGGGAAAAAGAAAAATACCCATTTTCACCATAAGAGCACAACGGGTATGATTTTGGATATTTTAATAACTATTGTTGTTCTTTTTACTATTTTTAATAGCTATTTTGATTTTAAAATGAAGATGGCTATTTTGAATTTCTTTGTTACTGGTTATTGTGGCTCTTTGCTTTGCATTATTTTTTATTACCTTAAAATCATTAAAGAAAATTCAAGTTCGTCTATGAGAAAACCTAATAAAAACAATGTTATTCATTTAAATATTTTCAGCATTCGATCTACACTGGGAAAAGAAAAATACCCATTTTCACCATAAGAGCACAACGGGTATGATTTTGGATATTTTAATAACTATTTTTGTTCTTTTTACTATTTTTAATAGCTATTTTGATTTTAAAATGAAGATGGCTACTTTGAATTTCTTTGTTACTGGTTATTGTGGCTCTTTGCTTTCCATTATTTTTTATTACCTTAAAATCATTAAAGAAAATTCAAGTTCGTCTATGATAAAACCTAATAAAAACAATGTTATTCATTTAAATATTTTCAGCATTCGATCTACACTGGGAAAAAAAAATACCCATTTTCACCATAAGAGCACAACGGGTATGATTTTGGATATTTTAATAACTATTGTTGTTCTTTTTACTATTTTTAATAGCTATTTTGATTTTAAAATGAAGATGGCTACTTTGAATTTCTTTGTTACTGGTTATTGTGGCTCTTTGCTTGGCATTATTTTTTATTACCTTAAAATCATTAAAGAAAATTCAAGTTCGTCTATGAGAAAACCTAATAAAAACAATGTTATTCATTTTTAATATTTTCAGCATTCGATTTACACTGGGAAAAAGAAAAATACCCATTTTCACCATAAGAGCACAACGGGTATGATTTTGGATATTTTAATAACTATTGTTGTTCTTTTTACTATTTTTAATAGCTATTTTGATTTTAGAATGAAGATGGCTATTTTGAATTTCTTTGTTACTGGTTATTGTGGCTCTTTGCTTTGCATTATTTTTTATTACCTTAAAATCATTAAAGAAAATTCAAGTTCGTCTATGAGAAAACCTAATAAAAACAATGTTATTCATTTAAATATTTTCAGCATTCGATCTACACTGGGAAAAAGAAAAATACCCATTTTCATTATAAGAGCACAACGGGTATGATTTTGGATATTTTAATAACTATTGTTGTTCTTTTTACTATTTTTAATAGCTATTTTGATTTTAAAATGAAGATGGCTACTTTGAATTTCTTTGTTACTGGTTATTGTGGCTCTTTGCTTTCCATTATTTTTTATTACCTTAAAATCATTAAAGAAAATTCAAGTTCGTCTATGATAAAACCTAATAAAAACAATGTTATTCATTTAAATATTTTCAGCATTCGATCTACACTGGGAAAAAGAAAAATACCCATTTTCACCATAAGAGCACAACGGGTATGATTTTGGATATTTTAATAACTATTGTTGTTCTTTTTACTATTTTTAATAGCTATTTTGATTTTAAAATGAAGATGGCTACTTTGAATTTCTTTGTTACTGGTTATTGTGGCTCTTTGCTTTGCATTATTTTTTATTACCTTAAAATCATTAAAGAAAATTCAAGTTCGTCTATGAGAAAACCTAATAAAAACAATGTTATTCATTTTTAATATTTTCAGCATTCGATTTACACTGGGAAAAAGAAAAATACCCATTTTCACCATAAGAGCACAACGGGTATGATTTTGGATATTTTAATAACTATTGTTGTTCTTTTTACTATTTTTAATAGCTATTTTGATTTTAAAATGAAGATGGCTATTTTGAATTTCTTTGTTACTGGTTATTGTGGCTCTTTGCTTTGCATTATTTTTTATTACCTTAAAATCATTAAAGAAAATTCAAGTTCGTCTATGAGAAAACCTAATAAAAACAATGTTATTCATTTAAATATTTTCAGCATTCGATCTACACTGGGAAAAAGAAAAATACCCATTTTCACCATAAGAGCACAACGGGTATGATTTTGGATATTTTAATTACTATTTTTGTTCTTTTTACTATTTTTAATAGCTATTTTGATTTTAAAATGAAGATGGCTACTTTGAATTTCTTTGTTACTGGTTATTGTGGCTCTTTGCTTTCCATTATTTTTTATTACCTTAAAATCATTAAAGAAAATTCAAGTTCGTCTATGATAAAACCTAATAAAAACAATGTTATTCATTTAAATATTTTCAGCATTCGATCTACACTGGGAAAAATAAAAATACCCATTTTCACCATAAGAGCACAACGGGTATGATTTTGGATATTTTAATAACTATTGTTGTTCTTTTTACTATTTTTAATAGCTATTTTGATTTTAAAATGAAGATGGCTACTTTGAATTTCTTTGTTACTGGTTATTGTGGCTCTTTGCTTGGCATTATTTTTTATTACCTTAAAATCATTAAAGAAAATTCAAGTTCGTCTATGAGAAAACCTAATAAAAACAATGTTATTCATTTTTAATATTTTCAGCATTCGATTTACACTGGGAAAAAGAAAAATACCCATTTTCACCATAAGAGCACAACGGGTATGATTTTGGATATTTTAATAACTATTGTTGTTCTTTTTACTATTTTTAATAGCTATTTTGATTTTAGAATGAAGATGGCTATTTTGAATTTCTTTGTTACTGGTTATTGTGGCTCTTTGCTTTGCATTATTTTTTATTACCTTAAAATCATTAAAGAAAATTCAAGTTCGTCTATGAGAAAACCTAATAAAAACAATGTTATTCATTTAAATATTTTCAGCATTCGATCTACACTGGGAAAAAGAAAAATACCCATTTTCATTATAAGAGCACAACGGGTATGATTTTGGATATTTTAATAACTATTGTTGTTCTTTTTACTATTTTTAATAGCTATTTTGATTTTAAAATGAAGATGGCTACTTTGAATTTCTTTGTTACTGGTTATTGTGGCTCTTTGCTTTCCATTATTTTTTATTACCTTAAAATCATTAAAGAAAATTCAAGTTCGTCTATGATAAAACCTAATAAAAACAATGTTATTCATTTAAATATTTTCAGCATTCGATCTACACTGGGAAAAAGAAAATACCCATTTTCACCATAAGAGCACAACGGGTATGATTTTGGATATTTTAATAACTATTGTTGTTCTTTTTACTATTTTTAATAGCTATTTTGATTTTAAAATGAAGATGGCTACTTTGAATTTCTTTGTTACTGGTTATTGTGGCTCTTTGCTTGGCATTATTTTTTATTACCTTAAAATCATTAAAGAAAATTCAAGTTCGTCTATGAGAAAACCTAATAAAAACAATGTTATTCATTTTTAATATTTTCAGCATTCGATCTACACTGGGAAAAAGAAAAATACCCATTTTCACCATAAGAGCACAACGGGTATGATTTTGGATATTTTAATAACTATTGTTGTTCTTTTTACTATTTTTAATAGCTATTTTGATTTTAAAATGAAGATGGCTATTTTGAATTTCTTTGTTACTGGTTATTGTGGCTCTTTGCTTTGCATTATTTTTTATTACCTTAAAATCATTAAAGAAAATTCAAGTTCGTCTATGAGAAAACCTAATAAAAACAATGTTATTCATTTAAATATTTTCAGCATTCGATCTACACTGGGAAAAAGAAAAATACCCATTTTCACCATAAGAGCACAACGGGTATGATTTTGGATATTTTAATAACTATTGTTGTTCTTTTTACTATTTTTAATAGCTATTTTGATTTTAAAATGAAGATGGCTATTTTGAATTTCTTTGTTACTGGTTATTGTGGCTCTTTGCTTTCCATTATTTTTTATTACCTTAAAATCATTAAAGAAAATTCAAGTTCGTCTATGAGAAAACCTAATAAAAACAATGTTATTCATTTAAATATTTTCAGCATTCGATCTACACTGGGAAAAAGAAAAATACCCATTTTCACCATAAGAGCACAACGGGTATGATTTTGGATATTTTAATAACTATTGTTGTTCTTTTTACTATTTTTAATAGCTATTTTGATTTTAAAATGAAGATGGCTATTTTGAATTTCTTTGTTACTGGTTATTGTGGCTCTTTGCTTTCCATTATTTTTTATTACCTTAAAATCATTAAAGAAAATTCAAGTTCGTCTATGATAAAACCTAATAAAAACAATGTTATTCATTTAAATATTTTCAGCATTCGATCTACACTGGGAAAAAGAAAAATACCCATTTTCACCATAAGAGCACAACGGGTATGATTTTGGATATTTTAATAACTATTGTTGTTCTTTTTACTATTTTTAATAGCTATTTTGATTTTAAAATGAAGATGGCTACTTTGAATTTCTTTGTTACTGGTTATTGTGGCTCTTTGCTTGGCATTATTTTTTATTACCTTAAAATCATTAAAGAAAATTCAAGTTCGTCTATGAGAAAACCTAATAAAAACAATGTTATTCATTTAAATATTTTCAGCATTCGATCTACACTGGGAAAAAGAAAAATACCCATTTTCACCATAAGAGCACAACGGGTATGATTTTGGATATTTTAATAACTATTGTTGTTCTTTTTACTATTTTTAATAGCTATTTTGATTTTAAAATGAAGATGGCTATTTGAATTTCTTTGTTACTGGTTATTGTGGCTCTTTGCTTTGCATTATTTTTTATTACCTTAAAATCATTAAAGAAAATTCAAGTTCGTCTATGAGAAAACCTAATAAAAACAATGTTATTCATTTAAATATTTTCAGCATTCGATCTACACTGGGAAAAAGAAAAATACCCATTTTCACCATAAGAGCACAACGGGTATGATTTTGGATATTTTAATAACTATTGTTGTTCTTTTTACTATTTTTAATAGCTATTTTGATTTTAAAATGAAGATGGCTATTTTGAATTTCTTTGTTACTGGTTATTGTGGCTCTTTGCTTTCCATTATTTTTTATTACCTTAAAATCATTAAAGAAAATTCAAGTTCGTCTATGAGAAAACCTAATAAAAACAATGTTATTCATTTAAATATTTTCAGCATTCGATCTACACTGGGAAAAAGAAAAATACCCATTTTCACCATAAGAGCACAACGGGTATGATTTTGGATATTTTAATAACTATTGTTGTTCTTTTTACTATTTTTAATAGCTATTTTGATTTTAAAATGAAGATGGCTATTTTGAATTTCTTTGTTACTGGTTATTGTGGCTCTTTGCTTTCCATTATTTTTTATTACCTTAAAATCATTAAAGAAAATTCAAGTTCGTCTATGATAAAACCTAATAAAAACAATGTTATTCATTTAAATATTTTCAGCATTCGATCTACACTGGGAAAAAGAAAAATACCCATTTTCACCATAAGAGCACAACGGGTATGATTTTGGATATTTTAATAACTATTGTTGTTCTTTTTACTATTTTTAATAGCTATTTTGATTTTAAAATGAAGATGGCTACTTTGAATTTCTTTGTTACTGGTTATTGTGGCTCTTTGCTTTCCATTATTTTTTATTACCTTAAAATCATTAAAGAAAATTCAAGTTCGTCTATGATAAAATCTAATAAAAACAATGTTATTCATTTAAATATTTTCAGCATTCGATCTACACTGGGAAAAAGAAAAATACCCATTTTCACCATAAGAGCACAACGGGTATGATTTTGGATATTTTAATAACTATTGTTGTTCTTTTTACTATTTTTAATAGCTATTTTGATTTTAAAATGAAGATGGCTACTTTGAATTTCTTTGTTACTGGTTATTGTGGCTCTTTGCTTGGCATTATTTTTTATTACCTTAAAATCATTAAAGAAAATTCAAGTTCATCTATGAGAAAACCTCAATAAAAACAACGTTATTCATTTAAATATTTTCAGCATTCGATCTACACTGGGAAAAAGAAAAATACCCATTTTCACCATAAGAGCACAACGGGTATGATTTTGGATATTTTAATAACTATTGTTGTTCTTTTTACTATTTTTAATAGCTATTTTGATTTTAAAATGAAGATGGCTACTTTGAATTTCTTTGTTACTGGTTATTGTGGCTCTTTGCTTTGCATTATTTTTTATTACCTTAAAATCATTAAAGAAAATTCAAGTTCGTCTATGAGAAAACCTAATAAAAACAATGTTATTCATTTTAATATTTTCAGCATTCGATCTACACTGGGAAAAAGAAAAATACCCATTTTCACCATAAGAGCACAACGGGTATGATTTTGGATATTTTAATAACTATTGTTGTTCTTTTTACTATTTTTAATAGCTATTTTGATTTGAAAATGAAGATGGCTACTTTGAATTTCTTTGTTACTGGTTATTGTGGCTCTTTGCTTTGCATTATTTTTTATTACCTTAAAATCATTAAAGAAAATTCAAGTTCGTCTATGAGAAAACCTAATAAAAACAATGTTATTCATTTTTAATATTTTCAGCATTCGATCTACACTGGGAAAAAGAAAAATACCCATTTTCACCATAAGAGCACAGCGGGTATGATTTTGGATATTTTAATAACTATTGTTGTTCTTTTTACTATTTTTAATAGCTATTTTGATTTGAAAATGAAGATGGCTACTTTGAATTTCTTTGTTACTGGTTATTGTGGCTCTTTGCTTTGCATTATTTTTTATTACCTTAAAATCATTAAAGAAAATTCAAGTTCGTCTATGAGAAAACCTAATAAAAACAATGTTATTCATTTTTAATATTTTCAGCATTCGATCTACACTGGGAAAAAGAAAAATACCCATTTTCACCATAAGAGCACAACGGGTATGATTTTGGATATTTTAATAACTATTGTTGTTCTTTTTACTATTTTTAATAGCTATTTTGATTTTAAAATGAAGATGGCCATTTTGAATTTCTTTGTTACTGGTTATTGTGGCTCTTTGCTTGGCATTATTTTTTATTACCTTAAAATCATTAAAGAAAATTCAAGTTCGTCTATGAGAAAACCTAATAAAAACAATTTTATTCATTTTTAATATTTTCAGCATTCGATCTACACTGGGAAAAAGAAAAATACCCATTTTCACCATAAGAGCACAACGGGTATGATTTTGGATATTTTAATAACTATTGTTGTTCTTTTTACTATTTTTAATAGCTATTTTGATTTTAAAATGAAGATGGCTATTTTGAATTTCTTTGTTACTGGTTATTGTGGCTCTTTGCTTTGCATTATTTTTTATTACCTTAAAATCATTAAAGAAAATTCAAGTTCGTCTATGAGAAAACCTAATAAAAACAATGTTATTCATTTAAATATTTTCAGCATTCGATCTACACTGGGAAAAAGAAAAATACCCATTTTCACCATAAGAGCACAACGGGTATGATTTTGGATATTTTAATAACTATTGTTGTTCTTTTTACTATTTTTAATAGCTATTTTGATTTTAAAATGAAGATGGCTACTTTGAATTTCTTTGTTACTGGTTATTGTGGCTCTTTGCTTTCCATTATTTTTTATTACCTTAAAATCATTAAAGAAAATTCAAGTTCGTCTATGATAAAACCTAATAAAAACAATGTTATTCATTTAAATATTTTCAGCATTCGATCTACACTGGGAAAAAGAAAAATACCCATTTTCACCATAAGAGCACAACGGGTATGATTTTGGATATTTTAATAACTATTGTTGTTCTTTTTACTATTTTTAATAGCTATTTTGATTTTAAAATGAAGATGGCTACTTTGAATTTCTTTGTTACTGGTTATTGTGGCTCTTTGCTTTCCATTATTTTTTATTACCTTAAAATCATTAAAGAAAATTCAAGTTCGTCTATGATAAAACCTAATAAAAACAATGTTATTCATTTAAATATTTTCAGCATTCGATCTACACTGGGAAAAGAAAAATACCCATTTTCACCATAAGAGCACAACGGGTATGATTTTGGATATTTTAATAACTATTGTTGTTCTTTTTACTATTTTTAATAGCTATTTTGATTTTAAAATGAAGATGGCTACTTTGAATTTCTTTGTTACTGGTTATTGTGGCTCTTTGCTTTCCATTATTTTTTATTACCTTAAAATCATTAAAGAAAATTCAAGTTCGTCTATGATAAAACCTAATAAAAACAATGTTATTCATTTAAATATTTTCAGCATTCGATCTACACTGGGAAAAAGAAAAATACCCATTTTCACCATAAGAGCACAACGGGTATGATTTTGGATATTTTGATAACTATTGTTGTTCTTTTTACTATTTTTAATAGCTATTTTGATTTTAAAATGAAGATGGCTACTTTGAATTTCTTTGTTACTGGTTATTGTGGCTCTTTGCTTGGCATTATTTTTTATTACCTTAAAATCATTAAAGAAAATTCAAGTTCATCTATGAGAAAACCTCAATAAAAACAACGTTATTCATTTAAATATTTTCAGCATTCGATCTACACTGGGAAAAAGAAAAATACCCATTTTCACCATAAGAGCACAACGGGTATGATTTTGGATATTTTAATAACTATTGTTGTTCTTTTTACTATTTTTAATAGCTATTTTGATTTTAAAATGAAGATGGCTACTTTGAATTTCTTTGTTACTGGTTATTGTGGCTCTTTGCTTTGCATTATTTTTTATTACCTTAAAATCATTAAAGAAAATTCAAGTTCGTCTATGAGAAAACCTAATAAAAACAATGTTATTCATTTTTAATATTTTCAGCATTCGATCTACACTGGGAAAAAGAAAAATACCCATTTTCACCATAAGAGCACAACGGGTATGATTTTGGATATTTTAATAACTATTGTTGTTCTTTTTACTATTTTTAATAGCTATTTTGATTTTAAAATGAAGATGGCTACTTTGAATTTCTTTGTTACTGGTTATTGTGGCTCTTTGCTTTGCATTATTTTTTATTACCTTAAAATCATTAAAGAAAATTCAAGTTCGTCTATGAGAAAACCTAATAAAAACAATTTTATTCATTTTTAATATTTTCAGCATTCGATTTACACTGGGAAAAAGAAAAATACCCATTTTCACCATAAGAGCACAACGGGTATGATTTTGGATATTTTAATAACTATTGTTGTTCTTTTTACTATTTTTAATAGCTATTTTGATTTGAAAATGAAGATGGCTACTTTGAATTTCTTTGTTACTGGTTATTGTGGCTCTTTGCTTTGCATTATTTTTTATTACCTTAAAATCATTAAAGAAAATTCAAGTTCGTCTATGAGAAAACCTAATAAAACAATGTTATTCATTTTTAATATTTTCAGCATTCGATCTACACTGGGAAAAAGAAAAATACCCATTTTCACCATAAGAGCACAACGGGTATGATTTTGGATATTTTAATAACTATTGTTGTTCTTTTTACTATTTTTAATAGCTATTTTGATTTTAAATGAAGATGGCTACTTTGAATTTCTTTGTTACTGGTTATTGTGGCTCTTTGCTTTGCATTATTTTTTATTACCTTAAAATCATTAAAGAAAATTCAAGTTCGTCTATGAGAAAACCTAATAAAAACAATGTTATTCATTTTTAATATTTTCAGCATTCGATTTACACTGGGAAAAAGAAAAATACCCATTTTCACCATAAGAGCACAACGGGTATGATTT
Source organism: Artemia sinica (assembly GCA_027921565.1). Taxonomy (NCBI): domain Eukaryota; kingdom Metazoa; phylum Arthropoda; class Branchiopoda; order Anostraca; family Artemiidae; genus Artemia; species Artemia sinica. Next base: position 23,322,246 of record CM051261.1, on the reverse strand, counting down.
TGGATATTTTAATAACTATTGTTGTTCTTTTTACTATTTTTAATAGCTATTTTGATTTGAAAATGAAGACGGCTACTTTGAATTTCTTTGTTACTGGTTATTGTGGCTCTTTGCTTTGCATTATTTTTTATTACCTTAAAATCATTAAAGAAAATTCAAGTTCGTCTATGAGAAAACCTAATAAAAATAATGTTATTCATTTTTAATATTTTCAGCATTCGATTTACACTGGGAAAAAGAAAAATACCCATTTTCACCATAAGAGCACAACGGGTATGATTTTGGATATTTTAATAACTATTGTTGTTCTTTTTACTATTTTTAATAGCTATTTTGATTTAAAAATGAAGATGGCTACTTTGAATTTCTTTGTTACTGGTTATTGTGGCTCTTTGCTTTGCATTATTTTTATTACCTTAAAATCATTAAAGAAAATTCAAGTTCGTCTATGAGAAAACCTAATAAAAACAATGTTATTCATTTTTAATATTTTCAGCATTCGATTTACACTGGGAAAAAGAAAAATACCCATTTTCACCATAAGAGCACAACGGGTATGATTTTGGATATTTTAATAACTATTGTTGTTCTTTTTACTATTTTTAATAGCTATTTTGATTTGAAAATGAAGATGGCTACTTTGAATTTCTTTGTTACTGGTTATTGTGGCTCCTTGCTTTGCATTGTTTTTTATTACCTTAAAATCATTAAAGAAAATTCAAGTTCGTCTATGAGAAAACCTAATAAAAACAATGTTATTCATTTTTAATATTTTCAGCATTCGATTTACACTGGGAAAAAGAAAAATACCCATTTTCACCATAAGAGCACAACGGGTATGATTTTGGATATTTTAATAACTATTGTTGTTCTTTTTACTATTTTTAATAGCTATTTTGATTTGAAAATGAAGATGGCTACTTTGAATTTCTTTGTTACTGGTTATTGTGGCTCTTTGCTTTGCATTATTTTTTATTACCTTAAAATCATTAAAGAAAATTCAAGTTCGTCTATGAGAAAACCTAATAAAAACAATGTTATTAATTTTAATATTTTCAGCATTCGATTTACACTTGGAAAAAGAAAAATACCCATTTTCACCATAAGAGCACAACGGGTATGATTTTGGATATTTTAATAACTATTGTTGTTCTTTTTACTATTTTTAATAGCTATTTTGATTTTAAAATGAAGATGGCTACTTTGAATTTCTTTGTTACTGGTTATTGTGGCTCTTTGCTTTGCATTATTTCTTATTACCTTAAAATCATTAAAGAAAATTCAAGTTCGTCTATGAGAAAACCTAATGAAAACAATGTTATTCATTTTTAATATTTTCAGCATTCGATTTACACTGGGAAAAAGAAAAATACCCATTTTCACCATAAGAGCACAACGGGTATGATTTTGGATATTTTAATAACTATTGTTGTTCTTTTTACTATTTTTAATAGCTATTTTGATTTAAAAATGAAGATGGCTACTTTGAATTTCTTTGTTACTGGTTATTGTGGCTCTTTGCTTTGCATTATTTTTATTACCTTAAAATCATTAAAGAAAATTCAAGTTCGTCTATGAGAAAACCTAATAAAAACAATGTTATTCATTTTTAATATTTTCAGCATTCGATTTACACTGGGAAAAAGAAAAATACCCATTTTCTCCATAAGAGCACAACGGGTATGATTTTGGATATTTTAATAACTATTGTTGTTCTTTTTACTATTTTTAATAGCTATTTTGATTTGAAAATGAAGATGGCTACTTTGAATTTCTTTGTTACTGGTTATTGTGGCTCCTTGCTTTGCATTATTTTTTATTACCTTAAAATCATTAAAGAAAATTCAAGTTCGTCTATGAGAAAACCTAATAAAAACAATGTTATTCATTTTTAATATTTTCAGCATTCGATTTACCCTGGGAAAAAGAAAAATACCCATTTTCACCATAAGAGCACAACGGGTATGATTTTGGATATTTTAATAACTATTGTTGTTCTTTTTACTATTTTTAATAGCTATTTTGATTTGAAAATGAAGATGGCTACTTTGAATTTCTTTGTTACTGGTTATTGTGGCTCTTTGCTTTGCATTATTTTTTATTACCTTAAAATCATTAAAGAAAATTCAAGTTCGTCTATGAGAAAACCTAATAAAAACAATGTTATTCATTTTTAATATTTTCAGCATTCGATTTACACTTGGAAAAAGAAAATACCCATTTTCACCATAAGAGCACAACGGGTATGATTTTGGATATTTTAATAACTATTGTTGTTCATTTTACTATTTTTAATAGCTATTTTGATTTTAAAATGAAGATGGCTACTTTGAATTTCTTTGTTACTGGTTATTGTGGCTCTTTGCTTTGCATTATTTCTTATTACCTTAAAATCATCAAAGAAAATTCAAGTTCGTCTATGAGAAAACCTAATAAAAACAATGTCATTCATTTTTAATATTTTCAGCATTCGATTTACACTGGGAAAAAGAAAAATACCCATTTTCACCATAAGAGCACAACGGGTATGATTTTGGATATTTTAATAACTATTGTTGTTCTTTTTACTATTTTTAATAGCTATTTTGATTTGAAAATGAAGATGGCTACTTTGAATTTCTTTGTTACTGGTTATTGTGGCTCTTTGCTTTGCATTATTTTTTATTACCTTAAAATCATTAAAGAAAATTCAAGTTCGTCTATGAGAAAACCTAATAAAAACAATGTCATTCATTTTTAATATTTTCAGCATTCGATTTACACTGGGAAAAAGAAAAATACCCATTTTCACCATAAGAGCACAACGGGTATGATTTTGGATATTTTAATAACTATTGTTGTTCTTTTTACTATTTTTAATAGCTATTTTGATTTGAAAATGAAGATGGCTACTTTGAATTTCTTTGTTACTGGTTATTGTGGCTCTTTGCTTTGCATTATTTTTTATTACCTTAAAATCATTAAAGAAAATTCAAGTTCGTCTATGAGAAAACCTAATAAAAACAATGTTATTCATTTTTAATATTTTCAGCATTCGATCTACACTGGGAAAAAGAAAAATACCCATTTTCACCATAAGAGCACAACGGGTATGATTTTGGATATTTTAATAACTATTGTTGTTCTTTTTACTATTTTTAATAGCTATTTTGATTTGAAAATGAAGATGGCTACTTTGAATTTCTTTGTTACTGGTTATTGTGGCTCTTTGCTTTGCATTATTTTTTATTACCTTAAAATCATTAAAGAAAATTCAAGTTCGTCTATGAGAAAACCTAATAAAAACAATGTTATTCATTTTTAATATTTTCAGCATTCGATCTACACTGGGAAAAAGAAAAATACCCATTTTCACCATAAGAGCACAACGGGTATGATTTTGGATATTTTAATAACTATTGTTGTTCTTTTTACTATTTTTAATAGCTATTTTGATTTTAAAATGAAGATGGCTACTTTGAATTTCTTTGTTACTGGTTATTGTGGCTCTTTGCTTTGCATTATTTTTTATTACCTTAAAATCATTAAAGAAAATTCAAGTTCGTCTATGAGAAAACCTAATAAAAACAATGTTATTCATTTTTAATATTTTCAGCATTCGATCTACACTGGGAAAAAGAAAAATACCCATTTTCACCATAAGAGCACAACGGGTATGATTTTGGATATTTTAATAACTATTGTTGTTCTTTTTACTATTTTTAATAGCTATTTTGATTTAAAATGAAGATGGCTACTTTGAATTTCTTTGTTACTGGTTATTGTGGCTCTTTGCTTTGCATTATTTTTTATTACCTTAAAATCATTAAAGAAAATTCAAGTTCGTCTATGAGAAAACCTAATAAAAACAATGTTATTCATTTTAATATTTTCAGCATTCGATCTACACTGGGAAAAAGAAAAATACCCATTTTCACCATAAGAGCACAACGGGTATGATTTTGGATATTTTAATAACTATTGTTGTTCTTTTTACTATTTTTAATAGCTATTTTGATTTGAAAATGAAGATGGCTACTTTGAATTTCTTTGTTACTGGTTATTGTGGCTCTTTGCTTTGCATTATTTTTTATTACCTTAAAATCATTAAAGAAAATTCAAGTTCGTCTATGAGAAAACCTAATAAAAACAATGTTATTCATTTTAATATTTTCAGCATTCGATCTACACTGGGAAAAAGAAAAATACCCATTTTCACCATAAGAGCACAACGGGTATGATTTTGGATATTTTAATAACTATTGTTGTTCTTTTTACTATTTTTAATAGCTATTTTGATTTTAAAATGAAGATGGCTACTTTGAATTTCTTTGTTACTGGTTATTGTGGCTCTTTGCTTTGCATTATTTTTTATTACCTTAAAATCATTAAAGAAAATTCAAGTTCGTCTATGAGAAAACCTAATAAAAACAATGTTATTCATTTTTAATATTTTCAGCATTCGATTTACACTGGGAAAAAGAAAAATACCCATTTTCACCATAAGAGCACAACGGGTATGATTTTGGATATTTTAATAACTATTGTTGTTCTTTTTACTATTTTTAATAGCTATTTTGATTTGAAAATGAAGATGGCTACTTTGAATTTCTTTGTTACTGGTTATTGTGGCTCTTTGCTTTGCATTATTTTTTATTACCTTAAAATCATTAAAGAAAATTCAAGTTCGTCTATGAGAAAACCTAATAAAAACAATGTTATTCATTTTTAATATTTTCAGCATTCGATTTACACTGGGAAAAAGAAAAATACCCATTTTCACCATAAGAGCACAACGGGTATGATTTTGGATATTTTAATAACTATTGTTGTTCTTTTTACTATTTTTAATAGCTATTTTGATTTTAAAATGAAGATGGCTACTTTGAATTTCTTTGTTACTGGTTATTGTGGCTCTTTGCTTTGCATTATTTTTTATTACCTTAAAATCATTAAAGAAAATTCAAGTTCGTCTATGAGAAAACCTAATAAAAACAATGTTATTCATTTTTAATATTTTCAGCATTCGATTTACACTGGGAAAAAGAAAAATACCCATTTTCACCATAAGAGCACAACGGGTATGATTTTGGATATTTTAATAACTATTGTTGTTCTTTTTACTATTTTTAATAGCTATTTTGATTTGAAAATGAAGATGGCTACTTTGAATTTCTTTGTTACTGGTTATTGTGGCTCTTTGCTTTGCATTATTTTTTATTACCTTAAAATCATTAAAGAAAATTCAAGTTCGTCTATGAGAAAACCTAATAAAAACAATGTTATTCATTTTTAATATTTTCAGCATTCGATTTACACTGGGAAAAAGAAAAATACCCATTTTCACCATAAGAGCACAACGGGTATGATTTTGGATATTTTAATAACTATTGTTGTTCTTTTTACTATTTTTAATAGCTATTTTGATTTGAAAATGAAGATGGCTACTTTGAATTTCTTTGTTACTGGTTATTGTGGCTCTTTGCTTTGCATTATTTTTTATTACCTTAAAATCATTAAAGAAAATTCAAGTTCGTCTATGAGAAAACCTAATAAAAACAATGTTATTCATTTTTAATATTTTCAGCATTCGATTTACACTGGGAAAAAGAAAAATACCCATTTTCACCATAAGAGCACAACGGGTATGATTTTGGATATTTTAATAACTATTGTTGTTCTTTTTACTATTTTTAATAGCTATTTTGATTTTAAAATGAAGATGGCTACTTTGAATTTCTTTGTTACTGGTTATTGTGGCTCTTTGCTTTGCATTATTTTTTATTACCTTAAAATCATTAAAGAAAATTCAAGTTCGTCTATGAGAAAACCTAATAAAAACAATGTTATTCATTTTTAATATTTTCAGCATTCGATTTACACTGGGAAAAAGAAAAATACCCATTTTCACCATAAGAGCACAACGGGTATGATTTTGGATATTTTAATAACTATTGTTGTTCTTTTTACTATTTTTAATAGCTATTTTGATTTGAAAATGAAGATGGCTACTTTGAATTTCTTTGTTACTGGTTATTGTGGCTCTTTGCTTTGCATTATTTTTTATTACCTTAAAATCATTAAAGAAAATTCAAGTTCGTCTATGAGAAAACCTAATAAAAACAATGTTATTCATTTTTAATATTTTCAGCATTCGATTTACACTGGGAAAAAGAAAAATACCCATTTTCACCATAAGAGCACAACGGGTATGATTTTGGATATTTTAATAACTATTGTTGTTCTTTTTACTATTTTTAATAGCTATTTTGATTTGAAAATGAAGATGGCTACTTTGAATTTCTTTGTTACTGGTTATTGTGGCTCTTTGCTTTGCATTATTTTTTATTACCTTAAAATCATTAAAGAAAATTCAAGTTCGTCTATGAGAAAACCTAATAAAAACAATGTTATTCATTTTAATATTTTCAGCATTCGATCTACACTGGGAAAAAGAAAAATACCCATTTTCACCATAAGAGCACAACGGGTATGATTTTGGATATTTTAATAACTATTGTTGTTCTTTTTACTATTTTTAATAGCTATTTTGATTTTAAAATGAAGATGGCTACTTTGAATTTCTTTGTTACTGGTTATTGTGGCTCTTTGCTTTGCATTATTTTTTATTACCTTAAAATCATTAAAGAAAATTCAAGTTCGTCTATGAGAAAACCTAATAAAAACAATGTTATTCATTTTTAATATTTTCAGCATTCGATTTACACTGGGAAAAAGAAAAATACCCATTTTCACCATAAGAGCACAACGGGTATGATTTTGGATATTTTAATAACTATTGTTGTTCTTTTTACTATTTTTAATAGCTATTTTGATTTGAAAATGAAGATGGCTACTTTGAATTTCTTTGTTACTGGTTATTGTGGCTCTTTGCTTTGCATTATTTTTTATTACCTTAAAATCATTAAAGAAAATTCAAGTTCGTCTATGAGAAAACCTAATAAAAACAATGTTATTCATTTTTAATATTTTCAGCATTCGATTTACACTGGGAAAAAGAAAAATACCCATTTTCACCATAAGAGCACAACGGGTATGATTTTGGATATTTTAATAACTATTGTTGTTCTTTTTACTATTTTTAATAGCTATTTTGATTTTAAAATGAAGATGGCTACTTTGAATTTCTTTGTTACTGGTTATTGTGGCTCTTTGCTTTGCATTATTTTTATTACCTTAAAATCATTAAAGAAAATTCAAGTTCGTCTATGAGAAAACCTAATAAAAACAATGTTATTCATTTTTAATATTTTCAGCATTCGATTTACACTGGGAAAAAGAAAAATACCCATTTTCACCATAAGAGCACAACGGGTATGATTTTGGATATTTTAATAACTATTGTTGTTCTTTTTACTATTTTTAATAGCTATTTTGATTTGAAAATGAAGATGGCTACTTTGAATTTCTTTGTTACTGGTTATTGTGGCTCTTTGCTTTGCATTATTTTTTATTACCTTAAAATCATTAAAGAAAATTCAAGTTCGTCTATGAGAAAACCTAATAAAAACAATGTTATTCATTTTTAATATTTTCAGCATTCGATTTACACTGGGAAAAAGAAAAATACCCATTTTCACCATAAGAGCACAACGGGTATGATTTTGGATATTTTAATAACTATTGTTGTTCTTTTTACTATTTTTAATAGCTATTTTGATTTGAAAATGAAGATACTTTGAATTTCTTTGTTACTGGTTATTGTGGCTCTTTGCTTTGCATTATTTTTTATTACCTTAAAATCATTAAAGAAAATTCAAGTTCGTCTATGAGAAAACCTAATAAAAACAATGTTATTCATTTTTAATATTTTCAGCATTCGATTTACACTGGGAAAAAGAAAAATACCCATTTTCACCATAAGAGCACAACGGGTATGATTTTGGATATTTTAATAACTATTGTTGTTCTTTTTACTATTTTTAATAGCTATTTTGATTTTAAAATGAAGATGGCTACTTTGAATTTCTTTGTTACTGGTTATTGTGGCTCTTTGCTTTGCATTATTTCTTATTACCTTAAAATCATTAAAGAAAATTCAAGTTCGTCTATGAGAAAACCTAATAAAAACAATGTTATTCATTTTTAATATTTTCAGCATTCGATTTACACTGGGAAAAAGAAAAATACCCATTTTCACCATAAGAGCACAACGGGTATGATTTTGGATATTTTAATAACTATTGTTGTTCTTTTTACTATTTTTAATAGCTATTTTGATTTAAAATGAAGATGGCTACTTTGAATTTCTTTGTTACTGGTTATTGTGGCTCTTTGCTTTGCATTATTTTTTATTACCTTAAAATCATTAAAGAAAATTCAAGTTCGTCTATGAGAAAACCTAATAAAAACAATGTTATTCATTTTTAATATTTTCAGCATTCGATTTACACTGGGAAAAAGAAAAATACCCATTTTCACCATAAGAGCACAACGGGTATGATTTTGGATATTTTAATAACTATTGTTGTTCTTTTTACTATTTTTAATAGCTATTTTGATTTGAAAATGAAGATGGCTACTTTGAATTTCTTTGTTACTGGTTATTGTGGCTCTTTGCTTTGCATTATTTTTTATTACCTTAAAATCATTAAAGAAAATTCAAGTTCGTCTATGAGAAAACCTAATAAAAACAATGTTATTCATTTTTAATATTTTCAGCATTCGATTTACACTGGGAAAAAGAAAAATACCCATTTTCACCATAAGAGCACAACGGGTATGATTTTGGATATTTTAATAACTATTGTTGTTCGTTTTACTATTTTTAATAGCTATTTTGATTTTAAAATGAAGATGGCTACTTTGAATTTCTTTGTTACTGCTTATTGTGGCTCTTTGCTTTGCATTATTTTTTATTACCTTAAAATCATTAAAGAAAATTCAAGTTCGTCTATCTGAAAACCGAATAAAAACAATGTTATTCATTTTTAATATTTTCAGCATTCGATTTACACTGGGAAAAAGAAAATTACCCATTTTCACCATAAGAGCACAACGGGTATGATTTTGGATATTTTAATAACTATTGTTGTTCTTTTTACTATTTTTAATAGCTATTTTGATTTTAAAATGAAGATGGCTACTTTGAATTTCTTTGTTACTGGTTATTGTGGCTCTTTGCTTTGCATTATTTTTTATTACCTTAAAATCATTAAAGAAAATTCAAGTTCGTCTATGAGAAAACCTAATAAAAACAATGTTATTCATTTTTAATATTTTCAGCATTCGATTTACACTGGGAAAAAGAAAAATACCCATTTTCACCATAAGAGCACAACGGGTATGATTTTGGATATTTTAATAACTATTGTTGTTCTTTTTACTATTTGTAATAGCTATTTTGATTTTAAAATGAAGATGGCTACTTTGAATTTCTTTGTTACTGGTTATTGTGGCTCTTTGCTTTGCATTATTTTTTATTACCTTAAAATCATTAAAGAAAATTCAAGTTCGTCTATGAGAAAACCTAATAAAAACAATGTTATTCATTTTTAATATTTTCAGCATTCGATTTACACTGGGAAAAAGAAAAATACCCATTTTCACCATAAGAGCACAACGGGTATGATTTTGGATATTTTAATAACTATTGTTGTTCGTTTTACTATTTTTAGTAGATATTTTGATTTTAAAATGAAGATGGCTATTTTGAATTTCTTTGTTACTGCTTATTGTGGCTCTTTGCTTTGCATTATTTTTATTACCTTAAAATCATTAAAGAAAATTCAAGTTCGTCTATGAGAAAACCTAATAAAAACAATGTTATTCATTTTTAATATTTTCAGCATTCGATTTACACTGGGAAAAAGAAAAATACCCATTTTCACCATAAGAGCACAAAGGGTATGATTTTGGATATTTTAAAAACTATTGTTGTTCGTTTTACTATTTTTAATAGCTATTTTGATTTTAAAATGAAGATGGCTATTTGAATTTCTTTGTTACTGCTTATTGTGGCTCTTTGCTTTGCATTATTTTTTATTACCTTAAAATCATTAAAGAAAATTCAAGTTCGTCTATGAGAAAACCTAATAAAAACAATGTTATTCATTTTTAATATTTTCAGCATTCGATTTACACTGGGAAAAAGAAAAATACCCATTTTCACCATAAGAGCACAACGGGTATGATTTTGGATATTTTAATAACTATTGTTGTTCGTTTTACTATTTTTAATAGCTAATTTGATTTTAAAATGAAGATGGCTATTTTGAATTTCTTTGTTACTGCTTATTGTGGCTCTTTGCTTTGCATTATTTTTTATTACCTTAAAATCATTAAAGAAAATTCAATTTCGTCTATGAGAAAACCTAATAAAAACAATGTTATTCATTTTTAATATTTTCAGCATTCGATTTACACTGGGAAAAAGAAAAATACCCATTTTCACCATAAGAGCACAACGGGTATGATTTGGGATATTTTAATAACTATTGTTGTTCGTTTTACTATTTTTAATAGCTATTTTGATTTTAAAATGAAGATGGCTATTTTGAATTTCTTTGTTACTGCTTATTGTGGCTCTTTGCTTTGCATTATTTTTATTACCTTAAAATCATTAAAGAAAATTCAAGTTCGTCTATGAGAAAACCTAATAAAAACAATGTTATTCATTTTTAATATTTTCAGCATTCGATTTACACTGGGAAAAAGAAAAATACCCATTTTAACCATAAGAGCACAACGGGTATGATTTTGGATATTTTAATAACTATTGTTGTTCGTTTTACTATTTTTAATAGCTATTTTGATTTTAAAATGAAGATGGCTATTTTGAATTTCTTTGTTAATGCTTATTGTGGCTCTTTGCTTTGCATTATTTTTTATTACCTTAAAATCATTAAAGAAAATTCAAGTTCGTCTATGAGAAAACCTAATAAAAACAATGTTATTCATTTTTAATATTTTCAGCATTCGATTTACACTGGGAAAAAGAAAAATACCCATTTTCACCATAAGAGCACAACGGGTATGATTTTGGATATTTTAATAACTATTGTTGTTCGTTTTACTATTTTTAATAGCTATTTTGATTTTAAAATGAAGATGGCTATTTTGAATTTCTTTGTTACTGCTTATTGTGGCTCTTTGCTTTGCATTATTTTTTATTACCTTAAAATCATTAAAGAAAATTCAAGTTCGTCTATGAGAAAACCTAATAAAAACAATGTTATTCATTTTTAATATTTTCAGCATTCGATTTACACTGGGAAAAAGAAAAATACCCATTTTCACCATAAGAGCACAACGGGTATGATTTTGGATATTTTAATAACTATTGTTGTTCTTTTTACTATTTTTAATAGCTATTTTGATTTGAAAATGAAGATGGCTACTTTGAATTTCTTTGTTACTGGTTATTGTGGCTCTTTGCTTTGCATTATTTTTTATTACCTTAAAATCATTAAAGAAAATTCAAGTTCGTCTATGAGAAAACCTTAATAAAAACAATGTTATTCATTTTTAATATTTTCAGCATTCGATTTACACTGGGAAAAAGAAAAATACCCATTTCACCATAAGAGCACAACGGGTATGATTTTGGATATTTTAATAACTATTGTTGTTCGTTTTACTATTTTTAATAGCTATTTTGATTTTAAAATGAAGATGGCTATTTTGAATTTCTTTGTTACTGCTTATTGTGGCTCTTTGCTTTGCATTATTTTTTATTACCTTAAAATCATTAAAGAAAATTCAAGTTCGTCTATCTGAAAACCGAATAAAAACAATGTTTTATCATTGTTAATATTTTCAGCATTCGTATTTACACTGCGAAAAAGAAAATTACCCATTTCACCATAAGAGCACAACGGGTATGAATGTTGGAGATTTAATAAAAAAAAAAAAAATAAAAATAAATAAATAAACTATTGTTGTTCTTTTTACTATTTTTAATAGCTATTTTGATTAAAATGAAGATGGCTACTTTGAATTTCTTGTTATGGTTATTGGTGGCTCTTTGCTTTGCATTATTTTTTATTCCCTTAAATCATGAAAAATTCAGTTCGTTATGAGAAACCTAATAAAAACATGTTATTTTCAGCATTCGATTTACACTGGGAAAAAGAAAAATACCCATTTTCACCATAAGAGCACAACGGGTATGATTTTGGATATTTTAATAACTATTGTTGTTCTTTTTACTATTTTTAATAGCTATTTTGATTTTAAAATGAAGATGGCTACTTTGAATTTCTTTGTTACTGGTTATTGTGGCTCTTTGCTTTGCATTATTTTTTATTACCTTAAAATCATTAAAGAAAATTCAAGTTCGTCTATGAGAAAACCTAATAAAAACAATGTTATTCATTTTTAATATTTTCAGCATTCGATTTACACTGGGAAAAAGAAAAATACCCATTTTCACCATAAGAGCACAACGGGTATGATTTTGGATATTTTAATAACTATTGTTGTTCTTTTTACTATTTTTAATAGCTATTTTGATTTTAAAATGAAGATGGCTACTTTGAATTTCTTTGTTACTGGTTATTGTGGCTCTTTGCTTTGCATTATTTTTTATTACCTTAAAATCATTAAAGAAAATTCAAGTTCGTCTATGAGAAAACCTAATAAAAACAATGTTATTCATTTTTAATATTTTCAGCATTCGATTTACACTGGGAAAAAGAAAAATACCCATTTTCACCATAAGAGCACAACGGGTATGATTTTGGATATTTTAATAACTATTGTTGTTCGTTTTACTATTTTTAATAGCTATTTTGATTTTAAAATGAAGATGGCTATTTGAATTTCTTTGTTACTGCTTATTGTGGCTCTTTGCTTTGCATTATTTTTTATTACCTTAAAATCATTAAAGAAAATTCAAGTTCGTCTATGAGAAAACCTAATAAAAACAATGTTATTCATTTTTAATATTTTCAGCATTCGATTTACACTGGGAAAAAGAAAAATACCCATTTTCACCATAAGAGCACAACGGGTATGATTTTGGATATTTTAATAAACTATTGTTGTTCGTTTTACTATTTTTAGTAGATATTTTGATTTTAAAATGAAGATGGCTATTTTGAATTTCTTTGTTACTGCTTATTGTGGCTCTTTGCTTTGCATTATTTTTTATTACCTTAAAATCATTAAAGAAAATTCAAGTTCGTCTATGAGAAAACCTAATAAAAACAATGTTATTCATTTTTAATATTTTCAGCATTCGATTTACACTGGGAAAAAGAAAAATACCCATTTTCACCATAAGAGCACAACGGGTATGATTTTGGATATTTTAATAACTATTGTTGTTCGTTTTACTATTTTTAATAGCTATTTTGATTTTAAAATGAAGATGGCTATTTTGAATTTCTTTGTTACTGCTTATTGTGGCTCTTTGCTTTGCATTATTTTTTATTACCTTAAAATCATTAAAGAAAATTCAAGTTCGTCTATGAGAAAACCTAATAAAAACAATGTTATTCATTTTTAATATTTTCAGCATTCGATTTACACTGGGAAAAAGAAAAATACCCATTTTCACCATAAGAGCACAACGGGTATGATTTTGGATATTTTAATAACTATTGTTGTTCTTTTACTATTTTTAATAGCTATTTTGATTTTAAAATGAAGATGGCTACTTTGAATTTCTTTGTTACTGGTTATTGTGGCTCTTTGCTTTGCATTATTTTTTATTACCTTAAAATCATTAAAGAAAATTCAAGTTCGTCTATGAGAAAACCTAATAAAAACAATGTTATTCATTTTTAATATTTTCAGCATTCGATTTACACTGGGAAAAAGAAAAATACCCATTTTCACCATAAGAGCACAACGGGTATGATTTTGGATATTTTAATAACTATTGTTGTTCGTTTTACTATTTTTAATAGCTATTTTGATTTTAAAATGAAGATGGCTATTTGAATTTCTTTGTTACTGCTTATTGTGGCTCTTTGCTTTGCATTATTTTTTATTACCTTAAAATCATTAAAGAAAATTCAAGTTCGTCTATGAGAAAACCTAATAAAAACAATGTTATTCATTTTTAATATTTTCAGCATTCGATTTACACTGGGAAAAAGAAAAATACCCATTTTCACCATAAGAGCACAACGGGTATGATTTTGGATATTTTAATAACTATTGTTGTTCTTTTACTATTTTTAATAGCTATTTTGATTTTAAAATGAAGATGGCTATTTTGAATTTCTTTGTTACTGCTTATTGTGGCTCTTTGCTTTGCATTATTTTTTATTACCTTAAAATCATTAAAGAAAATTCAAGTTCGTCTATGAGAAAACCTAATAAAAACAATGTTATTCATTTTTAATATTTTCAGCATTCGATTTACACTGGGAAAAAGAAAAATACCCATTTTCACCATAAGAGCACAACGGGTATGATTTTGGATATTTTAATAACTATTGTTGTTCTTTTTACTATTTTTAATAGCTATTTTGATTTTAAAATGAAGATGGCTACTTTGAATTTCTTTGTTACTGGTTATTGTGGCTCTTTGCTTTGCATTATTTTTTATTACCTTAAAATCATTAAAGAAAATTCAAGTTCGTCTATGAGAAAACCTAATAAAAACAATGTTATTCATTTTTAATATTTTCAGCATTCGATTTACACTGGGAAAAAGAAAAATACCCATTTTCACCATAAGAGCACAACGGGTATGATTTTGGATATTTTAATAACTATTGTTGTTCTTTTTACTATTTTTAATAGCTATTTTGATTTGAAAATGAAGATGGCTACTTTGAATTTCTTTGTTACTGGTTATTGTGGCTCTTTGCTTTGCATTATTTTTATTACCTTAAAATCATTAAAGAAAATTCAAGTTCGTCTATGAGAAAACCTAATAAAAACAATGTTATTCATTTTTAATATTTTCAGCATTCGATTTACACTGGGAAAAAGAAAAATACCCATTTTCACCATAAGAGCACAACGGGTATGATTTTGGATATTTTAATAACTATTGTTGTTCTTTTTACTATTTTTAATAGCTATTTTGATTTTAAAATGAAGATGGCTACTTTGAATTTCTTTGTTACTGGTTATTGTGGCTCTTTGCTTTGCATTATTTTTATTACCTTAAAATCATTAAAGAAAATTCAAGTTCGTCTATGAGAAAACCTAATAAAAACAATGTTATTCATTTTTAATATTTTCAGCATTCGATTTACACTGGGAAAAGAAAAATACCCATTTTCACCATAAGAGCACAACGGGTATGATTTTGGATATTTTAATAACTATTGTTGTTCTTTTTACTATTTTTAATAGCTATTTTGATTTGAAAATGAAGATGGCTACTTTGAATTTCTTTGTTACTGGTTATTGTGGCTCTTTGCTTTGCATTATTTTTTATTACCTTAAAATCATTAAAGAAAATTCAAGTTCGTCTATGAGAAAACCTAATAAAAACAATGTTATTCATTTTTAATATTTTCAGCATTCGATTTACACTGGGAAAAAGAAAAATACCCATTTTCACCATAAGAGCACAACGGGTATGATTTTGGATATTTTAATAACTATTGTTGTTCTTTTTACTATTTTTAATAGCTATTTTGATTTGAAAATGAAGATGGCTACTTTGAATTTCTTTGTTACTGGTTATTGTGGCTCTTTGCTTTGCATTATTTTTATTACCTTAAAATCATTAAAGAAAATTCAAGTTCGTCTATGAGAAAACCTAATAAAAACAATGTTATTCATTTTTAATATTTTCAGCATTCGATTTACACTGGGAAAAAGAAAAATACCCATTTTCACCATAAGAGCACAACGGGTATGATTTTGGATATTTTAATAACTATTGTTGTTCTTTTTACTATTTTTAATAGCTATTTTGATTTGAAAATGAAGATGGCTACTTTGAATTTCTTTGTTACTGGTTATTGTGGCTCTTTGCTTTGCATTATTTTTTATTACCTTAAAATCATTAAAGAAAATTCAAGTTCGTCTATGAGAAAACCTAATAAAAACAATGTTATTCATTTTTAATATTTTCAGCATTCGATTTACACTGGGAAAAAGAAAAATACCCATTTTCGCCATAAGAGCACAACGGGTATGATTTTGGATATTTTAATAACTATTGTTGTTCTTTTTACTATTTTTAATAGCTATTTTGATTTTAAAATGAAGATGGCTACTTTGAATTTCTTTGTTACTGGTTATTGTGGCTCTTTGCTCTGCATTATTTTTTATTACCTTAAAATCATTAAAGAAAATTCAAGTTCGTCTATGAGAAAACCTAATAAAAACAATGTTATTCATTTTTAATATTTTCAGCATTCGATTTACACTGGGAAAAAGAAAAATACCCATTTTCACCATAAGAGCACAACGGGTATGATTTTGGATATTTTAATAACTATTGTTGTTCTTTTTACTATTTTTAATAGCTATTTTGATTTTAAAATGAAGATGGCTACTTTGAATTTCTTTGTTACTGGTTATTGTGGCTCTTTGCTTTGCATTATTTTTTATTACCTTAAAATCATTAAAGAAAATTCAAGTTCGTCTATGAGAAAACCTAATAAAAACAATGTTATTCATTTTTAATATTTTCAGCATTCGATTTACACTGGGAAAAAGAAAAATACCCATTTTCACCATAAGAGCACAACGGGTATGATTTTGGATATTTTAATAACTATTGTTGTTCGTTTTACTATTTTTAATAGCTATTTTGATTTTAAAATGAAGATGGCTATTTTGAATTTCTTTGTTACTGCTTATTGTGGCTCTTTGCTTTGCATTATTTTTTATTACCTTGAAATCATTAAAGAAAATTCAAGTTCGTCTATGAGAAAACCTAATAAAAACAATGTTATTCATTTTTAATATTTTCAGCATTCGATTTACACTGGGAAAAAGAAAAATACCTATTTTCACCATAAGAGCACAACGGGTATGATTTTGGATATTTTAATAACTATTGTTGTTCTTTTTACTATTTTTAATAGCTATTTTGATTTTAAAATGAAGATGGCTATTTTGAATTTCTTTGTTACTGCTTATTGTGGCTCTTTGCTTTGCATTATTTTTTATTACCTTAAAATCATTAAAGAAAATTCAAGTTCGTCTATGAGAAAACCTAATAAAAACAATGTTATTCATTTTAATATTTTCAGCATTCGATTTACACTGGGAAAAAGAAAAATACCCATTTTCACCATAAGAGCACAACGGGTATGATTTTGGATATTTTAATAACTATTGTTGTTCTTTTTACTATTTTTAATAGCTATTTTGATTTGAAAATGAAGATGGCTACTTTGAATTTCTTTGTTACTGGTTATTGTGGCTCTTTGCTTTGCATTATTTTTTATTACCTTAAAATCATTAAAGAAAATTCAAGTTCGTCTATGAGAAAACCTAATAAAAACAATGTTATTCATTTTTAATATTTTCAGCATTCGATTTAAACTGGGAAAAAGAAAAATACCCATTTTCACCATAAGAGCACAACGGGTATGATTTTGGATATTTTAATAACTATTGTTGTTCTTTTTACTATTTTTAATAGCTATTTTGATTTTAAAATGAAGATGGCTACTTTGAATTTCTTTGTTACTGGTTATTGTGTCTCTTTGCTTTGCATTATTTTTTATTACCTTAAAATCATTAAAGAAAATTCAAGTTCGTCTATGAGAAAACCTAATAAAAACAATGTTATTCATTTTTAATATTTTCAGCATTCGATTTACACTGGGAAGAAGAAAAATACCCATTTTCACCATAAGAGCACAATGGGTATGATTTTGGATATTTTAATAACTATTGTTGTTCTTTTTACTATTTTTAATAGCTATTTTGATTTGAAAATGAAGATGGCTACTTTGAATTTCTTTGTTACTGGTTATTGTGGCTCTTTGCTTTGCATTATTTTTTATTACCTTAAAATCATTAAAGAAAATTCAAGTTCGTCTATGAGAAAACCTAATAAAAACAATGTTATTCATTTTTAATATTTTCAGCATTCGATTTAAACTGGGAAAAAGAAAAATACCCATTTTCACCATAAGAGCACAACGGGTATGATTTTGGATATTTTAATAACTATTGTTGTTCTTTTTACTATTTTTAATAGCTATTTTGATTTTAAAATGAAGATGGCTACTTTGAATTTCTTTGTTACTGGTTATTGTGTCTCTTTGCTTTGCATTATTTTTTATTACCTTAAAATCATTAAAGAAAATTCAAGTTCGTCTATGAGAAAACCTAATAAAAACAATGTTATTCATTTTTAATATTTTCAGCATTCGATTTACACTGGGAAGAAGAAAAATACCCATTTTCACCATAAGAGCACAATGGGTATGATTTTGGATATTTTAATAACTATTGTTGTTCTTTTTACTATTTTTAATAGCTATTTTGATTTGAAAATGAAGATGGCTACTTTGAATTTCTTTGTTACTGGTTATTGTGGCTCTTTGCTTTGCATTATTTTTTATTACCTTAAAATCATTAAAGAAAATTCAAGTTCGTCTATGAGAAAACCTAATAAAAACAATGTTATTCATTTTTAATATTTTCAGCATTCGATTTACACTGGGAAAAAGAAAAATACCCATTTTCACCATAAGAGCACAACGGGTATGATTTTGGATATTTTAATAACTATTGTTGTTCTTTTTACTATTTTTAATAGCTATTTTGATTTGAAAATGAAGATGGCTACTTTGAATTTCTTTGTTACTGGTTATTGTGGCTCTTTGCTTTGCATTATTTGTTATTACCTTAAAATCATTAAAGAAAATTCAAGTTCGTCTATGAGAAAACCTAATAAAAACAATGTTATTCATTTTTAATATTTTCAGCATTCGATTTACACTGGGAAAAAGAAAAATACCCATTTTCGCCATAAGAGCACAACGGGTATGATTTTGGATATTTTAATAACTATTGTTGTTCTTTTACTATTTTTAATAGCTATTTTGATTTTAAAATGAAGATGGCTACTTTGAATTTCTTTGTTACTGGTTATTGTGGCTCTTTGCTCTGCATTATTTTTTATTACCTTAAAATCATTAAAGAAAATTCAAGTTCGTCTATGAGAAAACCTAATAAAAACAATGTTATTCATTTTTAATATTTTCAGCATTCGATTTACACTGGGAAAAAGAAAAATACCCATTTTCACCATAAGAGCACAACGGGTATGATTTTGGATATTTTAATAACTATTGTTGTTCTTTTTACTATTTTTAATAGCTATTTTGATTTTAAAATGAAGATGGCTACTTTGAATTTCTTTGTTACTGGTTATTGTGGCTCTTTGCTTTGCATTATTTTTTATTACCTTAAAATCATTAAAGAAAATTCAAGTTCGTCTATGAGAAAACCTAATAAAAACAATGTTATTCATTTTTAATATTTTCAGCATTCGATTTACACTGGGAAAAAGAAAAACACCCATTTTCACCATAAGAGCACAACGGGTATGATTTTGGATATTTTAATAACTATTGCTGTTCTTTTTACTAATTTTAATAGCTATTTTGATTTTAAAATGAAGATGGCTACTTTGAATTTCTTTGTTACTGGTTATTGTGGCTCTTTGCTTTGCATTATTTTTTATTACCTTAAAATCATTAAAGAAAATTCAAGTTCGTCTATGAGAAAACCTAATAAAAACAATGTTATTCATTTTTAATATTTTCAGCATTCGATTTACACTGGGAAAAAGAAAAATACCCATTTTCACCATAAGAGCACAACGGGTATGATTTTGGATATTTTAATAACTATTGTTGTTCTTTTTACTATTTTTAATAGCTATTTTGATTTGAAAATGAAGATGGCTACTTTGAATTTCTTTGTTACTGGTTATTGTGGCTCTTTGCTTTGCATTATTTTTTATTACCTTAAAATCATTAAAGAAAATTCAAGTTCGTCTATGAGAAAACCTAACAAAAACAATGTTATTCATTTTTAATATTTTCAGCATTCGATTTACCCTGGGAAAAAGAAAAATACCCATTTTCACCATAAGAGCACAACGGGTATGATTTTGGATATTTTAATAACTATTGTTGTTCTTTTTACTATTTTTAATAGCTATTTTGATTTTAAAATGAAGATGGCTACTTTGAATTTCTTTGTTACTGGTTATTGTGGCTCTTTGCTTTGCATTATTTTTTATTACCTTAAAATCATTAAAGAAAATTCAAGTTCGTCTATGAGAAAACCTAATAAAAACAATGTTATTCATTTTTAATATTTTCAGCATTCGATTTACACTGGGAAAAAGAAAAATACCCATTTTCACCATAAGAGCACAACGGGTATGATTTTGGATATTTTAATAACTATTGTTGTTCTTTTTACTATTTTTAATAGCTATTTTGATTTTAAAATGAAGATGGCTACTTTGAATTTCTTTGTTACTGGTTATTGTGGCTCTTTGCTTTGCATTATTTTTTATTACCTTAAAATCATTAAAGAAAATTCAAGTTCGTCTATGAGAAAACCTAATAAAAACAATGTTATTCATTTTTAATATTTTCAGCATTCGATTTACACTGGGAAAAAGAAAAATACCCATTTTCACCATAACAGCACAACGGGTATGATTTTGGATATTTTAATAACTATTGTTGTTCTTTTTACTATTTTTAATAGCTATTTTGATCTTAAAATGAAGATGGCTACTTTGAATTTCTTTGTTACTGGTTATTGTGGCTCTTTGCTTTGCATTATTTTTTATTACCTTAAAATCATTAAAGAAAATTCAAGTTCGTCTATGAGAAAACCTAATAAAAACAATGTTATTCATTTTTAATATTTTCAGCATTCGATTTACACTGGGAAAAAGAAAAATACCCATTTTCACCATAAGAGCACAACGGGTATGATTTTGGATATTTTAATAACTATTGTTGTTCTTTTTACTATTTTTAATAGCTATTTTGATTTGAAAATGAAGATGGCTACTTTGAATTTCTTTGTTACTGGTTATTGTGGCTCTTTGCTTTGCATTATTTTTTATTACCTTAAAATCATTAAAGAAAATTCAAGTTCGTCTATGAGAAAATCTAATAAAAAACAATGTTATTCATTTTTAATATTTTCAGCATTCGATTTACACTGGGAAAAAGAAAAATACCCATTTTCACCATAAGAGCACAACGGGTATGATTTTGGATATTTTAATAACTATTGTTGTTCTTTTTACTATTTTTAATAGCTATTTTGATTTGAAAATGAAGATGGCTACTTTGAATTTCTTTGTTACTGGTTATTGTGGCTCTTTGCTTTGCATTATTTTTTATTACCTTAAAATCATTAAAGAAAATTCAAGTTCGTCTATGAGAAAACCTAATAAATACAATGTTATTCATTTTTAATATTTTCAGCATTCGATTTACACTGGGAAAAAGAAAAATACCCATTTTCACCATAAGAGCACAACGGGTATGATTTTGGATATTTTAATAACTATTGTTGTTCTTTTTACTATTTTTAATAGCTATTTTGATTTTAAAATGAAGATGGCTATTTTGAATTTCTTTGTTACTGGTTATTGTGGCTCTCTGCTTTGCATTATTTTTTATTACCTTAAAATCATTAAAGAAAATTCAAGTTCGTCTATGAGAAAACCTAATAAAAACAATGTTATTCATTTTTAATATTTTCAGCATTCGATCTACACTGTGAAAAAGAAAAATACCCATTTTCACCATAAGAGCACAACGGGTATGATTTTGGATATTTTAATAACTATTGTTGTTCTTTTTACTATTTTTAATAGCTATTTTGATTTTAAAATGAAGATGGCTACTTTGAATTTCTTTGTTACTGGTTATTGTGGCTCTTTGCTTTGCATTATTTTTTATTACCTTAAAATCATTAAAGAAAATTCAAGTTCGTCTATGAGAAAACCTAATAAAAACAATGTTATTCATTTTTAATATTTTCAGCATTCGATTTACACTGGGAAAAAGAAAAATACCCATTTTCACCATAAGAGCACAACGGGTATGATTTTGGATATTTTAATAACTATTGTTGTTCTTTTTACTATTTTTAATAGCTATTTTGATTTTAAAATGAAGATGGCTACTTTGAATTTCTTTGTTACTGGTTATTGTGGCTCTTTGCTTTGCATTATTTTTATTACCTTAAAATCATTAAAGAAAATTCAAGTTCGTCTATGAGAAAACCTAATAAAAACAATGTTATTCATTTTTAATATTTTCAGCATTCGATTTACACTGGGAAAAAGAAAAATACCCATTTTCACCATAACAGCACAACGGGTATGATTTTGGATATTTTAATAACTATTGTTGTTCTTTTTACTATTTTTAATAGCTATTTTGATTTTAAAATGAAGATGGCTACTTTGAATTTCTTTGTTACTGGTTATTGTGGCTCTTTGCTTTGCATTATTTTTTATTACCTTAAAATCATTAAAGAAAATTCAAGTTCGTCTATGAGAAAACCTAATAAAAACAATGTTATTCATTTTTAATATTTTCAGCATTCGATTTACACTGGGAAAAAGAAAAATACCCATTTTCACCATAAGAGCACAACGGGTATGATTTTGGATATTTTAATAACTATTGTTGTTCTTTTTACTATTTTTAATAGCTATTTTGATTTGAAAATGAAGATGGCTACTTTGAATTTCTTTGTTACTGATTATTGTGGCTCTTTGCTTTGCATTATTTTTTATTACCTTAAAATCATTAAAGAAAATTCAAGTTCGTCTATGAGAAAACCTAATAAAAACAATGTTATTCATTTTTAATATTTTCAGCATTCGATTTACACTGGGAAAAAGAAAAATACCCATTTTCACCATAAGAGCACAACGGGTATGATTTTGGATATTTTAATAACTATTGTTGTTCTTTTTACTATTTTTAATAGCTATTTTGATTTTAAAATGAAGATGGCTACTTTGAATTTCTTTGTTACTGGTTATTGTGGCTCTTTGCTTTGCATTATTTTTTATTACCTTAAAATCGTTAAAGAAAATTCAAGTTCGTCTATGAGAAAACCTAATAAAAACAATGTTATTCATTTTTAATATTTTCAGCATTCGATTTACACTGGGAAAAAGAAAAATACCCATTTTCACCATAAGAGCACAACGGGTATGATTTTGGATATTTTAATAACTATTGTTGTTCTTTTTACTATTTTTAATAGCTATTTTGATTTGAAAATGAAGATGGCTACTTTGAATTTCTTTGTTACTGGTTATTGTGGCTCTTTGCTTTGCATTATTTTTTATTACCTTAAAATCATTAAAGAAAATTCAAGTTCGTCTATGAGAAAACCTAATAAAAACAATGTTATTCATTTTTAATATTTTCAGCATTCGATTTACACTGGGAAAAAGAAAAATACCCATTTTCACCATAAGAGCACAACGGGTATGATTTTGGATATTTTAATAACTATTGTTGTTCTTTTTACTATTTTTAATAGCTATTTTGATTTTAAAATGAAGATGGCTACTTTGAATTTCTTTGTTACTGGTTATTGTGGCTCTTTGCTTTGCATTATTTTTTATTACCTTAAAATCATTAAAGAAAATTCAAGTTCGTCTATGAGAAAACCTAATAAAAACAATGTTATTCATTTTTAATATTTTCAGCATTCGATTTACACTGGGAAAAAGAAAAATACCCATTTTCACCATAAGAGCACAACGGGTATGATTTTGGATATTTTAATAACTATTGTTGTTCTTTTTACTATTTTTAATAGCTATTTTGATTTTAAAATGAAGATGGCTACTTTGAATTTCTTTGTTACTGGTTATTGTGGCTCTTTGCTTTGCATTATTTTTTAATACCTTAAAATCATTAAAGAAAATTCAAGTTCGTCTATGAGAAAACCTAATAAAAACAATGTTATTCATTTTTAATATTTTCAGCATTCGATTTACACTGGGAAAAAGAAAAATACCCATTTTCACCATAAGAGCACAACGGGTATGATTTTGGATATTTTAATAACTATTGTTGTTCTTTTTACTATTTTTAATAGCTATTTTGATTTTAAATGAAGATGGCTACTTTGAATTTCTTTGTTACTGGTTATTGTGGCTCTTTGCTTTGCATTATTTTTTATTACCTTAAACTCATTAAAGAAAATTCAAGTTCGTCTATGAGAAAACCTAATAAAAACAATGTTATTCATTTTTAATATTTTCAGCATTCGATTTACACTGGGAAAAAGAAAAATACCCATTTTCACCATAAGAGCACAACGGGTATGATTTTGGATATTTTAATAACTATTGTTGTTCTTTTTACTATTTTTAATAGCTATTTTGATTTTAAAATGAAGATGGCTACTTTGAATTTCTTTGTTACTGGTTATTGTGGCTCTTTGCTTTGCATTATTTTTTATTACCTTAAAATCATTAAAGAAAATTCAAGTTCGTCTATGAGAAAACCTAATAAAAACAATGTTATTCATTTTTAATATTTTCAGCATTCGATTTACACTGGGAAAAAGAAAAATACCCATTTTCACCATAACAGCACAACGGGTATGATTTTGGATATTTTAATAACTATTGTTGTTCTTTTTACTATTTTTAATAGCTATTTTGATTTTAAAATGAAGATGGCTACTTTGAATTTCTTTGTTACTGGTTATTGTGGCTCTTTGCTTTGCATTATTTTTTATTACCTTAAAATCATTAAAGAAAATTCAAGTTCGTCTATGAGAAAACCTAATAAAAACAATGTTATTCATTTTTAATATTTTCAGCATTCGATTTACACTGGGAAAAAGAAAAATACCCATTTTCACCATAAGAGCACAACGGGTATGATTTTGGATATTTTAATAACTATTGTTGTTCTTTTTACTATTTTTAATAGCTATTTTGATTTGAAAGAAGATGGCTACTTTGAATTTCTTTGTTACTGGTTATTGTGGCTCTTTGCTTTGCATTATTTTTTATTACCTTAAAATCATTAAAGAAAATTCAAGTTCGTCTATGAGAAAACCTAATAAAAACAATGTTATTCATTTTTAATATTTTCAGCATTCGATTTACACTGGGAAAAAGAAAAATACCCATTTTCACCATAACAGCACAACGGGTATGATTTTGGATATTTTAATAACTATTGTTGTTCTTTTTACTATTTTTAATAGCTATTTTGATTTGAAAATGAAGATGGCTACTTTGAATTTCTTTGTTACTGGTTATTGTGGCTCTTTGCTTTGCATTATTTTTTATTACCTTAAAATCATTAAAGAAAATTCAAGTTCGTCTATGAGAAAACCTAATAAATACAATGTTATTCATTTTTAATATTTTCAGCATTCGATTTACACTGGGAAAAAGAAAAATACCCATTTTCACCCTAAGAGCACAACGGGTATGATTTTGGATATTTTAATAACTATTGTTGTTCTTTTTACTATTTTTAATAGCTATTTTGATTTTAAAATGAAGATGGCTACTTTGAATTTCTTTGTTACTGGTTATTGTGGCTCTCTGCTTTGCATTATTTTTTAAAACCTTAAAATCATTAAAGAAAATTCAAGTTCGTCTATGAGAAAACCTAATAAAAACAATGTTATTCATTTTTAATATTTTCAGCATTCGATTTACACTGGGAAAAAGAAAAATACCCATTTTCACCATAACAGCACAACGGGTATGATTTTGGATATTTTAATAACTATTGTTGTTCTTTTTACTATTTTTAATAGCTATTTTGATTTTAAAATGAAGATGGCTACTTTGAATTTCTTTGTTACTGGTTATTGTGGCTCTTTGCTTTGCATTATTTTTTATTACCTTAAAATCATTAAAGAAAATTCAAGTTCGTCTATGAGAAAACCTAATAAAAACAATGTTGTTCATTTTTAATATTTTCAGCATTCGATCTACACTGTGAAAAAGAAAAATATCCATTTTCATCATAAGAGCACAACGGGTATGATTTTGGATATTTTAATAACTATTGTTGTTCTTTTTACTATTTTTAATAGCTATTTTGATTTTAAAATCAAGATGGCTACTTTGAATTTCTTCGTTACTGGTTATTGTGGCTCTTTGCTTTGCATTATTTTTTATTACCTTAAAATCATTAAAGAAAATTCAAGTTCGTCTATGAGAAAACCTAATAAAAACAATGTTATTCATTTTTAATATTTTCAGCATTCGATTTACACTGGGAAAAAAAAATACCCATTTTCACCATAACAGCACAACGGGTATGATTTTGGATATTTTAATAACTATTGTTGTTCTTTTTACTATTTTTAATAGCTATTTTGATTTTAAAATGAAGATGGCTACTTTGAATTTCTTTGTTACTGGTTATTGTGGCTCTTTGCTTTGCATTATTTTTTATTACCTTAAAATCATTAAAGAAAATTCAAGTTCGTCTATGAGAAAACCTAATAAAAACAATGTTATTCATTTAAATATTTTCGGCATTCGATCTACACTGGGAAAAAGAAAATACCCATTTTCACCATAAGAGCACAACGGGTATGATTTTGGATATTTTAATAACTATTGTTGTTCTTTTTACTATTTTTAATAGCTATTTTGATTTTAAAATGAAGATGGCTACTTTGAATTTATTTTGAATTCATTAGAGAAAATTCAAATTCATCTGTGAGAAACTTCAATATAAATACTGGAATTTCTTTTTAGTATTTATTAGTCTGATCTACATTGGGACAAAGAAAAAGACACATTTTTTGCAAAAAAATTGCAAAAAATATATTTTTGGACATTTTCATAACTATGATTCTTTTAAACTATTTCTTAATAACTGTTTTAATTTTAAAATGGAGCTTGGTACTTTGGATTTTTGCTGCTATTGTGGCTCTTAGCATTACATAATTTCTTAGCAATGGCATGCTTATTTTAGCTTAAAGTTATTCATTATTTTACATTGATTTTGAATTCATTACAGAAAATTTAAGTTCATCTCTTAGAAAACCCTAATAAAAATGTTAGGATCTTTTTTTACTTTTGCTTTAACACTGAGACAAAAACAAGAGACATTTTCAACAAAAGAGCATAAAAGGCATGTTTGTGGGTATTTTAATAACTATTTTAAGAAAACAATTATTTTTCATTCAGTATCTGAACAATAAAGTAGAGCTTATTCTCGTTGTTGCTGCTTATTGTAGCTCTTTCTTTCATCTTTTTATTTTTTTATTAATGACATGTTCACGTTACCATAAATCTATTCGTTTTGTTAAGTTCATTATAAACCCTTAGAAAAAGGTAATTTCTGAAAAAAAAGCAAGAAAAGTATTAGTAATTCATTTTTAATATTTTCCTCTTTATTATTCTAGACTCTTATTATTCATATTATTCTATATAGGCCTATTAATAATAATATATTAACACATTATTAATATATTCTGAATATTTTTATTAGATTATTATAGAGGAACAATATTGTATATTATGAATATATTAATAATATATTCTTATTATTATTCTTATTATTCTTAAGAAGGCGGTGGCAAATTTACTAATGGCTTTAAAATCTTGTTTTATGTTAAAAATAACCCATTAGAACTAAAAAAAAGGAATTGTTACTATCTGTTAAAATTATGTTGATTGTTATATTGTAGATTTCACATCAATCCATTGCAAATGTTTGACTTTTTACTACTGATAATATTGTTGGTTCTACGTGTCTAAATACAAAATATCTGATTAATTTGAACTTTTTTCTGGGCCAACATTTCTGAAATAATAACATAAATGAAATTAAACTCAGTTCAGAAACATAAATAATATTTATGTTCAGAAATATTTATTCAGTTCAGAAACTTATTAATATTTATAAATATTAATACATAATCATATTGGACATTATTAAGATGTGAGTTTAGTTTTTTGTTTTTAACTTTTGGTTTCTTTTCTTTTTATGTTTTGTTATTTTATTTTAGTCCATTTTTTTGTGTTTTTTCATTTGCTGGTAAAGGCTTCCGGACGTGAAGTCAAAATATTCTAATTTGTTTATAATTTAAAGTTTGTTGTTGTTTTTTTTATTATTCGTTTTTCTATATTTTCATTCGTTTAACTCAGTTCAGAAACTTCAACAAAAACTTTGAACCAGTTTCTGTAGTAATCGAGAGAAGTAAGAGATGAACTAGTTAACTAAAGGAAAGTAAAAGAAGGTAAAGAAACTGAAAATTAAAGGAGCTACTGGAAGCAAACCTCATGGTTGGTTCATTAAGTATTCTTTCCTTTTGTTCTCTAAGAGCGTTCGCTAAGTGAGCGTTAACTCTACTTCCAATTTTTGCTAGTTCTGCAACTGGTAAGACTAAGTCTCGCCAAGGTAAGCTTCCACTTGTGCTGTGAAGCGCCCAGAGCCCTCTCAATTCTCCAGGTACAGCTGAAGCCAAGCCACCTAAGAAAGAGAGATACTGAGTTAAATTTTACCTCAAATGTATTTTTTAAATCCTCTTGGTAAATATTCACTGGGCATTCATAGTACAGGAAAATACAGCACTGCTAAGCTGAGTTTTCTACGGGAATGGTAAGTTTTATTCTGAATAGACAATAAAAACTACTTTTCTTTTGAAAATTTGTACATTCTCCTTTCTGATAAAACTTTTCCTTTTTGAAACGTTCTCCTTCTTCCCTTTTTTTTATTTTTAAATTAAAAACCGCCTCCTCTCCTCTCAGTGACGACAAATTTTAAATTCAAAATACATCTAATTTTAACTTTAGACGTCACCTACTCTTTTTTTTTATTAAATAGCAGCCGAACTGCACACGCTTCAAGTCACCATATACTACCAAAAACCTCCTTCTTCTTTCTCCTTCTCGTTTTTGAAACGTTCGTGATATTGAACGTTTAGAAGGAGGTTTTTAAAAATATAGCAATGTTAAGCGAAGTTTAAATTACATCTACTTTTTAAATCGTATCTAAATAATTTTTCTGCTACCTATTTGCCAGTCGCCGGCTTTTTAGCCTCATTGTGTTTGATCAGGATCGAAGTTTTTGAAATTATATTTCAGGTATTAGATAATATTCCCCTTTCACAATTGTAAAGAAGAAAAGATATCTGATCAAAAATGAAAAATACTTCGATTTACTGAACGTTTAGCATTGAATGTCTTTTATGCTACTGAACGCTTAGCAGGAGCTATGAAAACTTTACCACTGTTAATCCAAGTTATGCCAGGAGAAAATACGTTGTGCCTTGAATAGACAGTACATACTACATAGTCTATAATGTGTAGCACTGAACGTCAATTCTGATACTGAACGTTTATCAGGGAGCTTTTTAAAAATTCAGCACAATTAAGCTAAGTTATGCCAGGAGAATGCATATTGTGTCTTTAAAAGACAGTACACTCTAATTCTTATAGAAAATATTTATAATTGAACGTCTATTATAATGTTGAACGTTTAGTAGGAGGTTTTGAAAAATTTAGCACCGTTAAAATTGATTTATGCCGGGAGAAGGTAAATTGTATTTTGAAAGACAATACAGATTGTTTTGTCTTATATAATGTTCAGTATTGAACAT
This sequence comes from Artemia sinica, assembly GCA_027921565.1. Taxonomy (NCBI): domain Eukaryota; kingdom Metazoa; phylum Arthropoda; class Branchiopoda; order Anostraca; family Artemiidae; genus Artemia; species Artemia sinica. The sequence goes on along the minus strand of CM051261.1, from coordinate 23,292,753 downwards.
CTATTATGATAACAACGTTTAACAGAAGTTTTCAAAACGAAAAATAGAATTGTTAAGATAAGTTTTGACCTAGGGCGACCAAACAAAGTCTCAAATTTCATTCCAGTCAGTAAAATAATAAAAAGTAAAAACCTCTGAAAAATAAAAAAAAAGATTCCTTTATTTTCTATCTAAACAATATTCATTAGAGCAAAAACCAGGAAACATTTCTATTTTGTGAAAATTTTGCTAGCAGAACAGTTCTTTCGAAACAAAGTTGAACAAAATCTCAAATTTTTAATCAAATTTTTTTTTCAAAGGGAGCTAATTTGATTCGGAATTTAAACTTCTAGTACCCTTTTTAAGAGCCAAAATGATTGGAGGGAAACCAGTCCCCCTCCAGCACCAATCCATACCCCAAACATAGCCAATCAAAATTTCGTAGTAAAGAACTGTTAGCAAAGAGCGACTCGGGTCAATAGTAACCGAAAATCTAAAAGAAATTTTGGCAACAATAGATACATTTAAAAAAAAATTCTTTTCAAATTGATTCCAAATATATATGATTCATTAAATTTAAAGTTCTAAGAGATCAAGCAATTTCTAAGAGCTTGAGAAACTTTGGCTAACTTTTGGAAAATACATTTTCTGCTATTTTGTGGCACCAAACAATTAGTTTTCCCAAATGAGCATCAAAATGTCATCATTTTACCATCATATTGCCATCAAATTATATGTTGCCATCAAATTACCATTTTGAGATCGACAATTGATTCAAAACCATCAAAAACCTATATATTGAGATTCCACTCCCCCATAACCCTCAGGGCAAGGGCTATAAGTTATAAGTTATCTACGTAAAAATAATTTTTTAATGAGGAGCCTTGAAATCCTGCCTCCAAGACAAAATTTGACGCCTACCAAAACTTATTTTTATCTTACATAAATCTTAAAAGGCCAATTTTTGTTAAGTCTAATTGACAAGTATTCTTAACAAGACATCAATCTTTAAGTATAATCATTATTTATGTATCACAATTATTTTCCACTTTTATAAGGAGCACTAATTGGTGTAATGTACCGACAGCTGATTCTAATTAATTTAATATAGGGCCAGATCCTCAAAACTAGATCAATACTCAGGCCTTTAAGACCCATTGCCTCTATACCACGGAAACAACTAAACTTAAATTGAGGTCGAGGGACTAGCGGTAGATTTGGCCTCCACACCCTTGCCATACACTTTGCCAGCTTTCAGACTTCTTCTTCCCTTACTATATCCTCCAGTTTGACATTAATGTTGCAGAACATATCAAGCCGGTACCTTTTCCCAGCTGAACGCTCTCCTATCAGATACCTTTTTGTTTCGACGGTGGCCATCTCACACTTTTGGCAAATTGGAGGCTCAGTCCTTCTTATTTAGAATAAATACTTCCAAAATTTATATTTCCTGTTATGACTTTTATGACCATTCTGATATCAGACCTTTTCTGTCATAAGACATGTTTATTCAAGATAGGATCAAACTTGGGCGTAATTCCTTCGTTTCACTATATCCAACCCTCCTATGCCAGTTTTGTCCCGGCGTCCCACCAATACTCCAACTTCCCACTGCCACTTCCCACTTCCCACTCCCATTTAGCTATCTTATCTGCCAAATCAAGTTTATGTCTAGAAATTGATGATGATGCCTAGCATGCGTGTGAACGTGGCTTGGGACAGTAACAAAATTGGTCAGTTCTTGACAGACCATTTGAACTATGCTAGATATTTACATCCACCACCAAAAAGATTGAAAATAAACCAGGGTTGCGCCTTTAAATATGGGTTTTTTGTATGTACCCAGCTAAGATATCTTTAACTCCTTTTTTATGACTTAGTCACTCCAAAACTTTCGATTGAAAACCTTATAAAAAAAAGTTAAAAATTTGAAATACGACAAGCGGATTTCAAGATTTTCTCTTATCCTTTCATCTGTGCCTGTATTCAATTAATTAAAAAAAAAAGTTTTTTTAACTGAAAGTGAGGAACGACGTTAAAACTTAAAACGGACAGAAATTATTCCGTATATGAAAGGGGCTGTCCCCTCCTCAACGCTTCGCTCTTTACACTAAAGTTTTTTTATTGTTTAAACAAAATAGAGTTGTGAGAAAGTCAAACTTTAGCGTAAAGAACGAGGCGTTGAGGATGGGACAGCCCCTTTCATATACGGAATAATTTCTGTTCGTTTTAAGTTTTAACGTCGTTTCTTACTTTCAGTTAAAAAAAAACTTATTTTTTTATTTAATTTTTGAACGTTTTTGAATTAATACAGGTTTTGATTTTGGCTCACCGTACATGAATAATTAAAACAAAATTTGCATATTAATTTTACTTTTATTTGGTTAAATGTCTTTCTCGAAACTTGTTTAATTTTAATTACGAACGTTTTTATTAGTAATAAATATACGTAACTTACGAATTAACTTACGAATTAACGAACTTCAATATTCATATATTTTTAATACGTATATTAGGGGACTCACCCCTTAGTCAAAACCTCGCTCTTTAAGCTAAAGTTCGAATTTTGTTCCAATTCTTTAAAAATGACCGCTTAATCACAAAGGCCGTTATTTAGAATAGATAGCTCTTATGAAAGTACTAAGAAATCTTTGGCTTAAAGAGCGAGGTATTGACTAGGGGGTGAACCCAATCATACACGTAATAGTTTCTGTTCATTTTAAGTTTTGATGTTGCTCCTTATTTTCAGTTGGATAACTTGTTTTTTTTATATTTAATTTCTGATCTTTTTTTTAAATAATGCTGGGAAATCCGGCGCCCCCTTCATAGCAATGCCCCTTCCCCCAAGAAAATTTCCTTCATTGAAAGATCCTCCAATATAACCCCAGACCCACCAACCCCCCTACTACCAGAAAAAATCACCCCTGAAAACGTCTATATACTTCCCAATAACCAATACTACCCTGTGTTAACATTGGGTGAAGTCCATAACTTTCAGCCCTTCCCCCGGGGGACTTCGGGGGATTAAGTCATCCTAAAGGACATATTTATCATATTTTCAACCATGCTGAAAAAAATGGTTATCTCAAAATTTTGATCAGGTGACTTTGGGATAAAAATGAGCGTGGGAGGGGGCCTAGGTGCCCTCCATTTTTTGTCACTTAAAAAGGGCACCAGAATTTTCAATTTCCGTTCCAGTGAGTCCTCCCACGATATTCTGGACCACTGGGTTGATACGATCACCCCTGGGAAAAAAAACAGAAAAAAAACAACTAAAACAAATAAACACGCATCCGTGATCTTTCTTCTGGCAAAAAATGCAAAATTCCACATTTTTGTAGATAGGAGCTTGAAACCTCTACAGTAGGGTTCTCTGATACGCTGAATATGATGGTGTGATTTTCATCAAGGTTCTGTAATTTTTAGGGGGTCTTTCTCCCTTTTTTCGAAAATCAGCCAAATTTTCTCAGGCGCGTAACTTCTGATGGGTGGGACTAAACTTGATGAAAGTTATATATTTGAAATCAGCATTAGAATTTGATTCTTTTGATGTATCTATTGGTACCAAAAACCCGTTTTCTAGAGTTTTGGTTACCATTGAGCCGGGTCGCTCCTTACTTACAATTCGTTACCACGAACTGTTTGGTTCAGACTACAACATAAAATATGAAGAAAATTTGGACTACCGAATCTGAACTTTGAGGGCGTCAAAAGAGCATCCAACTGTAAGAGCATATTAGAGAGGGGTGTTATAGATGGTCGCTTTCAAGGGGAGTTCTACCATTAGAACACGCAAAATCAGCGAGTTATACTCAAAATATCCACAACTACAGAAAAAACTTGAAGGTTTGGGTGACGAACGGACTCGAAGGTTTACCTTACATAAAAATGAAATGAAAGAAATGAATGAAAGAAATGAAATGACAGAAATGAAAAAAATGTGCTATTCATTTACATAATTTTGAACGAAGAGTAATGATTTATGAGGAACAATTTTAAAATAGACATGTGAACTTATTATCCAGCACTAACCCTGCTCATCCTAAATTTTTCCAAGAACTTCCTCCCCTGAAATAGAAAACAAGTTAAGGGGATGAACAGATTTCTGATGAGTAGTTTGAACACTCTCAGAAGCAGCTTTGGATAGAGTTTTAGGTAGCCTTTAGATTGTTGTGTGTCTTTTTTATTCCTGATTTCTTATATGTTCGTTGCTTCAAATCTTTACTCTATTCAAAGTTACTTGAATTTTGAGAGGAAAAAATTATAGCAGGCTACAATAAGGTTTTTTTGTCATTTTTACGGTATTAATCGTACTAAAAGGCTGTTTAAAAAAAATGATTCTTTTTTATTGGTTGATTGCTGTCCCGTGGGATCTATAAAAATAACTAGAGACGTGCCTTTTTTAGGGGGGGGGGATGTACCCAAATATACGAGTAGAAAGGACCCTAGTACTCGTGACGGGGCTCCTTATATGGGCATAGAGTCCCTAAGGAGATGGTTTTCTCACTGAGAATGAAAAAACAGGAATTTTCTCACTTTTATGGATGTTTCTTGGACGGTTATGAGTGTTAATCAATTTATTTGTTGTTTTTCATGGGTTGCAACAGCAATTTATGTCTGTTTTATGGTTTTTGTCAGTGAGAATGAAAAAACAGGAATTTTCTCACTTTGATGGATGTTTTCTGGATTATTGAGTCTAACGGGGACAGGGTCAATGACACTTCGTTCAAGATAAATTGATTTGTTGTTGTTGTTGTTGTTTGGCCAAGTGCACACTAGGGGCAATGTATTGATCTAGGACTCGAGGGGGAAGTGAATTTCCGAGAACTTGATTTACATAATCGGTGGGGAGAATGTATTGATTTACGAAAGGGGAATTAAGAAACAAATATAGCTTCTTTGTTGTTTTGGGCAAGTGCATGCTCTGGGCGAACGTTAAGATCCAGGAATGGGAAAACAGGATCACATGTTTCTAACAGATGATGTCATGATTGATTGATTTGTCACGAAAGGGGAATTAATTTGTTGTTTCTAAGGGGAATTATTGATTCACGAAAGGGGAATTAATTTATTGTTTCCAAGGAGAATTGTCTCCGGGACGAAGTTTATTAATATCTTTGGAGTTTGACCAGAATTGTTTCCGGGGCAAAGTTTACTAATGTCTGACAGGTGATGGCAAGGTTAATTGTAACTCCGGCGAATGTTTTGATCTTAGAGATGAAGAGTTTAACGCGGGAAAAGGTTTCTTAGTAATTTCAAATGTGACAGCACAGGGATGCCAAAAACAAAGGGAACACGATGAAATTACGTTTAGAGATTATTTGGGCGAAACAGTTTTAGACATTTTAGGGAATTATTTCCGCGAAACAGTTAGAGAGATTTTAAAAGATGATTTTAGAAGATGTTTTAGAAGAGGATTTGAGGGTGAAACTCTGTGGTCGTTATAATACACAAGTTCTATTTAAACAGTGTCGTGAGGTCCCATACCCCAACCCCAAAGGGCCCCGATCCCCCTACCCCGACCCAAAGGGCTCCGATCCCCCTACCCCAACTCCAAAGGAAGCCCCCGGTCCCCAAAGGGCCCCCGGGCTCCCAAAGGACCACCCGGCCCTCCAGACCCCCAAAGGCCCTCCCCGGGCCCCCAAAGAGTCCCCTCCATATTTTTTAATACTTTTTTAAGGCTTTATTATATCATTTCAGAGCAAGTTCCTTTCTTAATGTCCCTCCTAACCCCATTTTTACAAGTTGAAGCATCCTTCCTTTTCATCCACAACTTTACTTTACAGCTTTTTGGATACCTCAACACCATGAAATACCTTTCAAAAGGCATTTCAGAGCAAGTTCCTTTCTTAATGTCCCTTCTAAACCCATTTTACAAGTTGAAGTACCCATCCTTTTCACCCACAACTTTACTTTACAGCTTTTTGGATACCTCAACACCAAGAAATACTTTTCAAAAGGCATTTCAGAGACAGTTCCTTTCTTAATGTCCCTTCTAGACCCATTTTACAAGTTGAAGTACCCATCCTTTTCACCCACAACTTTACTTTACAGCTTTTTGGATACCTCAACACTAAGAAATACTTTTCAAAAGACATTTCAGAGCAAGTTCCTTTCTTAATGTCCCTTCTAAACCCATTTTACAACTTGAAGTACCCATCCTTTTCACCACAACTTTACTTTACAACGTTTTGCATACCCAAAACATCATGCAATACATTTCAAAAGACATTTCAGAGCAAGTTCCTTTCATAATGTCCCTTCTAAACCTATTTTCCAACTTGAAGTACCCATTCTTTTCACCCAAAACTTTATTTTACAGCTTTTTGGATACCTCAACACTAAGAAATACTTTTCAAAAGACATTTCAGAGCAAGTTCCTTTCTTAATGTCCCTTCTAAACCCATTTTACAAGTTGAAGTACCCACCCTTTTCATCCACAACTTTACTTTACAGCTTTTTGGATACCACAACACAAAGCAATACTTTTCAAAAGGCATTTCAGAACAAGTCCTTCATTTAATTTCCCTCCTAAACCAATTTTACAACTTGAAGTACTCATCCTTTTCAGCCACAACTTTACTTTACAACTTTTTGCATACTCAAAACATCAAGCAATACTTTTCAAAGGTTTTATTATATTTTTCAGAACAAGTTCTTTATGTAATCCCCCTTCTAAACCAATTTTACAAGTTGAAGTAATCATCCTTTTCACTACAACTTTACTTTACGAATTTTTGAATACCACAACATCAAGCAATACTTTTCAAAAGGCTTTATTATATTTTTTAAAACAAGTTCTTTATGTAATGCCCCTTCTAAGCCAATTTTACAATTTGAAGTACTCATCCTTTTCACCACAACCTTACTTTACGACTTTTTGCATACTCAAAACATCAAGCAATACATTTCAAAGGCTTTATTATATTTTTCAGAACAAGTTCTTTATGTAATGCCCCTTCTAAACCGATTTTACAACTTGAAGTACTCATCCTTTTCAGCCACAACTTTACGAACTTTTGCATACTCAAAACATCAAGCAATACTTTTCAAAAGGCATTTCAGAACAAGTTCTTCACTTAATGCCCCTTCTAAACCAATTTTACAATTTGAAGTACTCATCCCTTTCACAACAACTTTACTTTACGAATTTTTGAATACCACAACATCAAGCAATACTTTTCAAAAGGCATTTCAGAACAAGTTCTTCATTTAATGTCCCACCTAAACCAATTTTACAATTTGAAGTACTCATCCTTTTCACCACAACTTTATTTTACGACTTTTTGAATACCACAATATCAAGCAATACATTCCAAAGGCTTTATTATATTTTTCAGAACAAGTTCTTTATGTAATGCCCCTTCTAAACCAATTTTACAAGTTGAAGTACTCATCCTTTTCACCACAACTTTACTTTACGACTTTTTGCATACCCAAAACATAAAGCAATACTTTTCAAAAGGCATTTCAGAACAAGTTCTTCATTTAATGTCCCTCCTAAACCAATTTTACAACTTGAAGTACTCATCCTTTTCACCCACAACTTTACTTTATGGCTTTTCGAATATCCCATCACCAAGCAATACTTTCAAATGACTTTTTTATTAAATGTTTACTGAACACACACAAATTTCTCTTAGAAATAATTTTTTTCGACAGTGATAACACTTTTTCTGTTCGAACTAGCAAGTTTTCTACCAAAGATACAAAATTTTTTCTTAGAAGTAACATTTTTTGATTGTGATAACAACTTTTCTGTCAGAAGTAGCAAGTTTTGCTTAACACTAACAAACATTCTCATCAAAGTAACGATATTTTACTTTAATACTAACATACTTTTACTGAACACACACAAATTTCTCTTAGAAATAATATTTTTCGTCAGTGATAACACTTTTTCTATTCAAACTAGCAAGTTTTCTATCAAAGATACCAAATTTTTTCATAGAAGTAATATTTTTTGATTGTGATAACAACTTTTCTGTCAGAAGTAGCAAGTTTTGCTTAACACTAACAAACATTCTCATCAAAGTAACGATATTTTACTTTAATACTAACATACTTTTACTGAACACACACAAATTTCTCTTAGAAATAATATTTTTCGTCAGTGATAACACTTTTTCTGTTCGAACTAGCAAGTTTTCTATCAAAGATACCAAATTTTTTCGTAGAAGTAACTTTTTTGATTGTGATAACAACTTTTCTGTCAGAAGTAGCAAGTTTTGCTTAACACTAAAAAATCTTCTCATCAAAGTAACGATATTTTACCTTAATATTAACATACTTTTATTGAACACAAACAAAGTTCTCTTAGAAATAATATTTTTCGTCAGTGATAACACTTTTTCTGTTCGAACTAGCAAGTTTTCTGTCAAAGTTACCAAATTTTTTCGTAGAAGTAACATTTTTTGATTGTAATAACAACTTTTCTGTCAGAAGTAGCAAGTTTTGCTTAACACTAACAAACATTCTCATCAAAGTAACGATATTTTACTTTAATACTAACATACTTTTACTGAACACACACAAATTTCTCTTAGAAATAATATTTTTCGTCAGTGATAACACTTTTTCTGTTCGAACTAGCAAGTTTTCGGTCAAAGATACCAAATTTTTTCGTAGAAGTAACATTTTTTGATTGTGATAATAACTTTTCTGTCAGAAGTAGCAAGTTTTGCTTAACACTAACAAACATTCTCATCAAAGTAACGATATTTTACCTTAACACTAACATACTTTTACTGAACACACACAAAGTTCTCTTAGAAATAATATTTTTCGTCAGTGATAACACTTTTTCTGTTCGAACTAGCAAATTTTCTACCAGAGATACCAAATTTTATCGTAGAAGTAACATTTTTTGATTGTGATAACAACTTTTCTGTCAGAATTAGCAAGTTTTGCTTGACACTAACAAACACTCTCATCAAAGTAATGATATTTTTCTTTAATACTAACATACTTTTACTGAACACACACAAATTTCTCTTAGAAATTAGGATGCCCACATAAATTTGAAATGTTTGGACTTTCATCTCTTCTCTGCAAAGTAAATGGACTCTACAATCTATCTTTTGATAAATCCTATAGGACATTGTATGAGTTGACATTGCAAACCCTAGATCATGATTCACAACTATTTGAAAAATGGTATAACCGAAGACATGTTCGCTAAAACACATGGTATCATTGTATTGGATTTGTCTGGCACCCAGGATAGGAGTATAGTACGAACGGGGAGTGTACGTTTAGAGTGTGCATTTGCCGACCCCTTAGCTGAGAATACTGCACTTATCTCGCTAAATCAATTTGAAACCTATTGGAAAATCACTCCCAAAGGCAGTGTTCTACTAGACCTTGCACCATGAACACCAGTCAAATAATCAATGTATTTAATATAGACCCCTACATGTCCAAATACAGATCATATCGTCTGCCCTCGGACTTTCTTGGAAAAATTCAAAGTGCCAACAATACCCTAATCATTGTTAATAGCAGTCCGTCGACTGTGAACACTGACCATTGGTTGTGCATCTTTCAAACAATGAAGACGATTGAATTTTTTTATCCTCTCGGCATACCCTATTCATTCTACGCTCCACACATCAGCAACTTTATTGAGAGCAGTGGGAAACTATTATTCAAAATCGGAAGAGAATGCAAGACCTGACGACTAAGACATGTGGCTTTAATGCACTACTATATTTTTTGTTCAGATGTCGCGGCTATAGTTACAAGCAGTTTCTCAACATTTATGTAGACAATCCACGTCTGAACGACTTTATGGTAGAAAATATCCTCTCAGATATGTATAATATTGATTTTAGTGTCCTACGAGTAAAGTATTTACAAAATGTATGTGAATTTGTTTATTAATAAATGAAAAATGTATATACACAATAACAATGTCTTTATTCTTCACTTTAGATTTCTTCTTCTTCTTCGGTGTATGGGCAACTGTCGTGAACCACTAATGCTGGTAGATCATTTGAATTCATTGTATATTGATCTTAATTGGCCGCAAAGTCAGGGTAACATTTTCTACAGTATAATGTAACTTCACTCTTGTCATATCTCTTTGTACAGTCAATGATACTATTTGCATTCATATTGTGAAATTCACGTGTTTCAATCTGTCTATTTGACGCAATATCACATACAGTGTTTTCAAATGGTGAATCACATTCGGTAACTGCCAAATAAAAACCACTAGGTTTATAGTCATAATAGGCAGTGTCGTCACAACAATGACGTAGAAACCAAATTGTCTTTTTACCCCAACAGTTGAATCGTAGACCAGATTCTTCCTCCTAAAATAATTTAAATCCACGACGATACCAATCTCGTAGAATTAAACTAAAATCACGTTTGGGGTTCTTTCCAATCATACCAGGATAAGTATTCTCCTACTGATCACATTTATCATAGTGACAATTGGAGCATAGATGTCCTCTAGCGTGAGAGTCAAAAATCTCTTCAAGAAATGAATTACATCCTTTAATTTGTACTGCATATCCTCTATGTAATTTACAAGGATTGCATAATTTACAATTTTCATTATAGTCATCAATAATTGTACAATTCTCACATGATGACCAACTGCCAAGAGTGTACATGCATAGTGGACATGTATAGAACATTTTTTTTTGGTTTCCGATGTTAACTCTCTCACAGCTAAAAAGAAACTGATCCACGTTCGATAAATTCAGAGGGGAATGGGAAGAGGAGTAACTCTGTGACGCTACCTCTTTCGAAGGGGAAGCCATCTACATTGAATCTATGGCAATGTTTTTAAAAGTATATCCACAATATTATTCTGCTTTGTTTCAATTAATATATCAATAAATTGAGTATAAGCATTTGAGTCAGATTGTAAAAGCTTCATACAATAGTCAAATGGGGGAGAATCAGTTTTCATTATATTGTCAAGTGTCTCCTGTGAGAATATCTTCCGTTGAAGGGATAACTCGAGAAAATCGTCATCCAGAATCAAATATATTTCCATAATCACAAGATTCAATCTAATTCTCTGTTTCTCAAATTTATTCATTTTTCAATCATATCACTCTCACTGCTGACTCTAGACTAACCATGATTCGTACTACTTAATCTAACATTCTAACAAACGGGTGATATTTTCGATTTCGAAACAATTTTACTGTATAATTACAACAATAATATATATTATACATGTACAATTAGTGATATAGCTTATTGTCTTCGATATGCTTCACTATTGCATTTAAAGCACTTTGAAGTCTATTCACATGCGCTATATCAAATTTTGCAGCGAAGCACAATTGATCCTCCATTTTAATTTTGCTCAAAAATATCACATATCTTGCATATACTTCATCCCATTCCAGACAAAGCCGTGATCCTCTCGTGATTTCCACCGCAATGTTTGGTGCTCTTGTATCATTGCTACCAACTCCACTATCAACTTCTAATAGTGTAAACATTCCACTCATTATTACAAATATATCCTAATAAATGAGTAAAGTCAAACTGTTCTCACTCCTTGACTTCTATTCTCATACTAATAACAACTATTGCAAAAATCCTTCCTTATATTCACTGCGATCTTGTCCCCTTTGTGGATCAATACCATTGCCCCGTTAGTATTCAGTGCGCATGTTTAAACTTCGTTCTGTATTCAATTGTCTTAGAAACATCCCCTGATTGACCTTGAAAAAGGTGTCATTGACCCTGTCCCGTTAGACTCGATTATTCAGCAATTGTTGTTGGACTTATGTCTACATCCATGAAAACAACAAATAAATTGAGCGACACTCATAATCATCACAACCATCCAAAAACAGAACAGAAATCATCATATAACCATGAAAAAAACACCAAATATCCATCAAACAGAATAGAACCATGTAAAAAACATCAAATAACCATCAACTAACAGAACAAAACAGAAACAACATCGTAGAACCATGAAAAATACGTTAAATAACCATCAACAAACAGAACAGAAACAACAATGTAACCATCAAACAGAACAAAACCATGAAAAAACATCAAATAACCATCAACAAACAGAATAAAAACATGCATAAATTATGTACTCGTCAAATAACCATCAACAAACAGACCAAAAAACATGCATAAATTATGTACTGTTCGTATCTATTGGGTCCCTCCTACTACTCCCTTTTTTTAATAGCGTATTTTTCCTATATAAAGAGCACTTTGGGAATGTGCAATATATGAAATTCAATATGTGCGAGAACCCTAAAGATACTATCTGCAGAATGTTAAATTTCTCCATTTTTGAGTAATTGAATATTCAGTTTATGACGGATCTCCCTTCATTAGGAAGTCTAATCGGTGTGAGGACTGGGGACCGAAAGTTCTCTTCATATTGCAGAGATCATCGTTTATTTTAGATAATTATTTTAGATAACTAGTTTCGAAAAGAAAATGCACGAGATAGGCTCTGTTTATTAGCAACCTGTTAATCAAACTTAAACTTCGGTTTAAAGAATCTAGTATGAGGGGTGGTACCCCTCCTCATGTTAAGAGCAATCCCTGCCATGCAAATATCAAATAATACAGAAATCAAATAATCACGAATTTTTTTTAATGAGAGTAAAGAGAGACGCAAAATTTTACAAAAATTTACTCCTCATTTGAAGGAGGCTATCCCCTCCTCAATTCATCACTCTTTACGCTAAAGTTCGACTTTTTGTCCCTATACTTTAGTAATCAAACAGTTCGTGGTAACGAACTGTAAGTAAGGAGCGACCCGGCTCAATGGTAACCGAAACTCTAGAAAACGGGTTTTTGATACCAATAGATATATCAAAAGAATCAGATTTCAATGCTGATTTCAAATATATAACTTTCATCAAGTTTAGTGCTACCCATCAAAAGTTACGCGCCTGAGAAAATTTGGCTGATTTTCAAAAAAAGGGGGAAAGACCCCCTAAAAGTTATAGAACCTTAATGAAAATCACACCATCATATTCAGCGTATCAGAGAACCCTACTGTAGAGGTTTCAAGCTCCTATCTACAAAAATGTGGAATTTTACATTTTTTGCCAGAAGAAAGATCACGGATGCGTGTTTATTTGTTTGTTTGTTTGTTTTTTTTTTTTTTTTTCCCCAGGGGTGATCGTATCGACCCAGTGGTACTAGAATATCGTGGGAGGGCTCATTGGAACGGAAATTAAAAGTTCTAGTGCCCTTTTTAAGTGACCAAAAAAAATGGAGGGCAACTAGGCCCCCTCCCACGCTTATTTGTTTCCCAAAGTCACCCGATCAAAATTTTGAGATAGCCATTTTGTTCAGCATGGTCGAAAATATGATAAATATGTCTTTTAGGATGACTTAATCCCCCGAAGTTCCCAGAGGGAGGGCTAAAAGTTATGAACTTTACCCAATGTTAACATATAGTATTGGTTATTGGGAAGTATACAGAAGTTTTCAGGAGGTTTTTTTTCTTGTAGTGGGAGGGAAGGGTGGGTCGGTGGTTATGTTGGAGGATCTGTTCATGAAGGAAGTTTTCATGGGGGAAGGGAAATTGCCATGAAGGGGGCGCCGGACTTGCCAGCATTATTTATTGGTTAATGGGAAGTATACAACCATTTTCAGGAAGGATCTTTTCTGGAGGGGGGGGGGCTAGACGAGGGGGTTAATCTGGAGAATATTTCCGTGGAGGATGTTTCTTTGGGGTAAGTGACATTTCTATGAAGGGGGCGCCGGATTTCCAAGCATTATTTAAAAAACGATCAGAAATTAAATAAAAAAAAACAAGTTTTTTCAACTGAAATGTAAGAAGGAATATTAGAACTTAAAACGAACAGAAATTATAACGTATGTGAGGGGGTTCTCCCCCAAGTCAATACCTCGCTCTTTACGCTACAGTTTTTTTTTAGTGCTTTCAAAAGAGCTATCTATTCTAATTAAACGGCCTTTGTGATTCAGGGGTTTGTGAATCAAAATTTTTTTTAACTTTTAACGTAAAGAGCGTGGTATTGACTAAGGGGAGAACCCCCTCATATACGTAATAACATATACGTAATAAAAAAAAACAATCAAAAAACAAGCGATACGGCTCAATAGTAATCGAAACTTTTAAAAACGGAATTTTGATGTCAATAAATGTATCAAAAGAATGTGTTTATAATGCTGATTCTAAATATATAAATTTTATTAAGTTTAGTATTACTCATCAAAGGCTACGAGCCTGAGAAAATTTACCCGATTTTTTAAAGAGGGGGGAATCATCCCCTACAAGTGAAAGAATTTTAATGAAAATCACACCGTCAGATTCAGCGTGTCAGAAAACCCTATTACATAGGTTTCAAGCTCATATCTGCAAAAATCTGCAACTTTGTATTTTTTGCCAGAAGAAAAATATACGAATATAGAAGTTAGTTACGTAAGTTAATTTGTAAAGACATCCATTTAGCAAAAGAAAAGTAAAATTTTTATGCAAATAAAAGCTGCATTAACTAAAAAACGATCAGAAATTAAATAAAAAAAAAACAAGTTTTTTAAACTGAAAGTAAGGAGCGACATTAAAACTTAAAACGAACAGAAATTATTCCGTATATGAAAGGGGCTGTCCCCTCCTCAACGCCTCGCTCTTTACGCTAAAGTTTTTTATTGTTTTAAAAAATAAAGTTGTGAGACAGAGTCAAACTTTAGCGTAAAGAGCGAGGCGTTGAGGAGGGGACAGCCCCTTTCATATACGGAATAATTTCTGTTCGTTTTAAGTTTTAATGTCGCTCCTTACTTTCAGTTTAAAAAACTTGTTTTTTTTTTATTTAATGACCGTTCAAAGATAAGGACCGTTTAATTCGAGTAAGAGGCATTTTTAAAGCTCTATTAAACTTTAGCGTACAGAGTACGCGGGGTGAAAGGGGCAGATCCCTTCATATATCGAGGAATCTCCATTCGTTTTAATGTTTTAATACTTCCTTTTAATTCACTCTTTTTTGTTCGGATTCTCATATTTTCAGGGTTTCTTACTTAAATCTTGTTTTATTTTAGGATAATCAGGAACCCGTGGGCTGGGCCCCTCATATGACTTGTTGGCTTCTGATCTGGAGCTTGTGCTTGTATATTGAATGATTTTTATCTTGATTACAATGAAAGGAAAAAAAATGTAGAAATCCCTAGTTTGTCCGAATTAAATTCCATCCTTAAAACTTAAAAAATATTTTTAATCACTTCTTAAAACAAAATTTAGATTTACTATACTATAAGCAGGGTTGTCAAACTTGAGTTCCCTGGTCTGCAATCTATCGGTTAAAGTAGTGAAACTAAATAGTTTACCTCTATGGGATAAGCTGCTATTTTGTTATTGCTGACAACCGTTTTTAATATTTTCACGAAGCAAAAATCGTAGCTACAAAGTTTAAAGTATTTTTTTTTTTTTTTAACTTGGGGGTCTCTGAATTTTAGCTTATTCGAGCCTCTTGGGAATATAATCCTGATTAAAATATAGTAAAGAGTGCTAAACAGCCTACCTTTTTGGGATAAGCTGCTATTGCCACTGAACATGTCTTCTGTAGCAGCAGCAGGGGCAGCTTCTCTCGCATCAACAGCATAAGATTCTTGTTTTGTAGCATTCCACACAACCGCTAAGAAGCCTCCCCCTAGCCCAGCACTGTGAGTATTTACAACACCTATGCATAATGTTGTGGTTATTGCTGCGTCAACAGCATTGCCACCTTTCAAAAGGATATCTCTGAAAAAAAAGTTCAATGAGCTGTGTCACAGTTTACTTACAATATGACTGCACCAACCTAAAGTGTGAATAAACATAAAACATGGATAATATTTTAAATCTTTTCAATTTTTCGGAGTAACAACATTGGTTTTACTCATGAATTTATGAGAGCCTTTTCCCTATTGGGTTCTAGGTGGGCGTGGTCATAGTAAAGGCTTGTTAGTGCTCTCAATTCAGACCAATTTTGATTTTTACTTATTAAGATTTAATCTCAAAGGCAACCTTAAGAAGGGTTTTCTGTGGTGGTAGGACGTCTTTTATTACGGGAAAGTTTTTTTTTTTAATGGAATAGCTTCTGTAGTATATGGTGGTTGGAAGTGTGTCCTCTTCGGTTGTAATTTAATAAAAAAAAAAAAGTGTAGGTGATGTCTACGGTTTAAAGTATTTTTTTCAAGTTGTCTACATAGAGAGGAGTGGATTTATTTTAAAATCATAATATTTAATTTAAAAAGAATCAGTTGTCCAAAGATCTTTTTTTGGCTTAGATGTCCCATTACAGTCTTATCAGGCTTACTGCACACGCGTGATTATTCATATTTAAATTATTTTTATTTTCATTCATGCGCGTCTCCATTTGGGAGATTCAGCTAATCTGGCAGTATTCTGATTCTGCGAAGCTCGCTTTTTCAGTTAGGGAATAAGAGGAATGAATTGAACTCGTTTACACTTGTAATTTGCTGATGAAAATTCAAAATATAATAAAGTGTCTCCCTATCCTCGCAATAAGGAGTAAATAATCAAAAACGGCTAGTTCATGTTTTAGGGTCAAGCTTTCATGTTGAATCGACGGTGAAGCCCATATGTTTAATTTCCTCTAGAAAGTTGTTTTTAAAAGAAAAAAATCATACTGGGAATATTATTCATTTTTTAGTGAAGCTAAATTTAAATGAAAATCAAATAATTTATCTTAAAGTTAATGAATTTCACAAATGCTAATGCTGAATGTAGCAGGAAAATTATTGCATAATATGAAGCTAATGATATTATATTGTTCCGAAAGCTATCAAATAGGTTGTTGAGAAAAGACCTCCTTAAGAAGAGCTTCCTGTGTTGGGAGGACGCGTTTTATTACGGGAAAAGCAATTTTTTCATTTTATGGAATTGTTTTTGTAGTACATGGTGTTTTGACGTGTGTTCTGTTCGACTGCTGCTTAAAAGAAGTCTAGATTACGTCTAGGTTATGATGAAAAAAACATGTTTTCCAGTGGTACTCTTGGTACTTGAATGATATGCCCACTACCACTCAAGAAGTGAGGTTAGGCTAATCCTAATAAAATATACCTAAGTATGATAAAAATATAATATTTTAAAACAAATTTGGCCTGTAAATTTGCACATGAGGGTGGGCAGGGTAAAGTACAGCGGATCTGCCTGCAAAATCTTTTAGCTATAATTATTTTGCATATTAAGTAGTAAGAATTGTTTTTTTGACTTCACACTATCCAAATACCTTACCCCTTGCCCCCCACCCTAATTTGCAAATATATAGCCCAAACTATATATTTCCCATATTTTCTGTTACTTCTCTTTGTCTTCTCTCAAGCTAAGGTAAAAGAAACTAGCGAAAGAAACTGGTTTAAAGTGCGTCAATGCATGAACAACTTGAACGGTAATGGCTATATCATACAAGTACAGTCTTTTTTTTTACTTAGAGGCCTTATCGCGTCTTATGAGGCTCATTGCTCAGTCAAGATTTTTCATATTTTATTATTTTTCTTTTCATTCAAGTGCGTCTCCAATTGGAAGACTGCGAATCTGGCAGCACACCGGTTCTCCCATCTACAACTGCCAATACGGAACCAGTAAACAAACTCTCAATAGATAAAGCATTTGAAGATTGGCGTTGTGGATTTACTTGACGTTGCAGATTGGCGTCTCCATTTGGCAGACTGCCAAATGGAGACGAGCTTTTAGTTTTTATTTGTTTTTTTTTGCCTCCATCTTTCTTGTTTTTCATTTTGATTCTTTTTTAGCTACTCCAAATTTTGCATAGTAGGTAAACAAATTTATCATTATCATTGTTCCATGTTCTAAGACGCATTTGCTAAATTTGCTGTAGTCTGTTTATGAATTCTTAACATCGGTCAATTGCATAATAGAGACGGTAATATATATTAGTTTTATACTACTATCGCTTGTACCGCTACTACTACTGCTACTGCTAATAACAACTCACTGCACCAGCCCGCCAAAGCTGCGCAAGCTCCTCCTCCACTTTGATATACTCAAAGCCTTACTGTTTACTTCCTCCTATGCAGCTCCAATTTCCTATAACTCGTTTCATTATGACACTCCCATCCCATTTGGGGACCACTTACTTTTCGTTTGCCTCAGATAGATGGCCAAAAAGTGCATTCTTTGACAATTTGTCATCTTTTATGTTTAAAACATGGACTGGTCATCTTATTTTTGTTTTGTTATAACCTTAGAAAGTGGGATTGAATAAAAAAAAAACAAGTTTTTAACTGAAAGTAGGGAGCGACATTAAAACTTAAAACGACCAGAAATTATTCCGTGTATGAAAGGGGCTTTCCCCTCCTCAACGCCTCGCTCTTTACGCTAAATTTTGACTCCTTTTCGCAACTCTGTTTTTTAAAACAATAAAAACTTTAGCGTAAAGAGCGAGGCGTTGAGGAGGGGACAGCCCCTTTCATATACGGAATAATTTCTGGTCGTTTTAAGTTTTAATGTCGCTCCTTACTTTCAGTTAAAAAAAGCTTGTTTTTTTATTTAATTTTTGAACAGTTTAGAATTAATGTCGGTTTTTATTTTGGCTCACCGTGCATGAATAATTAAAACAAATTTGCATATTCATTTTACTTTTATTTGGTTAAATGACTTTCTCGAAAGTTGTTTAATTTTATTTACGAACGTTTTTATTAGTAATAAATATACGTAACTTACGAATTAACTTACGTAATGAACTTCTATATTCATATATTTTTTAATACATATATTAGGGGGTTCGCCCCCTAGTCAATACCTTGCTCTTTACGTTTTAAGTGTTGATGTTGCTCCTTACTTTCAGTTGAAAAGCTTTTTTTTATTTATTTAATTTCTGATCGTTTTTTTTTAAATAATTTTGGGAAATTCGGCGCCCCCTTTATAGCAATGTTCCTTCCCCCATGAAAACTTCCTCCATGGAAAGATCCTCCTATATAACCCCCGACCTAACACCCCAATAACCAATAGGCCTATTATATGTCAACATTGGGTAAAGTTCATAACTTTCAGCCCTTCCCCCGGGGAAATTGGGGGATTCAGTCATCCTAAAACACATAGTTATTATGTTTTCGACCATGCTGAACAAAATGACCATCTCAAAATTTTGATCAGATGACTTTGGGGAAAAAATGAGCCTGGGAGAGGCCCTAGTTGCCCTCCATTTTTTTGGTCACTCAAAAAGGGCGCTAGAACTTTTAATTTCTGTTTGAATGAGCCCTCCCACGATATTCTAGGACCAATGGGTCGTTACGATCCCCCCTGGGAAAAAAAAAACAACAAAAAACAAATAAACACGCATACATGATCTTTCTTCCAGCAAAAAATACAAAAGTCCACATTTTTGCAGATAAGAGCTTGAAACCTATACAGTAGGGTTCTCTGATACGCTTAATTTGATGGTGTGATTTTCATTAAGGTTCTATAACTTTTAAGGGGTGTTTTCCTCTTTTTTCGAAAATAAGGCAAATTTTCTCAGGCGCGTGACTTTTGATGGGTAGGAGTAAACTTGATGAAACTTATAAATTTAAAATCAGCATTAAAATTTGATTCTTTTGATGTATCTATTGGTATCAAAATTCTGTTTTTTTGAGTTTCGGTTACTATTGAGCCGGGTTCCTTACTTACAGTTCGTTACCACGAACTGTTTGATAACACCATATTTTCGTACTGGTTATCGTTTGATGTTCAGTCGTAACATTACCGAACGGTATCCTTAGACGATTCCTCTTGAAAACACTTAATAGATCTTCCTCGGCCTTCTAAAGTGTCATTATTCCCTTCTCCCTTCCAGCAGGACACGATTTCTTATTTCCTAACATCCCAAATATTTTTGAACCCCTTGCTTCGTTCTCTAAATATTTTCTTTAGTTCTATGGCCTTTATTATTATTATCACCAATAAAAACATAATTCAAAACTGTCTACTTTATTGAGAAAAGGACATCAAGACTTATTTTGAGCTCCTATAAGATATATAAGGAGAATTTAAGGAGGTCTATAAGATAGAAGTCTATAAGATATATAAAGGGGTCTATAGGGAGGTCTGTATTCATACTCTTATTGAACAGATAAGGCAATATGCGAAATTCCTAGCGATGTAATTAAAAATACGAGAACATTTCTGAATAATTCATTAAAATAGAATTACAATTCATATAAATGATTCTCGCGATTAAGTTTTTTTTTTAAACTGTACTGCACATGGACAGGCATAATGTTGCAGAATTATGCGACTGCAGGCTTAGCGACGATTCATTAAAGTTTGGGCTTTGCATAGCCTGAAATAAGATTATATATATATATATATATATATATATATATATATATATATATATATATATATATATATATATATATATATATATATATATATATATATATATAATATATATATATATATATATATATATATATATATATATACATATATATATATATATATATATATATATATAT
This sequence comes from Artemia sinica, assembly GCA_027921565.1. NCBI lineage: Eukaryota > Metazoa > Arthropoda > Branchiopoda > Anostraca > Artemiidae > Artemia > Artemia sinica. The sequence continues at coordinate 23,272,338 of CM051261.1, read as the reverse complement.
ATATATATATATATATATATATATATATATATATATGTATATATATATATATATATACATATATATATATATATATATATATATATATATATATATATATATATATATATATATATATATATATGTATATATATATATATATATATATATATATATATATTTAGTATATACCACTTTATTTATATTTATTTTATGTTCTAATTATTAATTAAAATTTATTTTTCCGTTCAAATGAGCCCTCTTTCGATATAATGGAACCATTATTTCGATACTATCACCCCTGAAAAAAAACAGACACGTCATAATCCTTCAGGGAAAAAAGATAAAAAATTACATTTTTGTAGTCAGGCACTTGAAACCCCCCCGCAACGGCTTCTTCGATATGCAGGAATTTATTGTGTAATTTTTGTCAGGATCAATCCACATTTTATTTTTGCCCCTTTTTTTAAACTAGGCAAATTTTCTTAGGCTCATGTCTTTTGGTGGGCAGCCTAGAACTTCATGAATTTTACACATTTAGAATACCAACGAAAATCCACTTTTTATGATTTATTCTTAGTATAATTTTTCTGATATATACTAATAAAAACTCATTTTTCAAGAGTGTTGGTTACTTATAGTACGATTCACTCCTTACTTACAACTCGTTGCCACAAACCGTTTGATAGTATTATTTTTAAATACCCAAATTTCTCCCTAACTGATTAATGTGCCGCTTACACCTAAGGAGAGCAATTACATTATTCTGACATATTTTTATTGGTAAATAAAAACATGTAAACAAAAACAATTAAAAATAGTGTTGAAATTAAAATTATTAAAGATTAAACAATAAAGTAAATAAAAATAATTCGGAACAAGTACCCATATAACTACTACAACAAAAAGAATTATGGGTACTTAAATGAGAAATGCTGAAGTCAGAATTCAGAAAGGTTCTTATGACGCTCAAAAACCTCTTTTTTTAGTTTTTTTCTGAAATCCTAAATTCCTCAATAGCTTCGAACTAGCCTTCCTAACACGTTCTTTGAAAGACATGTTTTTATCTACCAAAACACTTAAATATTTTACAGATATAACTCTCAAAATTATACCATTTTCTGTTTTTACTCCTCAGATTCAAGGATTTACAGATCCGGGGAAAATGAGAAATGCTGATCTTTTGATATGTAAATTTTAGCTATTGACCCTTCGCTAACAGCTTACACGTTGCGAGGAATTAACACACGTTTTTTCCCAATAAAGCTGGAGTCCTAGCTGTAACCTTTGTAGTGGTATTATCAGTGAAAAAAGGTGCATATATGTTTGATTTGATGTGCTTTGTGCATGTATTTTTTCTAGATCGGAGCCAGTGGAGGTATGGAGAAGTATTCTTTTTTTTCAGGTTTAATATCTACTCGGTTATTCCCACCTTAACCCTGTCCATCAGATATGAGTGCCAGGTATGGGCTCGTTACTTCAACATATTGGGTGTCTACTGTCTGGCAGTTTTAAGAATTCTAACACTGAAATTAAGCAAATTTAATTTCAACAATTTGCAAGACTAATTAATCTTGTTAATAAATGGAAAAAATAAACTTAACTGATAAGGAGAAGAAACCGGTTGGAAGATCTGAGTTCTTTCATTTTATTGGAAGCAATAAATTGTTTAACGAAAAATTACTATGTTGAATAGGTTATTAATAAGCAACTGCAAATTAACTTGGACATTTAACGAAAAGAAAAGTTAAAAAAGCTCTGTAAGTGTAGAAGCCAGCCTCTAAAAAGTTTTAAATTATATAAAATGCTATATTCACGTTAAATAATTTGTTTGAGAATAGGGCTATAGAGGATAGAAGTTAAGTTAATTCACCTTCAGGCAAACAACGAAAGTGTTGGGTTACAATCCTCCATTGTTTCAATGCAAAAGGGGAAACCTACGGACCCTCATTCTATTTATAGGTAAAACAAGAAACATCATTTCAACACACTCTATCCCACAAAAGTTTGATGATTGACTTCATTGACTTGAGTTGGATGTAGGCTCCAGCCTTATTAAATTATATTTGTGATGTATTTTTGCTGTGGCTACGAAAAACAGCAACATACTCATGCTAACGTTTGATGGGCATACATTAGCAAATGTTATTCGGAAATTAAAAAATTTAAACCGACTTAAAAATTATTGATAGCAGATTAAGGCAACCATTGCTAAAATCAATTGTAGGATAAAATATTACTGAATGGGAACTAACAGTAGACAACTTCTTTTGATCTTTTGTCTCTGGCTATAATCTTAAAGAGGCGCAATAGGAAACCTTGCGGCGCCAAAAATGTATATATTAGAGTTTATCTTGAAACTTGGCTGTTGAAAAAGATTGAATGGCAAAACCAAAGAAAAAAAAAATACAGCAATTAGCTTCAGCAGCTAACAGTTTCTTTTAAAGACTGTCTTGACAGATGGGGAAATGAATAGTTCAACCTAGAATCAAAACATTTGTTGAAATGAACTCCATCAAGCAACTTGAAACCTGACTTGTGAAGCGAAATTCAACGCCTCTCAGGGCCAAGCGTATGCCTTGAAACCTTTCAATTGCTTACCGGTCCATCAAGAAACTATCATTGGTAAAATATGGAAGAAAAGCTTATACCCACAGAAAATTTCTTTTTAAACTATTTCTCAGTAAAGTTTGCATCAACAGATGCTCTACAAGAATGTTTTAGTGTTACCCCCCTCCCGTCATACATAAACATTAAAAAAAAAAGAAATGTGCTAAGAAAAGAATTTCGACTTACTTTCCCATTACAGAACATGGAATACCATCTGACCCAACGGCAGCGTTTTCATAAATACCAAGCCTGCAAAGATTTAAAACTGAAATATAAAACAGCGTTGGTACAGTGTTTTAACTGTGTTTAAAACAGTGTTTTAACCAGGTCTTTAAACTCAGCTAGTTCTAAACTCTGCAAAAAGTTCTGCTCTTTCAGGCTCTATTGCTGAACCACAACCAGACTACAAACTCAATTGAGACCCCAACCTTCAAGCGGAACAAGGAGACACATGTATTGACATGTGTTACATGTGAAATGTGTATTGACATGCTGGAATAGGAAAGGGGCCTGGGAATCTTTTTAATTCCAGGACAAAAACAATGTGTACCATCATTCCACAATTTCGAGGGAGCCCGAACTGGATAGCTAAAACAAGGTTTATGACCTTTTCACGGGTATAATGTCTTTATTTATGCAGAAAAATAATGTCCAATTGAAGAAGGTAATTGGATAGAGTAGCTCCAATTTGGTATTTTATATTAAGTACCACAGGAGTTGAAGATACTAGAATCCTAAAAAGTATATTAGAACTAGTTACATGTTAAGGTTGTGTCCCAATCATACCCGGTCTTCCAATGAAATAGATGAACAAAAAAAAAGATCCAACGAAAGTAGAAGTAGAATCCAACGAAAGTCTTATCTGAAGATATTCTGTTATTTATAGTTGCTTTCCATTTATTGGTGCAATAAGCTGACACCTCAAGCTCTGCTCTCAATTAACTAGGGCTGTTGTTGTTGTTGTTTGGGGTTTGACACATTCGATCAATAGGTCACATGCGTTCGTATCACTCAATTGTTCTGTGCCTTCTGTAATCACTAGCTTGCTTGGGTGTCACTTTGGTCAATATTCACTGAACCTGATCATGTATCACTTATCTTGCTATTGGTAGGGGGTAATTCACCTGCAGCAACTGCCTGCATTGAAAAACAGGAATCAAAATAATGCAACTGTGCTAATACGTTTAACCTGTCACCTAGGTCAAATTATATTCAAATAAGGCAACTCTAAAAAGGAAACATCCGGAAAAAAAATAACAAAATGAATTTAGGGAACCAAACCAGTAGTCTTAACCAATTTACTTAATGAGTTTGTGCTTAGTCAACCATGCCAAACCCAAGGGAAAACAATGGAGAGATAACTAGTCAATTGTCTGAGAAGGAGCCAACCTAGGTCTGGCCCTAGGTTGTATTGTAGCACCTTCTGGGCTAGGTACAGACTCCTTTCCTTTACGTTTCCTTTCTGCTTTGCCAGGGCTGTTATTATCTGCTGATATTGTGGGAAGGGATGAAGTTTCTCTACTTAGGTTTTTAACTGTCTTCTTTAAGCTACTTATTTTGTTATCAACTGACTTAATTAGGCTAGTTAGGCCAGGGCTGCTGGTGTCTGCTGACATTGTGGGAAGGAATGAGCCTTCTCCATTTAGGTTTTCCACTGGCTTATTTAGGCTACAGACTGCATTTTGAAAGGGTCTTGGTGCTAACTTAGAAAGCAGTTCAAAAATAGGTGTAATAACCTGAGTTAGATCAGAGATCTACTTTGCAACCCCTTCAAACATGGCCATGTACCTCATGTTAAGTTTCTCAGCTAGAGGTTGATTAGGAGTCAGTGGAGGGAAAGAGTCTGTGTGTACTATGGGGATGTGTTCTGTATGTTTAGGAAGTCCTTTCTTCAAGACGTCAGCAGCAGTCCTCATGGGGACATTATTGGTGAAAGAGTAACTTACAATTGCTTTTCTCTATGAATAGCTTTCTTCTCTATGAATGGGCACTCCTTGGCATTAGCAGCATGGTTACCATTGCAGTTAAAGCACTTGAGTACCTGATCTTCCTTTACTGTTTTAGATTGGGGGCATTCATCAAGGGTGTGTTGTCCACTACAAAGTAGACATCTTCTGCCTCTGCAGCAATTTGAGGCCATGTGGCCAAGACCTTGGCAATTGAAACACTGAATTGCCCGGGAAATAAACTGCTTGACTGTATACCTTGCCCCCCAAACAGAGATTTTCAGAGGGAACTGAACATCCTGATTAAAGGTGCAAACCAAAGGGATAATTGATGGGCTTGGATTTTTAAAGGCCAGTGTCACTTGTTGTATTCTTTCATCAACTTGGACCTCCTTGACAAAATCATCCAGATGGGTGACCTCCTCAGATGGGATAAATACAATGTCTTTTCTGTTTCTGATTAAAGCAGGGTTGGAGGTAGGACCAAGCACAAACTTTATCTTACATCCATTTACTGTTATATCTGAAATAGAAAGTATAGCAGCAGCTACTGACTGGTTCACAGCTATTATGATAATGGAGCCATCTGGTCCAAGTCTTTCTAACATTGACCCATAATGGCACCTGCACTCATGATTTTGGAGATGTTGAAACAGTTTTTTGGCAATAATTGTTCTACAGCCCAATGTCAACAGCCGAGGCCAACTGGTCTCATTTGGACCTTCAATACCTAAAGCCAAAATCCTTACGCTAGAGTTATTGGGGTCAGAGGTGACAGGACTACTAACCATCCTGTCAGTAATCACAAATAGAACCCCAAAGGGCTAAAACAATTTAAACAACAAACTAAATCACAAAAAGGAAATAAATTATCAAACAAATAAAACAAATAGGCTACAAGCAGATTGGGGCCCTCAGGCAATAACAAGTTAAGCAAGCAATATAAGTCAAAAACAGGCACAACACTAAATTTCAAAGCAAGGTATAAAAAGGTTTGATAAGCACTTTCAAGCAATTGGTAGTTGCAATATGCAGGAATCTGAGAGAGTTTGCAGCCAGCACATTAATAGTCAAAGCAAGCCAAAGGCCAAACAACGCACAACAAAGCGAGTGTACAGGCGTCAGGGACCCAAAAGGGCAGAGCCCCTTGTATTTTAATCAACAAACCGTGGCACAGAGCTATCCCTACTAGGGCAATAGCAATTATGAATATATTTGGATCATTTCAATTTCAATTCGTCTTTTCTTCTCCACTAGGGCTGTACTTTCTTATAAGTAATAAGTGGCTCATGTTCCTCAAACGCGTAAATGCGGCTGAAACCAGGGTTGTCCACTGTCACACTTTTGTGCTTTTGTCGCACTTTTTCGGACATTGTCGTACTGTAGTACGTACGACACAGAAAACCACACTTTTCCATGAAAAGCCAGAAAGTGTCGCACAAAAGCGCTACGGTTTCTTTGTCTATTAGAAAATTGACGGTACTGTTCTATTATCTGTAAAACACGCGAGACATCAACTCGAGAAAAGCAAGGATCTGACGCTATCTGATGCTTCAGGGGTTTCTCACTCTGGGAACTGTATTTAAACTTTAGTTTTTTTTGGGGGGGGGGAGGTACCTAGGTTAGGTTAGGTTATGTATTTAATATACGCTATGCTTTACCCCCCCCCCTAATGTGCAAATATATAGCCGAAATGTGTTTCTAAACTATTATATATGTATCCTATTTTCTTTTATTTCATAAGCATTAACTAAACCTCACTTCTCGTGTGTTTTTACCACAGTTTATAGACAGTAAGCTTATCGCAGATAATTTCTGGTCTTCGGTCTCGGTGCGAACAAAAAGCTCCTCCCACTTGTTTCTGCCTTAGCGGATTAGTCTGTTATCGTCAATCACTGAGAAATGGTTACCAAGTGCATTATTCATAATTGCGAAAGCAGAAAAAAACTTGGTGAGCCAGCCAAGTGGTTTGCAAGCGTCCCATCTCACAGGTATGAATTAATTTATATACAAATTATGACTTAATCTATTATTTACGTGGACTCAACTGATCGGCCTATGTAATATTTTATAAAAAAGGGGGCGGGGGGGTTGATGAAATTTGTGAAAATAAGGAATTTTTTCTTCTTCTAATAACTGGTGGGGTAGGTGTGATGGTTTCAGGGGCGGATCCAGGATTTTGTTAGGGGGGGGGGGGCGCAAAATAGGTTGATCCGATAAACTTACGTTAGGAGCAAGTTTAATTAATGCAAACTTGCGTTAATTAGGTAAATTACACTACTTTAGACTACTTTACGGGGGTAACCCTCGCCCCCCCTCTGGATCCGCAACTGGATAGTTTATCATTTTTTTTTTCACGTCGTGATATTTATCTTCTCAGATTGTAGTTCCTATGATATTTGAAAAATCTAGTTACCTGTTTTGGCGGAGAGCCTAGATAAAACTAGTTTTGTTTTCAATCAATGTTTTCATATGAAATGGGCAGACCTTTCCTGAACTTTAAACAATTAACACCTCTGTTTGAAAATCTTTGCACTTTCTGAATTTAGATAGCGATAAGGGTTCCTGATTGAGACCAATTTTAGGACTTGGGTTCTAATTATTGGTTGTTGTGGTAAAAGTTGCCACAATAGCCCTATCCAAGAAAATACCAAACGTCTGTTAAGAATTGTTCTTCGTAAAATTCTTAGGGAATTTTCAGAAAATTGAAGGACATCACACATTTTAGTGGCAGATCCAAAATTTTACGGGGCTTTACGCTAGAAAAGCTCCTATAATAGAATATTCTTCCAGTTTGTTTATAATCTTAGACCTTTTACTCTTAGACCTCTTAGACTCTTTTTTTGAACAAAGGGGTAATTTTTTTAAAATTTATTTAAAATAAAACTTTTAAAACTGAAATATCAATGCGAAGCACCAAACATCATAATCAAATGTCATCGCTTTATGGCATTGTTCAAATAAAACTTATTTTTTACTTGATTATCGTCGTAAATTTATTCTTTGTCTTTCTTTCCATTCTTAAACCAATGTTATATTTACCTTTTGCATTATTACAGCCCACTATATATACATTCATATAAATTTATATGCAGTGTTACCGCCATACCAATTATTCTCCTTTCCTTTTTTATTCTTTAATAATAATTTCTGGTCGTTTTGAGTTTGAATTACAGTAGGCTTCTATTTCTACTGATCTTAAGTTTAATATGGCCTTTACTATTCTTTAAAATAACTTTCTTTTTCGTAAAGTTTTCGTAGTAAATAAATATATATATATATATATATATATATATATATATATATATATATATATATATATATAATATATATATATATATATATATATATATATATATATATATATATATATATATATAATATATATATATATATATATATATATATATATATATATATATATATATATATATATATATATATATATATATATATATATATATATATATATATATGTATATATATTTATATCGGCGCGTACAAACAACTCCTCTCATTTGATCTGCCATTAGCGGTCCAATTACCCTGGAACATGTATTTTGGCAGAAACTTTCTCAAAATGCCTTTGAAACCAACTTGAGACTTCGAAACCTATTTTTAATTCCTAAAAACATCTAATAATAACATTACACTACTAACTACCGATTTTCATGTATGTATTGGAATAAATTAATTTAAAATTAGTTTCTTCAAAATTAGTGTTCCAACGTTGAAGCCAAGTTTCGCGTCCAAGAGAAATCTGACTTGTCTACCCGCGAAAAGATCTGATAACGCCTATGTTTCTATCTGCAAAAACGTTCTCCGGAGCACTCGCACCCCTGTCCGGGTTTTTATAATGGGGGAGATAGAGAATGATCTTACTGCTAATTATATAAACTGTGGTTTTTACAGATAATAGAACATTACCAAATTGACTTTAATATGTGAAAGAAAAGAAAAATTGCCAACGCCGACTTTTCTTTGTTCTCAGTGAGAATATAGCATCACCTCTAATTTGTTGACGGCATGTCACTTCAAGCAATATAATCAACTGATAAAAAATAAAGGGTAGTCATGCATTATATATAACACGGCACTATAGACTGTACAATGAAATACAAATGGAAACCCGTCAAACAGGTATTTGCAAGACATAAATGGATTGTAAAGCGTGATTGCTTATTGCGTTTACAATATTTAAACTGTTGTTTTTTGGGGTTTAGGGGAGGGGGGGAAAGGTACCTAGGTTAGGTTAGGTTACGTATTTAATATATGCTATGCTTTACCCCCACCACTAATGTGCAAATATGTAGTCCAAATTTGTTTCTAAGCTATTATATATTCATCCTATTTTATTTTATTTCATTAGCATTAACCAAACTTGACTTCTTTCGTGTATATCGCTGTGTTATATATATAATGCACAAGTACCGAATAAAGAACCCTCACCGAGAAAAAAAGAACCTGAAAGTTTGAAATTGAGATTAATTAGGGCTCAGTGAATTTGATCCAGTTTAACTTTGTGTCCAGTCATGGAAAGAATTAAGAACCAACAAAAAGAAAAAAAAACAAGAAAGGTTAGCGAAGCTTTCGTTAAGCCTCAACATTAAAATTCTAGTATGTTATTAGGTAAGAACTAGTGTTACGTCATAGCTGCGGGGAGTGGTGTTCTTTTTACTAGGCTAACATACCAACAAAGAGGTGACACTTCTGGTAAGTAGGCAGTTTTCAACATAATTTAGCTCTACTCTGGGGTTCTCAGACACTTCAAACTTGATATATATTTTTTAATTTTTTACCCTTTTAAAGTAAAACTTAAACGGAAATTCAAAGAATACGACAATAATCGGCATACCTGTATTCGTTACTTTACAGCACAGTTCATATATTATCCAGTATGATCATTCTCTATCTCATCCATTATAAAAACCCGGACTGGGGTGCGAGTGCTCCGGAGAACGTTTCGGCAGCTATCAACATGTTAGACATGCTAGACAGGTTAGTCTGTTTCCGACTGTTTCCATCAAAGTGCATTGAAACAAACGGAAATAAAGCTAATGCAGAAACAGGCTAAACAAGCTAAGGCAGAAATAAGTGGGAGGAGCTTTTTGTTCACGAAGACCAGAAATGATCTGCGATAAGCTTACTGGTATATTCTGTCTACTGTGCTTTACAGTTGAGTAGTTGTAGTTACTTTACAGTTCGTTACTTTACAGTTGTAGTAGAATACAGTTGCTAAATCTTGATAAAATTTAAGCAACGGTACATTTAAAAATACAAGGTCAAATCTACTAAACCTGTTATAAATCTATTGCAATTGTCATCAAGATTACGTCCCCCTTTCCAAAAATTTTCCAAATTTTATTATTCTCCTCTCTTCTAATTGGCAAAATTTAATATTTATTAATTTTAAAAATTCGGCGTCAGCACAAAGCCAAAATTTCGTTTTTAGAGTTACAGCATCAATTGACAAGGATTGCCTGAAAATCTTAGAAAAAGGATAATTTTCATGTTTCTACCTTCTTCGGCAGCTATCCACTCAAATTTTCACGAGTCGATGCCATTGGACAATGTCTTCAATAACTACAACATTTAAGAATGAATTTTATATATATATATATATATATATATATATATATATATATATATATATATATATATAATATATATATATATATATATATATATATATATATATATATATATTATATATATATATATATATATATAATATATATATATATATATATATATATATATATATATATATATATATATATATATATATATATATATATATATATATATATATATATATAATATATATATATATATATATATATATATATATATATACATATATATATATATATATATATATATATATATATATATATATATATATATATATATATATATATATATATATATATATATATATATATATATATATATACATATATATATATATATATATATATATATATATATATATATATATATATATATATATATATATATATATATATATATATATATATATATATATATATATATATATATTATATATATATATATATATATATATATATATATATTTATATATATATATATATATATATATATTTACATATATATAGAGAATTACGAATTGATATTTTTTATGACGTAAATAATTTCGGAGACCACACTGCCTTTCCATGACGATAAATAAAAGTTCGAATAGGGATAAAAATCCTTTTAGTAGACATTGATGATGATAACAGTGATAGAAATTCACAAAAAAATACCAGATATTTCGGTCACATATGCAGTGACCGTCATCAGTAGTAAAACTAAACTAAAACAATTTAAAACAATCGTTTATATACAAAATAAAATAAAACTACATATTGTTTAATTCTCTAATTCTTTTCAAAGCAAAGGCAGAAGCTAGCCTCTTTGACCTTCTTGGATTCGGTTCATTAGCGTTCAATGATATAAACACTTGGACAGAGGTTAACTACATTGGGTGAATTGAACTTTACTCTGTCAGATTTTAATCAATTATCGTAGATAGAATTTAGCCCAAATTCACCTGTGTCACGATTCAAAGCAATGTTCTTGAATAAGATTTTCTTTATTTCAAGAGTTTCACGAAAATTTTGCTTTAAACCCCGATTCCTAGATATCAAATAGACATTATCGAACAAAATAAAATGGTCTGGTTTAGTTTTACTACTGATGACGGTCACTGCATATGTGACCGAAATATCTGGTATTTTTTTGTGAATTCCTATCACTGTTATCACCATCACTGTCTATTAAAAGGATTTTATCCCTATTCGAACTTTTACTTATTGATATTTTTTATTCTCATACATCATGATGCTTTGGCTGCTTAACAGTAGCATAGATTTATGGTAACTTTGAAAGGCTGGGTATTAGCTCTAAGGGGTAAGATAATATAACTTTCAAGTTCTTTTAATTCTTATATTAATTTCACGGCATGACAAATAGACACTAAAATACATGATACAACGGTAAAGAAAATATATTTTCTTTTTTTTGAGAACGCATTTAAATCATCATGTTTATGCTTGAAATAAGGAAGCAGGGCGTCATACCAGAACTAGCATTATTTAAAGTAAGTTATTACAAAATTAAACAAAGCTCCAAGAAACGTATGTTATATGACTTCAGATGATGTTTTCCTATTTATTCGCTTGAAATGAGATTTAAAACCAAATCTGGCGGGTTTGGACTACCGATGGGCGCCAATATGGTTGGCAGAGGGGGGCTCAAGCCCACCCCCCCGGCTGAATGATGCTACCTTATATTTTTATATTTTTGTCTTGGAATTTCTATTATACAGCATTGGAAGTGGTGATTAGACCAAGAAAGGCCCCCCCCCCTAAAATTCAGCTTATTGGCGCCCAAGGACTACCCACAGGAGGAAAAATACTCACGCTAACAACTTCAAGAAATGCCCCTGATCTCCAGGCTGGATCTCCAGGCATGACAGACGCTTGATCTCCACTCGGAATGTAAAGAAGGGCATCATCATTGAAAACCTATCTTTTGATTTCTAGAGACGAATAGACCCCAGAGACATAATAAAAGAAATATTTTCTACAAATAATTATTTACAATAATAATAATTTTTAAATATACTAACAAATAACTATAAATATAGATATGTTTCATTATCATAGTTATTAATATAGTTATTATATAGTTTAATACAATATATAGCTATCAATAAATATAAATAACTATAAATAATTATTTAATTATAAAAAATAATTCCTATAAAAAATAGATAAAAAAAAACGTTGAATAATGGCAAATAAAGTCCAAGACGTTTAGCCGCTTGACACGAGAAGCATTGGAAAGGGAATCCACCCGCAATCACTTAAATGGTGCTTGATTGAAAGTTTGGCTCACAGTCCATTTCAACGGTATAAACAATTTTCCCCGCATAAAAGTATGGCTCTTTTACAATTCAATTCACATCTCACTCACGCTTTTTATTGATTTATTTTAAATTATCCTAACACTAAGTGTTTATATTGGGTCTCGCACGGCTCTACGTTGCTAAGAATCACACAAATTCCTGTTTAAATTTAAATTCACGAAGAAAATGCAAATACAAAACCGAGCTGCTACGCAACACTATCAGCAGGATGAGGGGACTGAGTAGATAAACTTAGAGCTTGTCAAATTCCAGGATGACCTAGGAGGATTGTGTTTCAAGCAGCAGGTTAAAGGGGGGATGATCAAACTGATATCTACCAATGAACAGCGATCACGCTATGAACCAGAAAATAGCTAAGAGTATTATATTCCTCAACAGTTGCATTGCAAAAAAAAGGAAAAAAAAAGGAGAAAAGGTTATATAAAGATTGTAATGATAATGAAGGCAAAAACATCCTTTTTGTTTATCTGATGATTGTATTGATTCAATAATTTTGAATTTAGAAGAAACCTCCTAGAAGCCGAAAGAAGTCTATTACGGATTCCAGGTGTTGTTTTTCAAAAGAAGAAGAAGAAGAAAATAGCTTACCTAGATGGCGATGATTCTTTCCGTTTTATATTTTCCAGAGTTAAACCAATGCTTAGACCAATGGCTGTTAAGCAAACGCAGGAGAAAACACCGATGGAGACCATTTGAAATTTTGATATTTTTGCACTAAAAATAGAAATTTAATAGTGAAACATACAAATCATCTGTATCAGGCTGCAGATTGGAAGATAGAGAATCAAACAGTTCGTGGTAACGAAATGTAAGTAAGGAACGACCCGGCTTAATAGTAACCAAAACTCTGAAAAACAGAATTTTGATACCAATAGATATATCAAAAGAATCGGCTTTTTATGCTAATTTCAAATATCATTAAGTTTAGTCTTACCTATCAAAAGTTATGAGCCTGAGAAAATTTTCTTGATTTTCGAAAAAAGAGGGAAACACCCTCTAAAAGTCAAGTGATATTAATGAAAATCACACCATCAGATTCAGCGTATCAGTGAACCCTACTATATGGGTTTCAAGCACCTATCTGCAAAAATGTGGAATTTTGTGTTTTTTGCCAAAAGAAAGATCACGGATGCGTGTTTATTTGTTGATTTTTTGTTTGTTTGTTTTTTTGTTTTTTCAGAGGTGATCGTATCGACCCAGTGGTCTTAGAATATCTGGAGAAAGCTCATTCGAACGGAAATTAGAAGTTCTAGTGCCCTTTTTAAGTGACCAAAAAAATTGGAGGACAACTAGGCCCCCTCCCCGCCCCTTTTTTCCTAAAATCATCCGATCAAAATTTTGAGATAGCTGTTTTGTTCATCATAGTTAAAAGGCCCAATAACTATAATTTTGGGTATAACATGACCCCCCACATCCCCAGGGGAAATTTCTTTAAGTTACAAAATTTGCCCATTGTTTACGTATAGTATTTGTTATTGGGACGTATGCATACATTTTTGGGTGGGCAGGGGGACAAATTTTCTGCTGGGAGGTTTTTCCACGGGGGATTTTCCATGGGGAGGGAAGTTTCCAGGCAGTGAACTTGTCAGGGGAAAGTATACACTGGGGGAATTTGCCAGAATTCTTGTAAAAAATTCTTTTTAGATGTCTTGCTTTCTCTTTTCCGTCTCAATTTTACGCGCGGAGTGGTTAAGAGTAATTATCCGGGGTAAGTTTCAACCGAGATTGAATTGTCTAGAGGATATCTCTGTGTGGAGGGGGTTTCCCCGTGGAAGAGGTGCCGGATGTCCTGGCATTCTTTAAAAACCATGAGAAATTAAATAAAAAACAAGTTTTTTTAACTGAAAGTAAGCAGCAACATAAAAGCTTAAAACGAACTGAAATTATTACGTATATAAAGGGGATTTTCCCCTTCTCAACACCTCACTCTTTACGCTAAAGTTTGAATTTTGTCACAATTCTTTAAGAGTGATTCCTGAAACACAAGGGCCGTTTAATTAGAACAATAAGACACTTTTTTAAAAGTACTAAAAACTTTAGCGTAAATAGTGAGGTGTTGAGGAGGGGACAGCCCCCTTTATATACGTAATAATTTCTGTTGGTTTTAAGTTTTAATGTTGCTCGTTACCTTCAGTTGAAAAAATTTGCTTTTTTATGTAATGAAATATAAGATCTGGGTCCTGATAGGTTTTTTGCCAAGCTATTGGATTTCGTTAATTTCAAGAAATTATAGTTTCACGTTTAGTCTTCAAGGCCAATAAGATTAAATTTATTTCATCTTACAGAGCTGAAATATGTTGCTATTTCAGTGAAAAAAGAAACTAACTAGTTATTCACCATTCAGCCTATTATGCATTGCACACCTACCCTGGGTTCCCACTGATGCGATTTCACGCAAAAACCTCCGTTTTTGCGTGATCCGTCAAATTTCCTCCGTTTTTGCTTCAAGTTTCTGCGTCACAACGGTTCAACGGCTGCGTTGAAATATTTCTACTGAGCCGTTGAAAATCGCATCTGTTACTTTAAATTGAAAGCATTATAGAACCATAAATTGCAAGTAAATGAGAAACTAAACATGTTTATCATAATTTTTCTGTTAATGCTTGACAAACAACATGAGGATTCTGTCCTTTCAATACAAAATTTGAATAGGCGAGTCCTGGGGGATTTCTACAAGGAAATGAATCAAGGAGGTAAGATTTATATTCTTCAATAGGCATAGTTAGCCTAGACTATTACAGGATAACCCTTTGAATATTTTTCTTGGCTTGTAGAATTTGATTTAGCCTATTCCTATGCATATGCTTTTTCAATATACCATAGTATCTTTGCGCTTCAATGGCTGTAGTGAACCGTTTCTGTGTGAACATTTTGCGATTTTCCCACATCTGCTATCCGTGAGTCGTTTTGCGTTAAAAAAAAATCGCATCAGTGGGAACCAAAGGCTACAGGAGCGTCACTACTACATGCGGACGAAGAAAATGATTGCATATCGTAACATATTTTTTTGAGATTTTAGAAATCTGATGGACATTAGAATTTTGTATACATAGTAAAAAAAAATTTAGAAAAACCTTTTTTATTTTATGGAAATTTTTCTGAGGCAATTCTGCAAAGAATTTTGAACTTTTCAGACGAAAGTACAATTCGGTATTTCCCCCTTCTTGGACTTGTTATCTAAGGAGAACTTTTAATTTAAATTTTATATTCATGAAGAATACAAGGTTATAAATAGCAATCATCTAAACTCAGGGGTAAATCTCTCCTTACATCGTCGCCATACGAAAGGCCTCCTTATTTGGCTAGTTATGAGTAGATTTGGGCCAAAACTTCAAGGGGAAGATTCTACTAATTATTCCTGCTTCCAAGGCCTTATCCAAGAGAGGGATTTATCGGGTTTGAACCCTTCCCCCACCGATATTTTTGTTTGACTCGTAAAAAAGTAACAAGAATACATGTAAATCACTTTTTGATTCGTTTTCCAATTTTTTATATCCACCCCCGAAGAAAATCCTCGATACGCCCTTGACTCTTCAGCTACATATCTCTATTTATATGGCCAGTCCTAAAGCCTGGTTTAACTAAAAAAAAAAAAAAAAAAAAAAAAAACAAAAAAAAAAAAAAAAAAAAAAAAAAAAAAAAAAAACAAGCATAACCCTAGGAAGAAGATCTCCAACTCCTCATGAGGATCAACTGGTTTCACTCTTCAGATTTCCGGTACCCAAAATATTTTACACATATTCCAGTAGGTATTTGCAAGGGAAGCATACGGAAAAATTGAAATAGACACTACTACTGCTGACAACTCGTCGCAACGGCTAGGTGCCTGTGCATTAGTTCATATTTGTCTCCAATATGCCGGCATAAATAAGATTTATAGCGAGCTTCATATGTGACTTCAAGGAGTTAAAAGGATTTGGGGGATGGCATTCTGGTATTTGTGTAAAGGGCTAGGCACACGTAGCTGATTTGGGGAACCGATTTCAGCTAGGGTATATTCCACGTCGAGTGATTCTAATTAATGATGCTAAGAGGCGGTGCTTAGTGATGTCTTTTGATGATTAATCATCATTAATTACGATTAATTTACGATTAGTTTACGGTAATCATTAAATACGATTAATTACATGCCTAAAGCTCTAAAGCCCTAGTACATTCCTTGTCTAGAACGTAATTATTGATGATGAATCACCGAAAAACCGTCACTAAGCCCCGCCTCTTAGCATCATTAATTAGAATCACTCGACGTGCAATACACCCTTGCTGAAATCGGTTCCCCAAATCAGCTACGTGTGCCTAGCCCTTAAGGGTAAAGGAACAGGTAGTGAAAATTTGAATAGGATTTGCCAACTGGATATTAAGAATGTGGGGAGGTAAAGGTGGGAGTAAAAGATGGGAGGTTCGTGTAGTAATGCACCACAGAAAGAGTTTTTTGGAGAAGGAAGAATCGGCAAGATAGGGGAAATCGAGTTTGAAGATACAAGTATATACATAAGGGGATTTTCCGTCTTCGAAACAAGAATTTGTTAGCTAAAAAATTTAAAAAAAATAGTGTTTCCACCGTCTAACCAACAACTGTTAGCTAACATTGTTAGAAAATAATTTCAACAAATCGAATACTTGTTGTAGAAAATTGTTTGAGAATTTAAAGCGAAATATTCCTGTTTCCGGAGTCCAAACAAATACCTGTTAGCTAACGTTGTTAGAAAACTATACGACGGCAGAAAAAAAAAGCATAATTAGCATGTAGTTGCTGAATTTGTTGTTTTTGTGAGTTTGTTTCACGTTTTTTATTTAGGTTTATTTTGCAACCGATGACCCCTGTAACATTAGTGTTAGGATATATCAAACCAGATCGTAGGATAGCTTCAAATACTCCTCCACCCACTTTATATAGGTCCACTCTTTACTCTTCCCATGAAATCCCATCCTTTAAGTTCGTTTTATCTTAAGTTCATTTTAGCCTCAACAGGAATGCTAAAAACAATATATTTTGTATAAATAGAAGATTAATTGCAAAAATACTAAACTCGTTGCGTATCCAGTGCTTCATTTTTGGAGGGGTTCCAACTCCTTTGGTGGAGGAGGGGGGTTGAAATATGAAACGGTATTTCTATAGTTATTCTAAAACTAAAATAAGTAAATACAAACATTTATTTTTATGTTCTTGAGGGGGGTGAACGCTTCAGACTCTCCCCTGACCACACTTCTATATGAGACAATGCTAAGCTACGAAAGAAAATATCAACGATGGAAACATATTTTGTAGATGCTGTAGCTTATTATACCGTATACATGAATCATAATATCCGAGAAACTTCTTGGAAGGGGAGAGGAATTATTTCTTATTAGAAAGTGTTCAAACTAAAAAAAAAAAATCACCAATACAATTACATTGTCCTAAAAATAGTTTCGATTTCTTCTTTAGAAATATGTATTGCCTTTAAAGCGATTTGTCAATCTGAACCCTTTCCAAGTAAAATAGCTATGTGCCAAAAGAAATTCATCTGTATATTCGCACAGTTGTGAAAAATGTATCCAGCTAAAAGGATAATGAACAAACTGCAATTGCGTCATTCCTCTAGTAAAACGTAAATTTTTGAAAAATATTTTCAAAAGAAAAAATCTATATTTTGCTGATTGGTTCGGACACATTTTAAATGATAGCTGGTAGTTGTAGTTATAGCTGGTATATAATAGCTGATAGCTGGTAGGTGTAGTTGTTATGACCGCTTAAATATTTGCAAAAATTCAGAATTTTTTTTCAAAAATTCACAAAAATTCAGAATTCACAAAAGTTCAGAATAATAGCTGGTAGGTGTAGTTGTTATGACCGCTTAAATATTTGCAAAAATTCAGAAAAAAATTGTTTGTTAATGAATTCTGAATATAAGATCAGGGATTACCTTAGAAGAGAATCGTTGGAACTATTAGCTCTCCTGTAAAGGTTGAAATTGTATTTAAAAAAAAAGTTACTAAACTGAAAAATGGTTTTTGAATAATATAATTGCCTATACCCTCTAGGGTTGTCACTTGTCTTGAAATTAATGCATCAATTTATCAGCAAAAAACAGATTTGTTTTTAAATAATACTTACTACGCCATTGCAGTATCATCCAATTTAAAAAAAAATAAAGAACGGGCAACTTTACTCCAAAATGAAACTAATGTAAAAGCGAAACTGTTTTTAAATTCAATTTACATGCATCTTATCTGTTTGCCTATTCCAAAATTATCTATACACAATGACCAGGCATTAATCACTTCTGGAATTATTCAAGTCTCTAAACTTCAGTCATGATTGCTAAGTTTTTTCTCTGTGTGCAATTGGAATGTTCGCAGTCTAAAACAATCCGATTGAGACACGTTTGGGGAAAGCGATATACTTATGAATTATAATCAGGTTCTTGCGCTGAAATTTATAAGGGGGAAAGGGGGCGTTTCATGTGTTCTTCAAAAAAGGTCGATTTTATGAAAATTACAGAAATTTGCTTTAAAATATCTTGGAATGGCCGTAATCATGTGTCTAACTAAAATGCATTAACCGCGCCTAACTCAATCTGGGCTAGAAGGGGGATCATGCCTTGTTTAATGAATCAAAAACAAATAATGGCTTATTAGTTTGTTGTACGGAACCTAAAGCAGGGATGTATATTTTGTTTAATCCAGGGGGAAGGGTTAAAAAAGTACTTTGCTCCCTGGGAACAGTATTGGTAATTAATTCCTTGGAAAGGCTTTTTAGAAGCCATTTCTTGATAAAAGGTATACACTTTCATAAGTTTTGCCTTTTATTTAAAATAGGGGACGGGGAGTATGAATCTGCTAACCTTTTTATTGGTCACGGCATCGGTGGATGGGCTATCATAAGGGGGAAATTCCAAAAAAAGGCAAGAAATCATTAGCACGTGCAGGTAGAATAAAGGGGTGTAATTTCCTATGGGTCAGGGGGCAACTGCCCCTCTCAGACCTCGATTCTCCCCAGACCCCAGTTTACCCTCCCCTCCCCCATTTGAAATTTAGTTTTTTTTTCAAAATCTTGTCAAAACTAAGATAAACCTGCATAATTCAAGCAACAGAAACAGATCAGTTTCTTAGTACAGATACCTTTATAGTACTACAAGTTACCTTTACATAGTACTATAAGGTACCTTTATAGTACTTTTTAAGTACTAAATAGTACCTTTATGGCAACAAACGGCTTGTTTTGTTAGTTTTTACTGTCATTTTCACTTGATATGGGAAAATTGGCTCCAACCTTGCTCCCCCCATCCCCAGTATTTGAACGAAATAACGCCCCTGGTAGAATGCTGCCAAGAATGCTGCAAAAGTCCCTTCACTGCTGATTTCTATAGACCTGGTACAATTCACCTGTTTTTGCATTTTTGTTTTGAATTTGACCCCTCCCTGAAAATGCCATTTCCCTTGATAAGATTCATGTGTATTTGCCAGGGCTGTACCCACGGTTTTGTTTGGAGGACAAGATACGATTTTTTTCAGCGAGAAGCGGGTGTTAAATGTTTGTTATATGCATTTTTATGACCAATTCACGAGCTGGAGAAATATGGGGGGAGGGAGGGGTTAAATCAGATATCTCCCTGGTGTTATCTTTGCATGAACCTTAATAAAAATGTTTGTGTACAATGAAAAGGCCCGGCAGGAGACCTCGTCAAACCGTCGCGTACTGTTTTGATCAGAGTTTATATAATTATCCAGTAAGCTTATCGCAGATCATTTTTGGTTTTCGTTCTCGGTGCGAACAAAAAGCTCCTCCCACTTCTTCGTGCAGTTATGGATCAGTGTGTTTGCGTCTTTCAATGATAAATGGTTACAAATTGCATTATTCGTAATACCGGGTTTCCACTTTTTTCCGATTGTTTCGCGTCTGACTTGTCTACCCGTGAAAAGATCTGATGCCGCTTATGTTTCTACGTTCTATTCGTAATAGCGGGTTTACACTTGTTTCCGATTGTTTCGCGTCTGACTTGTCTACCCGTGAAAAGATCTGATGCCGCTTATGTTTCTACGTTCTCTGGAGCACTCGCACCCCGGTCCGGGTTTTATAATGGGTGAGATAGGGAATCATCATACTGGATAATTATATAAACTGTGGTTTTGATCAAGATATGATTGTACAAGCCAAAAAGACCTTCTGCAGTGACCAGAACATTATTTTTGGTCTAGTTTTCCTTTATTGTGCCTCGCCTTATTGGGTCATGCCTGCTGTTTTTTTGTCTGGCTCTTATTTTGTTTATATAGAAAGTGTTTTCTATGTTTGTATTTTTCGCTCTTTCTTCAACGCTCCGTCCTTTCTATGTTGCTGTAGACTTTCTTAATATTAATTATATTTATGGTGTATGGGTTGAATAATTAAATAATCACTTAATTTTGGTTTCGAGTTCAAAAATTCTCTCGCAGTGAAACGCGCAAAATATCGCTGTTTGTAAAACTTTAACACAAGCGCTGTGAATTGGAGCGTACAACGAATATTCATTTATTTTTTACTTTTCAGCCAAAAACACTAAACAATGCGAAAGAAAGCAGCAGAGCATTTAAATATGCACGAATAAAGAAAAAACTGTCAGAAAAATTAAAACGAATGTAAAAGTTTCAAAATTTTAAGATCGTTGTTTTGTTTTGTTTCAAGTCATAAAAAGGGAGTATTTGAAAAATGAGACGGATTTTACCTTAGAAGTGACACATTATATTGTAAAATGAAACATTTGGAAATCCAAAATGATAGATTCAAGGAGAGAAAGCTGAAAAATGTGATTAAATCTTGTTTAAATCTAAGTCATAGAGGAGCGTACTGTTGGAAAGTAACTGGGAATAAAATGAAGTGCTCAAGAACGACTCCCGTGCCACAATATGTTTTCCTTGGCTTAGGTTATTTCTCTTGACCTTACCATTGAAATTTCCTCAATGAAACAAATTAAATACAATTTTCTGCGAGTGCCATGACGCAATGAGCGGCAAATGTTTAATCTACTATTTAGACAAGAACTAATAATGTCTTGTGGCACAATTTTCGTCGAAAAACTGGTACACTTTATTTCAATGCTTTGGCAGGGCCGATTCTCGTTTATGTATCTTGTTCAGTAGCACAAGGATAGTGAAAGAGTTACGCAGAAAAATAACGATTACGCAGCTGCTTACACGAAACGGTTGTTATTCTAAAAAAAATATTAGACAAAACAAAGGGCAAACAAAAGGGCAAAAGGGCAAAGGGCAAAACAAAGGGCAGACAAAAACAAAAAGAGATTATTTCAAGATGAGTGAAGTGAAATGTTTGGATGTATCGAAAATGATGACGAAATTATTTTTACTTTGTCTATCTAATTACCTTGTGTATCTGATTACCTTTGCGTATATAATTGTAGGCTACTTGGTGTATATAATTATCGGTACTTGGGCATTATATTGGCCTTTCTAAAAAGTCAAGTTCGGTTAATGCTAATAAAAAAATAGGATGAATATATAATAGTTAATAAACAAATTTAGGCTATATATTTGCACATTAGGGGGGGGGGGGGAAGCCTACAATATACTAAATACGTGACCTAACCTAACCTAGGTACCTTCCCCCCCTAAACCCTAAAAAACAACAGTTTAAATATAGTTCCCAGAGGGAGAAACCCTTTGTTTATATCCCACAAGGCACCGTAAACCTGTTTTTCATCACGCGTCTCGGTCTATTTCGTGACTGGTTTCCATTGTCTTTTTCGTGAGAGGCCCATATAGTGCCCAAGTACCTAATTATCTAATTAACACCAGGACTGCCATTATTGAGCGATATTTTTCTTCAGAATATGCAAATGTGTGGCAAATGACGTGTATTAATTTTCGGAAAACGCAAAAAATGCTCAAAGAGCTTTGCTAACATCAAGGCCGTATCCAGTAGAGGGTTAGGGGTTTCAAACCCCTCCCTATTCCTCCCTATCGCATTGTTCGACTCGTAAAAACATAACAAAAATGCATTTAAACAAATTCCTTATGCGTTCTTTAATGTTAATTTTGTAAGCCTCCCCCCAAGCCAAAATTTGGAAACGCCCTTGGCTACCAGCTACAATCACCCCCCATCTACATACTTTTTGCAGCTTCGAGTATTGGTACCAACAAAAAACCACTTACAGACTGTGAGCTTTCAAAAAGAGTATTAATAATTTGGGTAAATTTTTTGTTATTCATATTATTGACTTACGAATAAGGTAAGCATACCACTCGATGCCTTTGTGCTTTTCCAAATATAATAATCATTTTTTTTGGAAATGAATTTTACCCCCCCCCCCCGCCCCTATATATACCAATTCAGGGTATATATTTTCACATTAGGGGAATTGGGGAAAGTTTAAACTTACCTCTCATTTACATCAGAAATAAAATTTACCCCCACCCCCCTAATGTGCAAATATATACCCTGAATTGGTATATATAGGGGTGAGGATAAAATCCATTTCCGACAAAAATGATTATTATACTTGTAAAAAGCATAAAAAAAGGCATCGAGTGGTATGTTTACTTTATTCGTAAGTCAATAATATGAATAACGAAAAATTACCATAATATGTTCCAACGGTACTTGTATCACATACCCCCGGCCTAATATTCTTCATCTAAGTAGAATCTGTTTCTCTGACGCTGTTTCTCTGACGATCCTAACGAAATATACCTAAGTATAAAAAAAAATATGATACTTTAGAAATAAATTTGGGCTAAATATATGCACAATAGGGGGGAGGTTAATTAGGTTAAATATTATTGCGGGTATGCCTGCCTAACGTGTTAGATACAATTATTCTGCATATTATGTAGTAAGAATTATTTCCTAACTTCACACTGTCCAAATACTTTACGTCCACCCCCCCCCCCTGGTGTGCAAACAACTTGAGTGGTCGGGGGGTATATCATAAAAGTACTGGGTACTTATCGGTTATATGATAAACACTCGAGAATTTCGATCGCGAATGATGCAAACATAACACAAGAAACTGGTCAAGCAACTTCCTTATACCAGAGAATTAGCTTTGGCTGGGTTGGAAAATAAATTGCAGCTATATTTTATTTAAGTTTTTAGTTGGTATTTCGGTTAGGTTATGTCAGAATAGGTTTGTTTAGGTTGCGCAATTAATATATGCTATGCGTTACCCCCCCCCCCTAATGTGCAAATATATATCCCAAATTTGTTTCCAAACTATTATATTTTCATCAAAATTTTGTTTTATTTCATTAGCATTAACCAAACTTCCCTTTTCGAGTGTTTATTATATAAACGATAAGTACCAATTACTCTTCCAACTACTTATTTAATGACCTCAAAAAAAAAAAAGAATAATTGAGAAGATCAAACCCTACGTTCATACTTCCATCATTGACAGCCAATGAAAACATTCTCTTTCAAAGAGAATGGATTTCATTGGCTGTTAGTTACTAAAACCATTTGCAGTCTGTTGCAACAGGCTACAATCAGGGTTGCCAAAGCTTTTAGGGACAAAAGTGTCCAAATCAGGCAAAAAAGGACACTTTTTGGTGTCCCTCTAGAAAATTAGCCAATATACAGGGTTGCCATTATGAATTTTCAAAACCTGTGAAAAAAGTGCCAAAAAACCTGTGAAATTCGCCTTTCTTTGTTCTGCTACCTAGCTCTCTGTTACCTGCATGAGTTCTGCAGGTATTTCCAGCTTTGACATTAACGCTACCAATAAATTAAGTTTAGTGCTAGTTCAATTTCAAGAGATGGCAGAACAAAATCGTTATGAGAATGTCAACCTAGCGGAATTTTATATCGATTATCGATACCGCTACCTATCTTAGTCAAAAAGTAAAGAAGCAATCATAGAGATTCATTTTTATTTCGGCATTTTCATAAGTTATGCGAAAAAGATGCGAGTCGTTGATCTTGGGTAGCTATTAAGGATCTTTGGGTGCGACAAGGTCCGAACGACTGTAGCAACGAAATGTCTATCTTGACCTACATGGTTTTAAAGTTAAACAAAAGATGTCGATCACCTTAACCACTCAACCAACTGGTTGGTCAAGTGGTTAAAATCGTTAACAGCTCCTCTATCTTGCCATTTTCTGAACATTTAGAAGCAGCCCTGAGCAAAAATGACGCTTTTCGAGAACTAAAATAGTGAGAAGAGAAGGCCGATTGAAATAAATTCGCTTGAGTTATACTCGATAGAAACTGGCGACCAGCGTTTGCCAAAAAATCACAGCTGAAAGTATAGAATATAAAACAGAAACATTCGCTAGCGGCTATAAATAAAATTGAGCCGCAACACAGCTTTTCTGGGAAACTCCTTTCTTTCTATGACAATAGTGTAATAATAGTGATATGTACACGGCTATAAGCCACAGGGATTTACGCGGAACGCGCCAGCAGGGAATGACCATTCACTTCTTCTTTCCAGCCTTCTCAGCGGCCTTGGTGACTTTGCCACCAGTAGAAAGGCCTTATTGACTCCCATCCCTCACACCTGCTGCCACCTACAACTTTTTTACATAATTTATGCATGTTTTTATGTCTGTTCGTTGTGAGTGAGAATGGAAAAACAGTATTTTTCTCACTTAAAAAAACATGAATTTTCTCACTTTGATGGTTGTTTTCTTGGATGGTTATGGGTGTTGGTCAATTTATTTGATGTTTTTCATGGATGTCAACAGCAATTCATGTCTGTTTTATGTATGTTCGTTGTCAGTGAGAATGAAAAAACAGGAACTTTCTCACATTTATGGATGTCAACAGCAATTCATGTCTGTTTTATGTCTGTTCGTTGTCAGTGAGAATGGACATGCTCGACGCGAATGTTATGTGATTGTTTGGCTAACCTAACCTGAGAAATTGATTTACATAATCGCTAGGGGAATATATTGATTCACGAAGGGGGAATTAAGAAACATTACGGTTTCTTTGATCTTTAGGCGAACCTAACCTGAGAACTTGATTTACATAATCGGCGGGGAAATTATTGATTCACGAAGGGGGAATTAAGAAACATTATGGTTTCTTTGATCTTTAGGCGAACCTAACCTGAGAACTTGATTTACATAATCGGCGGGGAAATTATTGATTCACGAAGGGGGAATTCAGAAACATTATGGTTTCTTGATCTTTAGGCGAACCTAACCTGAGAACTTGATTTACATAATCGGCGGTGAAATGTATTGATTCACGAAGGGGGAATTAAGAAACATTATGGTTTCTTTAATCTTTAGGACTGAGGGATTTATTTATTATTGTTGTTTTAGACAAGTGCATGCTAGGGATGAATGTCAAGGTGTCCAGGAATAGGAAACCGGAAGTACATGCATCCTTCTCAGCCAATCAGCGAGTCGGATACATCCTCCTTCTCAGCCAATCAGAGAGCTGGTTACGTATGGTTTTCCCCCCGTTACATAACAATTCACCCTTGAGATTTCGTATATAACGGGCATGCAATGTGATTAAATTATCAGAAAGTATTTTGACATAATGGATAAATTTGATGAATTAGAAGCCATGCCAACCTCAATTTACCATGTAAGTTCCGTTTTTATTTTCAAAATAAAATTATTTTCCGTGGTCACCCTCTACTATATTTAGGTAAATCCCCCCCCCATTCAATACAAACATCACTACAATCTTTATACTCGATAGAAAACATAAAAGGTGTTCTTTTACCCTCAAAACCTAATCCCCCCCACCATACAATACAAACATCACTACAATCTTTATACTCGATAGAAAACATAAAAGGTGTTCTTTTACCCTCAAAACCTAATCCCCCCCCAATTTTTTTTACAACCAAATTCTCGCAAAAAGAAATAATTATCCTTTCGTTAAATTTATGCAATTTCAAGTTTTCTATATCCTAGCTAAAAGCGACCATTGACTTCCGTCACTAGTGTTATTAACCCGCTCTGGTTTTGACATAATGCTCTACGCCAGGTTAAAATTAGCTGTCACCCTTTTCCATTTGTGTTTACGAACGAGGCGGTCAAGTCAAAAGGAACTGTTCTTCCATCAAAATTAAAACACTTTGAGGCAATTGCAATAATTAGGCGCAGACGCAAAGCGCTATTTTGGAGAAGTGAAATGGATTATTTTCAAATTAAGGTCTAACAATATATTTAGGACATTATGTAAAGGAGGGGGGGAGAGGGGCAATGCCTCAATTCTATCGTCATCATTGTAAAATGAAAACAAACTGTGCAATGGTGATATGCAAGGTTAGAAAGAAAAGTCTTTTAGGAGTTGCATGAAGCTTATATTATGTGTAAATTGAATAGCATTTTAACCTATGTTTGCAAAATTTAGGCCTATAGGCTGCTGGGTTAACGATCTTTTTTTTATCTAATTTAAAGCCTATAGACCAGAACATTTAATATTTTTCTAAATGGTAAAAATAGAAACATTGATTTCTATCCTAAGGCTATAGACTACTGATTGTCATGATTTATTTTCTTACAAGTTGTCTAATAAAAACATTTGATTTCAAAGCCTAATATATTTCTCGCTAAATTTTTACTTTTGCTTTGCTGAAAAAGGGTGGAGGAGGGGGCTTCTTTGAGATAAATGCTTTTCTAGACAAATTATGTCTGACAATAAATTCTGTAGAAGGAGGTACTAACTTTCTTTCTGTAAAAAGGGGGAAATTATTTTGATACTAACTTTTTTCTCTTCTTTAAGGCCAATTATAAAGAATGCTCTTCGCCGCCACCCAGTAAGAGAGCAAGAGAGGGTGAGGCAGCCCCATCACTGCCAGCCCCCATACAGTCTGGGCATAAACCAAAAAGAGAGATCTGGCATGCGCTTGAATAAAAAACTGAACGTTCGTATAATAATGCATTGAGTTATTTCTGAGAAAAGTTAAATTTATTATAATCAAACTATGATTTTCAGAGTTTAGGTTGCTTTCGACAAAGATTTCTCTTTACATACGGCAAATTTCCACATGGTGATTGATCCATGGCCCTTCTAAATGTGATAGAAGCTACTACACCCTGCTTCAATCTCTTTTTACGTATTCAAACTGAATGTTCGTATAACAATGCTTTGAGTTGTTCCTCAGAAAATTGACCCCTCCGAATATTTACTCAGAGGAGCGGGTGCTGAAATGTAAAACGTTACTTATTTGCCAATCATTTTCACAGTTTTCAAGTTGGGATCTTTGAACACACTCCCTCCTTCTCAGTTTATTCTATGAAAGTGAGCTGTATTTGTTAAAGTTTCAGAAACATTACATATTTATTTAATTTAAGCACTTTTTTTCAGATATAATTATGTTTGGTGTGATTGACACAGAATATATTGGTCTGAAATATTCCTCAACTGGCATTATTTTCGAAGCAGCTTTCTTACTCCTAGACAATCAACGACGTGAAATTCCTTGCTATAAATGGAACATCAGATGCAATATGTATAAGTACGAGAAAAACAGATGGAGTCCAACACTAAATTTTATAAATCGAAATGGCTTTTACGCTAAAACCATACGACCACATAATGAAAATGGCTATGAAATAAAACATGTACAAGAGGAAATTCAGGAAATATGCAGTTTTTTTCGGTGTGCAAGCTGTTTATGTTAAGGGAAACGTGCCAACTGATAAACTCTTACTAGAAAATGTGATAAAAACATAGCATTATTCAATTTAGAAGACTTCAAATGTGAGAAATACCCGCATTCAGTCCATGACCCAGAAGATGAAGTTAGATATTTCGCTCAATGGTTACCGGAAAAGATACCTGACATGGAAAAATGCATCAGATATCCAAAGTCCTAAACTTGCTCCTCCTCATATCAAATGGATTAAGCTTCTTTTTTTTTAAATATGTCATTATTTTTTTTTTCAAATGTTTTTAAATATGTTTAAGCAATAAATATCTTAAGCCTCAACCGTTTTTATTCTTTAGAATAGTCTATCGCCATGAAAATTATACTTTCAGATTCAACATGACAGGGAACACACTTTCAAGTTCAGCATGTTGGAGAACCCTAAATAGTCACCCCTTAAAAAGGTAAGTTAACCCTAAAAGGTTAAAGAATTTCCCTGAAATTACACTTTCAGATCCAACAGGTCAGGGTACAAACTTTCAGGTTCAGCATGTAGGAGAACCCTAAATGCTCATCCCTAAAAAGGTAAGTTAACCCTAAACGCTTAAAGAATTTCTCTGAAATCACACTTTCAGGTTCAGCATATAGGAGAACCCTAAATGCTCATCCCTAAAAAAAGGTAAGCTAACCCTAAACGCTTAAAAAATTTCTTTGAAATCACACTTTCAGGTTAGGTTAGATAGGACCCCGACCCTCACTACCCCAACCCCAAAGTAACCCCCTGGCCCCAAAGGCCCCCGGGTGTTGTCTGAAACCTATGATTTGGGATGATTAATTTGCTATTTTTGACTTTTCTGAGCTAGGCTTCTTAGCCTTTCATAGGTGTGTGTTGACTGAAACTTATGATTTGGGATATGTAATTTACTATGTTTGACTTTTCTGAGCTAGATTTCTTAGCCTTTCATAGGCATGTGCTTTCAGAAAATTATGATTTGGGAGGTGTAGTTTGCTTTTTGGACTTTTCAGAGCTAGGATTCTTAGTCACTCATAGGTGTTTGTTGTCTGAAACTTCGAGTTTGGGATGAGTAGTTGGCTATTTCAGACTTTTCTGAGCTAAGGTTTCTTAGTATTTCGTAGGTGAATGTTGTCTGAAACTTATGATTTGGGATATGTAAATTACTATTTCGGGCTTTTCTGAGTTGGATTTCTTAGTCTTTCATAGGTGTGTGGTGTCTGAAACCTATGATTTGGGATGAGTGGTTTGCTTTTTGGACTTTTCTGAGCTGGATTTCTGAGCCTTTCGTAGGTGTGTGTTGACTGAAACCTATGATTTGGGATGTGTAGTTTGCTATTTTTGACTTTTCTGAGCTAGGTTTCTTAGCCTTTCATAGGTATGTGTTGTCAGAAAATTATGATTTGGGATGTGCAGTTTGCTATTTCAGGCTTTTCTGAGCTAAGGTTTCCTAGTATTTCGTAGGTGAATGTTGTCTGAAACAAATAGTTTGGGATGAGTAGTTTGCTATTTTTGACTTTTCTGAGCTAGGTTTCTTAGTCTTTCGTTGGTGTTTGTTGACTGAAACCTATGATTTGAGATATGTAGTTTGCTATTTTTGACTTTTCTGAGCTGGATTTATTAGCCTTTCATAGGTGTGTGTTGTCTGAAACCTATGATTGGGATGAGTGGTTTGCTATTTTTGTCTTTTCTCAGCTAGATTTCTTAGCCTTTCATAGGTATGTGTTGTCAGAAAATTAATATTTGGGATGTGTAGTTTGCTATTTGGACTTTTCAGAGCTATGATTCTTAGTCCATCGTAGGCGTTTGCTGTCTGAAACTTCTAGTTTGGGATGAGTAGTTTGCTATTTCAGGCTTTTCTGAGCTAGGTTTCTTAGCCGTTCATAGGTGAATGTTGTCTGAAACCTATGATTTGGGATATGTAAATTACTATTTCGGGCTTTTCTAAGCTAGATTTCTTAGTCTTTCGTTGGTGTGTGATGTCTGAAACCTATGATTTGGGATGGGTGGATTGCTACTTTTGACTTTTCTGAGCTGGATTTCTTAGCCTTTCATAGGTGTTTGTTGTCTGAAACCTATAGTTTTTGATGACTAGTTTGATATTTTTGACTTTTCTGAGCTAGGTTTCTTAGCCGTTCATAGGCGAGTGTTGTCTGAAACCTATGATTGGGATATATAAATTACTATTTTGGGCTTTTCTGAGTTGGATTTCTTAGTCTTTTATAGGTGTGTGTTGTCTGAAACCTATGATTTGGGATGTGTGGGTTGCTATTTTTTGACCTTTCAGAGCTGGATTTCTTAGCCGTTCATAGGTGAGTGCTGTCTGAAACTTATGATTTGGGATGGTTAATTTGCTATTTCCGGCTTTTATTAGCTAGGTTTCTTAGCCTTTCATAGGTTTCTGTTGTCAGAAAATTATGATTTGGGATGTGTAGTTTGCTATTTGGACTTTTCAGAGCTAGGATTCTTAGTCCATCATAGGTGTTTGTTGTCTGAAACCAATAGTTTGGGATGAGTAGTTTGCTATTTCAGGCTTTTCTGAGCTAGATTTCTTAGCCTTTCATTGGTGTGTGCTTTCAGAAAATTATGATTTGGGATATGTAAATTACTATTTCGGGCTTTTCTGAGTTGGACACTTCAAAATTTTTCCGTAGAAGATAGGAAAAGTTATACTATGATTGTGATTATTTTCCATGAAGATAAAAAGTTTCACTTTAATTCTAAATTTTCTTAAATTCAATTCCGACCTTTCTCAAAGAGATGAACAGTTCTTTATTTCACAAAGACATAAAGAAATTTAAAGTTCAATTCTAATTTTTCGGTGGAAGATGGAAAAAGTAATACCATACTTGTGAATATTTTCACGGAAGATAAAAAGTTCTAGTTCAATTTAAAATTTTCTCAACGAAGTGAAGAAAAGTTCAAGTTCTCTTCTGAATTTTACCAAAGAACACAATTCAATTCTAATTTCTCCAGAGAAAATAAAAATCTTCCACTTCAGTTCTTTATTTCACAAAGACATAAAGAAATTTAAAGTTCAATTCTAAATTTTTCGGTGGGAGATAGAAAATTAATACCATACTTGTGATTATTTTCACGGAAGATAAAAATTTCTAGTTCAATTTAAAATTTTCTCAACGAAGTGAAGAAAAGTTCAAGTTCTCTACTGAATTTTACCAGAGAACACAATTCAATTCTAATTTCTACAGAGAAAATAAAAATCTTCCACTTCAGTTCTTTATTTCACAAAAGACATAAAGAAATTTAAAGTTCAATTCTAAATTTTTCGGTGGAAGATAGAAAAAGTAATACCATACTTGTGAATATTTTCCCGGAAGATAAACGTTCTAGTTCAATTTAAATTTTCTCAACGAAGTGAAGAAAAGTTCAAGTTCTCTTCTGAACTTTACCAAAGAGCACACTTCAATTCTAATTTCTCCAGAGAAAATAAAAATCTTCCACTTCAGTTTTAAGTTCCCCAAAGAAATAAAGAAATTTAAAGTTCTATTCTAAATTTTTAGATGGAAGATAGAAAAAGTAATACTATGACTGCGATTGTTTTCCATGAAGATCAAAAGTTTCACTTTATTTATAATTTTTCTTAAATTCAGTTCTGATTTTTCTCAAAGAGATGAAAAATTTAAAGTTCTGTTCCAAATTTTTCATAGAAGATAGAAAAAGTTATACATTGATCGTGAATATTCAACATGAAGATAAGGAACTCCACTTTTAATTCTGAGTTTTCTCGAAGAAGTGCAAACTGTTCAAGTTCTCTTCTGAATTTTTCTTAAAGAAGAGAAAAAAGTTAACTCAATTCTGAATTTTACCAATGAAAATGAAAAAACCTTCCACTTCAGTTCTTTATTTCACAAAGACATAAAAAATTTAAAGTTCAATTCTAATTTTTCGGTGGAAGATAGAAAAAGTTATACTATGATTGTGATTATTTTCACGGAAGATAAAAAGTTCTAGTTCAATTTAAAATTTTCTCAACGAAGTGAAGAAAAGTTCAAGTTCTCTTCTGAACTTTACCAAAGAACACACTTCAATTCTAATTTTCTTAAGTTCACTACCGATTTTTCACAAAGACATAAAGAAATTTAAAGTTCAATTCTAATTTTTCATAGAAGATAGAAAAAGATATACCTTGATTTGAATATTCGACATGAAGATAAGGAGCATCACTTTAATTCTGAGTTTTCTCGAAGAAGTGCAAAAATGTTCAAGTTCTCTTCTGAATTTTCTTAAAGGAGTGAAAAAAGTTAGCTCAATTCTGAATTTTACCAATGAAAATGAAAAAAGCTTCCACTTCAGTTCTTAATTCCTCAAAGACATAAAAAATTAAAAGTTCTCTTCTAATTTTTCCAAGAAAATAAAAAGGCTCCACTTCAGTTCTGTTTTTTTTTCTCAAAGAGATGAAAAATTTAAAGTTCTTTTCTAATTTTAAATTAAATTTTAGCTCCTTTGTCTTATGGATTTACCCATCAAATTTTTAAATTAGAAAATGAGTGACTCGTTCTATTATTAAAGACAATCGTTCAAACTCGTTCATCTAACCTTCAAAACAATATGTTAGGTTAGGTATAAATAAATATTAATAAATAAATAGAAACATTTCTACATGTTTAAGTTAGGTTAGGTTAGGTTAACTTATCATGAGTGCTCAAGATAAGGTAACCTAACCTTTTCCGGTGAGTATGGTTAGGTTAGATTAGACTAGATTAAGTTAGGTTAGATTAGGTTAGGTTAGCCTACGTACGCTTCACTTAGGTTAGCTTAGGTTAGGTGAGAGACATGCAAAAAGTTAGGTGTATGATTAGGTTAGGCTAGGTTAGATTAAGTTAGGTTAGGTTGTTAAGTTAGGTTAGGCTAGGCTAGCCTACGTACGCGCGCGTACGTAGCCTAATCTAACCTAAGTGAAGCGTACGTAGGCTAACCTAACCTAATCTAACCTAACTTAATCTAGTCTAATCTAACCTAACCATACTCACCGGAAAAGGTTAGGTTAACTTATCATGAGCACTCATGATAAGTTAACCTAACCTAACTTAAACATGTAGAAATGTTTCTATTTATTTATTAATATTTATTTATACCTAACCTAACCTATTGTTTTGAAGGTTAGATGAACGAGTTTGAACGATTTTCTTTAACAATAGAACGAGTCACTCATTTTCTAATTTAAAAATTTGATGGGTAAATCCATAAGACAAAGGAGCTAAAATTTAATTTAGAATTAGAAAAGAACTTTAAATTTTTCATCTCTTTGAGAAAAAAAAACCAGAACTGAAGTGGAGCCTTTTTATTTTCTTGGGAAAATTAGAAGAGAACTTTGAATTTTTTATGCCTTTGAGGAATTAAGAACTGAAGTGGAAGCTTTTTTCATTTTCATTGGTAAAATTCAGAATTGAGCTAACTTTTTCACTTCTTTAAGAAAATTCAGAAGAGAACTTGAACATTTTTGCACTTCTTCGAGAAAACTCAGAATTAAAGTGATGCTCCTTATCTTCATGTCGAATATTCAAATCAATGTATAACTTTTTCTATCTTCTATGAAAAATTAGAATTGAACTTTAAATTTCTTTATGTCTTTGTGAAAAATCGGTAGTGAACTTAAGAAAATTAGAATTGAAGTGTGTTCTTTGGTAAAGTTCAGAAGAGAACTTGAACTTTTCTTCACTTCGTTGAGAAAATTTTAAATTGAACTAGAACTTTTTATCTTCCGTGAAAATAATCACAATCATAGTATAACTTTTTCTATCTTCCACCGAAAAATTAGAATTGAACTTTAAATTTTTATGTCTTTGTGAAATAAAGAACTGAAGTGGAAGGTTTTTTCATTTTCATTGGTAAAATTCAGAATTGAGCTAACTTTTTTCACTTCTTTAAGAAAATTCAGAAGAGAACTTGAACATTTTGCACTTCTTCGAGAAAACTCAGAATTAAAGTGGAGTTCCTTATCTTCATGTTGAATATTCACGATCAATGTATAACTTTTTCTATCTTCTATGAAAAATTTGGAACAGAACTTTAAATTTTTCATCTCTTTGAGAAAAATCAGAACTGAATTTAAGAAAAATTATAAATAAAGTGAAACTTTTGATCTTCATGGAAAACAATCGCAGTCATAGTATTACTTTTTCTATCTTCCATCTGAAAATTTAGAATAGAACTTTAAATTTCTTTATTTCTTTGGGGAACTTAAAACTGAAGTGGAAGATTTTTATTTTCTCTGGAGAAATTAGAATTGAAGTGTGTTCTTTGGTAAAGTTCAGAAGAGAACTTGAACTTTTCTTCACTTCGTTGAGAAAATTTTAAATTGAACTAGAACGTTTTATCTTCCGGGAAAATATTCACAAGTATGGTATTACTTTTTCTATCTTCCACCGAAAAATTTAGAATTGAACTTTAAGTTTCTTTATGTCTTTTGTGAAATAAAGAACTGAAGTGGAAGATTTTTATTTTC
The DNA here is from genome assembly GCA_027921565.1 of Artemia sinica. Taxonomy (NCBI): domain Eukaryota; kingdom Metazoa; phylum Arthropoda; class Branchiopoda; order Anostraca; family Artemiidae; genus Artemia; species Artemia sinica. Next base: position 23,237,834 of record CM051261.1, on the reverse strand, counting down.
TCTGTAGAAATTAGAATTGAATTGTGTTCTCGGGTAAAATTCAGTAGAGAACTTGAACTTTTCTTCACTTCATAGAGAAAATATTAAATTGAACTAGAACTTTTTATCTTCCGTGAAAATAATCACAAGTATGGTATTACTTTTTCTATCTTCCACCGAAAAATTTAGAATTGAACTTTAAATTTCTTTATGTCTTTGTGAAATAAAGAACTGAAGTGGAAGATTTTTATTTTCTCTGGAGAAATTAGAATTGAAGTGTGTTCTTTGGTAAAGTTCAGAAGAGAACTTGAACTTTCCTTCACTTCGTTGAGAAAATTTTAAATTGAACTAGAACTTTTTACCTTCCGTGAAAATATTCACAAGTATGGTATTACTTTTTCCATCTTCCATCGAAAAATTAGAATTGAACTTTAAATTTCTTTATGTCTTTGTGAAATAAAGAACTGTTCATCTCTTTGAGAAAGGTCGAAATTGAATTTAAGAAAATTTAGAATTAAAGTGAAACTTTTTATCTTCATGGAAAATAATCACAATCATAGTATAACTTTTCCTATCTTCTACGGAAAAATTTAGAAGTGTCCAACTCAGAAAAGCCCGAAATAGTAATTTACATATCCCGAATCATAATTTTCTGAAAGCACACACCAATGAAAGGCTAAGAAATCTAGCTCAGAAAAGCCTGAAATAGCAAACTACTCATCCCAAACTATTGGTTTCAGACAACAAACACCTATGATGGACTAAGAATCCTAGCTCTGAAAGGTCCAAATAGCTAACTACACATCCCAAATCATAATTTTCTGACAACACACACCTATGAAAGGCTAAGAAACCTAGTTAATAAAAGCCGGAAATAGCAAATTAACCATCCCAAATCATAAGTTTCAGACAGCACTCACCTATGAACGGCTAAGAAATCCAGCTCTGAAAGGTCAAAAAATAGCAACCCACACATCCCAAATCATAGGTTTCAGACAACACACACCTATAAAAGACTAAGAAATCCAACTCAGAAAAGCCCGAAATAGTAATTTATATATCCCAATCATAGGTTTCAGACAACACTCACCTATGAACGGCTAAGAAACCTAGCTCAGAAAAGTCGAAAATAGCAAACTAGTCATCCCAAACTATAGGTTTCAGACAACAAACACCTATGAAAGGCTAAGAAATCCAGCTCAGAAAAGTCAAAAGTAGCAATCCACCCATCCCAAATAATAGGATTCAGACATCACACACCAACGAAAGACTAAGAAATCTAGCTTAGAAAAGCCCGAAATAGTAATTTACATATCCCAAATCATAGGTTTCAGACAACATTCACCTATGAAAGACTAAGAAACCTTAGCTCAGGAAAGCCTGAAATAGCAAACTACTCATCCCAAACTAGAAGTTTCAGACAGCAAACGCCTACGATGGACTAAGAATCATAGCTCTGAAAAGTCCAAATAGCAAACTACACATCCCAAATATTAATTTTCTGACAACACATACCTATGAAAGGCTAAGAAATCTAGCTCAGAAAAGACAAAAATAGCAAACCACTCATCCCAATCATAGGTTTCAGACAACACACACCTATGAAAGGCTAATAAATCCAGCTCAGAAAAGTCAAAAATAGCAAACTACATATCTCAAATCATAGGTTTCAGTCAACAAACACCAACGAAAGACTAAGAAACCTAGCTCAGAAAAGTCAAAAATAGCAAACTACTCATCCCAAACTATTGGTTTCAGACAACATTCACCTACGAAATACTAGGAAACCTTAGCTCAGAAAAGCCTGAAATAGCAAACTGCACATCCCAAATCATAATTTTCTGACAACACATACCTATGAAAGGCTAAGAAACCTAGCTCAGAAAAGTCAAAAATAGCAAACTACACATCCCAAATCATAGGTTTCAGTCAACACACACCTACGAAAGGCTCAGAAATCCAGCTCAGAAAAGTCCAAAAAGCAAACCACTCATCCCAAATCATAGGTTTCAGACACCACACACCTATGAAAGACTAAGAAATCCAACTCAGAAAAGCCCGAAATAGTAATTTACATATCCCAAATCATAAGTTTCAGACAACATTCACCTACGAAATACTAAGAAACCTTAGCTCAGAAAAGTCTGAAATAGCCAACTACTCATCCCAAACTCAAAGTTTCAGACAACAAACACCTATGAGTGACTAAGAATCCTAGCTCTGAAAAGTCCAAAAAGCAAACTACACCTCCCAAATCATAATTTTCTGAAAGCACAAACCTATGAAAGGCTAAGAAATCTAGCTCAGAAAAGTCAAAATAGCAAATTACATATCCCAAATCATAAGTTTCAGTCAACACACACCTATGAAAGGCTAAGAAGCCTAGCTCAGAAAAGTCAAAAATAGCAAATTAACCATCCCAAATCATAGGTTTCAGACAACACCCGGGGGCCTTTTGGGGCCAGGGGGCTACTTCGGGGTTGGGGTAGTGAGGGTCGGGGTCCTATCTAACCTAACCTGAAAGTGTGATTTCAGAGAAATTTTTTAAGCGTTTAGGGTTAACTTACCTTTTTTTAGGGATGAGCATTTAGGGTTCTCCTATATGCTGAACCTGAAAGTATGATTTCAGAGAAATTCTTTAAGCGTTTAGGGTTAACTTACCTTTTTAGGGATGAGCATTTAGGGTTCTCCTACATGCTGAACCTGAAAGTTTGTACCCTGACCTGTTGGATCTGAAAGTGTAATTTCAGGGAAATTCTCTAACCTTTTAGGGTTAACTTACCTTTTTAGGGGTGACTATTTAGGGTTCTCCAACATGCTGAACTTGAAAGTGTGTTCCCTGTCATGTTGAATCTGAAAGTATAATTTTCATGGCGATAGACTATTCTAAAGAATAAAAACGGTTGAGGCTTAAGATATTTATTGCTTAAACATATTTAAAAACATTTGAAAAAAATATAATGACATATTTAAAAAAAAAGAAGCTTAATCCATTTGATATGAGGAGGAGCAAGTTTAGGACTTTGGATATCTGATGCATTTTTCCATGTCAGGTATCTTTTCCGGTAACCATTGAGCGAAATATCTAACTTCATCTTCTGGGTCATGGACTGAATGCGGGTATTTCTCACATTTGAAGTCTTCTAAATTGAATAATGCTATGTTTTTATCACATTTTTCTAGTAAGAGTTTATCAGTTGGCACGTTTCCCTTAACATAAACAGCTTGCACACCAAAAACTGCATATTTCCTGAATTTCCTCTTGTACATGTTTTATTTCATAGCCATTTTCATTATGTGGTCGTATGGTTTTAGCGTAAAAGCCATTTCGATTTATAAAATTTAGTGTTGGACTCCATCTGTTTTTCTCGTACTTATACATATTGCATCTGATGTTCCATTTATAGCAATGAATTTCACGTCGTTGATTGTCTAGGAGTAAGAAAGCTGCTTCGAAAATAATGCCAGTTGAGGAATATTTCAGACCAATATATTCTGTGTCAATCACACCAAACATTATTATATCTGAAAAAAAAGTGCTTAAATTAAATAAATATGTAATGTTTCTGAAACTCTAACAAATACAGCTCACTTTCATAGAATAAACTGAGAAGAAGGGAGTGTGTTCAAAGATCCCAACTTGAAAACTGTGAAAATGATTGGCAAATAAGTAACGTTTTACATTTCAGCACCCACTCCTCTGAGTAAATATTTGGAGGGGTCAATTTTCTGAGGAATAACTCAAAGCATTGTTATACGAACATTCAGTTTGAATACGTAAAAAGAGATTGAAGCAGGGTGTAGTAGCTTCTATCACATTTAGAAGGGCCATGGATCAATCACCATGTGGAAATTTGCCGTATGTAAAGAGAAATCTTTGTCGAAAGCAACCTAAACTCTGAAAATCATAGTTTGATTATAATAAATTTAACTTTTCTCAGAAATAACTCAATTTATTATTATACGAACGTTCAGTTTTTTATTCAAGCGCATGCCAGATCTCTCTTTTTGGTTTATGCCCAGACTGTATGGGGGCTGGCAGTGATGGGGCTGCCTCACCCTCTCTTGCTCTCTTACTGGGTGGCGGCGAAGAGCATTCTTTATAATTGGCCTTAAAGAAGAGAAAAAAGTTAGTATCAAATAATTTCCCCGTTTTTACAGAAAGAAAGTTAGTACCTCCTTCTACAGAATTTATTGTCAGACATAATTTGTCTAGAAAAGCATTTATCTCAAAGAAGCCCCCTCCTCCACCCTTTTTCAGCAAAGCAAAAAGTAAAAATTTAGCGAGAAATATATTAGGCTTAGAAATCAAATGTTTTTATTAGACAACTTGTAAGAAAATAAATCATGACAATCAGTAGTCTATAGCCTTAGGATAGAAATCAATTTTTCTATTTTTACCATTTAGAAAAATATTAAATGTTCTGGTCTATAGGCTTTAAATTAGATAAAAAAAGATCGTTAACCCAGCGGCCTATAGGCCTAAATTTTGCAAACTTAGGTTAAAATGCTATTCAATTTACACATAATATAAGCTTCATGCAACTCCTAAAAGACTTTTCTTTCTAACCTTGCATATCAGCATTGCACAGTTTGTTTTCATTTTACAATGATGACGATAGAATTGAGGCATTGCCCCTCTCCCCCCCTCCTTTACATAATGTCCTAAATATATTGTTAGACCTTAATTTGAAAATAATCCATTTCACTTCTCCAAAATAGCGCTTTGCGTCTGCGCCTAATTATTGCAATTGCCTCAAAGTGTTTTAATTTTGATGGAAGAACAGTTCCTTTTGACTTGACCGCCTCGTTCGTAAACACAAATGGAAAAGGGTGACAGCTAATTTTAACCTGGCGTAGAGCATTATGTCAAAACCAGAGCGGGTTAATAACAACAGTGACGGAAGTCAATGGTCGCTTTTAGCTAGGATATAGAACACTTGAAATTGCATAAATTTAACGAAAGGATAATTATTTCTTTTTGCGAGAATTTTGGTTTGTAAAAAAAATGGGGGGGGATTAGGTTTTGAGGGTAAAAGAACACCTTTTTATGTTTTCTATCGAGTATAAAGATTGTAGTGATGTTTGTATTGTATGGTGGGGGGGATTAGGTTTTGAGGGTAAAAGAACACCTTTTATGTTTTCTATCGAGTATAAAGATTGTAGTGATGTTTGTATTGAATGGGGGGGGAGATTTACCTAAATATAGTAGAGGGTGACCACGGAAAATAATTTTATTTTGAAAATAAAAACGGAACTTACATGGTAAATTGAGGTTGGCATGGCTTCTAATTCATCAAATTTATCCATTATGTCAAAATACTTTCTGATAACTTAATCACATTGCATGCCCGTTATATACGAAATCTCAAGGGTGAATTGTTATGTAACGGGGGGAAAACCATACGAAACCAGCTCTCTGATTGGCTGAGAAGGAGGATGTATCCAACTCGCTGATTGGCTGAGAAGGATGCATGTACTTCCGGTTTTCTATTCCTGGACATCTTGACATTCATCCCTAGCATGCACTTGTCTAAAACAACAATAATAAATAAATCCCTCAGTCCTAAAGATTAAAGAAACCATAATGTTTCTTAATTCCCCCTTCGTGAATCAATACATTCCACCGCCGATTATGTAAATCAAGTTCTCAGGTTAGGTTCGCCTAAAGATCAAAGAAACCATAATGTTTCTTAATTCCCCCTTCGTGAATCAATAATTTCCCCGCCGATTATGTAAATCAAGTTCTCAGGTTAGGTTCGCCTAAAGATCAAAGAAACCATAATGTTTCTTAATTCCCCCTTCGTGAATCAATAATTTCCCCGCCGATTATGTAAATCAAGTTCTCAGGTTAGGTTCGCCTAAAGATCAAAGAAACCATAATGTTTCTTAATTCCCCCTTCGTGAATCAATATATTCCCCTAGCGATTATGTAAATCAATTTCTCAGGTTAGGTTAGCCAAACAATCACATAACATTCGCGTCGAGCATGTTCATTCTCACTGACAACGAACAGACATAAAACAGACATGAATTGCTGTTGACATCCATAAATGTGAGAAAGTTCCTGTTTTTTCATTCTCACTGACAACGAACATACATAAAACAGACATGAATTGCTGTTGACATCCATGAAAAACATCAAATAAATTGACCAACACCCATAACCATCCAAGAAAACAACCATCAAAGTGAGAAAATTCATGTTTTTTTAAGTGAGAAAAATACTGTTTTTCCATTCTCACTGACAACGAACAGACATAAAAACATGCATAAATTATGTAAAAAAGTTGTAGGTGGCAGCAGGGGTGAGGGATGGGAGTCAATAAGGCCTTTCTACTGCCACCAGATGTAGGTGGGTCCTTGAAGTTGACCGACTTGATGACAAACTTCAACCGTAAGATAGAAGAAAAAGATGGATTCGATATTTCTAGCATACCACATTGGTTAAGACTTTAGGTCCTATTCCTATTCGGTTGATATATGGTGTTCGCGCAGGGCGCAAAAACATCTAAGAAAAATCCCCAAACCGTTACCAAAGCTTAAAAGTAAAATAAAAATTAAAAGCAGTCGTATTTATAAAAAAAAGAAGAAAATAAGGACATATGGTTTTTGATTTGGAAAAATGTCCAAAGTGTGTCTTTTTTTTCAAAAAGCTGCCTTTTTTGACCCAATAGTGTCCCGGTGTCCCTCAGAGCGAAAAAGTGTCCAAAAGCCACTAAAACTGTCCATTTGGCATCCCAGGCTACAATGAACGCAAGAGAAAAATACCATTGTCAGCGAAAGCGGGAAGGCGTCATAAAATCTAACCGTTAAGAGCACTAACGTCAAGACATCGACAAAATCCGTCATAACATCGACAAAAAAATCCGTCAGAACGATTAACCATCATAACATCTAAAATTGTAAAACTTTAGTTTTTTGGGGTTTAGGGGGGAAAAGGTGCCTGGGCTAGGTTAGGTTACGTCTTTAGTAAATACTATGCTTTACCCCCAACCCCCTGATGTGCAAATATACAGCCGAAATGTGTTTCTAAACTATTATATACTTATTACTATTATATAAACTTATAAATTTTTTTTAGATGTTATAATTGTTAGTGGTTGTGACGGTTAGATTAATTTAAAAAAAATAAAGTTTTTTCGAGGGAAGAAAAGAGCGAAGTTGAAACTTAAAACTTACAAAATTATTACTTAAAAATTAGAATTAATTAAATTTGGTATGGTTAGTTTTATTTTCAATGAATGGATATGAAGAAATTGGAAAAACTTAAAATTTCTTATTTAATTTGCTTATACTTGTAGCCAACTGTGCCATGTGTTTTAGTTTAATAAAAATAAAATCTCAAAATCTACTAAATATTATAACCGTTAGATTATTTATTTAAAATTTGACCTTAAATATCTCTGCCCCCCTTAAAAACCGCCTCTGTTGTACATTGGATTCGGTCCCAAATACAGGCAATACTTTTCACATCATCAGGCCATCTGGGTCTCTGTTGTACGCAAAGAAGCTAGTGCTAAACCCCTTGCGCATTGTTTATAGAACTTCGGCCCATTTGGGAGAAAAGATTACTTTTCCATCGATATCCAGAAACGGAATAATGAATCTCTATGATTACTCTCCTAGTTGACTTACCCATGAATGAGATAGCTAAGAGTGAACTTGCAAGGCTCGAAATTATTAGAACTCTTGACTATTCAAGGTTAAAGGATTATCTCTGGAAAGAAAAGGCAGAAGCAAGAGAAATTGTAAATCTCTTAATTATTAGCTCTACTTTTACTACCTTCAACTTTTCATTGTCGGCCATAATAATGATAGCCAATCCGAAAGGAGGCCCCGCCACCAAGGCCGTATCCACGGGGGTTAGGGGATTAAAACCCCCCGAGATGTCTGTATAACTCGTAAAAACATAATTAAAATACATAAAAATATATTTTTGATGGATTTTTAAGGGTTTTTACCCCCCAAAAAAAAAATCCTGGATACAGCCTAGGCCACCACCCCTCACCCTTGGCCTATGTGCAGTTTACGGTACTTACGTGTTGTAGCGAACACACCAAGAAAGTGAAGTTGGGTTAATCCTATTGAAACATACCGAAATATAGTGAAAATATGATATTTTAGTAACAAATTTATAAAAAATACAACAGATAATTTTGGAAAGTAGGCCGCTCAGAACGCATTATATTAAATACCTAACCGCCTCTATGTATTAGATATTGAATTAAAATATACATGCATAGTATTTTAAGACACTCAGGCTAAGCTGATTATCTTCGAGTGGACACAGATAACCGATTTCCATACAGATCAAGAACAAAGTGTGGTCGCTATAACACGTAAGTACCCAGTTTGCTTTTGTATAACTTTCACTTGCATTCACAGGAGTCTTTCAACCCAAAATCACCCACCCACCCTCAGTCATACCACCTTCCCTCCAAAAATCTTGGATCCTATTTACTAAGGACTACATTATCACCTCTGTGCAAGATTTTTTTTTACAACCAAATAAAATTATATTGTTAGATCCCTTGAAAGGATTGCGGAAAAATTATAATGCTGTAGGTTAGAGATATAGGCAAGCACTTTTAGGATGGTGATGAGGAAGATCAGAGGACCATGTGACAACTCTAAAACGTTGCTTAATTTACTTAAACCCTGACAAAAAATAGGTCTTGAAAATGTTTCAAAGAATCCATAAATATTATAACAATCGTCAACGTAAATTCCAACGGAAACAGGAACTGAGTAGAGAGATCTACAATCAGTGAATTGTTTTATCGCTTGTATCCATATAATTATATTTATTTATATTTATAATTACTTATTTTTTATTTATTATTGTATTTATACTTTATAAATTATATTTATGTTTATTTCGAATACATTATATTTATGTTTACTACTACTATTACTAACAACTTACCGCAGCACCAAGCCGCCTGAGGCCAACACAGCTACGCACGCTCCTCCTCCACCCCAATATATTCAAAGCCTCCCTTTTTACACCCACCAACGAAGTTCCCATTTCCTTTAAATCTTTCTTTATGACGTTCTCCCACCCCAGACGAGGACGACCTGCTTTCCGTTTAGCCCTAGATGGCAGACCGAAAAGAACAATCTTCGGCAATAGTAGGGAGCTATCATGAGTTCCAGGACGAACACCGTGAGGCCATCTATAATTGAGTATAACGCTGCCAGGCTATAATTTATTCAAGGATTATTGTTCGAGTCTAAAGGGGTCAATGCCCCCTTTTTCAAGGACGATTTATTTGTTGTTTCTAGGTGTAATGACTCCGGGGCGAAGTTTGCACATGCGCTTTGAATTCTAACCACATACACAATGTTTTGATCCACTCAAGGGGAACTGGATTTCTGAGAAACTGGTTTACATAATAGGCGGGAATGTATTGATCGAGTCTAACGGGAACAAGATCACGTGTCTCTTTCTAAGCCAATCAGGGAAGTTATGTAAGGTTTCCCATTACATCACAATTTGCCCTTGAGATTTTTGTATATAACGGACATGCGTTGTGATTAAACTATTATAAAGTTTTAAGGCACAATGGAACAAGCATCGAATATTGATGAGTTGGAAACTTTGGCTACATCGATTTATAATGTGAGTTCGTTAGTAATTAGTATTTCCAAATAAAATCATTTTACATAGTCCCACTCCAGTAAATTCAAATTCAGATTATACCCCCTCCCCCCACAATACAAACTCCACTATATGATGTTTATATTCGATAGAAAGCGTAAAATACACTCTTTTTTACCATGTAAACCATCAACCCTCCCCACTGTTTAAGACTTTAATTCTTTCATTGGAAATAATTCTGTTTTTGATAAATTTATTCTTACCTAAAAGTGACAGTCAACTTTCCGTCAACCCTAATATACTGTTTCCATTTAAGCCACTATGGCTTGAATTAAGCATTTCCACGAAGATTTAAACAGGTGTAATTATTGAACCCTTTAAAGTACATCCGGCTTTGCTAAATCCTTATAAATTTGAATAGCAAGGCTTCCGTTGAGAAAAATGATACTTTTTCCCGTCAAATTAAAAACAGTTTCACGCAGAAAGAGATTACGGCTAATTAAGCCGCGGTTCGCATATTTTTAACCTCTATGGAAGAGGGAAACGAGTTATTTCCAAAATTAGTGCCTAACAAATATTTTTATGACATTATGTAAAAAGAGGGGGGTTTAAGAAAAAGAGGGGGGTTAAGAAAAAGACACATAGCTACAATGAGAAGATTTACTGAAGCGCAGGCCCTTTTAAATTATATAAACCTTTACCATAGAGGAATAATGTGTAAATATATACGTTGCGTCCCTAGGCATGTTTTTAATTTTTTCTACCTTTCTTTCGATAAAGTTTCTTTTGTATTCCTACGAGGGAGCGTGAAAACTATGGTTTTTTAACCTGGATACACAAGGCTAGAAAGAAAAGTCTCTAGGAGTTGCATGAAGACTATATTATGCGTAAATTGAATAGCATTTTTACCTATGATCGCAAATTTTAGGCCTATAAGCTGTGTGTCAACGATCTTTTTTATCTAATTTAAAGCTTATAGACTGGAACATTTAAATTTTTTCTAAATGGTAAAAATAGAAACATTGATTTCTATCCAAAGGCTACAGACTACTGATGGCCAAGATTTATTTTTTCACAAGTTGTGTAATAAAAACGTTTGATTTCTAAGCCTAGTATATTTCTCAGCAAATTTTTACTTTTTGCTTTACTGAAAAGGGGGAGGGGCTTCTTTGCGATAAATGCTTTCCAGACAAAATTATGGTTAGGGGGCGGGGGTACTAATTTTTCTTCTGTAAAGAGGGGATCATTATTCCATACTAATTTTTTCTTCTTTTTAAGGACAATTATGAAGAATGCCCTCCTCCATCAAAGAGAGCAAGAGAGGGTGAGGCAGCCCCAGTGCAAGCCTCTATGCAACCTGGCAGAAAACCGAAAAGAGAATGGGCGGCTTCTCATAATATGGTGAACCACGAAGTACAAGCCAGTGGCATCGCCGCCGCCACCACATCTATACAAGAAACGGACGTCACCGTCCCATCTATCCCCCCTCATGCTTTACCAGGTCTATCTGCACTCCATGAGCAAGGCGAGAAAGTAGCTATCCCAGCCCTACACGGACAAGATGCTGCCCCCTCGAACCCCAGTTATGCTGCGGGGCATTCTGTGGTCCTATTACAAGCCAAAAATGCGCACACTACAAGCCCCAGTCTAGCTACGGGGCCTTCCGTGCAAGCTGCAATGCCTGGGCCTTCAAGACAAGCCGTAGGCCAAACATCAGCTCCTTCTCATGTAATATCTGAGCTATCAGCTCCCCGTCAAGTGTCAGTGCACTCTCCACAGCTGTCTCCGTCACGTGCTGTGCCTTCCATGCAAGATAGAAGGGTTGGCCCCTCCAGGCAAGTTATAGACCGACCAATGGCTCACTATCGTGTAATTTCCAAGCCTCCAGCTTCGTGTCAAGTGTTTGATCAATTTGAAGACGTAAGTAAATTTTTTTCAATCAAATAAGCTATTTTTTTAGCTGTTAGAGAGCCTTTTACTCTTTACTTTTGTCTTTTCACTTTTTTGTATTATTCAGGACCAGGTTATAGAAATATCTAAACAAAACTATTTTTAACCTAATACAAGCTTGTCGAAGACATTAAAATGTTATTTTCGCTATAATATCAATTCCCCCCCCCCCCACATCCCTTGTTTTAAATTACACTGCTCCCTCCCCTCAGAGATACCTAAATATAATGTAATTTTTTTTGTTTGTCAGAGAAACCGCTCTTTTCTAATCTTTCCTATCACCTTATTTTCTCTGCCTAATACAGACATCTTCGCTATTTTTTCAACCTCATAATAATATTTTTCGCTAATTTCTAGTTTACTGTTAGAGAGCCTCTTATCTCACCATTTGAAACTAATAATGCTATTTTTCACTAGAATATTATAGTTTTCCCCGAGTTTTAAGGGACTTAGAAGTAAGCCTTTTTTTTACTTTTTTAGGCCATTCATTTCATCATTTTTCAACACAGTAAAAGCGTGTCAGAGATATTAAAAGGCATTTTTCTCCCAAAGGAGAAAAATAGCGTTCTCCCTTTTGAATCATGTCAATTATTGCATACATTCAGCCAGCTGAATTCTCTTAGTGAAGCCAAAAATGGCACTATATCCCGGACATAATTTTCCATAGTAAATAGAAAAATCTTTGCGATATAAACTGCTTTATTAACGAATGCTTAATCTTGCTTCTACAAATATTATAAAAACAATTTTCTATCGGAAAGAGTTGTATATGGCCTGAAAGGGGATAGGCTATCCATTTCAAATCAAGTAAAGACATCGGTTTTTTTTCCAAAGCAGATAAAGGGTATTAATATGAAATTTTTTGAGGGGGTGTTTGAACAAAATCAAAATATACTATGTCATCTTTTAGATTGTAAATATCTTATATTAAGTTGGAACTTTCAGAATATATAGAGTAGGGAACAGTGAATTAACTAAATGCTACTGTGTGGATACTGCTACTACTAATAAGCGCGTTTTAAATAATAATCCAATTTTAAAAATAGGGTGATTTAGACAGTTTGAAAATATGCTATTTTCTTTTATAGGTTTTATTGGTACCATATTCCTTGTCACCGTCCTCATCAGTTGGAGAAGAAGACGCGCCTGTGGAGCTTTCCAACAATTCACCATGGAATGGTAATTCCCTTGAAATTCCAGATAATATTGACGATTTTTTAACTGATTTTTTTAATGTTGATAATAGCAGAGTTGAGCAGGGGAACTTACCTTTGCTAAGTCCAAACACCTTACAGCTTTTAGATGATTTTACCCGGGAATTAACAGGGAACCCTCCCCCCTCAGATTACATGAACACACTTCGAACTAATGAAGTGGCTTCCAACAACTCTATTATTGAACAATGTGGGGGAAGGAGTGGTGATAATATACAAGAGGGGGAGGGGGAGGGTGGCAATACCCAATTTAATAACATTTCCTGAATTCCAACTGTCAAATTCAATTTTCAAAATGATAGTTGTTTACACTGCAACTTTTGGGGACCCTTTTAATTCACTTATGGGGGGGGGGTAATTTTGTATTTGACCATATTGAAATTTTCCATGAATATGTAGATAGAATTCGTGAACTGCTAGAACACCAGATTCAGTTGTGGGGGGGGGGGGTAGGGATTCAATTAAGGTTTCAATTGTTTTAAAGGTGTTTTATTTAAATGAGGGTAAAACTGAGGTTTATCATCATTATGTACATACCAAGATGCGAGTGGTCTATCCGCATTTAGAAAATTTTGAGGGTGTTTTTATTGACTGGATAGACCACATTATTCCGAATCTTGAAAATTATAGTGAAAATGGTAGCGGGTCTGTGGTTTTGTTGGTTGAAAATTTAACCGTTAATATTTGTAAATTTAAAAAAGATTTTATTTTAAGAGGGGGGGGGCGGGTAGTTGGGGCGTCTGAGGGGTCTATAGTTTTAAAATATAATCCAGATTTAGAGGGTTGCAAAGGTTTTCAACGAATCTGTTTTCAAACAGGTCAAAAATGTTTCATGTATGCTTTCCTCATTTCAGCTTTCGAACCTCTATTACGTGAAGCCACAAAGACAAATTTAGAATATTGGGCTCTACATGGGAAGGTGGGGTCCGATTTCCCATTGTAGATTTTGCATGTTTAGAGGGAAAATACCCAGTAACGCTCAGATCCATTGATATTTTTGAAAGGGCCAAGGCCCATTTAAATATCGGCGTTACTGTGGTTCAATATGAAACTGACTTTGAGGATGGGGCTCGTTCTAACAAGAAGGGGGTGGTGTTCCCAGTAAGGAGTCCGTCGATTGAATTGGTGAAGCACTGGGTTTGGTTGTTGTACACACCACCTAGTGATCCCAATGCAATTGGCTATTTCAACCCAATTACAGAAATTAGTAGAGTTCTGGGGGAGGGTAAGACTACGGGGGGTACGTTTCTACTGTCCAACATGCCTGTCTCGATTTTTGACAGAATTAAAGCTACAAAATCACAAGAAGCATTGTAGACGGCATGGCTACCAGTCAGTGGAAACAATTTCAGGGGATAGGGCCATTTTATGTTTTAAAAACATTCAAAATACCCTCCTCCAAAGCAATAAAATCTCTTTGGATTGTGAGGCAAAGCTAGTGGAAGTAAACGATCCTCGATTTCCGAATCGAATCAACGAACATCAAGCCATTGCAGTCTCCTACGCCCACGCACAAAGAGACAGTTCTAACACTACGCAGTTGTTATAAATAGTCGAAACATTGGATGAGGGTGAGTGCATGGTCAAGGCACTGACCAAATAATTGGCACTGCAAATGACGCTATTTATCGTTTGAGAAATACACATTACCCAATGTTATTGTCTGCAGAGGATCGTCTCGCGATTAAAAATAAAAAAATATGCTGTGTTTTGTATGGGGGAGTTTGAAGAGGCGGATAAGGGGAAAGGGACTAGAAGAAATAGAGGGGGGAAGGGGAAAGTCAGAGACCACAGTCACTTGTGGCAGGAAATATCATCAGGGGATAGTAATTTTAGAGGGATAGCACATCAATCATGCAATGTGAATGTGAGCCAGGAGGTTTTTTATTCCAGTTTTTATTCATAATTCAAATTATTATTTAAAATCTATTTTACCGGCTTTGGCACGTATTCACAGGGAGGGAGGGGGAGTAGATAGACCATTGGTAAATAATTCATTTACCTATAACATCATCCTCAAATCAGCAGAGAAGCTAGTGCTTCTCGAGTTGAAATGGCAGGTAGTGAATAACGGGCATACGTACCTGAATAAAATCAGGTTTTTAGATTCTTTTAGTTTTTTCCCCAAGGCATTGAGTCAATTGATTCAAGCGCAGAAAAGTGACAATTTTGATAGTTTTCCTTTCTTAAACAGCACTTTCCAGACAGTGAAATGTATGACCTATTGACCTGTAAAGGTGTATATGCATACGACTATTTCTGCTCTGGCGCTCGCTTAAGCGAGGAGAAACTACCTCCAATTGAAGCTTTCTATAATTCACTCATCAACAGTGAATGCAGAGCCGAGTAATATGAATTTGCAAAGAAGGTCTGGGCTAATGGTAATTTTAAAAATGGGTGGGATTACTGTAGACTGTACTTGGCCAGTGACGTTTTAACTCTGTTAGATATTGTCTGTAAAAACACCGATCGAATCAATTCAGAGTTTGAAAGATATAGGGTATTATTTTTCCACACCACATTTGGTGATGGACTTGATTTTAAAAATTAGTAAAGAGGAAATAGGCTTGAAAACTGATGTAGATCAACACCTTTTTGTAGAAAGGTCAATGAGGGGTGGGTATGTTTTTCATGGAGATCGCGTTTTGACAACAGATCTAAGCGGGCAAGACACTGGTGTAAAGTCAAATGCAGGTTTTTTGGACATGAACTCGTTGTATCCCTCGGCAATGTCTCACCACTCTTTGCCGTGTGGAAACTATAAATGGTTTGAGAATCCTTGTGAGTTCCCCGACATTAACATCGTCGAGGAAAAGGGGCCGCAAGAATGGTTCTTTGAAATTGAGGGTCACATTCCATTGGCGCTTCATGATTCAGTCAGAGATTTTGTTTCCCCTCTATCAATCGATCAGTGACCAAGGACTCTTTGAATCCATACAATCGATCATTGGTGAGGATATGGGAATGCACTGGACACCCTCCAAGCAGAAACTGATTGCAGATCTGGACCCTAAAGAGAATATCGTTGTTCATCATGTGCTTTTGCGCTGGATGGTGAACAATGGTTTCAAGATCAACGAAAATACACAGGGTCCTGCAATTCAATCAAAAACCCTACTTTAAAGACGTTTATCGACACCTTTGTTGATAAACGCTTTCGGGCAAACACTAAAGTAGAGAAGGATCTGTACAAGCTAATTCTAAATTCTGCCTTTGGAAAAATGTGTGAAAGCGTACGGAACAGATCTCGTTGTGACGTTGTAACTGACCCTCAAAAGTGTGCACGAATTGTTGCATACCCCAATTTTACATCGTTCACGAGCATAGAGACAAGCATGGTTCTTCTACACAGGAAAAAGAGAAATGTGGTACTGAACAAGAATATAGCAGGAAGTAGTTCAGTACTTGAAATTTCCAAAAAGCTCATGTTGTCGTTTTTTTTACAATGTGTGCAAGGTACAATGGCCAAGGGAGGGGGAGGTTCAAGTTTACTATGGGGATACAGATTCTCTGCTGTTGAAAGTAAAAACTGGGAATTTATTGGGAGATATAGAAAATGAGGAACACATCAGCTCTCGGATGGGTTTCACTAACTGGAATCCGTCCCTCTACCCCGAGTTGGTGAAACGTCAGGCCCCCAACCAACTACTCATGTTAAAATCAGAGACGGGGAGTGATTTGATATCCAATGGGGTGTTCCGGGTCCTAAAGTTTATTGCGTTGAAACTCATAACAGGGATGTAAAGCAGGCGTGTAAAGGGGTGCCTACACATTTTGTAAAGAACAATTTCAACATGAGTGTCTACAGAGACCGTGTAGAGAGTAGCCTAGTGCCGAGAGCACAATTGATTGCAATTCGCTCTCTACAGTATAAAAATTATACTGTTAGAGTGGAAAAGAATGCAGTGTCATGTATATCCGACAAAGTCTTTGTGCTTGAGAATGGTGTAAATGTACTCCCCCATGGCCACTATAGAATTTCAGACCGGGTTGAATGTGTAGACTATCGCAATCAACTTGGTCTGGATAAATTAACCTAACTGAAACCTAATCTGATAAATTAACCCAACCCTAACCCAAACCTAACCTCACCTGATAAATTAAATGCTCCAACCTAACCTAACCTGCAGCAGTGACGGTGACTATTGTCTGCCGTTTCGATCCCGGGGCTGGGGGTCCCGCCCGCGGCCGGCTTTCGGCCCGCGGCTCCCGGGGGTGGGGGCCCCTCCCGCGGACAGGCCCGCGGCTCCCGGGGGGTCCTGCCCACTGTCGGCCTTCGGCCCGCGGATCCTCGGAGGGTGGAGGGTATAAATTCATAGTGTTCAACTGTGCTATTCTAAGTTCGTGTTCGTGTTTTTTTAAGTGTTGTACAAATAGTGCTTTTGTACAAAAAAAATGTGTGTGTACAAATAGTGTTCTTGCTGGAAAAAAAGTGTTTTTTTTATGACAATAAGTGTTGTTGTACATGTAGTGTTGTTGATGCTCTTGTTGAACAAATGTTTTTATGATAATAAATATTGTTCTTGTTTGAACAAAAGTGATTTTATGATAATAAATGTTGTTCTTGTTGACCAAGCGTTTTTTGTTCAATAAATGTTGTTCTTGTTGAACAAATGTTTTTATGTCGAATAAATGAATGAAATATTGTTTTTGTTGTTCTTGAATAGATAGATCTAAGGAAAAATTACTACATATTCATTGGACAAGTATGGTTTACAGTTAGTTGTAGTCCGACTGTTGTCAACAGCAGCAGCAGCAGCATGTATCCATTTAAAACACCATTCAGGTCGTTTATGTGTGGTCCATCAATGTCTGGGAAAACGACACTTTTAGCTAAAATAATTCAAAATTGTAATAAAATGCTTTTGGAAAAACCAAAGAAAATTTATTATTGCTATAGTATTTGGCAGGAATCCTACGATCAAATAAAAGCTATTGTCACATTTATACCAATACAATTCATACGGGGACTTGGTGTTTTCAATAGTATTGAACAAAACTCGTGGCTGATTATTGATGATTTGGCTGAATCCATTGAACAGTTCTCACAGGAAATGCTACAGCTGTTTACTGTTCGCTCTCATCATGAAAACATTTCCATAACCCTAGTTCTACACAATCTGTTTCATCAGAGCAAATGTATGAGAAACCTTGCTTTGAATTGCACCATCTATATTATCTATCGAGTTGTTCGAAATTCTAGCTCGCTAATAACTCTCAATAAGCAAGTATATCCCGGCGCTCCCAAATTTCTGCTGTCAGCGTACACTCAGGCGACAAATAAGCCCTACGGCTACATTTTGCTAGATCTTAATCATAGCACACCCGAGGATCTACGTGTAGTCACAGATATTTTCAACAAAGAAATTACTGTATATCTTCCAGTGAACAGTAGAAAAAGCTATTAGTTGCCATTATGACACTGAAGAAACTACACGAAAAACGGCATTTATTTTCTGTTTTAGGCACTTCAATACCTCCACTCAGGAAGGCTATACTCAAAGATGGCGTTGACAATGATTTCATTAATCTAATATCTGAACTTTGTTTAAATTTAACTGAGGGCAATGTACACTTGCCAGAAGGTGTTAGACAACAGACAAAGCAACATCGTTCCACTGTACGCGCCTTGGCTTGCAAAAACAAGGGAAAATTTTTAAAAGAAAACCTCTCCTTCAAGCGGGCGGTAGCTTTTTTACACTTTTACTGCCAATAATTGCAGGACTTGTAAACAGTTTTCTCTAGAGAATGGCTAAACCCCATAAATTGACGCAATTTGAAAATGTCCTCTCAGCCCATGGGAACATTTTGAAGACAATCTAAGCAAATTCATTAATGATGAGAATATTGCTGATGATAAAAAGCTAGTTTTACTTCAAGATGCATTGCGACGTGTGGACAACCATAGACCTTATCGTGAGAGACCCGCTGTCATCACAGATACCTCTAAACAGGAAACATCTCCTCAAGATTCAGCAGTGCAAAAAGGAGAAGGAATTGAATTCCATAGTGTAAACCATTGGAAACCTATTGCCAGTGACCTATCGAGAACAGAGTAAAAGAGTATTGTCATATCTCATGTTGGAAACTGGTGGTGATAAAGTTCAAGTTGATAGCACAGGGAAACGAATTATAATTCAGGGGAAAAGTTATAATCTAGATGATTTAATTTGTGATATGGTGACGAATCGTAAAGGACTTTTATAATTTGACAATAATCTATACACCTTTCTAAATGCATCAAACTTCCCCAAAAGTTTTATTGTCCATAAGCAAATTCTAAAGAAACTAAGAGAATATAGTCCTCCAACAACGCCAACACCATTTAAAAAAGATGATGATTCAATATTGGAAAATATTAGCAGCAGCAGCAATGATTTTATAACACCTGTGGCTGCTAGTCAAAAACGAAGATGGAGGGATTCACCCTCCAGTGTGCAAAAGGGGAGTGGACATTACACTACGTGTTTTCATTCACAATGGTTGAAGTTCTGAAGCATGTTTATGAAAATATTGGTGAAGCGGGAAGTCTAAATTCCCCCAAAACACTTTCTAAAGTTGCCTCTAACATAGATGAAAGCACATTAAAAAAGCAAAAAAGTATCTAGAAAATTAATTGAGTTACACACTCCATCGGAATTGCAGGCTTCGTCGCAAACAATATCGACAAACTAAAGCCTTTTCCCCTCTGTATATAATGCGAAACTGATCTTTTAACTTTAGACGCGATTCAACGGCGTCACAATGTACCCTACAAATATATTCTAGTGGCAATCAGTGTCTTTAGTTGCTATGCCTATGCCATTCCATTGCAATCAAAGAGAGGTGTTGAAGTTGCTAATGCTTTAGAAAGTATTCTTGAACAGGATTGCTATAGAAAAATTCAATCAGATCGCGGTAGCGAATTTGTTAATCCTCTTGTGCAAAAGGTTTTATTAAAATATAATACAACACTTTATCATAGTCACAGCCCGATAAAGGCTGCATTGGCTGAACGATTGATAAGAACGATTCGTCTATTAATTTCAAGAATTGCACACTGAAAAATACACCTGCTTTTATTCATGATTTAGATAAAATTATGCGGATATACAACCAACGACCACGTCGATCTCTGTCCAACTCAAGCCC
This sequence comes from Artemia sinica, assembly GCA_027921565.1. Taxonomy (NCBI): domain Eukaryota; kingdom Metazoa; phylum Arthropoda; class Branchiopoda; order Anostraca; family Artemiidae; genus Artemia; species Artemia sinica. Next base: position 23,217,956 of record CM051261.1, on the reverse strand, counting down.
TCGGGAAGTTCATTGCAGTGAAAATACATTTGATACTTTTCTAAAGAAATATTCCAATGGTAATGAGAAGAAGAAGAAAAAGAAGAAATTCAATGTTGGTGATACTTTTCGAATTAATAGAACAACCAACATTTTTGAAAAGGGGAATTATTTATGGAGCACTGAACTTTTTAAAGTGTCCAAAATCCTAGACACTACAACCACGACATATCGGCTGCGAGACACTAAAGATGATGAGATTCTCTGCGGTTTTTATGAATATAAACTGCAAAAAGTTAGAAACACTAGTTAATTTTATCAAATTGAAAAGATATTAATTAGTCGTAATCGCAATGGCAAGAGACAGTTGCTTGTTCGCTGGCTAGGATACAACTCGGATTTTGATTCTTGGGTCAGTGCTGAAGATATTAACAATGCCCAATGATTTTTATGTGACTTTCATGTCCAATGTTTCTGATCCTCTCTACAATGACTTGAATAGAACAAGTGATTTTTGGACGAAACTCTTCCCCACCATCAATTTCGACGGCGTCAATATTCTCAAAATACATATCATATCCTGAGAAAAGATCGTAAATATGATATAAAAATTAGACCCTATGACTGGCCACCACCCTCAGGTGATTAAGAACAAATTCAAAAGATCAATTGGATGAATTATCCATATATTGAATTACCCTATGAAGAACTCACCTGTATGAATGATTTATGTCGTTCTATTAATAAAAGAATTTCCGCTCGTAAAAAAGGAGCTTTTCATTTCAACTATTCAAAGGAGGACGGCAAGATCTACATTAGTTCACCTATTGCTGATGAAAAGGTTATTCTCAATGATAATCTAAAAGATTTTATTGGCTTTAAGCTCAATATAATCAACGGTAAAAGTGCTGGAAACACTAATTTCATTTTTGCTGACTACCCGCCTGCCTTCTCCAAGGACACTTGTATATTTCTCTACGCTTCATTTGTGGAAACATCCCGGGTTGGCAACAGCAATGTTCCCCTCCTACGAGTTCTTGAACAAAAATCCAATCAAGAACATATTCACCACTACAATATAAAGCATCTTCAGTACATTCCCGTAAACACTTCCTATTTGGAACTCTGTCAGTTAACACTAATAACTGAATTAGGTGATCCTCTAGCAATATCAAAAGGTTTGGCTGTGATTACATGCCATTTTCGTCCCATCGTTCAACAAAAAGATGTCTAATAGAGAAGTGGTATTCATTTGTCGTGATATTGACTGCTATGTTAATACTCATGGCCCAAGACAACAGGGCAATGGAATGGACTGTTACAAAGGTCGCTCGTCAATGTCTGGCTACGGTCTTGGCAGTTGGTTTGCTAAGCTGTTTCGCTCTGCACTACCTCTGGCTAGAAAATATATTTTACCGGCTGCGACAGATTTTGCATCCTCTACACTATACGATTGGAGTTCTGGCAAGGATTTTAAAAAAAAGTGCTTCGGAAAATCTTAGGTCCAGTGCGTGAACCTTTGGCGAGAGATTAAAGCAAAATGGAAAAGGTTTAAAAAGGTCGAGAAACAATGCATCACTCATCAGTCTCTACTCAGGTTAGAAACGAAAGACATCACCCCTGTCAAAGAAAAAGGAAAACGCCGACACGCACAGTAAACAGAAGAAGAAACCCCAGGAAGAGAATTGTTAGATCGAAACTATATTTCTTTTCCTAAGATGTCATACCTACTGCATAAGGATTCCCAACATTCAATCACCTCCTCATTGAATCTATTCAATGCAAAAAATGTTGATGTGAGTGTAAAACATGGATACTATGAACAATTTTATCCTCAATAACCCCTCTCCGATAATATCCACTTTCAAATTTATTCCAATGAAGACTACTTTATGGACATGTCTTCGACATTTATAGATTTACGAATGAAAGTCCGGAAATCCGATAATACATTGCCGATTCTTACCGATGGAATATCCTATGAAAATTGTATATTACATAATTTATTTCGTCAAATCAGTGTCTACATCAATGGCACACTGGTGAGCACAAGCAACAATCTCTCAAATTATACAAGCTGTATGCAATTCATGCTGATGACACCCAAGTCATACAAAGAATTGAGAGGCAACTCCAATGGATATGAATATATTACTAATACTGATAGTACAGATGCACTTAAAAATGCTTCAACTAGTGAATTACATCTAGTTGGAAAAATATATCATGAAATATTTACTATACCCCAATGGCAACCACCCAATATTAAAGTGGATATAAAATTGACGCTTGCACCATCCGATTTCATATTGATAAAAGAACTTGCTGCCAATCCTGATGTAACTCTCTCCCTTACCTCGGCAATACTACATGTACGCAAACAACAAGTTACGAGTTCAAGCTGAGAGTATTGCACTAATCTCACTAAACCAATATGAAACCTATTGGGAAATCACTCCCGAAGGCAGTGTTCTACTAGACTTGGCACCATGAACACCAGTCAAATAATCAATGTATTTAATATTGACCCCTACATGTCCAAATACAGATCCTATTGTCTGCACTCGGACTTTCTTGGAAAAATTCAAAGTGTCAACAATACCCTAATTATTGTTAATAGCAGTCCGTCGACTGTGCAGACGGGTCATTGGTTGTGCATCTTTCAAACAATGAAGACGATTGAGTTTTTTGATCCTCTTGGTCTACCCTATACATTCTACACACCACACATCAGCAACTATATTGAGAGCAGTTGGAAAACTATTATTCAAAACCAGAAGAGAGTGCAGGATCTCACGACTAAAAGCTATGGCTTCCATGCACTACTATATTTTGTGTTCCAATATCGTGACTATACTTACAAGCAGTTTCTCAACATTTATGTAGACAATCCACATCTGAACGACTTTATGGTGGAAAATATCCTCTCAGACCTGTATAATATAAATTTCGGTGCCCTACGAGTAAAGTGCTTAAAAAATGTATATGAATTTGTTTATTAATAAATGAAAAAATGTAGATACAACAATGTCTTTATTCTTCACTTTAGATTTCTTCTTCTCTGGTGTATAGGCAACTGTCGTGAACCACTAATGCTGGTAAATCATTTGGATTCACTATATATTGATCTTGATTGACTGCAAAGTCAGGGTCACATTTTCAACAGTATAATGTAACTTCACTCTTGTCATATCTCTTTGTATAGTCAATGATACTATTTGCATTCATATTATGAAATTCACGAGTTTCAATCTGTCTATTTAAAGCAATATAACATACAGTGTTTTCAAATGGCGAATCACATTCGGTAACTGTCAAGTAAAAATCACTAGGTTTATAGTCATAATAGGCAGTGTCGTCATAACGATGACGTAGAAACCAAATTGTCTTATTACCCCAACAGTTGACTCGTAGACCTGATTCTTCCTTCCAGAATAATTTAAATCCACGACGATACCAATCTCGTAGAAATAAACTAAAATCACGTTTGGATTCTTTCCAATCATACCGGGGTAAGTATTCTCCCACTGATCACATTTGTCATAGTGACAATTGAAGCACAGATGTCCTCTAGGGTGAGAGTCACAAAATTCTTCAAGACATGAATTACATCCTTTAATTTGTACTGCATAGCCTCCATGTAATTTAAAAGGATTACATAATTTGCACTTTTCATTATAGTCATCAATAATTGTACAATTATCACATGATATCCAACTGAGTGTACAGGCATAGTGGACATGTTAAGAACATTTTTTGGTTTCCGATGTCAACTCTCTCACAGCTAAAACGAAACTGATCCTCGTTCGATAAATTCAGAGGGAGGAATGGGGGAGGAGTAACTCTGTGACGTCACCTCTTTCGAATGGGGGGAGCCATCTACATTGAATCTATGGCAATGTTTTCAAAAGTATATCCACGATATTATTCTGCTTTGTTCCAATTAATATATCAATAAATTGAGTATAAGCATTTGAGTCACATCGACAAAGTTTCATACAATCACTCTGACTGCTGACTCTAGACTGACCATGATTCGTTAGCCTAACATTCTAATAAAAAGAAAGGGAAAATTTTCGATTTCAAAACAATTTTATTGTATAATTACAACAATAATACTACTTATGTACAATTAGCGATACAGCTTATTGTCTTCGATATGCTTCACTAATGCCCTTAGAGCACTTTGAAGTATATTCACATGCGCTGTATCAACTTTTGCAGCGAAGCATAATTGATCCTCCATTTTAAATTTGCTCAAGGATATCACATATCTTGCATATACTTCATCCCATTCCAGACAAAGCCGTGATCCTCTCGTGATTTCCACCGCAATGTTTGGTGCTCTTGTAACATTGCTACCAACTCCACTATCAACTTCTAATGGGGTAAACATTCCACTCATTATTATTACAAATATATCCTAATGAGTAAAGTCAAACTGTTCTCACTCGCATGAATTCTATTCACACACTAATAAAAACTATAGCAAAAATCCTTTCCTTATATTCTCTGCAATCCTCTCCCGCTAATATTTCCGACTCCTTGATTGGCTTAGAAAGAGACACGTGATCCTGTTCCCGTTAGACTCGATCAATAATTCCCCGCCGATTATGTAATCAATTTCCCAGAAATCTACTTCCCCTCTTCTCCTAGTCGATTATGTAATCAATTTCTCAGAAATCCAGTTACCCTCGAGTGGATCAATACATTGTCTATGTGGTTAGAATTAAATGCGCATGCGCAAACTTCGCCCCGGAGTCATTACACCTAGAAACAACAAATAAATCGACCCTGAAAAAGGGGGCATTGACCCAATTAGACTCGATCAATAATTCTTGAATAAGTTATAGCCTGACAGCGTTAGACTCAATTATAGATGGCAGCACGGTGTCCGTCCTGGAACTCATGATAGCTCCCTACTGGCAATCTGTCATCCTTTCTCCGCACAGCGTGCCCTAGACGCCTCAACCTTTCTTTCATTATAGCCTTAGAGAGCGGTATTGAACCACATTTTTCTTATAGCCTATTGTTTGAAATACGGTCAGTCAGCCAGGTACCCAGAACAATCCTTCAGCAATTTCTCTGAAAAACATCTAGCAAATCTTCATCCGCTTTTCGGAGCGTCCATGCTTCAGAGCCATATTTGACCACTGTCATCACTGTAGCTTCTAATATTCTAATCTTGGTTTGCAGGCTTATCTTCCTTTTCTTCCAGAATTTTTTTAACTGTGAAAAAACACCCTGAGCCTTGGCTATTCTATATCTAACATCTTCACTGCTTCCACCATCTTTACTAATAATACTACCAAGGTAAGTGAAGCCGCCCACCTGATCAATCTTTTCATTACCCAACGTCATCTTTTCATCTTCACTTATTCCTAGCCTTAGTGACTTAGTCTTCCTAACATTTATTTTCAAACCAATTCTAGCACCCTGAACTGACAAAACCTCCAAGACTTCATTCATTTTGCTCACACTTTCATCTAGGATGCTTAAATCACCAGGATAATCCAAGTCCAGGAGACTTTTTCCTCCCCATTTGATTCCGTGGTCTCCCATTGCCTTTCCTGTGCTCCTTAAAACAAAGTCCATCAAAATAATCCATACAAAGGGGGATAGAACACAACCCTGCTTAACTCCTGATTTAATACAAAACCAGCTCCTAACCTCATTTCCTACCTTAACCACAGCAGTGTTATTCTCGTACATAGCACTAATCACTTTAATGTATTTGTCTGGTATACCATACAAGGATAAAACCTTCACTATAGCTCTTCTATTAACAGAATCGAACGCTTGCTCATAATCTATAAAACTGAGGACCAAAGGCGTTGTAAAACTCAGGCACTTCTCAATTATTAGCCTAAGAGTGAAAATTTGGTCGACACATCGTCTACCTTTTCTAAAACAGCACTGCTCTTCTCTTAAAACTTTGTCTATGGCATCTCTCAGTCTAAAAAGTATCATATTACTAAGTAATTTACTACCTACAGAGACCAGACTAATGCCTCCATAATTACCACACTCACTTTTATCACCTTTCTTATAAAGTGGCTTAATTAAGGTTTTTCTAAAATCGTTAGGTACTTCCCCTTTTTCAAAAATCATATTCATAATCTTTAGTAACTTATTTCTAACCTCAGAGCCACCATATTTAAGAAACTCATTTACCACCCTATCAGCATCTGGAGCCTTATTATGCTTTAATCCTTTTAGTACTGTTGCTAATTCCTCCTCACCAAACAAATCTTCCTTCACATCCAAGGTATCACAAACTCTTTCATTTTCCTCTATATTTTTTCGTGCAACTCGATCTCGGTTAAGCAGATTCTCAAAATGTTCGGCCCATCTCTCTTTAGTTTTTTCCTCATCGCTAATTGCGACCCCATTCCTATCTTTAACTGGGCCAAGTCCGGACTGACTACTCCCTCTCAATTTGTTAACGTGTCAGTACAATATTTTACTATTATGTCGTCTAGCTGCATCTTCCAGATCCTCGGCAGTTTTATCCATGGCCTCCACTTCACACCTCCTTAGTTCACATTTTAATGCTTTCTCAACTTTCTTTACATTTCTTTTGTTTTCGTACGATCTATCACTCAGATAATTCATGTACAAGTCCTTAATATATTATTACATTAAATTTATTGCTTTTTATGTTTTTCGAATAGCAAGGCCGTATCCAGGGGTAGGAGGCTATGAGGTTTGACCCCCCCCCAAATGTTTGTCTGACTCGTAAAAACGTAACAAAAATGGACATAAACAAATTTTGTATGCGTTTTTTGAGGTTTTTTGTGTGAGCCCCCCTCCCCCCCCCCCCCCAAAAAAAAAAAATTAGTTTGATTATAACCCCGTCCAAAAAAAAATCCTGAGTAGAATATATTACATTTATTTATGTTTATTATATATATTATATTTACTTTTTTTTCAGGATGTCACACTGGTCGATATTTTGAAAATTTTGGCTCAAATTCCAGTAAGGCAGAAAGAATGGAAACCAGACTGGTTGTTATACCCATGGGAAATGGACACCAAACTTTTAAATATGGTACAGATATCAAAATTCTCATGATGGGGGGAGGGGATGCTTTCAGAAGGCTCTGTTTTTACCAGAATCTAAATGCGAGCATTCCTCATCTAGATTTTATACGTTTTCAAAATGACTTCTTGCTTCACAGGGGGCCATCCCCCCTGGCGGCATCCATGTTTTTGTAAACCGAGTTCAAATTATTATAAGATATGTTCAATCTGGGAAGAGGATGGAATTCAAGGCCGGGAAAAAAAAATACGAACCCGGCAGTAAGGTATGAGAAACAGCTAAATTAGTCGTTTTAAATTTATTTCGATTGCTAAAAATTTGAACATAGCAATTGGTGAGTTTTGATTTTCGACGGCTGGGCTACATGCTTCAATGCATATGATAGAGATGGAGTCCTCAAATTTTGTATTTGTGAAGAATGTAGTTGGTCAAAATTTGTATATTTTAGATTTTTGTTTAAAAAAAAAAGAAGCAAAAAAAGAAAGTATGTGAGCCTACGCATGAATTCATGTCGGAAGAGGCATGAATTTGCAGTATAGGGGATAGGGGGACACCTGTTAGAAGAAAACATGTCAAAATAGCTAAATCACATTGAAATAAATACAAAATAAGATACAGAAATCTTTACATTTGCAGGGAAACACAAGCACGAAGGCCCCCATCTTCAGGAATTACCTGAATTGAATCAATCGACCAATCAATTAATCAATCAATCAACTAATCAATCAATCAATACTTATCCATACCAAAGGGTTTCTTGTATCTTGTTAAAATGAAACTTCTTGCGTTATGAAACTATGAAGCCATTGCATCATTTATGTATCCATGTTTTTGATCAGTAAACTAGAATTCAAATCCGACCTCCCAAAAAACAGAATATTCTCTTATAAGAAGATAATTCTACGACTGTCCTGCACAACTAAAGACTACTTACAAGCCTCTAAATGTTCAATTTGGTGACCTTAATATAGATAAATCTTAGTATACAGTTATAATTCAAAAAAAAAAGAAATAAAATAAAATCAAGCAAGCCCAGTTTCAATGCGGCGCTAGTTTTTAGGATTCTAAAGATATTGGAAATTATCACGAGAATATGTCAGTTTTTTTGCCATTTTTTTTTAGATATATCTTAAGCAATTGGCGAAGCAACAAGTTTTGTTTCAACTTCACTCAGTAGCTTCTACTTCTGTAGATGCTACAGAAGCTGCTTTAGCATTTCCTTCTTCTGTGGAAAATGCTTTGTTTTTTTTTTAGGTTATTTCAGCCATTTTCACTTGAGTTGAGGAAATCAGTTTCAACTTTACCCCCCCCCCCCACCCCAGGATTTTGACAAAACTATGCCACTGACTCCAAGTCATGTGTTTTCAAAGTCTGTCCCAAGCATGAGCAAAGTTTTCAACCTTCAGCAGTCTCTAATTTGCCCCGCTTCCGACAATTCGATTCGTTCTTTTAGAATCTGCATTCCCCGACATTTTAACTCTCTTTGGACTTATTGTGGTTTTGTTGCACAAAATGACGGAAAATACCAAACCACGTTGCTGTGGTTTGTGAAGGGAAAGCTTAAAACCTCTGGTGCAAGGTTTTGAACATTAAAATATTGATTGGACATCTTAAAATTCCCATTCTTTGGCTTTTTTGCCCTCTTTGGATATTTTCTGGAACAAAATGGCAGAAGTCTGTCAAGAATCTAGATGCCATCTGCCATCTGTCCAAATGGGGAACTTAAAACCTGCAATCTAAGTTTTAGATTGCAGATTGCTAAGTGTTAGATTAGATTGCAGTTCCTCCTTGAACCTCTCAAATTGAAAGATTTTATTATGACCTCGCCTTTTAATGTAACTTGGGCACTGGACAAAGGGCGCCATTGTCACTCGAGCGCAACGTTAGGTGGGGATGTCGATATCGCTTTCGTCACACCAATTCGTTTTAGTGTGAATCTGCCTGGTACTTATGAATGAATGTTTTCAAAGTAAACCCGTTTTATCAATAAGAAAAAAACGGGTTGGACGCATATGTCCCTTTCCCTTTGGACGACGAAACCATGCAAGTGCTGTATCAAGTATAACTCACGACAATCTTGTTAATTTTTGTCAACTTTTCAACTTTTTGGCATCCCTGCTTTCAATAAAAAAAATAAAGGTACTATCACTTAAATATAATAAATCCCTATGCCCCCCCCCTCTGGATACCATCTTGATAGGATACCGTCTCTGCTTTAAATAAAAAAAAATAATTAACTTATTGGCACCCCTGCTGTGAAAAAAATCCAGGTATTATCATTTAAATATGATAGCTCACTACCCCCCCCCCCCCGGATACCACCTTGATAGGATACCGTTTCTGCTTTAAATTAAAACAAAATTTGCTTTTTGGGATCCCTGCTTTCAATAAAAAAAAATTCGAGATATTATCATTTAAATGTAATACCTCCCTACCCCCCCCCCCCTTTGGATACCACCTTGATAGGATACCGTCTCAGCTTTCATTAGAAAAATAATTTACTTAATAATTAACTAGGTCACTTTATGGTTCAAACAAACACGCAAAATAACGTTAAACAGCTTAGTGTTCCTTGAAAAAAAAAATTTAGGGCATGAGTAAAGGGGTACAAGAAACAACAAAAATCTCGAAATTATTTAGATATACCTCAAATTACTGAAAAACTGAGTCAGAGATTCGCCGTGGCATTCAATAAGATCTAAAGAATCTAATTAAAAGGGAGCACACACAAAAACTAAATTAGGCCAGTAGCCTATGAGAAATCACAAAATACCCAAGACAATGAACAAGTCCTATGGGGGCCCTGGGTCTATCAAAATATTTCAATGGTTTCTCAGGGAATTTGATATCATTTTCTTCTGTCTCCACTTTAAATGAAAAAAAAATAATTATCTTTTTGGCATCCCTGCTTTCAATAAAAAGAAAATGAGGTATTATGATTTTAAAATGATAGCCCCCTATCCTCACCTATAGGCAATAATTTACAATTTATTTATGAAGCATATTTTTGGGGTAACTTCCGGTTCAATCTTTATTTCCCCAACCTTGTACATAGCTTAGTCTATAGCTAAATTTTGTCTCAATAGAAGTTTTTTTTTTTTGGGGGGGGGGGTAAAAATGTTTCAGAAAGAAGATTGTATTTTCTATCAGGATTCAACAATTGAGTATTAAACATTAAGAAAATCTTATCTAAAAACAGCAAAAAAAAATGCAAATTTACAATTCAGCTGTAGAAACAATCTGTCGGCTGTCAATTTCAAAATCCAACTGAAGGCTGAAGCTGTGTAGTAGTGAATGCGTTCTATAATTCTATTCAACTTGAAAATAAAATTCTTGACTACGAATGATGTAAGAAATAGCGATTAGGAAACTGCATTCGAAATGACTTAAACTCATTTCATAAAGACGATTCTTTTTTTGTCAACATATGAAGAACTGTGTATATTACAATATTTGCAATTGCATATTGCATCTGTCTGGTTTTTATGCAAAGTAACAAAAGAGACGAAAATTAATGAACAAGAGAGTAGTGAAGAATTATGGTATGCAAAGTAATATTTGGCAGGGAAAGTCACTGGTGATAAATCGCTAGGGGTGGCACCGTGATTGGGTGATTCTCGGGGATTCGGGGAACCAAATTTTTTTTCGGGTTGACGCATAGATTTTTGAGAAAATACCCGAAAATTCGGGGATAGTGCAAGCCCTGATTGATTTCTAATCAGGCAAATCGAAATACTAAACCACACGAGAAGAAAAATCTCTGACTTTGCGGTTAGCGCAATAAAGAATTGCCGCAAAATTAATTTGAAGTCGACCGAACGCCGCCGCTTCTGCCAGCTGTGGCGCGCCTGCGACACGCCGGCGGCGGTACGATACTTCGGCGGCGTTCAACCGGGCCTCTCGTCGGCAGCGTTCGGTCGATCCGTCGGCGCGGCGCCGGGGTCTAACTGCAACCATGATATACAGCCACGTGATATGTTTCCACAATTACTTAAATAGCCATTTTATAGGGGGAGGAGGCCTGCAACCACGATATGCAGCCACGTGATATGTTTCAAATATTACTTAAAATAGCTATTTTATAGAGGGAGGAGACCTGCAGCCACGATATGCAGCCATGTGATATATTTCCACTATTACTTAAAATAGCCATTTTATAGAGGGAGGAGGCCTACAACCACGATATGCAGCCACGTGATATGTTTCCACTATTACTTAAAATAGCCATTTTATAGAGGGAGGAGGCCTGCATCCACGATATGCAGCCACGCTTGTTTCCACTATTATTTAAAATAGCCATTTTATAGAGAGAGGAGGCCTGCAACCACGATATGCAGCCGCGTGATATGTTTCCACTATTACTTAAAATAGCCATTTTGTAGAGGGAGGAGGAGGTTTTTATCATCCCCTCCTCCTCCAATCAAGATGGAGGAGGGGGTGTTGAAATCCTCCTGTTCAAAGTTTTAGACACTGGTAAATCGATTGGCTGCCTTAGAATTAGCCTTTTCTAGTATATTACATCTCAAATATAATCCCATATCTGTAACAATCTTTAGTACTTAAATAGAATCCAGTAAGCACGCGAGAGAGCCACTCGAGAAAAGCAATAGGCATTATCCGGTAATTCATATGAGACGCTGAATAAACAAAGGGTTTCCCACTCCGGGAACTATATTTAAACTTTAGTTTTTCGGGGTTTAGGGGGAATAAAGGTACCTAGGTTAGGTTAAGTAATTAATATATGCTATGATTTACCCCCCCTCCCTAATGCCCAAGTTTGTTTATAAACCATAGTATTTTCATCATACTCTGTTTTATTTCATTAGCATAAACGAAACTTCACTTCTCACGTATTTAGCGGATTCTAAATAAGTACCCAATCTTTTTTTCTGGACAACGTAAAACCCCATATTTTTGTATTTAGAGGAATGAAATCTTAGCTAAAGTCTTTTTTAAACCTTTAAGTTCGACACTGAGAATTTCATCATGATACACCCCATTTTTTTAGATTTTTGCCCTTTTTTCAATATTAAATATATAAAAAAACTTTTTAACTGAAAGTAAGGAGCGACATTAAAATTTCAAACGAACAGAAATTATTTTGCATATGATAGGGGCTGTCCCCTCCTTAACACCTCGCTCTTTATGATGAAATTTTTATTACTTTAAAAAGTAGAGTTGTGACAGAGTCAAACTTAAGCGTTAAGAGCGAAGTGTTGAGAAGGGGACAGCCCCTTTCATATACGGAATAATTTCTGTTAGCTTTAAGTGTTAATGTCGCTCCTTACTTTCAGATAAAAAGTTATTTTTTGTTATTTAATTTCTGAATGTTTTTCAACTAATAAAGGTTTGAAATTGGCTCGCCGCATATGAAAAATTAAGATGGAATTTGCATATTAATTTTGGCTAAGTTTCACCCGTGTAAAATTTTCTCTAGAAAGATCACCTCCAGAAACTACCCTCCCAATGTGAAAGTCTCCCCGCATAAAATATCAGCTCCAACAACGAAAATACTAGTAGGAAGCTATCAGGAGGTACTGATTACACTGCGTGCTGCCATCTACAATTAAGTCTAACGCTGACGGGATATAATTTATTCAAGGATTATCGATCGAGTCTAATGGGGTCAAGGTCAATTGATTTGTTGCTGTTCGTCTAGGTGTAATGACTCCAGGGTGAAGTTTGCACATGCGCACTAATGGGAAGAGATGTATTGATCTAGAACAAGAGGGGGAAGTGGATTTCTGAGAAATTGATTACATAATCGAAGGGGAAGTGGATTTCTGAGAAATTGATTACATAATCGGTGGGGGAATGTATTGATCCACGAGTCTAACGGGAAACAGGATCCCGTGTCCCCTTCTAAGCCAATCAGGGAGTCGAAAATATTAGCGGGAGAGGATTGCAGAGAATATAAGCAAAGGATTTTTGCTATAGTTTTTGGACTCATTTGGATATATTTGTGCTGATGATGAGTGGAATGTTTACCGTATTAGAAGTTGATAGTGGAGTTGGTAGCAATAATACAAGAGCACCAAACATTGCGGTGGAAATCACGAGAGGATCACGGCTTTGTCTGGAATGGGATGAAGTATATGCAAGATATGTGATATCCTTGAGCAAATTTAAAATGGAGGATCAATTATGCTTCGCTGCAAAAGTTGATATAGCGCATGTGAATGGACTTCAATGCGCTTTAAGTGCATTAGTGAAGCATATCGAAGACAATAAACTGTATCACTAATTGTTCATGTCTAGTATTACTGTTGTAATTATACAATAAAATTGTTTCGAAATCAAAAATGTTCCCTTTCCTTTTGTTAGAATGTTAGGCTAACGAATCATGGTCAGTCTAGAGTCAGCAGTCAGAGTGAAAGGATTGAAAAATGAATAAATTTGATAAAGAGAGAATTAGATCGAATCTGGTGTTCATGGAAAAACATTTGATTTTGGATGATGATTTTCTCGAGTTATCTCTTCAACGTAGGATATTCTCTCGGGGAACACTTGTCGATATAACGAAAACTGATTCTCCCCCATTGGACTATTGTATGAAACTTTTACGACGTGACACAAATGCTTATACTCAATTTATAGATATATTAATTGGAACAAAGCAGAATAATATCGTGGATATACTTTTGAAAATATTGCCATAGATTCAATGTAGATGGCTCCCCCTTCGAAAGACGTGACGTCACAGAGTTACTCCTCTCCCATTCCTTTCTCTGAATTTATAAAACGAGGATGATCAGTTTCGTTTTAGCTGTGAGAGAGTTGACATCGGAAACCGAAAAATGTTCTATACATGTCCACTATGCATGTACACTCTTGGCAGTTGGACTCAATGTGAGAATTGTACAATTATTGATAACTATAATGAAAAGTGCAAATTATGTAATCCTTGTAAATTGCATAGGGGCTATGCAGTACAAATTAAAGGACGTAATTCATGTCTTGAAGAGATTTGTGACTCTCACCCTAGAGGACATCTGTGCTCCAATTGTCACTTTGACAAATGTGATCAGTGGGAGAATACTTACCCCACTATGATTGGAAAGAATCCCAAACGTGATTTTAGTTTATTTCTACGAGATTTGTATCGTCGTGGATTTAAATTATTCTGGGAGGAAGAACCTGGTCTACGATTCAACTGTTGGGGTAACAAGACAATTTGGTTTCTACGTCATCGTTGTGACGACACTGCCTATTATGACTATAAACCTAGTGATTTTTATTTGGCAGTTACCGAATGTGACTCACCATTTGAAAGCACTGTATGTGATATTGCTTCAAATAGACATGTTGAAACTCGTGAATTTCATAATATGATTGCAAATAGTATCATTGACTATACAAAGAGATATGACAAGAGTGAAGTTACATTATACTGTAGAAAATGTGACCCTGACTTTGCAGACAATCAAGATTAATGTACAGTGAATCCAAATGATTTACCAGCATTAATGGTTCCCGACAGTTGCCTATACACCGAAGAAGAAGAAATCTAAAGTGAAGATTTAAAGACATTGTTGTATATATACATTTTATTAATAAACAAATTCATATACATTTTTTAAGCACTTTACTCTTAGGGCACCTAAATCAATATTATACAGGTCTGAGAGGATATTTTCCACCATAAAGTCATTCAGACGTGGATTGTCTACATAAATGTTGAGAAACTGCTTGTAAGTATAGCCACGACATTGGAACACAAAATATAGTAGTGCATGAAAGCCACAGCTTTTAGTCGTCAGATCCTGCACTCTCCTCCAATTTTGAATAATAGTTTTCCCACTGCTCTCAATATAGTTGCTGATATGTGGTGTGTAGAATGTATAGGGTAGACCAAGAGGATCAAAAAATTCAATCGTCTTCATTGTTTGAAAGATGCACAACCAATGACCCGTGTACACAGTCGACGGACTGCTATTAACAATAATTAGGGTATTGTGGGAACTTTGAATTTTTCCAAGAAAGTCCGAGGGCAGACAATGAAATCTGTAATGGGACATGTAGGGATCCATATTAAATACATTGATTATTTGACGGGTGTTCATGGTGCCAAGTCTAGTAGAACACTGCCTTCTGGAGTGATTTCCCAATAGGTTTCATATTGATTTAGTGAGATTAGTGTAATACTCTCAGCTAACGGGTCGGCAAATGTACACTCTAAACGCACACTCCCCGTACGTACTATACTCATATCCTGGGTGCCAGACAAATCCAATACAATGATACCATGTGTTTTAGCAAACATTTCTTCGGTTATACCATTTTCAAATAGTTGTGAATCATGATCTAGGGTTTGCATGGTCAACTCATACAATGTTCTATAGGATTTATCAAAAGATAGATTGAAGAGTGGGATGCCGTTTACTTTGCAGACAAACGAGGAAAGCCCAAACATTTCAAATTTATGTGGACATCCAGTCCACGATCCCATTAGACTAGCGCTTTTTACAAATGCCAAAGCGAGTTTGGACAGAATTTCGCCATTGATAAAGGATGAGTCGGTGAAGGTGCGTGACCCCACGGCAATATGACGTTGATTGGTAATTGTATGAGGTACAAGTAGTTTAATATTATTTCCACTGGCTCTCAGTTTTTCCACTGCCAAAGCAACAGAACTCATGACTTTTTGTTTGCGTACATGAAGTATTGCCAAGGTGAGGGAGAGAGTTACATCGGGATTGGCAGCAAGTTCTTTTCGTAAAATGAAATTGGATGGTGCAAGCGTCAATTTTATATCCACTTTAATATGTGGTAGCCATTGAAGTATATTAAATATTTCATGATATATTTTTCCAACTAGATGTGATTCACTAGTTTTAGCATTTTTAAGTGCATCTGTACTATCAGTATTAGTAATATATTCATACCCATTGGAGGTGCCTCTCAATTCCTTGTGTGACTTTATATACCTCAACAACAGCAACTTGGTAGTTTGAATTTGGCAGCAACTTGGAATTTGAAAATAGAATTTTTGATAAAACATTTTATCTTTTTGATAAAAAGATAAAACATTTATTTCTACTTATATACAGTATTTTCTACTTATATTTATCCTTAAGTATTACCTTAAGTTGATTCCCTTATGGTTGGACTTGGTTTACCTGGACTCTGAAGCTGGTGTTATTTTATATTCTATTCCCATGTGTATTAGCCTTTGTGTTCAATTCTAATTTAAATAAATAAAAAAACAGCTGTTTTTGTTTGTAAACACAATTAACAGGCTTTATTGAAAGTGACTCTGTTTCTTCCAATTTAGTGGTTTTCAATAGCGCACAGTTGCCAGGCGCTAAATTTCATTGCCACAGATCATTTTGTCTCAGCTGTTTTTGCACATTTTCGGCGTTATTCACGCATATTCTATTTTTGGGAGGAAAACGAGCAGAAGAGGGGAGGGCACCTGTTGCAACGGTCGTAGAGGTACCTGCCGGGTCCTTTGACCCTTAAATTGCGGGGAATAGGAAGCGGGTGTCTACGCTTCCCTCGTTTTTTCTCGGCGTAAAAGACCCGATGTTACGGCCCGAATGAGCGCATCCACGAACATAACCACAAATGATGGCTGGTGATAAGCTTGTCCTTAACCCGCTACTGAATTTTGTTTCTCGTGCTTTGAAATCTGGTAATCGGTCTGATGAGATTGCGAAAACAGTGGCAGAATTTTTCAAGAAAGATGAAATCCAAGTGGCGAAAGAATTAATATGGAGGGATTCTGCTATTAGTACTCGTATGAGCATGAAAGTTATTATGACTGACAATATCTCTGACATTCTGAAATTGATCAAATATTGCGACGAAAGGAAAATTGCCCTCCCTAAATACGTCATCTATGAGCCAGATGAAGTACCCATTCTTCCTGGGGAAGTAAGCGCTGTTATTACTAGGAAAGTAAACGAATTGTGTTCCAAGCTAGAGAGTTTTATCGAGCGTGATCGTCCCCCTGCTCAGTGGCCGCTCAGCGGATCCGGATCCTCGTTTCAGGGGCCGTCCCCCACACCCCAGCCGACCCACGCAGTTGTTCTAAAGAACCCCCCTCAAGACTTGAGGAACCCAGAAATCAGAAAGGAATACTTGGATAAGGTATGTTGTGACAATTCCTCTAGCATTGTTGAACTGCGAGCGTTGAAAAGTGGGTGGCGCTTGGTACTATCCGATAAGAAGTCTACCAATGCAGTTGCGCAGGCGTTATGTGCTAACGATAGATCTGTTGAGGCAAAAGTGAAACAACCATATTTCTACGGAATAGCACGTCACGTTCCTACAGATATGAGCGATGAAGAACTCTGCGAGATTATTCCGAACTGTTTGAGAGCTTTGCAATTGGGTAATTCTAGGTCGTTCAAACTTCAGTTTTCTTCCAAAGTGGATCTTGAAAATGCCATTAAATCACCCCCAGTGATTCATTACGAACTCATCCCAATCTCTGAATATCTGTTTCTTCCAATGAGATGTTTCAATTGTCAAGCATTTGGTCACGCGGCCAAATTCTGCAAGAAACAAAGCCAAGTGTTCTAGATGTGGGGATAACCACAGTAGCACTAAGGACAACCCTTGCAGCAAACCGATCAAATGCGCACTCAGTGGTTCGGACAAGCATCCTTGTTACAGTTTCAGCTCTCCGGAAGCACAAAAGTTACTTGCAGTTAAGAAATGATTCGAGAATTAAGTCTGATTACTTGGAACATTAACGGAAATGTAATCAACAAACTGCCTATCCTCGAAAACCTAATTCGCAATCATAACATTGTATGTCTCCAAGAACATTTCCTGATTAATGAAGGGACTGAACTTTTAAATATCGGTGATTCAATCGATCTTTTTGCTGTTGGTGCGAAATCGAGTGGTAGTGGCCGGCCGTCAGGTGGTATCGCAATCCTTGCTTCAAAGTCTTTACGCGCGACAGTTTTCCAAGTTTCCGATAATTTTATTGCGATCAAGGTTGAGCGGACAATAATCTTCTCAGTTTATATGCCTACGGACTACAAATCATCTAGATCATATTCCAAGTTCGTTAGTGCTTGTTGGAAATTAGCAAACGCTATTGCAAATTGTCCCACCCAAGATCGTATATTGTTGCCGGAGATATGAACTGTGATTTGTTGAATCCGGAAAGCCCTAGATCCCAAGTACTCTTGACTACATACGCTGGTCTAAACATAATAGAAAATGATCTCGATTTCACGTATGTGCATAACTCTGGGGCAACTTCATCTCTTGATTTTATAATGTGTTCTCATCAACCAGTTCCCCTTTGCTAGTCACATGTGAATACGTCTATCAGCGCATCTGACCACTTACCAGTTAGTTATGTTTTCCCACCTAGTTCATCTTCGAACTATAACTCGGATCTTCCCAGTGGATGAAAATGGCATCAGAAAGTTATTGGGGATAAAATTAATACCCCTTTGTACCAGAAGGTACGTGACGATATTTTAGCAAGAATTCGCGTCTCTTACAATCTACTTCATAAATCTTCTTCAGTTTCAGCAAGTGACAAACAAGTACTGATCAATATATACTGTAGCGAAATAGTTCATGCCCTGCAGTGTGCGGAAAAGGCTGCAGTACCGATTTGTCGTGTTCAAATTGGCTCGGAAATACCCCACTGGTCCGATAATTCGGATCTTGTAAATGCGTTTGCGGACGCGAAATTCTGGTTAAGAATGTGGATAGATAATGACCGACCAAGGCATGGTATAGTGAACTCCATCCGCTTATATACTAAGCGAAGATTCGCAAAAACCCTCGCTATACATCGTGCTATGATTATTGAATGTGATAGTAAATATATGAAGCAAGAACCCAATCGCATGTGGAAATTCCTAAAAAAGAAGAAACGTAAAGAATCAGTTGATGTTCTGCCCAGAGAGAGTGATTGGGTTAAATATTTTACGCACGAGTTTTCATCACCTAATGCTGATCTGGAAAATAAATTTTCTATTGATCTCGATGCGATTCTTGCGGAATGTGACCGGGAAGTTGGTTTTGTTGTTTCTAATTCGTCAGTCAGTGAAGCACTCTCGAAACTGAAGAAGAAGTTGTCGAGGGGGGGGGGGGGTAGATAACCTGTGCGGATTGCATCTGCAAGTGGGAAGTCAGAACCTTGTCGAGCACCTTTGTCTCCTGTACCAAATGATTTTTAATACTGGGGTTGTTCCAGACCTATTCTGCACGGGGGTAATTACTCCAGTATTAAAGAAGGGAAAAGACGGGGGGTAGTGTTCTTCTTACCGCCCGATAACTGTCGCGCCTATACTGTGCAAGTTATTTGAATTGCTTGTTGTAAATAGGCTTAGTGCTACATGTAACACGCCAGATAACCAATTTGGTTTCAAGAAGAAAATGAGTAGAGAACACGCGCATTTTTTGATTGCTGATTTGTTGATTGACGCCGATGATTCAAATGAGACTTGGTATTTTGCCGGTCACAACGTCAACCGCGCGTTTGATTCCGGTGTGCACCCTCAGATATTGTTGTCGGCCCGGAAAATTCGCGTGGATAAGTCTATTATACGCGCACTAATGAATATGTATAGTAATTTAAAAGCGTGTGTAAATGTACCTTGTGTTAATGCTTTAACCCTATTTTCTAGTCTTATACCCATAGAGAAGGGAATACGCCAAGGAGCAATTACTTCACCACCGCTATTCAATAATAGTATTATTTCATCGCAAGAACCGGTTCAGTCTACATGTATCTTTTGAGTTCTCAATGTTTCGCTGATCGATTATGCCGACGACATTTTGAACAAGAGTAGAACACTTATAGGCATCGAAGAGACTTTCCGTGTTTTGAGTAAGGAGTATGGTAACATAGGTCTTTCTTTCAATCCCCAGAAGAGTGAAGTTCTCGTATTTAATAGCCGTATTAAAGATAGTGTACCAGTTGATGTTGTTTTCGGAATTTATACGATTAAGTCTTCGTCTAAGATTATGTACCTCGACCTTCCCATTTGTAGCGATCTTAAAGAAACCCGCGATTGCCTTGTTTCGTTCTTCGCTGTAAAGACACGCAGAGCATATGGAATTCTCGTTTCAATGAAGTGCCACTTTAACAGTTTTCTACTTGCAAGGGTATATAATGCTTTTGTTCTGCCACATGTGCTAGCCCTATCCCCGTTTTGGAAAATATTTACCTCGTCTGATCGCCGCAATATTCGGTCTATTTTCTACAGATATGGCAAGTATCTGCTTCGTCTTCCAGTTTGGATGAGGAATTCGAATATATCTCTGAAGTATGGTATAGCCGACCCGTTTATAGCTGTACTGAATCGCCGTGTTCGATTTGCAAAGGCGTTTGAACCAAACCTCTCTTCATTATATGTTGCAATAGCTTAAATTTGTCTTTTTTGTTTGTCGTAGGAATGTTCTTAATCTTGTTTTTCTGTAGTTGAGTTTTCTTCGGATATTTTTCTTGTTTTTTTCTTTTCTTGTACTCCATTTACAACATTTTGTATCTTTAATAGTGGGTAATAAAATAATAATAATAATAATAATAATATAGCTTGTACAATTTGAGAGATTGTTGCTTGTGCTCACCAGCGTGCCATTGATGTGGACACTGATTTGACGAAATAAATTATGTAATATACAATTTTCATAGGCTATTCCATTGGCAAGAATTGGCAATGTATTATCGGATTTCCGGACTTTCATTTGTAAATCTATAAATGTCGAAGACATGTCCATAAAGTAGTCTTCATTGGAACAAATTTGAAAGTGTATATTATCGGAGAGGGGTTGTTGAGGATAAAATTGTTCATAGTATCCATGTTTTACATTCACATAAACATTTTCTGCATTGAATAGATTCAATGAGGAGGTGATTGAAGGTTGGGAATCCTTATGCGGTAGGTAGGACATCTTAGGAAAAGAAATCTAGTTTCGATCTAACAATTCACTTCCTGGGGCTTTTTCTTCTACTAGTGCTTATTGTACGTGTCGGCTTTTCCCTTCTTCTCTTTGACACGGGTGATGTCTTTCGTTTCTGACCTGAGTAGAGACTGATGAGTGATGCATTGTTTCTCGACCTTTTTAAACCTTTTCCATTTTGTTTTAATCTCTCGCCAAGGGTTCGCGCACTGGACCTAAGATTTTCCGAAGCACTTTTTTTAAAATCCTTGCCAGAGCTCCAATCGTATAGTGTATAGTGTATCGTATAGTGTGAAATCTGTCGCAGCCGGTACAATAAATTTTCTAGCCAGAGTTAGTGCAGAGCGAAACAGCTTAGCAAACCAACTGCCAAGACCGTAGCCAGACATTGACGAGCGACCTTTGTAACAGTCCATTCCATTGCCCTGTTGTCTTGGGCCATGAGTATTAACATAGCAGTCAATATCAGGACAAATGAATACCACTTCTCTATTAGACATCTTGTTGAACGATGGGTCAAAAATGGCATGTAATCACAGTTAAACCTTTTAATATTGCTAGGGGGTCACCTATTTCAGTTCTTAGTGTTAACTGACAGAGTTCCAAATAGGAAGTGTTTACGGGAATATACTGAAGATGCTTTATATTGTAGCGGTGAATATTTTCTCGATTGTTTTTTTGTTCAAGAACTCGTAGGAGGGGAACATTGCTATTGCCAACCCGAGATGTTTCCACAAATTAAGCGTAGAGAAATATACAAGTGTCCGAGGCGAAACCAGGTCGATAATCAGCAAAAATAACATGATCTATCCCGTCAACAGTTGCAGCATTTCTACCACTGATCATGTTCTGTTTAAAGCCAAGAACATCTCTCAGATTATCACTAAGATGAATCATTTCGGTGTCGACAGGTGAGGTAATGTAAATCCTATCGTATTCCATTGAATAATTAAAATGGAATGAGCCATTCCTACGATATGAGATTTTTCTATTGATTTTTGCACACAAATCCATCATATTACGCTATTCTTTATGTTTCAACGTGACATGAGTATATTCACTAGATTTAAGTACTTCAACCCATTCATACTCGGCAAAGAGTGACCAATCGAATGGTATTACTTTTATCTCATATTTACGATCCTTTCTCAGGATATCGTATGTATTTTTGAGAATACAGTCGACAAGAGCCACTTCATACTTTCTGTCATCGAATTTGATGGTGGGAGAGAGTTTTGTCCAAAAATCACTTGTTCTATTCAAATCATTGTAGAGAGGATCAGAAACATTGGACATGAAAGTCACATAGAAATCATTGGGCATTGTTAATATCTTCAGCACTGACACAGGAATCAAAATCAGAGTTGTATCCTAGCCAGCGAACAAGCAACTGTCTCTTTCCCCTACGAGTACGACTCTTTAATATATTTTAAATTTGATAAATTTCACTAGTGCTTCTAACTTTTTGCAGTTCATATTCATAAAAACCACCGAGAATCTCATCATCTTTAGTGTCTCGCAGCCGATATGTCGTGGGTGTAGTGTCTAGGATGTTGGACACTTTAAAAAGTTCTGTGCTCCATAAATAATTCCCCTTTTCAAAAACATTGGTGGTTCTATTGATTTGAACAGTATCACCAACATTGAATTTTTTCTTTTTCTTCTTCATCTCATTGCCATTGGAATATTGCTTTAGAAAAGCATCAAATGTATTTTCACTGCAATGAACTTCCCGAGGGCTTGAGTTGGACAGAGATCGATGTGGTCGTTGGTTGTATATCTGCATGATTTTATCTAAATCATGAATAAAAGCAGGTGTAATTTTCAGTGTAAAAATTCTTGAAATTAATAGATGAATCGTTCTTATCAATCGTTCAGCCAATGCAGCCTTTATCGGGCTGTGACTATGGTAAAGTGTTGTATTATATTTCAATAGAACCTTTTGCACAAGAGGATTAACAAATTCGCTACCGCGATCTGATTGAATTTTTCTATAGCAATCCTGTTCAAGAATACTTTCTAAAGCATGAGCAACTTCAACACCTCTCTTTGATTGCAATGGAATGGCATAGGCATAGCGACTAAAGACACTGCTTGGCACTAGAATATATTTGTAGGGTGCATTGTGACGCCGTTGAATTGCGTCTAAAGTTAAAAGATCAGTTTGCATTATATGCAGAGGGAAGAAGGCTTTAGTTTGTCGATATTGTTTGCCACAAAGCCTGCGATTCCGATGCAGTTTGTAACTCGGTTCATTATGTAGATACTCCTTTGCTTTTTTTAATGTGCTGCCAGAGGCAACTTTAGAAAGCGTTTTGGGGGAACTTAGACTTCCCACTTCACCAATATTTTCATGAACATGCTTCAGAACTTCAACCATTTTGAACGCAAACACGTAGTGTAATGTCCACTCCCATTTTGCACACTGGAGGGTGAATCAGTTCGTCTTCACTTTTGACTAGCAGCCACAGGTGTTATAAAATCATTGCTGCTGCTGCTGCTGCTGCTAGTATTATCCAATATTGAATATTCTTCTTTTTTAAATGGTGGTGTTGGCGTTGTTGGAGGACTATATTCTCTTAGTTTCTTTAGAATTTGATTATTGCCAATAAGACTTTTGGGGAAGTTTGAGGCATTTAGAAAGGTGTATAGATTATTGTCAAATGATAAAAGTCCTTTACGATTCATAACCAAATCACAAATTAAATCAACTAGATTATAACATTTCCCCTGAATTATAATTCGTTTCCCTCTCTGTCAACTTGAACTTGATCATCACCACCAGTTTTCAACATGAGTTATGATAATACTCTTTTACTCTGTTCTCGATAGGTCACTGGCAATAGGTTTCCAATTGTTGACACTAGGGAATTCATTTCCTTCTCCTTTGATTGCACTGCTGAATCTTGAGGAGATGTTTCCTGTTTAGAGGGATCTGTGATGGTGACGGCGGTGGATCGCTCACAATAAGGTCTATGTTTGTCCACACGTCGCAATGCATCTTGAAGTAAAACTAGCTTTTTATCATCGGCAATATTCTCATCATTAATGAATTTGCTTAGATTGTCTTCAAAATGTTCCACGGGCGAGAGGACAAGTTCAAATGGCGCTAATTTATAGGGTTTAGCCATTCTCTAGAGCAAACTGTTTACAAGTCCTGCAGTTATCGGCAGTAAAAGTGTAAAAAAGCTACCGCCCGCTTGAATGAGACGTTTTCTTTTAAAAATTTTTCCCTTGTTTTTGCAAGCCAAGGCACGTACAGTGGAACGATATTGCTTTGTCTGTTGTCTAACACCTTCTGGTAAGTGTACATTGCCTTCAGTTAAATTTAAACAAAGTTCAGATATTAGATTAATGAAATCATTGTCAACACCATGTTTGAGTATGGCCTTCCTGAGTGGAGGCTTTGAAGTGCCTAAAACGGAAAATAAATGCCGTTGTTTGTGTAGTTTCTTCAGTGTCATAATGGCAACTAATAGCTTTTTCTACTGTTCACCGGAAGATATACAGTAATTTCTTTGTCGAAAATATCTGTGACTACACGTAGATCCTCGGGAGTGCTCTGATTAAGATCTAGCAAAATGTAGCCGTAGGGCTTATTTGTCGCCTGAGTGTATGCTGACAGCAGAAATTTGGGGGCGCCGGGGTATATTTGCTTATTGAGAGTTATTAGCGAGCTAGAATCATGAACAACTCGATAGATAATATAGATGATGCAATTCAAAGCAAGGGTTCTCATACATTTGCTCTGATGAAAGAGGCTGTGTAGAACCAGGGTTATGGAAATGTTTTCGCGATGTGAGCGAACAGTGAACAGCTGTAGCATTTCCTGTGAGAACTGTTCAATGGATTCAGCCAAATAATTAATAATCAACCATGAGTTTTGTTCAATACTATTGAAAACATCAAGTCCTCGTATGAATTGTATTGGTATGGGTGTGGCAATAGCTTTTATTTGATCATTGGACTCCTGCCAAATACTATAGCAATAATAAATTTTCTTTGGTTTTTCCAAAAACATTTTATTACAATTTTAAACTATTTTAGCTAAAAGCGTCGTTTTCCCACACATTGATGGACCACACAGAAACCATCTGAATGGTGTTTTAAATTGTTACATACTGCTGATGCTGTTGACAATAGTCGGACTACAACTAATTTTAAACTTTACTTGTCCAATGAATAAGTAGTAATTTTTTCTTAGATCTATCTAGTACAAGAACAACAAAAACAATATTTCATTCATTTATTCGACATAAAAACACCTGTTCAACAAGAACAAAAACTCAATTTTTCTCAAACAAGAACAACATTTATTAAGATAAAAAAAACACTTCTATTAAAACAACATTTATTAAGATAAAAAAAACACTTTTGATCAACAAGAACAACACTTTATGTACAACACTTATTGTCATAAAATACACTTTTTGTTCAGCATCAGTATTTATAGAAACACATTTTTGTCCAGCAAGAACACACTATTTGTACAAGAGCACTATTTGTACAACACATAGAAAAAAAACACGAACACGAACTTAAAATAGCACAGTTGAACACGTTAAAAGGATACCCCCCCACCCTCCGGGGAGCCGCGGGCCGAAAGCCGGCCGCGGGCGGAACCCCCAACCCCCTCCGGGCCGAAAGCCGGCCCCGGGCGGGACCCCCCACCCCCCGGGGTCGCTGTGGAAAAAATGTATAAAGTAGTCGCCGTCACTGCTGCTGCTACAGATTGGGTTTGGTTGGGTTAGTTAATTTATGGAACGTTTAGGTTTGGTTGGGTTAGGTTAGAGCATTCAGGTTTGAGTTATGTTAATTTATCCAGACCTAGTTGATTGTGATAGTCTATGCATTCAACCCGGGATTAAATATGGTAGTGGCCATGGGGTAGTACACTTACACCATTTTCGAGCACAAAGACTTTGTCGGATATACATGACATTGCATTCTTTTCCACTCTTACAGTATAATTTTTATACATTAGAGAGCAAATTGCAAGCACTTGTGCTCTCGGCACTAGGCTACTTTCTACACAGTCTCTGAACACACTCATGTTGAAATTGTTCTTTACAAAATGTGTAGGCACCCCTTTACACGCCTACTTTACATCCCTGTTATGAGTTTCTACGCAATATACTTTAGGATCCGGGAACACCCCCTTGGATATCAAATCACTCCCCGTCTCTGATTTTAACATGAGTAGTTGGTTGGGGGCCTGTCGTTTCACCAACTCGGGGTAGAGGGACGGATTCCAGTTGGTGAAATCCATCCGTGAGCTGATGTGTTCCCCATTTTCTAAATCTCCAAATAAATCCCCGGTTTTTACTTTTAACAGCAGAGAATCTGTATCCCCATAGTAAACTTGAACCTCCCCCTCCCGTGACCATTGCACCTTGCACACATTGTAAAAAAACGACAACATGAGCTTTTTGGAAATTCCAAGTACTGAACTACCTCCTGCTATATTCTTGTTCAGTACCACATTTCTCTTTTTCCTGTGTAGAAGAACCATGCTTGTCTCTATGCCCGTGAACGTTGTAAAATAGGGGTTAGCAATAATTCGTGCACACTCTTGAGGGTCGGTTACGACGTCGCAACGAGATCTGTTCCGTACGCTTTCATACATTTTGCCAAACGCTGAATTTAGAATGAGTTTGTACATTTCCTTCTCTACTTTAGTGTTTTCCCGAGAGCGTTTATCAACAAAGGTGTAGATAAATGTCTTTAAGTAGGGTTTTTGATTGAACTGCAGGACCCTACGTATTTTGGTGATCTTGAAACCCTCGTTCACCATCCAGTGCAAAAGCATATGATGAACAACGATATTCTCTTTAGGGTCCAGATCTGCAATCATTTTTTGCTTAGAGGGGGTCCGTTGCATCCCCATATCCTCAACCAATTATCGATTGTAGGGACTCAGTGAGTCCTTGGTAACTGGTCGATTGAAACAGGGGAAAACAAAATCTCTGACTGAATCATGAAGCGCCAATGGAATGTGACCATCAATTTCAAAGAACCATCCTTGTGGCTTATTGTCCTCGACGGTGTTAATGTCGGGGAACTCACAAGGATTCTCAAGCCATTTATAGTTACCACACGGCAAAGAGTAGTGAGACATTGCCGAGGGGTACAATGAGTTCATGTCCAAGAAAACTGCATTTGACTTTAAACCGGTGCTGTTTTGTCCGCTAGGATCTGTTGTCAAAACGCGATCCCCATGAAAAACATACCAACACCTCATTGATCTTTCTACAAAAAGGTGTTGATCTACATCAGTTATTAAGCCTATTTCCTCCCTACTAATTTTTAAAATCATGTCCATCACTAAATGTGGTGCGGAAAAATAATATCCTATATCTAGTCCAAACTCTGAATAGATTTGGTCTGTGTTCTTGCAGACAATATTTAACAGAGTTAAAACGTCACTGGCCAAGTACAGTCTACAATAATCCCACCCATTTTGACAATCCCCTTAGCCCGAACCTTCTTGGCAAATTCGTATTCCTCGGCTGTGCATTCACTGTTGGTGAGTGAATTATAGAAAGCTTCAATTGGAGGTAGTTTCTCCTCGCTTAAGCGAGCGTCAGAACAGGAATAGTCGTATGTATATACACCTTTACAGGTCAATAGGTCATACATTTCACTGTCTGGAAAGTGCTGTTTAAGCAAAGGAAAACTATCAAAATTGTCACTTTTATGCACTTGAATCAATTGACTCAATGCCTTGGGAAAAAACTAAAAGAATCTAAAAACCTGATTTTATTCCAGCACGTATGCCCATTATTCACTACCTGCCATTTCAACTCGAGAAGCACCAGCTTCTCTGCTGATTTGGGGATGATGTTATAGGTAAATGAATTATTTACCCATGGACTATCTACTCCCCCTCCCTCCCTAAGCATACGTGCCAATGCCGGTAAAATAAATTTTAAATCATAATTTGAACTATGAATAAAAACTGGAATAAAAAACTGCTGGCTAACGTTTATGTTGCACCATTGATGCGCTACCCCTCTAAAATTACTACCCCCAGATGATATTTCCTGCCACAAGTGATTGTGATCTCTGACTTTCCCCTTCCCCCCTCTTTTCCCTCTAGTCCCCTTCCCCTTATCCCCCTCTTCAAACTCCCCCTTACAAACCCAGCATATTTTTTGATTTTTAATCGCGAGACGATCCTCTGCAGACAACAACAAGGGGTAATGGGTATTTCTCAAACGAGAAATAGCGCCATTAGCGGTGCCAATTAATTTAGTCAGTGCCTTGACAATGCACTCTCCCTCATCCAACGTTTCAACTATTTCTAACAACTGCATAGTGTTAGAACTGTCTCTTTGCGCATGGGCGTAGGAGACTGCAATGGCTCGATGTTCTTTGATTCGATTTGGAAATCGAGGATCGTTCACTTCCACTAGCTTCGCTTCACAATCCAAAGAGATTTTATTGCTCTGGAGGAGGGTATTTTGAAAATTTTTAAAGCGTAAAATGACCCTATCCCCTGAAACCGTTTCCACTGACTGATAGCCATGCCGTCTAGAATGTTTCATATGATTTTGTAACTTTAATCATGTCCAAAATCGAGACAGACATGAGGACAGTAAAAACGTACCCCCTTATTCTTACCCTCCCCGAGAACTCTACTGATGTCTGTAATAGGGTTCAAATGGCCAATTGCATTGGGTTCACTAGGTGGTGTGTACAACAACCAAACCCAGTACTTCACCAATTCAATCGACGGACCTCTTACTGGGAACACCACCCCCTTCTTTTTAGAGCGAACCCCATCCTCAAATTCTGTTTCATATTGAACCACAGTAACACCGCTATTTAAATGAGCTTTGGCCCTTTCAAAAATATCAATGGATCCGAGCGTTACTGGGTATTTTCCCTCTAAAAAAGTGAAATCTACCGCGGTCAAATAGGACCCCTCCTTCCCATGCACAGCTCAGTAGTCTAAATTTGTCTTTGATGCGTCACGTGCTAGAGGGTCGAATGCTGATTTGAGGAAAGCGTACTTAAAACATTTTTGACCTGTTTCAAAACAGATTCGTTGAACACCTTTACACCCCTCTAAATCTCGATTATATTTTAAACTATTGCCCCCTCCCCATGCCCCCGTCTTAAAATAAAATCTTTTTTAAATTTACAAAATTAACGCTTAAATTTTAAACGAACAAAACCACAGACCCACTTCCATTTTCGCTATAATTCTCGAGATGGGTAATAATGTGGTCTATCCAATCCATAAAAACACCCTCAAAATTTTCTAAATGCGGATAGACGACCACCTTTAAAGCAATTGAAACCTTAATTGAATCCCTACCTCCCCACAACTGAATCTGGTTTTCTAGCAGTGCACGAATTCTATATACATATTCATGAACAATTTCTACAGGGTCAAACACAAAATTACCCCCAAAAGCGAATTAAAAGGGTCACCAAAAGTTGCAGTGTAAACGACTATCGTATTTAAAATTGAGTTTGAGAGCTGAAAGTCAGGAAATGATGTAAACTGGATATTGTCACCCTCCCCCTCCCCCTCTTGTATATTATCTCCACCCCCTGCCTCGCATTGTTCATCAATAGGATTGTTTGAAGACATTTCATCCTCCCCCTCTTGTGTATTATCACCACCCCCTCCCCCACATTGTTCATCAATAGGGCTATGGGAAAATACTTCAGTTGTTTGAAGTGGAAGTAAGTAATCAGTGGGGGGAGGGTTCCCTGTTAATTCCCGGGTAAAATCCTCTAAAAGCTGTAAGGTGTTTGGACTCAAGTCCCCCTGCTCAACTGCGCTATTATATACATTAAAATAATCTGTTAAAAAATCGTCAATATTATCTGGAATTTGTTGTAAAATGATATCATTCCATGTTGAATTGTTTGAGAGCTCTAAAGATGCGCCTTCTTCTCCAATCGATGAGGATGATGATGGAGAATAAGGTACCAATACAACCTATAAAAGAAAATTGCTTATTTTCAAAGTGTCTAAATCACCCTATTTTTAAAATTGGATTATTATTTAAAACGCGCTTAGTAGCATTTGGTTGCCTACTCTATATATTCTGAAAGTTCCAACTTAATACAATCTAAAAGATGACATAGAAGGTTTTGATCTTGTTCAAACAACCCCTCAAAAAAAATTTCATATTAATACTCTTTATCTGCTTTGGAAAAAGCATGATTTGAAATGGATAGAAAGTTGTTTTCAAGAAATTTGTAGAAGCAAGATTAAGCATTCGTTTACCATTTAACCGACTATGACCGGAATATAGTGTCTTTTTATATGGCTTCGCTATGAGAATTCAGCAGGCTGAATGTATGCACTTGAAATGACTCAAAATAGCAAAAAATGTCTTTTAATATCTTTTACATACTTTTACTGTGATGAAATGAAAGGCCGAAAAAAAGACTTACTTCTAAGTCTCTTAAAACTCGGGGAAAACTATAATATTCTAGCGAAAAATAGGATTATTAGTTTCAAATGGTGAGATAAAAGGTTCTCTAACAGTAAACTAGAAATTAGCTAAAAATATTATTATTGCGGAGAAGCATGCAGTAGGCGGAGAAAATAAGGTGATAGGAAAGATTAAAAAAGAGCGGTTTCTTTGACAAGCAAAAAAATTACATTATATTTAGGTATATCTGAGGGGACGGAGCAGAGAAATTTAAAAGAATGGTTGGGGTGGGAGATTAATATTATAACGAAAATAACATTTTAATACCTCTGACACACTTTTAAAGTGTTGAAAAATGGTGAAAAGAGAAGGCTAAAAAAATTAGGAAGAAAAAGGTAGATATTTCTTAATTAACGCAATCTCTTTCTGCATGAAACTGTTTTTAACTCGACGGGAAAAACTACCCTTTTCGGCGGAAGCTTTTGCTTTCCAAATTCTTGTATATTTAGCAAAGCCGGATGTACTTTAAAGGGTGTCAGTAATTATCAGCTATTTATATCTTTGCGGGAAATCTGTAAGTCAAGCCATAGCAGTGAAAACAGCATATGAAGGGATTGAAAGAAAGTTGACACTAGATTTTAGGTAAGATACAGAATTTATCAAAAACAGAATTAAAGCCATAAACGGGGAGGGGGGAAGGGAGGATAGGGTTTAAGTAATGGAAAAAAGCGTATTTTACGCTTTCTATCGAGTATAAACATCATATAGTGGAGTTTGTGTTGTGGGGGGGGGGCTATCCCCTGAATTTGAATTTACTGGAGGGGTGACTATGTAAAATGATTTTATTTGGAAATAAACTAAGAAAATTTACTAAACTGAATTCACATTATAAATTGCTGTAGCCAAAGCTTCCAAGTCAATAGTATCCGATGCTTTATCCATGGTGTCTTAGAACTTTATGAAAGTTTAATCACAACGCATGTCCGTTATATACAAAATCTCAAGGGCAAATTGTGATGTAATAGGAAACCTTACATAACTTCCCTGATTGGCTTAGAGAAAGACACGTGATCCTGTTCCCGTTAGATTCGTGGATCAATAATTCCCCCACCGATTATGTAAATCAAGTTCTCAAAACCTACTTCCCTCTCTTGTTCTAGATCAATACATCTCTTCCCCTTAGTGCGCATGTGCAAACTTCGCCTTGGAGTCATTACATCTAGACGAACAACAACAAATCAATTGACCTTGACCCCATCAGACTCGATTAATAATTCTTGAATAAATTATATTCCGTCAGCGTTAGACTTAATTGTAGATGGCAGCACGCAGTGTAATCATTACCTCCTGATAGCTTCCTACTAATACTTCCCTCGAAAAAATATCCGTATCTTTCCCAATAATCCATAAAGTTTGTAATATTTTACGGAAAGATACTCTGAACAATTCTAACCCGGTAGATGTTTCCCCCGGACAATTCCCCATAATATACCCACATAAAAAAATTGAGTCGGCAAATAAAAATTAAGACAAATAAAAAGAAATTTGTACAGGAATCTTGGCAAATTCCCTCACTACAAACTATTCCTAGAAAAGTTCAACACCGGGGAACTTTCTTCTCCGTGGAGAATATCCGCGTAGAAAATAACCCCAGCAGAAAATGTCCCCCCTCCCCGACAAATCTCTGTATACATCCCAATAAAAAATACTATACGTAGACACCGGGCAAATTTCCTGAATTACAAACCTTTTCCCAGGGGCTGTGGGGGTTATGTGTTCTCAAAGACATAGTTACTGGGCTTTTCAACTATGCTGAACAAAATGGCTATCTGATAATTTTGATCGGATGAACCTTAGGAAAATAGATAGGTTGGAGGGGGCCAGTTGCCCTACAATGTTTTTGGTTCGATGCGATCACCCTTGGGAAAAAAAAAACAAAAAAAACACGCATCCGTGATGTTTTTTCTGGCAAAAAATACAAAATTCCACATTTTTAAAGATGGGAGCTTGAAAATTATATTATAGGGTTCATGGATACGCTGAATCTGAAGGTGTGATGTTAATTAACATTTCTTGACTTTTAGGAGGTGTTTCCCCTATTTTTCAAAAATCATGCAAATTTTCTCCGGTTCGTAGCTTTTGGGGCGTAACACTAAGCTTAATTAATGTTATATATTTGGAATATGACGTTGATTGGTAATTGTATGAGGAACAAGTAGTTTAATATTTTTTCCACTGGCTCTCAGTTTTTCCACTGCCAAAGCAACAGAACTCATGACTTGTTGTTTGCTTACATGAAGTATTGCTAAGGTGAGGGAGAGAGTTACATCGGGATTGGCAGCAAGTTCTTTTCGTAAAATGAAATTGGATGGTGCAAGCGTCAATTTTATATCCACTTTAATATTGGGTGGTAGCCATTGGAGTATATTAAATATTTCATGATATATTTTTCCAACTAGATGTAATTCACTAGTTGTAGCAATTTTAAGTGCATCTGTACTATCAGTATTAGTAATATATTCATATCCATTGGAGATGCCTCTCAATTCCTTGTATGACTTGGGTGTCATCAGCATGAATTGCATATAGCTTGTATAATTTGAAAGATTGTTGCTTGTGCTCACCAGCGTGCCATTGATGTAGACACTGATTTGACGAAATAAATTATGTAATATACAATTTTCATAGGATATTCCATTGGCAAGAATTGGCAATGTATTATCGGATTTCCAGACTTTAATTTGTAAATCTATAAATGTCGAAGACATGTCCATAAAGTAGTCTTCATTGGAACAAATTTGAAAGTGGATATTATCGGAGAGGGGTTGTTGAGGATAAAATTGTTCATAGTATCCATGTTTTACACTCACATCAACATTCTCTGCATTGAATAGCTTTAATGAGGAGGTGATTGAAGGTTGGAAATCCTTATGCGGTAGGTAGGACATCTTAGGAAAAGAAATCTAGTTTCGATCTAACAATTCTCTTCCTGGGGCTTCTTCTTCTACTAGTGCTTATTGTACGTGTCGGCTTTTTCCTTCTTCTCTTTTACACGGGTGATGTCTTTCGTTTCTGACCTGAGTAGAGACTGATGAGTGACGCATTGTTTCTCGACCTTTTTAAACCTTTTCCATTTTGTTTTAATCTCTCGCCAAGGGTTCGCGCACTGGACCTAAGATTTTCCAAAGCACTTTTTTTAAAATCCTTGCCAAAGCTCCAATCGTATAGTGTATAGTGTATCGTATAGTGCGAAATCTGTCGCAGCCGGTACAATATATTTTCTAGCCAGAGGTAGTGCAGAGCGAAACAGCTTAGCAAACCAACTGCCAAGACCGTAGCCAGACATTGACGAGCGACCTTTGTAATAGTCCATTCCATTGCCCTGTTGTCTTGGGCCATGAGTATTAACATAGCAGTCAATATCAGGACAAATGAATACCACTTCTCTATTAGACATCTTGTTGAACGATGGGTCGAAAATGGCATGTAATCACAGTCAAACCTTTTAATATTGCTAGGGGGTCACCTATTTCAGTTCTTAGTGTTAACTGACAGAGTTCCAAATAGGAAGTGTTTACGGGAATATACTGAAGATGCTTTATATTGTAGTGGTGAATATGTTCTCGATTGTTTTTTTGTTCAAGAACTTGTAGGAGGGTAACATTGCAATTGCCAACCCGAGATGTTTCCACAAATGAAGCGTAGAGAAATATACAAGTTTCCGAGGCGAAACCAGGTCGATAATCAGCAAAAATAACATGATCTATCCCGTCAACAGTTGCAGTATTTCTACCACTGATCATATTCTGTTTAAAGCCAAGAACATCTCTCAGATTATCACTAAGATGAATCATTTCAGTGTCGACAGGTGAAGTAATGTAAATCCTATCGTATTCCATTGAATAATTGAAATGGAATGAACCATTCCTACGATATGAGATTTTTCTATTGATTTTGCACACAATTCCATCATATTACCCTATTCTTTATATTTCAACGTGACATGAGGATATTCACTAGATTTAAGTGCTTCAACCCATTCATACTCAGCAAAGAGTGACCAATCAAATGGTATTACTTTTATCTCATATTTACGATCCTTTCTCAGGATATCGTATGCATTTTTGAGAATACAGTCGACAAGAGCCACTTCATACTTTCTGTCATCGAATTTGATGGTGGGAGAGATTTTCGTCCAAAAATCACTTGTTCTATCCAAATCATTGTAGAGAGGATCAGAAACATTGGACATGAAAATCACATAGAAATCATTGGGCATTGTTAATATCTTCAGTACTGACACAAGAATCAAAATCAGAGTTGTATCCTAGCCAGCGAACAAGCAACTGTCTCTTGCCCCTACGAGTACGACTCTTTAATATATTTTAAATTTGATAAATTTCACTAGTGTTTCTAACTTTTTGCAGTTCATATTCATAAAAACCGCCGAGAATCTCATCATCTTTAGTGTCTCGCAGCCGATATGTCGTGGGTGTAATGTCTAGGATTTTGGACACTTTAAAAAGTTCAGTGCTCCATAAATAATTCCCCTTTTCAAAAATGTTGGTTGTTCTATTAATTCGAACAGTATCACCAACATTGAATTTCTTCTTTTTCTTCTTCTTCTCATTGCCATTGGAATATTGCTTTAGAAAGCATCAAATGTGTTTTCACTGCAATGAACTTCCCGAGGGCTTGAGTTGGACAGAGATCGATGTGGTCGTTGGTTGTATATCTGCATGATTTTATCTAAATCATGAATAAAAGCAGGTGTATTTTTCAGTGTACAAATCCTTGAAATTAATATACGAATCGTTCTTATCAATCGTTCAGCCAATGCAGCCTTTATCGGGCTGTGACTATGATAAAGTGTTGTATTATATTTTAATAGAACCTTTTGCACATGAGGATTAACAAATTCGCTACCGCGATCTGATTGAATTTTTCTATAGCAATCCTGTTCAAGAATACTTTCTAAAGCATGAGCAAATTCAAAACCTCTCTTTGATTGCAATGGAATGGCATAGGCATAGCGACTAAAGACACTGATTGCCACTAGAATATATTTGTAGGGTGCATTGTGACGCCGTTGAATTGCGTCTAAAGTTAAAAGATCAGTTTGCATTATATGCAGAGGGAAGAAGGCTTTAGTTTGTCGATATTGTTTGCCACGAAGCCTGCGATTCCGATGCAGTTTGTAACTCGGTTCATTCTGTAGATACTCCTTTGCTTTTTTTAATGTGCTGCCAGAGGCAACTTTAGAAAGCGTTTTGGGGGAACTTAGACTTCCCACTTCACCAATATTTTCATGAACATGCTTCAGAACTTCAACCATTTTGAACGCAAACACGTAGTGTAATGTCCACTCCCCTTTTGCACACTGGAGGGTGAATCAATTCGTCTTCACTTTTGACTAGCAGCCACAGGTGTTATAATATCATTGCTTCTGCTGCTGCTGCTAGTATTATCCAATATTGAATATTCTTCTTTTTTAAATGGTGGTGTTGGCGTTGTGGGAGGACTATATTCTCTTAGTTTCTTTAGAATTTGCTTATTGCCAATAAGACTTTTGGGGAAGTTTTAGGCATTTGGAAAGGTGTATAGATTATTGTCAAATGATAAAAGTCCTTTACGATTCGTAACCATATCACAAATTAAATCAACTAGATTATAACATTTCCCCTGAATTATAATTCGTTTCCCTCTCTGTCAACTTGAACTTGATCATCACCACCAGTTTTCAACATGAGTTATGATAATACTCTTTTACTTTGTTCTCGATAGGTCACTGGCAATAGGTTTCCAATTGTTGACACTAGGGAATTCATTTCCTTCTCCTCTGATTGCACTGCTGAATCTTGAGGAGATGTTTCCTGTTTAGAGGGATCTGTGATGGTGACGGTGGTGGATCGCTCACGATAAGGTCTATGTTTGTCCACACGTCGCAATGCATCTCGAAGTAAAACTAGCTTTTTGTCATCGGCAATATTCTCATCATTAATGAATTTGCTTAGATTGTCTTCAAAATGTTCCACGGGCGAGAGGACAAGTTCAAATGGCGTTAATTTACAGGGTTTAGCCATTCTCTAGAGCAATCTGTTTAAAAGTCCTGCAATTATCGGCAGTAAAAGTGTAAAAAAGCTACCGCCCGCTTGAACGAGACGTTTTCTTTTAAAAATTTTTCCCTTGTTTTTGCAAGCCAAGCCGCGTACAGTGGAACGATCTGGCTTTTTCTGTTGTCTAACACCTTCTGGTAAGTGTACATTGCCTTCAGTTAAATTTAAACAAAATTCAGATTAGATTAATGAAATCATTGTCAACACCATGTTTGAGTATGGCCTTCCTGAGTGGAGGCTTTGAAGTGCCTAAAACGGAAAATAAACGCCGTTGTTTGTGTAGTTTCTTCAGTGTCATAATGGCAACTAATAGCTTTTTCTACTGTTCACCGGAAGATATACAGTAATTTCTTTGTCGAAAATATCTGTGACTACACGTAGATCCTCGGGAGTGCTCTGATTAAGATCTAGCAAAATGTAGCCGTAGGGCTTATTTGTCGCCTGAGTGTACGCTGACAGCAGAAATTTGGGGGCGCCTGGGTATATTTGCTGATTGAGAGTTATTAGCGAGCAAGAATCACGAACAACTCGATAGATAATATAGATGGTGCAATTCAAAGCAAGGGTTCTCATACATTTGCTCTGATGAAAGAGGTTGTGTAGAACCAGGGTTATGGAAATGTTTTCGTGATGTGAGCGAACAGTGAACAGCTGTAGCATTTCCTGTGAGAACTGTTCAATGGATTCAGCCAAATCATCAATAATCAACCATGAGTTTGGTTCAATACTATTGAAAACATCAAGTCCCCGTATGAATTGTATTGGTATGGGTGTGGCAATAACTTTTATTTGATCATAGGACTCCTGCCAAATACTATAGCAATAATAAACTTTCTTTGGTTTTTCCAAAAACATTTTATTACAATTTTGAACTATTTTAGCTAAAAGTGTCGTTTTCCCAGACATTGATGGACCACAATGAAACCATCTGAATGGTGTTTTAAATTGATACATATTGCTGCTGCTGTTGACAATAGTCGGACTACAACTAATTTTAAACCTTACTTGTCCAATGAATAAGTAGTAATTTTTTCTTAGATCTATCTAGTACAAGAACAACAAAAACAATATTTCATTCATTTAGTCGACATAAAAACACCTGTTCAACAACAACAAAAACTCTATTTGTTCTCAAACAAGAACAACATTTATTAAGATAAAAAAACATATCTATTAAAACAACATTTATTAAGATAAAAAAACACTTCTGTTCAACAAGAACAACACTTTATGTACAACACTTATTGTCATAAAAAACACTTTTTGTCCAGCATCAGTATTTTTAGAAACACATTTCTGTCCAGCAAGAACACACTATTTGTAAAAAAAAACACTATTTGTACAACACATACAAAAAAACACGAACACGAACTTAAAATAGCACAGTTGAACACTTTAAAAGGATACCCCCCACCCTCCGGGGAACCGCGGGCCGAAAGCCGGCCACGGGAGGAACCCCCAAGCCCCTCCGGGCCAAAAGCCGGCCGCGGGCGGGAACCCCAACCCCCCGGGGTCGCTGTGGAAAAAATGCATACAATAGTCGCTGTCACTGCTTCTGCTACAGATTGGGTTAGGTTGGGTTAGTTAATTTATGGAAGGTTTAGGTTTGGTTGGGTTAGGCTAGAGCATTCAGGTTTGAGTTATATTAATTTATCCAGACCTAGTTGATTGCGATAGTCTATGCATTCAACCCGGGCTGAAATACGGTAGTGGCCATGGGGTAGTACACTTACACCATTCTCGAGCACAAAGACTTTGTCGGATATACATGACATTGCATTCTTTTCCACTCTTACAGTATAATTTTTATACTGTAGAGAGCAAATTGCAAGCAATTGTGCTCTCGGCACTAGGCTACTTTCTACACAGTCTCTGAACACACTCATGTTGAAATTGTTCTTTACAAAATGTGTAGGCACCCCGTTACACGCCTACTTTACATCCCTGTTATGAGTTTCTACGCAATATACTTTAGGACCCGGGAACACCCCCTTGGATATCAAATCACTCCCCGTCTCTGATTTTAACATTAGTAGTTGGTTGGGGGCCTGACGTTTCACCAACTCGAGGTAGAGGGACGGATTCCAGTTGGTGAAATCCATCCGCGAGCTGATGTGTTCCCCATTTTCTAAATCTCCCAATAAATCCCCGGTTTTCACTTTTAACAGCAGAGAATCTGTATCCCCATAGTAAACTTGAACCTCCCCCTCCCGTGACCATTGCACCTTGCACACATTGTAAAAAAACGACAACATGAGCTTTTTGGAAATTCGAAGTACTGAACTACCTCCTGCTATATTCTTGTTCAGTACCACATTTCTCTTTTTCCTGTTTAGAAGAACCATGCTTGTCTCTATGCTCGTGAACGTTGTAAAATTGGGGTTAGCAATAATTCTTGCACACTCTTGATTGTCAGTCACGACGACGCAACGAGATCTGTTCCGTACGCTTTCACACATTTTGCCAAACGCTGAATTTAGAATGAGTTTGTACATTTCCTTCTCTACTTTAGTGTTTGCCCGAGAGCGTTTATCAACAAAGGTGTCGATAAACGTCTTTAAGTAGGGTTTTTGATTTAATTGCAGGACCCTATGTATTTTGGTGATCTTGAAACCCTTGTTGACCATCCAGTGCAAAAGCACATGATGAACAATGATATTCTCTTTAGGGTCCAGATCTGCAATCATTTTTGCTTAGAGGGGGTCCAGTGCATCCCCATATCCTCAACCAATGATCGATTGTAGGGACTCAGTGAGTCCTTGGTCACTGGTCGATTGATACAGGGGAAAACAAATCTTTGACTGAATCATGAAGCGCCAATGGAATGTGACCATCAATTTCAAAGAACCATCCTTGTGGCTTATTGTCCTCGACGGTGTTAATGTCGGGAAACTCAAAAGGATTCTCAAGCCATTTATAGTTCCCCCACGGCAAAGAGTAGTGAGACATTGCCGAGGGGTACAATGAGTTCATGTCCAAGAAAACTGCATTTGACT
Source organism: Artemia sinica (assembly GCA_027921565.1). NCBI lineage: Eukaryota > Metazoa > Arthropoda > Branchiopoda > Anostraca > Artemiidae > Artemia > Artemia sinica. The sequence continues at coordinate 23,178,541 of CM051261.1, read as the reverse complement.
TTGCACCGGTGCTGTTTTGTCCGCTAGGATCTGTTGTCAAACCGCGATCCCCATGAAAAACATACCCACCCCTCAAGGATCTTTCTACAAAAAGGTGTTGATCTACATCAGTTATTAAGCCTATTTCCTCCCTACTAATTTTTAAAATCATGTCCATCACCAAATTTGGTGTGGAAAAATAATATCCTATATCTAGTCCAAACTCTGAATAGATTTGGTCTGTGTTCTTGCACACAATATTTAACAGAGTTAAAACGTCACTGGCCAAGTACAGTCTACAATAATCCCACCCATTTTTACAATTCCCCTTAGCCCACACCTTCTTGGCAAATTCGTATTCCTCGGCTGTGCATTCACTGTTGGTGAGTGAATTATAGAAAGCTTCAATTGGAGGAAGTTTCTCCTCGCTTAAGCGAGCGTCAGAACAGTAATAGTCGTATGCATATACAACTTTACAGGTCAATAGGTCATACATTTCACTGTCTGGAAAGTGCTGTTTAAGCAAAGGAAAACTATCAAAATTGTCACTTTTCTGCACTTGAATCAATTGACTCAATGCCTTGGGAAAAAACTAAAAAGATCTAAAAACCTGATTTTATTCCAGCACGTATGCCCATTATTCATTACCTGCCATTTCAACTCGAGAAGCACCAGCTTCTCTACTGATTTGGGGATGATGTTATAGGTAAATGAATTATTTACCCATGGACTATCCACTCCCCCTCCCTCCCTATGCATACGTGCCAATGCCGGTAAAATAAATTTTAAATCATAATTTGAACTATGAATAAAAACTGGAATAAAAAACAGCTGGCTAACGTTTATGTTGCACGATTGATGAGCTACCCCTCTAAAATTACTACCCCCAGATGATATTTCTTGCAAAAAGTGATTGTGATGTCTGACTTTCCCCTTCCCCCCTCTTTTCCCTCTAGTCCCTTTCCCCTTATCCCCCTCTTCAAACCCCCCCTTACAAATCCAGCATATTTTTTTATTTTTAATCGCGAGACGATCCTCTGCAGACAACAACATAGGGTAATGGGTATTTCTCAAACAAGAAATAGCGCCATTAGCGGTGCCAATTAATTTAGTCAGTGCCTTGGCCATGCACTCTCCCTCATCCAACGTTTCAACTATTTCTAACAACTGCATAGTGTTAGAACGGTCTCTTTGCGCATGGGCGTAGGAGACTGCAATGACTCAATGTTATTTGATTCGATTTGGAAATCGAGGATCGTTCACTTCCACTAGCTTCGCTTCACAATCCAAAGAGATTTTATTGCTCTGGAGGAGGGTAATTTGAAAATTTTTAAAGCGTAAAATGGCCCTATCCCTGAAATTGTTTCCACTGACTGATATCCATCCCGTCTACAATGTTTCATATGATTTTGTAACTTTAATTATGTCCAAAATCGAGACAGACATGTTGGACAGTGGAAACGTACCCCTTTATTCTTACCCTCCCCCAGATCTCTACTAATGTCTGTAATTGGGTTGAAATGGCCAATTTCACTGGGTTCACTAGGTGGTGTGTACAACAACCAAACCCAGTGCTTCACCAATTCAATCGACGGACCTCTTACTGGGAACACCAGCCCCTTCTTTTTAGAGCGAACCCCATCCTCAAATTCTGTTTCATATTGAACCACAGTAACGCCGATATTTAAATGATTTTTGGCCCTTTCAAAAATATCAAAGGATCTTAGCGTTACTGGGTATTTTCCCTCTAAACAAGTGAAATCTACTGTGGTCAAATCGGACTCCTCCTTCCCATGCACAGACAGGTAGTCTAAAATCGTCTTTGATGCGTCACGTGCTAGAGGGTCGAATGCTGATATGAGGAAAGCGTACTTGAAACATTTTTGACCTGTTTCAAAACAGATTCGTTGAACACCTTTACACCCCTCTAAATCTGGATTATATTTTAAACTATTGCCCACTCCCCATGCCCCCCTCTTAAAATAAAATCTTTTTTAAATTTACAAATATTAACGCTAAAATTTTAAGCAAACAAAACCACAGACCCACTTCCATTTTCACAATAATTCTCGATATGGGTAATAATGTGGTCTATCCAATCCATAAAAAGACCCTAAAAATTTTCTAAATGCGGATAGACGACCAACATCTCGGTTTGTACATAATGATGATGAACCTCGCTTTTTCCCTCATTTAAATAAAACACCTTTAAAACAATTGAAACCTTAATTGAATCCCTACCTCCCCACAACGGAATCTGGTTTTCTAGCAGTGCAAGAGTTCTATCTACATATTCATGAACAATTTCTACAGGGTCAAACACAAAATTACCCCCCAAAAGCGAATTAAAAGGGTCACCAAAAGTTGCAGTGTAAACGACTATCGTATTTAAAATTGAGTTTGAGAGCTGAAAGTCAGGAAATGATGTAAATTGTATATTGTCACCCTCCCCCTTCCCTCTTGTATATTATCTCCACCCCCTCCCTCGCATTGTTCATTAATAGGATTGTTTGAAGACATTTCATCCTCCCCCTCTTGTATATTATCACCACCCCCTCCCCCACATTGTTCATCAATAGGGCTATGGGAAAACACTTCAGTTGTTTGAAGTGGAAGTATGTAATCAGTGGGGGGAGGGTTCCCTGTTAATTCCCAGGTAAAATCCTCTAAAAGCTGTAAGGTGTTTGGACTCAAGCCCCCCTGCTCAACTGCGCTATTATCTACATTAAAATAATCTGTTAAAAAATCGTCAATATTATCTGGAATTTGTTGTAAAATGATACCATTCCATGTTGAATTGTTTGAGAGCTCCAAAGATGCGTCTTCTTCTCCAATCGATGATGATGATGATGGGGAATAAGGTACCAATACAACCTATAAAAGAAAATTGCTTATTTTCAAAGTGTCTAAATCACTCTATTTTTAAAATTGGATTATTATTTAAAACGCACTTAGTAGTAGCATTTGGTTCCCTACTCTATATATTCTGAAAGTTCCAACTTAATACAATCTAAAAGATGATATAGAAGGTTTTGATCTTGTTCAAACAACCCCTCAAAGAAATTTCATATTAATACTCTTTATCTGCTTTGGAAAAAACATGATTTGAAATGGATAGAAAGTTGTTTTCAAGAAATTTGTAGAAGCAAGATTAAGCATTCGTTTACTATTTGACCGGAAATTTGTAGAAGCAAGATTAAGCATTCGTTTACCCTACTATGACCGGAATATACTGCCTTTTTATCTGACTTCGCTATGAGAATTCAGCAGGCTGAATGTATGCACTTGACATGATTCAAAATAGCAAAAAATGTCTTTTAATATCTTTTACATACTTTTACTGTGATGAAATGAAAGGCAAAAAAGGCTTACTTCTAAGTCTCTTAAAACTCGGGGAAAACTATAATATTCCAGCGAAAAATAGCATTATTAGTTTCAAATGGTGAGATAAAAGGTTTTCTAACAGTAAACTAGAAATTAGCTAAACATATTATTATGTGGTTGAAAAATAGCGGAGATGCATGCAGTAGGCGGAGAAAATAAGGTGATAGGAAAGATTAAAAAAGAGCGGTTTCTTTGACAAGCTAAAAAATTACATTATATTTAGGTATATCTGAGGGGAGGGAGCAGAGAAATTTAAAACAATGGTTGGGGTGGGGGATTAATATTATAACAAAAATAAAATTTTAATACCTCTTACATTTCCAAATTCTGGCTGCACTTGTGTGCCTGAAGGCCCTGGAAAAGCATGAAGGGGGGAAACCTCCTGAGCTTGAGTAGACGGGACAGCTCTTGAAAACTCGGGCAATGCATGCTGGAGGGCAACCTCCTGACCTTGAATAGACGGGACAGCTCTTGAAAACTCGGGCAAAGCATGATGGGGGGCAACCGCACGATCTTGAGTAGATGGGCCGGTGATATACCGGGCTCGTGCAGTCAAGGCTGTAAATTGACGAGGCAGCATTGAGTCTCGATGAAGAAGAACTTGCATAGATGCGGTGTCAGTGTCGCTGGCTTGTACAGCGGGGTTCTCCGTCCTTGTGGCCCATTGTCTTTTCAGTTTTTGACCAGAGTGCATAGGGGCTGGCACTGATGGGGCTGCCTCACTCTCTCTTGCTCTCTTTGATGGAGGAGGTGCACATTCTTCATAATTGTCCTTAAAAAAGAAGAAAAAATTTAAAATGGAAAAATTATTCCCTTTTTTACAGAAGAAAAATTAGTACCCCCCGCCCCATAACCAGAATTTTGTGTAGAAAGCATTTATCGCAAAGAAGCCTCTCCCCCCTTTTCAGCAAAGTAAAAAGTGAAAATTTGCGAGAAATATACTAGGCTTAGAAATCAAACGTTTTTATTACGCAACTTGTGAAAAAATAAATCTTGACTGATAAGTAGTCTATAGCCTTAGGATAGAAATCAATGTTTCTATTTTTACCATTTAGAAAAAAATTTTAAATGTTCCAGTCTATAGGCTTTAAAATAGAAAAAGCTTGTTAACACACAATTTATGGGCCTAAAATTTGCGATCATAGGTTAAAAATGCTATTCAATATACGCATAATAAAGCTATGTCTCTTTTTCTTAAACCCGCCCCTTACTTTTCACGCGAAGAAACATATTGTTTTCAATTAGTACCCCCCGCCCCATAATCAGAATTTTGTTTAGAAAGCATTTATCGCAAAGAAGCCTCTCCCCCCTTTTCAGCAAAGCAAAAAGTAAAAATTTACAAAAAATATACTAGGCTCAGAAATCAAACGTTTTTATTACGCAACTTGTGAAAAAATAAATCTTGACTGATAAGTAGTCTATAACCTTAGGATAGAAATCAATGTTTCTATTTTTACCATTTAGAAAAAAATTTTATTGTTCCAGTCTATAGGCTTTAAAATAGAAAAATATCGTTAACCCAGCTTATAGGCCTAAAATTTGCGATCATAGGTTAAAAATGCTATTCAATTTACGCATAATAAAGCTATGTATCCCCCCTTACTTTTCACGCGAAAAAACAGTTTGTTTTCACCTTACAATGAAGCTGTTAGAAGCGAGGCATTGCCCCTTCCCCGCCCCCTTCTTTACATAATGTCCTAAAAATATTTTTATATATATTTAATTTTGGAAATAACGCTTTTCCCTCTGCCATACAGGTTGCGTAGGCTTAATTTAATTAAAGCAATCTCTTTCTGCATGAAACTGTTTTTAACACGACGGGAAAAACTATCCTTTTCAGCGGAAGCTTTTGCTATCCAAATTCTTGTATATTTAGCAAAGCCGGATGTACTTTGAAGAGTGTCAGTAATTATCAGCTATTTAAATCTTTGCGGGAAATCTGTAAGTCAAGCCATAGGAGTGAAAATAGCATATGAAGGGATTGACAGAAAGTTGACACTGGATTTTAGGTAAGATACAGAATTTATCAAAAACAGAATTAAAGTCATAAACAGGGAGGGGGGAAGGGAGGATAGGGTTTACGTAATGGAAAAAAGCGTATTTTACGCTTTCTATCGAGTATAAACATCATATAGTGGAGTTTGTATTGTGGGGGGGGGGGGGGGTATCCCCTGAATTTGAATCTACTGGAGGGGTGATTATGTAAAATGATTTTATTTGGAAATAAACTAAGAAAATTTACTAAACTGAACTCACATTATAAATCGCTGCAGCCAAAGCTTCCAAGTCAATAATATCCGATGCTTTATCCATGGTGTCTTAGAACTTTATGAAAGTTTAATCACAACGCATGTCCGTTATATACAAAATCTCAAGGGCAAATTGTGACGTAATGGGAAACCTTACATAACTTCCCTGATTGGCTTAGAAAAAGACACGTGATCCTGTTCCCGTTAGACTCGTGGATCAATAATTCCCCCACCGATTATGTAAATCAAGTTCTCAAAAATCTACTTCCCCCTCTTGTTCTAGATCAATACATCTCTTCCCCTTAGTGCGCATGTGCAAACTTCGCCCTGGAGTCATTACACCTAGACGAACAATAACAAATCAATTGACCTTGACCCCATTAGACTCGATTGATAATCCTTGAATAAATTATATCCCGTCAGCGTTAGACTTAATTTTAGATGGCAGTACGCAGTGTAATTAGTACCTCCTGATAGCTTCCTACTAATACTTCCCTCAAAAAAATATCCGTATCTTTCCCAATAATCCATAAGGTTTGTAATGTTTTACGGAAAGGTACTCTGAACAATTCCAACCCGGTAAATGTTTCCCCCGGACAATTCCCCATAATATACCAGTAGAGAGGGGGGTCCGACTCCGGAACGAACCACGTGGTTTATGGTTTTCTCACTGAGAATGAAAAAACAGAATTTTTCTCCCTTGAAAAAACATGAATTTTCTCACTTTATGGATGTTTCATGGACGGTTATGTGTGTTGGTCAATTTATTTGATGTATTTCATGGATGTCAACATCAATTTATGTCTGTTTTATGGTTTTTGTCAGTGAGAATGGAAAAAACAGGATTTTTCTCACTTTGATGGATGTTTTCTGGATTATTGAGTCTAATGGAGAACAGGGTCAATAACATTTCGTTCAAGATCATTTGATTTGTTGTTGTTGTTTGGCCAAGTGCACGCTCGGAGCGAATGTTATGATCCAGGAATAGGAAACAGTTAGATCACGTGTTTCCTTCTCAGCCAATCAGAGGGATGGTTACATATTAGCGGCGGAGGTTTGCAGAGAATATGAGGAAAGGATTTTTGCTATAGTTTTATTAGTCTGTGAATAGAATTTTAAGGAGTTAGAACAGTTTGACTTTACTCATTTGAATATATTTGTGTGTTGATGAGTGGAATGTTTACCCTCTTAGAAGTTGATAGTGGAGTTGATGGTAATAATACAAGAGCACCAAACATTGCGGTGGAAATCACGAGAGGATCACGGCTTTGTCTGGAATGGGATGAAGTATATGCAAGATATGTGATATCCTTCAGCAAATTTAAAATGGAGGATCAATAATGTTTCGCTGCAAAAGTTGATATAGCACATGTGAATAGACTTCAATGTGCTTTAAGTGCATTGGTGAAACATATCGAAGACAATAAACTGTATCGCTAATTGTACATGCTTAGTATTGTTGTTGTTGTAATTATTCAATAAAATTGTTTCGAAATCGAAAATGTTCCCTTTCTTTTCTGGTTAGATTAGGGCTAACGAATCAGGGTCAGTCTAGAGTCAGCAGTCAGAGTGAAAGGACTGAAAAATGAATAAATTTGAGAAAGAGAGAATTAGATCAAATCTAGTGTTTATGGAAAAACATTTGATTTTGGATGACGATTTTCTCAAGTTATCACTTCAACGCAGGATATTCTCTCGTCAGGGAACACTTGACAATATAATGAGGACTGATTCTCCCCCATTGGACTATTGTATGAAACTTTTAAAATGTGATTCAAATGCTTATAGTCAATTTATTGATATATTAATTAGAACAAAGCAGAATCATATCGTGGATATACTTTTGAAAACATTGCCAATGGATTCAATGTAGATGGCTCCCCCGTCATTCGAAAGAGGTAACGTCACAGAGCTACTCCTCTCCCCATTCCCCTCACTGATTTTATCGAGTGAGGACGATCAGTTTCGTTTTAGCTGTGAGAGAGTTGACATCGGAAACCAATAACGTTCTATACATGTCCATTGTGCATGTACACTCTTGGCAGTTGGACACAATGGGAGAATTGTACAATTATTGATGATTATAGTGAAAAGTGTAAATTATGTAATCCATGTAAATTACATAGAGGCTATGCAGTACAAATTAAAGGATGTAATTCATGTCTTGAAGAGATTTGTGACTCTCACCCTAGAGGACACCTGTGTTCCAATTGTCAATATGATAAATGTGATCAGTGGGAGAATAATTACCCCACTATGATTGGAAAGAATCCCAAACGTCATTTTAATTTATTTCTACGAGATTGGTATCGTCGTGGATTTAAATTATTCTGGGAAGAGGAATCTGATCTACGATTCAACTGTTGGGGTAACAAGACAATTTGGTTTCTACGTCATCGTTGTGACGACACTACCTACTATGACTATAAACCAAGTGATTTTTATTTGGCAGTTACCGAATGTAATTCACCATTTGAAAACACTGTATGTGATATTGCTTCAAATAGACAGATTGAAACTCGTGAATTTCATAATATGAACGCAAATAGTATCATTGACTATACAAAGAGATATAACAAGAGTGAAGTTACATTGTACTGTAGAAAATGTGACCCTGACATTGCAGTCAATCAAGATCAATATACAGTGAATCCAAATGATTTACCAGCATTAGTGGTTCACGACAGTTGCCTATACATCGAAGAAGAAGAAGAAATCTAAAGTGAAGATTTAAAGAGATTGTTGTATATATATGCATTTATTAATAAACAAATTCACAAACATTTTTTAAGCACTTTACTCTTAGGGCACTGAAATCGATACTGTATAGGTCTGAGAGGATATTTTCCCCTAGAAAGTCGTTCAGACGAGGATTGTCACCATAAATGTGGAGAAACTGCTTGTAAGTAAAGCCACGACATCGGAACACAAAATATAGTAGTGCATGGAAGCCACAGCTTCTAGTCGTTAGATCCTGCACCTTTTTCCGATTTTGAATAATAGTTTTCCCACTGCTCTCAATATAGTTGCTGATGTGGGGTGTGTAAAATGTATAGGGTAGACCAAGAGGATCAAAAAATTCAATCGTCTTCATTGTTTGAAAGATGCACAGCCAATGACCCGTCAGCACAGTCGATGGACTGCTATTAACAATAATTAAGGTATTTTTGACACTTTGAATTTTTCCAAGAAAGTCCGAGGGTAGACAATAGGATTTGTACTGGGACATGTAGGGGTCCATATTAAATACATTGATTATTTGACTGGTGTTCATGGCCCCAAGTCTAGTAGAACACTGCCTTCGGGAGTGATTTCCCAATAGGTTTCATATTGATTTAGTGAGATTAGTGCAATACTCTCAGCCAATGGGTCGGTAAATGTACACTCTAAACACACACTCCCCGTACGTACTATACTCATATCCTGTGTGCCAGACAAATCCAGAACAATGATACCATGTGTTTTAGCAAACATATCTTCGGTTATACCATTTTCAAATAGTTGCGAATCATGATCTAGGGTTTGAATGGTCAACTCATACAATGTTCTATAGGATTTATCAAAAGATAGATTGTAGAGTGGGATACCGTTTACTTTGCACACAAGAGATGAAAGTCCAAACATCCCGAATTTATGTGGGCATTCAGTCCACGATCCTATTGCACTGGCGCTTTTTACAAATGCCAAAGCGAGTTTTGACGGAATTTCACCATTGATAAAGGATGAATCGGTGAAGGTGCGTGAGCCCATGGCAATATGATGTTGATTGGTGATTGTATGAGGAACAAGTAGTTTAATATTATTTCCATTGGCTCTCAGTTTTTCCACTGCCAAAGCAACAGAATTCATGACCTGTTGTTTGCGTACATGAAGTATTGCCGAGGTGAGGGAGAGACTTACATCAGGATTGGCAGCAAGTTCTTTTCTCAATATGAAATTGGAGGGTGCAAGCGTCAGTTTTATGTCCACTTTAACATTGGGCGGTAGCCATTGGGGTATATTAAATATTTCATGATATATTTTTCCAACTAGATGTAATTCATAGTTGTAGCATTTTTAAGTGCATCTGTACTATCAGTATTAGTAATATATTCATATCCATTGGAGGTGCCTCTCAATTTCTTGTATGACTTGGGTGTCATCAGCATGAATTGCATATAGCTAGTATAATTTGAGAGATTGTTGCTTGTGCTCACCAGCGTGCCATGGATGTAGACACTAATTTGACGAAATAAATTATGTAATATACAATTTTCATAGGATATACCATCGGCCCGAATTGGCACTGTATTATCGGATTTCCGGACTTTCAGTTGTAAATCTATAAATGTTGAAGACATGTCCATAAGGTAGTCTTCATTGGAATAAATTTGAAAGTGGATATTATCGGAGAGGGGTTGTTGAGGATAAAATTGTTCATAGTATCCATGCTTGACACTCACATCAACATTTTCTGCATTGAATAGATTCAATTATGAGGTGATTGAAGGTTGAGAATCCTTATGCGGTAGGTAGGACATCTTAAGAGAAGAAATCTAGTTTTGATCTAATAATTTTCTTCCTGGGGCTTCTTCTTCTGTTTACACTACGTGTCGGCTTTTTCCTTCTTTTCTTTGACAAGAGGGGTGATGTCTTTCGTTTCTGACCTGAGTGGAGACTGATGAGTGATGCAGTATTTCTCGACCTTTTTAAACCTTTTCCATTTTGTTTTAATCTCTCGCCAAGGGTTCGCGCACTAGACCTGAGATTGTCCGAAGCACTTTTTTTAAAATCCTTGCCAGAACCCCAATCGTATAGTGTAGAGGATGCAAAATCTGTCGCAGCCGGTACAAGATATTTTCTAGCCAGAGGTAGTGCAGAGCGAAAGAGCTTAGCAAACCAACTGCCAAGACCGTAGCCAGACATTGACTGGCATTGATTGGCCAAGATTATTAACATAGCAGTCAATATCAGGACAAATGAATCCCACTTTTCTATTAGACATCTTGTTGTTGTTGAACGATGGGACGAAAATGGCATGTAATCACAGCCAAACCTTTTGAAATTGCTATGGGATCACCCAATTCAGTTCTTAGTGTTAACTGACAGAGTTCCAAATAGGAAGTGTTTACGGGAATATACTGAAGATGCTTTATATTGTAGTGGTGAATATGTTCTTGATTGGTTTTTCGTTCAAGAACTCGTAGGAGGGGAACATTTGAATTACCAACCCGAGATGTTTCCACAAATGAAGCGTAGAGAAATATACAAGTGTCCGTGGAGAATGCAGGCGGATAGTCAGCAAAAATGAAATTAGTGTTTCCGGCACTTTTACCATTGATAATATTGAGCTTAAAGCCAAGAACACCCTTTAGATTATCATTGAGAATAACCTTTTCGTTGGCAATAGGTGAACTAATGTAGATCTTGCCCTCCTCCTTTGAATAGTTGAAATGAAAAGCTCCCTTTTTACGAGCGGAAATTCTTTATTAATAGAACGACATAAATCATTCATACAGGTGAGTTCCTCGTAGGGTAATTCAATATATGGATAATCCATCCAATTAATTTTTTGAATTTGTTCTTGATCACCTGAAGGTGGTGACGGCCAATCATAGGGTCTAATTTCTATATCATATTTACGATCTTTTCTCAGGATGTCATAGGTATTTTTGAGAATACGGTCGACAAGAGCCACTTCATACTTTCCGTCGTCGAATTTGATGGTGGGGGAGAGTTTTGTCCAAAAATCACTTGTTCTATTCAAGTCATTGTAAAGAGTTTCAGAAACATTGGACATGAAAGTCACATAGAAATCATTGGGCATTGTTAATATCTTCAGCACTGATCCAAGAATCAAAATCTGAGTTGTATCCTAGCCAGCGAACAAGCAACTGTCTCTTGCCCCTACGAGTACGACTCTTTGATATCTTTTCAATTTGATAAATTTCACTAGTGTTTCTAACTTTTTGCAGTTCATATTCATAAAAACCGCCGAGAATCTCATCATCTTTGGTGTCTCGCAGTCGATATGTCGTGGGCTCGGTGTCCAGGATTTTGGACACTTTAAAAAGTTCAGTGCTCCATAAATAATTCCCCTTTTCAAAAATATTGGTGGTTCTATTAATTCGAACCGTATCACCAGTATTTTTCTTTTTCACCATTGGAGTAATGCTTTAGAAAAGCATCAAATGTATTTTCACTGTAGTGAACTTCCCGAGGGCTTGAGTTGGACAGAGATCGATGAGGTCGATGGTTGTATATCCGCATGATTTTATCTAAATCATGAATAAAAGCCGGTGTATTTTTCAGTGTACAATATCTTGAAATTAATAGACGAATCGTTCTTATTAATCGTTCAGCCAATGCAGCCTTTATCGGGCTGTGACTATGATAAAGTGTTGTATTATATTTCAATAGAACCTTTTGCACATGGGGATTAACAAATTCACTGCCACGATCCGATTGAATTTTTCTATACGAATCCTCTTCAAGAATACTTTCAATGGCCTGAGCAACTTAAACACCACTCTTTGACCGTAATGGAATGACATAGGCATAGCGACTAAAGACACTGATTGCCACCAGAATATATTTGTAGGGTGCATTGTGACGCCGTTGAACTGTGTCTAAAGTTAAAAGATCCGTTTGCATTATATGCAGAGGGAAAAAGGCTTTAGTTTGTCGATATTGTTTGCCGCGAAGCCTGTGATTCCGGTGCAGTGTGTAACTCGGTTCATTCTCTAGATACTCTTTTGCTTTTTTCAATGTGCTGCTGGAGACAGCTTTAGAAAGCGTTTTGGGAGAACTGAAACTCCCCGCTTCACCAATATTTTCATAGACACCTTTTAGAACTTCATCCATTTTGAACGTAAACACGTAGTGTAATGTCCACTCCCCTTTTGCACACTGGAGGGTGAATCAATTCGTCTTCGTTTTTGACTAGCAGCCACAGGTGTTGTAAAATCATTGCTGGTGCTGCTAGTATTTTCAAATATTGAATCTTCTTCTCCTTTTTTAAATGGTGTTGGTGTTGTTGGAGGACTATATTCTCTTAGTTTCTTTAGAATTTGCTTATTGCCAATAAGACTTTTGGGAAAGTTTAATACACTTAGAAAGGTGTATAGATTATTGTCAAATGATAAAAGTCCTTTACGATTCGTCACCATATCACAAATTAAATCAACTAGATTATAACTTTTCCCTTGAATTATAATTCGTTTCCCTGTGCTATTGACTTGAACTTGATGTTCATCACCAGTTTCCAACATGAGATATGATAATACTCTTTTACTCTGTTCTCGATAGGTCACTGGCAATAGGTTTCCAATTTTCGATACAATTGAATTCAATTCCTTCTCCTTTGATTGTGCAGAATCTTGAGGAGATGTTTCCTGTTTAGAGGGATCAGTGGCGGCGGCGGTGGGTCTCTCACGATATGGTTTATGTTTGTCCACACGTCGCAATGCATCTTGAAGTAAAAGCAGTTTTTTGTCATCGGCAATATTCTCATCATTAATGAATTTGCTTAGATTGTCTTCAAAATGTTCGACGGGCGAGAGGACAAGTTCAAATGGTGTCAATTTATAGGGTTTTGCCATTCTCTCTCTAGAGAAAACTGTTTACAAGTCCTGCTATTATTGGTAGTAAAAGTGTGAAAAAGCTACCACCCGCTTGAAGGAGCCGTTTTCTTTTAAAATTTTTTCCCTTGTTTTTACAAGCCAAGGCGCGTACAGTGGAACGATGTTGCTTTGTCTGTTGTCTAACACCTTCTGGCAGTTGAACATTATCCTCAGTTAAATTTAAACAAAGTTCAGACATTAGATTAATGAAATCATTGTCAACACCATGTTTGAGTATTGCCTTCCTAAGCAAGGATTTTGAAGTGCTTAAAACGGAAAATAAAAGCCGTTGTTCGTGTAGTTTCTTCAGTGTCATAATGGCAACTAATAGCCTTTTCTACTGTTCACCGGAAGATATACTGTAATTTCATTGTTGAAAATGTCGGTGACTACACGTACATCCTCGGGTGTGCTCTGATTAAGATCCAGCAAAATGTAACCGTAGGGTTTATTAGTCGCCTGAGTGTACGCTGACAGCAGAAATTTAGGGGTGCCGGGGTATATCTGTTTATTGAGAGTTATGAGCGAGCTAGAATCACGAACAACTCGATAGATAATATAGATAGTGCAATTCAAAGCAAGGGTTCGCATACATTTGCTCTGATGAAACAGATTGTGTAGAACTAGGGTTATGGAAATGTGTTCATGATGGGAGCGAACCGTGAACAGTTGTAGCATTTCCTGTGAGAACTGTTCAATGGATTCAGCCAAATCATCAATAATCAGCCACGAGTTCGGTTCAATACTATTGAAAACATCAAGTCCCCGTATGAATTGTATTGGTATGGTTGTAGCAATAGCTTTTATTTGATCATAGGACTCCTGCCAAATACTATAGCAATAGTAGATTTTTTTCGGCTTTTCCAAAAACATTTTATCGCAATTTTTAATTATTTTAGTTAAGAGTGTTGTTTTCCCCGACATTGAGGGACCACACAGAAACGATCTGAAGGGTGTTTTAAATTGATACATGTTGCTGCTGCTGCTGTTGACAACAGTCGGACTATAACTAACTGTAAATCATACGTGTCCAATGAATAAGTAGTAGTAGTAATAATTTTCCCATAGATCTATCTACTTTAACAAGAACAACAAAAAAACAATATTTCATGGTCATTTATTTCGGCAACATTAAAACTCTATTTGTTCAACATTAACAATGATAAAAATGACACTTTATGTTCAACAAGAACAACAACAATATTTCATGTTCATTTATTTCGGCAACATGAAAACTCTATTTGTTCAACATGAACAACATAAGAATAACACTTTATGTTCAACAAGAACAACAACAATATTTCATGGTCATTTATCTCGGCAACATGAAAACTCTATTTGTTCAACATGAACAATGATAAAAATGACACTTATTGTCTTTAAACACTTTTTGTCCGTCAACATGAACAACACTTATTGTCTTTAAACACTTTTCTGTACAACAACATCACTTTATGTACATTAGTAGCAAACACACACTTTTCTGTACAACAACAAAAAGAGCACTTGAAAACAACAGAAAAAAAACACTTGGAACATGAACTAGCACAGTTGAAAATTATGAATTTAAAAGTGGGGCCCCCCCCCCACCCCCCCAGGGGCCGCAGGGCCGATGGCCGGCTGCGGACGGGACCCCCCCCCCAGGAGTTGCGGGCGGGACCCCTCCGGGGCCGGCCGCGGGAAGGGCCCCCCACCCCCGGGAGCCGCGCTGGAAAAAATGTACAATAGTTGTCATCACTGCTGCTACAGGTTAGTGGTTGGGTTAGTTGAGGTTAGATTAGTTAATTTATGAACGGATTGGGGGGTTAGTTAATTTATGAACGGGTTGATGGTGGTGGTTAGTGGTTGGTTAGTCAGGTTAGGTTAATTTATCCAGACCAAGTTGATTGCGATAGTCTATGCATTCAACTCGGTCTGAAATACGGTAGTGGCCATGAGGCAGGACACTCACACCATTCTCAAGCACATAGACTTTGTCAGATATACATGACATTGCATTTTTTTTCCACTCTCACAGTATAATTTCTATACTGTAGAGAGCGAATTGCAAGCACTTGTGCTCTCGGCACTAGGCTACTTTCTACACAGTCTCTGTACACGCTCATGTTGAAATTGCTCTTTACAAAATGTGTAGGCACCCCTTTACATGCCTTCTTTTCATCCCCACTATGAGTTTTAACGCAATAAACTTTAGGACCCGGGAACACCCCCCTGGATATCAAATCACTCCCCGTCTCTGATTTTAACATTAATAGTTGGTTGGGGGCTTGACGTTTCACCAACTCGGGGTAGAGTGATGGATTCCAGTTGGTGAAATCCATCCGCGAGCTGATGTGTTCCCCCTTTTCTAGATCACCCAATAAATCTTCGGTCCCATTTACCTTTAACAGCAGAGAATCTGTATCCCCATAGTAGACTTGAACCTCCCCCTCCCGTGGCCATTGCACCTTGCACACATTGTAAAAAAACGACAACATGAGCTTTTTGGAAATTTCCAGTACTGAACTACCTCCTGTTATATTCTTGTTCAGTACCACATTTCGCTTTCGCCTGTGTAGAAGAACCATGCCAGTCTCTATGCTCGTGAACGATGTAAAATTGGGATCGGCAATAATTCGTGCACACTCTAGAGGGTCAGTCACAACGTCGCAGCGAGATCTGTTACGTACGCTTTCACACATTTTGCCAAACGCTGAATTTAGTATGAGTTTGTACATTTCCTTCTCTACCTTTGAGTTTGCCCTAGAGCGTTTATCGACAAAAGTGTCGATAAACGTTTTCAAATATGGTCGCTGATTGAACTGCAGGACCCTGTGTATTTTGGTGATTTTGAAACCATTGTTCACCATCCAGTGCAAAAGCACATGGTGAACAACGATATTCTCCTTAGGGTCCAAATCAGCAATCAGTTTTTGCTTAGAGGGAGTCCAGTGCATCCCCATATCCTCAACCAATGATCGATTGTAGGGGCTCAATGAGTCCCTGCTCACGGGTCGATTGATACAGGGAAAAACAAAATCTTTGACGGAGTCGTGAAGCGCTAGAGGAATGTGCCCGTCAATTTCAAAGAACCATCCTTGTGGCCCATTGTCCTCGACGGTGGTAATTTCGGGGAACTCACAAGGATTCTCAAGGCATTGATAGTTCCCCCACAGCAAAGAGTAGTGAGACATTGCCGAGGGGTACAATGAGTTCATGTCCAAGAACACTGCAATTGACTTTGCACCGGTGCCGTTTTGTCCGCTCGGATCGGTTGACAAGACGCGGTCCCCATGAAAAACATACCCTCCCTTCATTGAACGCTCTACAAAAAGTTGTTGATCTACATCTGTGATTAGGCCTATTTCCTCCCTACTAATTTTTAAAATCAAATCCATCACCAAATGGGGTAAGGAAAAATAGTAGCCTATATCTAACCCGAACTCTGAATAGATTTGGTCTGTGTTCTTACAGACTATATCCAACAGAGTTAAAATGTCACTTGGGCAGGTAACACTTGTTTAGGAGGCTTCGGCCAGCGACCATATTGGACAACTGTCGCCTTCGCAGGGGGCGCATTATTACCCCTTGCTCTCTTACTGGGTGGCGGCGGGCATTCTTCACAATCTGTCGCCTTCGCAGGGGCCGCATTATTACCCCTTGCTCTCTTACTGGGTGGCGGCGGGCATTCTTCACAATATGCCTTAAAGAAGAGAAAAAAGTTAGTATCGAAATAATTTCCCCCTTTTTTTACAGAAAGAAAATTAGTACCCCCATCCACATAATTTTGTCTAGAAAAGCATTTATCACTAAGAAAGCCCCCCTACGCCAGCATTTTCAGTAAAGCAAAAAGTAAAAATATACAAAACTCAGAAATCAAACGTTTTATTACACAACTTGTGAAAAAAAATCATGACAATCAATAGTCTATAGCCTTAGGATAGAAATCAATGTTTCTATTTTTACCATTTAGAAAAAAATTAAATGTTCCAGTCTATAGGCTTTAAATTAGATAAAAAAAAGGTCATTAACCCAGCAGCCTATAGGCCTAAATTTTGCAAACATAGGTTAAAATTCTATTCAATTTACGCATAATGTAAGCTTCATGCAACTCCTAAAGAATTTTCTTTCTAGCCTTGCATATCAAAGTTAAAAACCATAGTTTTCACGCACCCCTCCTGGGAATATAAAAGAAACTTAATCGAAAGAAAGCCTGAAAAAAATTAAAAACATGTCTATAGACGCAACGCATATATTTACACATTAGTTTTCTTGTCAAAGGGTATACATATCTACACAACGAATCCCCCCCTTACTTTTCATGCGAAGAAACAGTTTGTTTTCATTTTACAATGATGACGATAGAATTGAGGCATGTCCCCTCCCCCCTTTCGCCAATATCCTAAATATATTGTTAGACCTTAATTTGAAAATAGCTCGATTCACTTCTACAAATAGAGATTGCATAGCCCTGCGCTTAATAAATTGCAATTGTCTGAAAAACCGTTTTAATTTGACGGGAAAAACAAACCATTTTGATCTGAGAAACCTTTTACAGGAAGTGCTTTAAAAAGGGTGACAGCTAATTTTAACCTCGCGCTAGAGAGCCTTACGTCAAAACTTAGATATACTGGAGGGTGACCAAGGAAAATAATTTTATTTTGAAAATAAAAATTAAAAATGTACTCACATTGCTAATTGTGGCTGTCAAGGCTTCAACCTCATCAATAATATTTAGTGTTATATCCATTGTGTCACAATACTTTCTGATAATTTAATCACAATGCATGTCCGTTATATACGAAATCTCAAGGGCGAATTGTTATGTAAATTGTTATGTTACAAAACCATATGTAACAAGCCCTCTGATTGGCTGAGAAGGGGGTTGTATCCGACTCGCTGATTGGCTGAGAAGGAAACACGTCATCTGACTGTTTCCTATTCCTGGAAACTCTTAACATTCGCTCCTAGCATGCACTTGGACAAAACAACAACAACAAAAACTGTTTCCAATTTCTGGATCATAACATTCACTCCGAGCATGCACTTGACCAAAACAACAACAACAAATAAATCGACCTTGGAAATCGAGGTCATTGACCCGTTAGTGGATCAATAATCCAGAAAACATCCATCAAAGTGAGAAAAATCCTGTTTTTCCATTCTCACTGACAAAAACCATAAAACAGACATAAATTGGTGTTGACATCCATGAAAAACATCAAATAAATTGACCAACAAACATAACCGTCCAAGAAACATCCATAAAAGTGAGAAAATTCATGTTTTTTCAAGTGAGAAAAATTCTGTTTTTTCATTCTCAGTGAGAAAACCATAAACCACGTGGTTCGTACCGGAGTCGGACCCCCCTCTCTACTTATACCCACATAAAAAAATTGAGTCGGCAAATAAAAAGTAAGACAAATAAAAAGAATTTTGTACAGGAATCTTGGCAAATTCCCTCACTACAAACTATTCCTAGAAAAGTTCAACACCGGGGAACTTTCCTCTCCATGGAGAATATCCGCGTAGAAAATAACCCCAGCAGAAAATGTCCCCCTTCCCCGACAAATCTCTGTATACATCCCAATAAAAAATACTATAGGTAGACACCGGGCAAATTTCCTGATTTACAAACCTTTCCCCAGGGGCTGTGGGGGTTATGTGTTCTCAAAGACATAGTTACTGGGCTTTTCAACTATGCTGAACAAAATGGCTATCTGATAATTTTGATCGGATGAACCTTAGGAAAATAGATAGGTTGGAGGGGGCCAGTTGCCCTACAATCTTTTTGGTTCGATGCGATCACCCTTGGAAAAAAAAAAACACAAAAATACGCATCCGTGATGTTTTTTTCTGGCAAAAAATACAAAATTCCACATTTTTAAAGATGGGAGCTTGAAAATTCTACTATAGGGTTCGTGGATACGCTGAATCTGAAGGTGTGATGTTGATTAACATTTCTTGACTTTTAGGAGGTGTTTCCCCTATTTCGAAAATTTTCTCAGGTTCGTAGCTTTTGGGGCGTAACACTAAGCTTAATTAATGTTATATATTTGGAATCAAACAGTTCGTGGTAACGAACTGTAAGTAAGGAGCGACCCGGCTCAATAGTAACCGAGACTCTAAAAAACAAAAAATTTGTTACCAATAGATACATCAGAAGAACCAGATTTTTATGTTGATTTCAAATATATAAGTTTCATCAAGTTTTGTTATACCCATTAAAAGTTATGCGCCTGAGAAAATTTGACTTATTTTCGAAAAAAGGGGAAAACACCCCCTAAAAGTCATAGAACTTTAATGAAAATCACACCATCAGATTCAGCATATCAGTGAACCCTCCTGTAGAAGTTTCAAGCTCCTATCTGCAAAAATGTGGAATTTTGTATTTTTTGTCAGAAGAAAAATCACGGATGCGTGTTTGTTTGTTTGTTTTGTTTTTTTTTTTGTTTTTTTTTATATCCCAGGGGTGATCGTATCGATCCAGTAGTCCTAGAATATCGTAAGAGGGCTCATTTGAGCGGAAATTCAAAGTTCTAGTGCCCTTTTTAAGTGACCGAAAAAATTGAAGGGCAAATTGGCCCCCTCCCACGCTCATGTTTTTCCCGAAGTCACCCAATTAAAATTTTGAGATAGTCATTTTATTTAGCATAGTCGAAAATCTAATAAATATGTCTTTTAGGATGACTGAATCTCCCACAGTTATCAGGGGAAGGGCTGCAAGTTATGAACTTTGCCCATTGTTTACATATTGTGCTGGTTATTAGGATACAGACTTTTTCAGGAAGGATTTCTTCTGGTGGGGGAGGGGCTGGAGGAGAGGGTTACTTGAGAGAATCTTTCCGCGGAGGATGTTTCCTTGGGGTAAGGGACATTTCTATGAAGGGGGCACCGGATTTCCCAGCATTATTTAAAAAACGATCAGAAATTAAATAAAAAAAACAAGTTTTTTCAACTGAAAGTAAGAAGCAACATTAGAACTTAAAACGAACAGAAATTATTACGCATATGAGGGGGTTCGCCCCCAAGTCAATACCTCGCTCTTTACGCTACCGTTTTTTTTTTCTTAGTGTTTTCAAAAGAGCTATCTATTCTAATTAAACGGTCTTTGTGATTCAGGAGTTTGTGATTTAAACAAAATTTTAACTTTAGCGTAAAGAGCGAGGTATTGACTAGGGAGCGAACTCCCATAATATACGTAATAAAACATACGAATATAGAAATTCGTTACGTAAGTTAATTCGTAAGTTACGTCAGAACAAAATTTCGAGAAAGCCAATTAGCCAAAAAAGGAAAATCAATATGCGAATTTCGTTTTAATTATTCATGTACAGTGAGCCGAAATCAAAGCTGCATTAATTTAAAAACTTTCAGAAATTAACTAAAAAAACAAGTTTTTTAAACTGAAAGTAAGGAGCGACATTAAAACTTAAAACGAACAGAAATTATTCCGTATATGAAAGGGGCTGTGCCCTCCTCAACTCCTTGCTGTTTACGCTGAAGTCTGACTCTGTCTCACAAATTTATTTTTTAAAACAATAAAAACTTAAGCGTAAAGAGCGAGGCGTTGAGGAGGTGACAGCCCCTTTCATATACGGAATAATTTCTGTTCGTTTTAAGTTTTAATGTCGCTCTTTACTTTCAGTTAAAAAAAACTTGTGTTTTTTAGTTAATAAGCATAATAAGTTTTTTTATGTACCTTACTGATATCAAAATTCCATTTTTTTGGTTTCGGTTACTATTGAGCCGCATCGCTCCTTACTTAGAGTTCGTTACCAAGAATTGTTTGATAAACACTATCAATACTTTATATGAATAACTTTTGATCGATAACTTAAACTTAATACATTTTTAAAGATTCTGAGTAGACCAGATCCCTTTCGTGTTTCTAAAGTAGTGTAATTTACTTAATTAACGCAAAACTGTGTCAATTAAACTTGCTCCTAACGCAAGTTTATCGGATCAATCTATTTTGCCCCCCCCCCCCCCCCAAAAAAAAAAAAACTGGATCCGCCCCTGCCTCACTCAGTGCCTTTAAGTTCCTTAACTTCCCAATTAAACTTCGCATGAACTATTTTGCGTTTTACCTACCATTTCTAATAGATAACTTTATAATTTGAAAATAAAAACAACACGACATATAACTTACATTTCTTAACACTTTGCCATACGCGGTTTGATATAAAGTAAGAACCTCATTCAAGGTCATGTTTGTCACCATCTGAATGTCCAGGATAATTAACTTAAAATAAAAATCAGCACTTCATTGACACGAATGCACGGAAATGTAAGGAGGGACTAAGGCTTTTTAATGGGGATACACAAAAAGTATTACTCAAAATCGAGGGGGAAATGCTTTGTTCTTTTTTTGATTTTTATGATAAAATCCAAATTTTTTTTTTCAAAATCTACAGGGGGAAATCCCCCCCACCTATCCCCAGTGGACAACCCTACAGCATTTATCACATAGTGACCAGAGCTGTAGAAACAGGATATTGCATGTCAAAGGGTTAAGACAAAACTAGGTTATCAATCATACCACTAGGGATTTAATCATGTCAGAAGCAATAGGCTATTGGTTTTACATTAAAATCCTATTGATCTTATGAAATCACAGATTTTTTGTATCGCTGAAAAGTCCAAAACAAATAAATCTAGTCCTTATGGTGATAGATGATACAGTTTAAAGGGTACTGGTGCATATTAACGACACTTCTATATACTAATGAGAGAAGAAACCTGCCAGGTGAGTTATTTTCAAGAGACCGCTATTGAGAAATGGAATCTAAAGCGTAGTTTTCATTGCGTTTACGATATTTAAACAGTTGGTTTTTGGGGCTTAGGGGGGAAAAAGGAACCTAGGTTAGGTTAGGTTACGTATATAATATATGCTATTCTTTACCCCCCCCCCTTATGTGCAAATATATAGCCCAAATTTGTTTATAAACTATCATATATACATCCTATTTTGTTTCATTAGCATTAACTAAAGTTGAATTCTTTAGAAGTGTCGTTATAATGCACCAGTATTGTTTACAGTAACAAAATTAAAGTTTTGAGTGTTGCTAATTTCCAAAATGTTTGGACTGGGGAGGTGGTAAACTTCATAAAAAGGGTTCAGTCTTGGTGAAAATTGCAACATCAGATACAAGATGTATAAGAAAATAAGGACAGAAGTTTCGAACCCCCCCCCCCCCCGTCTGCTATATTAGGCCTACTAAATTTAGGATGAAGAAAAAAGCCACGTGTAAGCCTAGAATTGGGCCTATTGAAAAGGGAACGTGTTAAGAAAACAATTCTTACTTCAAAATACGCAGAAAAATTGTAGTTACCAAATTTTGAAAGCAGTTTCACTACACTTACTCCCCCCCCCCTAATTTTCAAATATATCGCCAAAACTGTAAATTTTTCCGTGTGTTTTTTCGTTTCTTGATTTCGTCAGCGTCGATTAAATTCACGGGTTGAAACAAAAGTGACGCCTGGCAAAATGCATGGAAAATATATAATTTGGACTATATATTTGAACATCAGGAAGGAGGGGCTGGGGTAGAGTATAGAGGAATTGCTTTCAAAATTTGTTAACTGCATTTTTTTGGGCATATTACGAAGTAAGAATCATTTTCTTAACATGTTTTCTTCTCAATAACATTAATTCTAGGCTTATACCAAGAGCCGTGCTATTGAAAATTCCTGGAGTAAATATAATCTTTAGTTCATAAAAAA
Source organism: Artemia sinica (assembly GCA_027921565.1). Taxonomy (NCBI): domain Eukaryota; kingdom Metazoa; phylum Arthropoda; class Branchiopoda; order Anostraca; family Artemiidae; genus Artemia; species Artemia sinica. The sequence continues at coordinate 23,155,623 of CM051261.1, read as the reverse complement.
AAAATGAATTCCAGTGGTAGACTACTAATGAAGTATGGGAAAGATAATCACTAACTCAACTACTTTCTGAGAATTCAAAAACACATAAAAATAAAGCATAGCATATATTAAATACGCAACATAACCTAAGTACCTTTTTTTTTCCCCTGAACCCCAAAAAACAACAATTTAAATATCGTAAACGCAATAAAAACCACACCTTGCATTGCATTAATCTACAGTGGTATCTTGAATTAACTCGTCTGTAGCGGGTTTTTCGTGACTGGTTTCCTTGTAAAGGCCCATCTAATGCACCAGTACCGAATATTGACCTGGATTCCATGGTTTGTCAGGGCGTTTACAATATTTAAACTATTGTTTTTGGGGGTTTAAGGGGAAAAGGGGTAGATTTTCGGCAGTTCATATTATTCACTTACGAATAAAGTAAACATACTACTCGATGCCTTTTTTTTGTGCTCTTTCCCAATATAACAATCATTTTTTGGGTAAATATTTACTGAATCATATTATTGACTTACGACTAAAGTGAATATACCACTCGATACCCTTTTTTATGCTCTTTACGAATTTAATAATCATTTTTGTCGGAAATGAATTTTAGCCCCCACCCCTATATATACCAATTCAGGGTATATATTTGCACATTAGGGGGGTAGGGGTAATGTTTATTTCTGATAAAATGAGAGGTAAGCTTAAACTTGAAACCCACCCCACCCTCATAATGTGCAAATATATACCCTGAATTGCTATATAAAGGGGTGGGGCTAAAACTTATTTCTGACAAAAATGATTATTATATTCATAAAGAGCATTAAAAAGGCAATGAGTGGTATATTCACTTTAGTCGTAACTCAATAATTTGATTTGGTAAATATTTACCCATTTTTGTTGGAAATGAATTGTACCCCCACCCCTATATATACCAATTCAGGGTATATATTTGCACATTAGGGGGGTAGGGGTAAAGTTTATTTCTGATAAAATGAGAGGTAAGTTTAAACTTTAAACCAACCCCCCCCCCCCCACCCCATAATGTGCAAATATATACCCTGAATTGCTATATAAAGGGATGGGGGTGATTATTATATTCGTAAAGAGCATAAAAAGGCATCGAGTACTATGTTCACTTTATTCGTAAGTCAATAATATGAACTTCCGAAAATTTACCAAAAAAGGGTACCTAGATAGGGTTAGATTAGGTTACATATTTAATATATGCTATGCTTTACCCCCACCCCCCTAATATGCAAACATATAGCCGAAATTTATTTCTAAACTATCAAATTTTTCTCCTGTTTTGTTTTACTTCATTATCATTAACCAAACCTCACTTTTTGCGTGTGTTACAGATAGTACATAAATACCTCCCATGCCTACAGCATTAATTATGTGCCTCCGGTTTAGCCTCACGTGTACAATTGCAACTTAGTGCGTAGCCCCTTGGTAAAAAAAATCTACTAGTTGACAGAAATCTTACCATAGAGAACTGGCACTTGTATTCCTTGTATATAACATGTCGTTATTGTCTTTCCTAATGTCACTTCCTAACTTCCTAGTAACATATCCAAAAAGTCCTACGGAGCATGCTGCTAAATACTACTGCCTCAGTATACATCTAACTTGTTACGGGTTAAAACGGGTTTTCTTCTGCAAACCACTTAGCACTCTTACTTTTCATAATTAACTGCAAAACTCATCACAGATCAGGTTCAATTGTATAATGATATTTATTCCGATCGTTTTTTTTTCAAATGAGGCTTCTTGTTATTTTTCTCGCACTACAGAGGCTTCCAGAATAAGTGTTATTAAAGAGTATTCGCACACATATGATTTAAGACCCCAGGACCCTAGAGTTGTGAAGGAGGTTCTACAAGAAAGGCCGTACCCAGCATTTTTTTCAGAGTGGGTTTTGCTAAAGAAGAATTCGGGGGGGGGGGGGGGGGGGGGGGTTAAAAAAAAATGCATACAAAATTTGTTTATATCCAATTTTGTTACGTTTTTACGAGTCAGACAAACATTTCGGGGGGGGGGGGTCAAACCCCCCCCCCTCTGGGTACGGCCTTGCCTACAAGCAAGGGTGAGCAGCGGTGAAACACTTCAAATAAAAAAAAATGCAGGAGTTACGGTTTATGTTTCCTTAGAAGCATGCGATTCAGTGTTGCCAACGCTGTACAATTGTGCTGTTTTTGGTACAATTTAGATGTCCTAGTACAGAGCAGTACACTTGGAAATGTATTGGTACAATCAGATTTCCCGCTACATTTAGGCTTTTTGACTCAAATGTTTAGTTTATAGCTTATTGTTTTAGTTTTAGTTTATTGAAAATTTTCGTATTGTTATGACAAATTTTTAACCTATTGTTCCGATAGTACAAATTACTTTCTTGCGGTACAATTTTAGTTGGAAAACTGGTATAGTTTATTTCAAACCGTTGGCAACACTGATGCGATGTTGTGAGAAGTCGGTAGCTGTAACTTGCACCGAAAGGACAAAATACTTATGTTTTTGGATTTATTAGTTTCATATCTATCCACTCATCGAGCGAGAAGTATGATTTTATTTAGGATTTTTCTTAGAGAAGGACCTTATGTTTTTTGTAATATAAAAATTATCCTTTTTTTTGAATGCTTCTGAATCTGAAACCTTTTCATTATGTTTTCAATAGAAAAAAAAAATTAGGCCAATTTCAAAAATGTAATTGATACATCAACAAAACTGAATCTTAGTTACCGAGTGATTTCACAATTGACGTCTCACGTCAAAAGGCTTAAATCTCAGAAATGGGGAAATGAACACACCCTAGGCCGTATCTAGTTGGGGGATTTACCGGGTTTGACCCATGCCCCATTCTGCCTCTACCACAGCCACCCCCACCCCCAATATATATATATATATATATATATATATATATATATAATATATATATATATATATATATATATATTATATATATATATATATATATAGATATATATATATATATATATATATATATATATATATATATATATATATATATATATATATATATATATATATATATATATATATATATATATATATATATATATATATATAATATATATATATATATATATATATATATATATATATATATACATATATATATATATATATATATATATATATATATATATATATATATATATATATATATATATATATTATATATATATATATAATATATATATATATATATATATATATATATATATATATATATATTATATATATATATATATATATATATATATATATATATATATATATATATATATATATATATATATATATATATATATATATATATATATATATATATATATGTATATTGTGGTATCAATCCTTGCGTAGAAATTTATTTGGGTGGGACCAGCAATTTAGAGGTGACTAAAGTCATCTAAATCTCCAAAAATAGACAGGTTATACGAAAAACGCAAGAAAATACGTAAAAGACCCTAAAATTCCGATGCTTCAAGACAGGATCCCACCCAGGCCCCTTCGCACGTAAACATCAGATTTAATCCCCATTCAAAAAAGCTGGAACTTGTTGCCAATGCAGTCATTCTGTGATAATACAAAATATACCGTAAAAATACATCAAATGTGCTAGCCGTCTTAAGATAAATTGTTTATTTGTTACATTTCAAACTTGTTAAATGTATGTTAAATTTACTAAATTATTTTAAATAGTTTTGTTTGGGTGTTTGATTAAAAACTCTGAAAGCTTATGACGGTGATATCCAGTCAAATTAGATGAGTTATCAGTCCCTATAAAAGCAAGCGGGTCAAAGGAAATTTGCCTTGTTCTGACTCCTTCAGGTAATAGGTATACGTTAACGAGGGAGCTTGCGACAAGCCTGCAGCTGGAAATCAAACAGTTCGTGGTAACCAACTGTAAGTAAAGAGCGACCCGGCTCAATAGTAACCGAAACTCTAAAGAACGGAATTTTGATACCAATTGATACATCAAGAGGATCAAGTTTTTTTTTTGCTGATTTCAAATATATGCGTTTCATCAAGTTTAATCTTACCCATCAAAGGTTACGTGCCTGAGAAAATTTGCTTTATTGTCGAAAAAAGGGGAAAACAACCCCTAAAAGTCATAAAACTTTAATGAAAATCACACCATCAGATTCAGCGTATCAGAAAACCCTACTATAGAAGTTTCAAGCTCCTATCTGCAAAAATGTGGAATTCTGTACTTTTGTCAGAAGGAAGATCACAGATGCGTGTTTATTTGTTTGTTTGTTTGGTGTTTTTTTTTCCCAGGGGTGATCGTATCGATCCAGTTGTCCTATAATATCGTGAGAGGGCTCATTCGAACGGATTCGAACGGTAAAAAAAAGCTTGGACCGCCTTTTTGCTGTGTTTGTTCCGAAATATTGGCGCGAAGTTTGATATAACCAAACATGGATCCTAAAAAGAAATCTGTGGTTCTGCTAGAGGAAGATATTTTTTCTCACTGTTGGCTAAAATGCCCCTGGAAAGAAAAATGGTGAGCACCATAAGCGTAGAGCTATGAGTTTCAATAGGAAGGATTTTTTTCGCTTTAAGTTGCTGGAGAGTCGCTGGAGACACAGCATTACAAAGGTTTGTGCATTGGTATACTCCTATAGACCTAGGCTAGTTTTCCAAATCTCTGGATAATAAAAGAAATGAAAATGGTATTATAAGGAAGCTACTTGGATCTCAGTCAGTCAGAAACAATGGCGTAATTTTGTCAGAATCCTGGGGAACGGGGAAAACTTGGAGCCAATTTTCCCAAATCAAGCGAAAATGACAGTGAAAAATGAAAAATAAGCCATGGACGCTTGGATGTCTGGATGCTTGAATAATGCAGGCTCATCTTAGTTTTGACAATAGTTTTTGCAGAAACTAAATTTAAGCTGGGGGAGGGGGCAAACTGAGGTCTGGGGGGCCAAACTGAGGACCAGAGGGGGCTGTTGCTCCCCTAGCCCATGGCAAAATTACGCCCCTGATTTTGATCTCAATCCTTTAAAGGATGTGAGTTAGTTAGAGCATTAAGTTGAAGCTTTCAGGACATGCTAAGGGAGATGGTGAACTAATGAAAATTCGCTTTCAACGTGACGCTTTCAAAAGTTCGGTTTTCATGCACCATAAAAACTAGACCCCGGCGCCGCGCCGATGAGGGAAGTCCGGCGGCGGCGGGGCAAAGAACAGCACGCCGCGCCGCGCCGCCGGTAAGATGTCGGCGGCGCGCCGCCGGCGCGATCAATGTTGACTGCAAAAATTAATGTTTTCATCAGTCTTTCTCAAATCACAGCTTCAATTTACAGCAGATTCGAGCCTATTCATGAGTTCAAAAATTCACAAGTCGCTGGCTGGAAACTGGTCTTCTTTGTTATTCATCAAGAGAAGTAGAAATCTGGCAGAAACGAAATGGCTGTGGCGTTTCAGATCCCTTGCATAATACGAGTAGTTGAAGTATCTATTAGCTATGTATTCTTAACATAAATAATTATCAAAATTAGTAGTTTTTTTCATCCAGCATTACTGCATATAAAACTTCAAATACCGTATCACAAAATTCCTCAGTTATCTCGGAAAAACTTTGAATATAACTTTGAACTTAGAAGCTTAATTTTTTCATAATGCCCTTTGCCTACATCTGTTTTGTCACATTTAAGACAGTTGAAATGGGCGACTTTGATATTGATTGTTTTTTTTTGCTCTTTTGGATTCCCAAGAAGCCTTCTTGTATTAAAAACTGGTTTTTAATTACAATTAAAAAGAAATGCATTTTAAAGTTTTTTTTTTGGCTTCTTTATAGAATATATGTCATGTAGGCTAAGGCTGAACTGCTGCTTTTTTATCGCTTTTGGCTGCTCTTTTGGATATTATTCATTTTTTCTTTTGGGATTCATTCCAAATTATAAACTGATAAATACCTAATATCAGTCAAATTATAAACTGTATCTAAAAGGAGTAAATTTATCAAATTGAAAAATACATGATGAACACTTCACATGAGAACACTTCAATTACAATGACACAAAAAACACTTAATAGTTTATTGGCTATGAAGAAAAATGAAGTGCCAGCTATTTTCTTAGGTAAAAAATGAAAAGCTCATCCGTTTTAAGTGTAATTAAATGAAATAATATGCAGACTGAAGTAGCTCCAGGAAGATGTTGAAATGTTCATCCTAGTTCGTCACTTTTAATCCAAGCAAAATGTTAGGACACTTAATATCAGTTATTGAGTTTAAGCTTTGATTTCCAAATGCTCACAAGAATTGCCAAATTTAAGAAAGTCGCAAAAATAAGTCACCTGTGGTCAAAATAACTAGACTCCTCTTTGATCCTCACCCAGGCTCAAAGCTTCTCCTATGAGTAGAGTCCTAAGTTATACTTCTATCGCGCCCCTAGGAATTACCATGCTATTTGCGTACACCACGTTCCTTAGTACCTCGCCATGCTATTTGCGTACAGCACTAGGAATTCCCATGGTATTTGCCGACCGCAATAGGACCATGCTATTTTCCGACCGCAATAGGACCATGCTATTTGCTTGAGGCCATAGGAACCACGTTCTATATTTTTTTTTATAGTTGGCAAGGTATAATGTGGTCAAACATGTTTTGAGAGTATGGTCGAAATTATATAACTCAAGCAGACTGGTTTTTTTTTAAAAAGCTGGCACGGTATAAAGTAGTGCAACATGTTTTGGGAACATAGTCGAAATGATGTAACTCAACCAGAGTTTTTTTCGAGCCAACATCCATTTTTTATTCGTCCTTGAGATTCTGTATAAATGTTCATACATTACGATTTAATTTTCATTATGTTTTAACATATCGTAGAAAGTACATTGAATATTATTAACTTTGAAACAATGGATACTTCAATTGTCAACGTGAGTATAGTTTACTGAATTTCTTAATTTATTTCCAAATGAAAATCATTTTACCAGTAAATTCAAATTTCAGGGGCATAGGCCCCCCTCCCCTCCAACAATACAAACCCATACAATAGTATAAGTATACTCGTTAGAAAACGCAAAGTACACTCTTTTTTCTATTATGTAAACAAAAACCAATCCCCACAGCTCTGTTTACGAGCATAATTCTGTAGTTTTACTTATCTCGTTCAAAATATTTCTTTTTCCAATTGTGTATTTAAGATATTTCGTCTTTTTCCAGTCTAAAACCGCATGTGTTTATAATTAGTGAAAAGGGTCCTTTTGGAGCGAAACTTCACGCGGCTTATCGCAAAGATTAATGCAAGATGTCTTTGTGTTTCAAGACACATTCACAAATAGATTGTTTTTCGGCCAAATTAGAGAGAATATATTCTATTTGATGAAAGCAAATGGGGTTTCATAGATGATTAAGGGGCTTTTATAAACATATAAGACGGGGGAGTAATTCTAACACCATCGTTGTGAGGTGAAAAAACAAAACTATTTTGTCGCATGGAAAGTCAGGGGGGAGGCCACCCACTTTTGGGAGAGGGGAATTCTTTGTGCAGACTAATTTTTTCTTCTGTAAAAAAGGGGATTCGTTTTTTCCACACTAAATTTTTTCTTCTTTTTAAGCAGGAAAATTCCTACAATTACTCTCCTCCTCAAAAGAAGGCTAAGGCTAGTGGCATTACCCCAATTCAACAAGTGGAGATAGATGGCCCATCGGAGGCCACCCACATCCATTCCAGACTGGTGCTGCCTGCCCAAGTCCCACCCGTGCCAGCCCCTATGCAGCCGGGTAGAAAGCTGAAAAGAGAGTGAATGATAGCTCATAACGTTACTGCTGCACAAGATTGTGAAGTCACCCCCTATCAAACATTGCCGGGCCCTTCACTACCAATGCAAGACGAGAATGATGTGGTCCCTACAGCCCTCAACATGCAAGCTGCAAATCTAAATGTGAGTTTTCAAATATTATTTTTCGCTAATGATTCTTTTTCCCAAGTCAATTTGAAGGACTGAGAATTGTACCACTAGACATAATTCCAGATTCTAATTTGCATAATAAAGAATTTGATATGAGATGTGGGACTTAACAGTTTCAATTTTATCATTTGCTCCGGAAAATCTTGAAAATAACAGACTACACATTGAAAATAGGCTATTTTTATGACTATTTTTTATGGATGGCTAGATTTGTAGGGAAAAAAGGAGTCGGTTTTTTTAATGAGCTATTAAGACAATCATTGAGTTGATTTTTTTTACCATATTTTATTGCTATTAGCCAAACGTTGCGATGTGTGTGCGCATGTGTGTGAACGTGTGCGCGTATACGTGTGTGTGTGTGTGTGTGCGCGCATGTGTGTGTGTGAACGTGTGCGCGCATACGTGTGTGTGTGTGTGTGTGTGTGTGTGTGCATGTGTGTGTGCGTGTGTGTGTGAGTGTGTGCGCGCGCGCGCGTGTGTGTTTGTGTGTGTGTGTGTGTCTGTGTGTGCGTGTGTGTGTGTGTGTGTGTGTGTGTGTGTGTGTGTGTGTGTGTGTGTGTGTGTGTGTGTGTGTGTGTGTGTGTGTGTGTGTGTGTGTGTGTGTGTGTGTGTGTGTGTGTGTGTGTGTGTGTGTGTGTGTGTGTGTGTGTGTGTGTGTGGTGTGTGTGTGTGTGTGTGTGTGTGTGTGTGTGTGTGTGTGTGTGTGTGTGTGTGTGTGTGTGTGTGTGTGTGTGTGTGGTGTGTGTGTGTGTGTGTGTGTGTGTGTGTGTGTGTGTGTGTGTGTGTGTGTGTGTGTGTGTGTGTGTGTGTGTGGTGTGTGTGTGTGTGTGTGTGTGTGTGTGTGTGTGTTGTGTGTGTGTGTGTGTGTGTGTGTGTGTGTGTGTGTGTGTGTGTGGTGTGTGTGTGTGTGTGTGTGTGTGTGTGTGTGTGTGTGTGTGTGTGGTGTGTGTGTGTGTGTGTGTGTGTGTGTGTGTGGTGTGTGTGTGTGTGTGTGTGTGTGTGTGTGTGCGCATGTGTGCGTGTGTGTGTGTGTGTGTACGCTTGTGTGTGTGCGTGTGTGTGTGCGTGTGTGTGTGAATGTGTGCGCACATGTGTGTGCGTGTGTGTGTGTGTGTGCGTCAGTGTTATTAACAAAATTCGTAATTTATTATGCATTTTGTTTGATAAATAATGCTATAAGCAAAAAAAAAATATTTGATAAATCCGACTAGGAAAAAAATAGTGTGCTATAATTGTCATAAAACTTTCCTCAAAGAAAAAAAAATTGTTTGATAAATCCAACTAAGAAAAAAATAGTTTGCTTTAATTATGATAAAACTTTCCTCAAAGAAAAAATTGTTTGATAAATCCAACTAAGAAAAAAATAGTTTGCTATAATTGTGATAAAACTTTCGTCAAAGAAAAAAACTCAATCCATTCATTTTCTAGTTTCAGGGGGAAGCTACGAAAACAACTGCATTCCCTGGTCCGGGACTTCAAAGTGTCATGGGTAATTGTCCCCTCTCGCCGGATGATGATAGTGAAGGTACGTCATTTAACATCCCCTTGGATTTTCAATTTACAACTGAAGAAATGGACAGTCTTATGCAAATTGTTGGACCTAATGTTTACGGGGACATTTTTGACGATGACTTTATAATTAGTGAATTGGATCATGTGCAGGACATGAAAATAGTGTCACGTCCCCGGAACTACGTGAATTTTATTAGTTGGAATCTGCTCTAGATCACTTACAAACACATAGGGTAGATTTTAATCCTCCCGAGGAAAACGTGGTTGACGGGAGTGTTATTTTAACAGACCCTGTAAATGTTCTTCATACCTACATCGACCGAATTCGAGAACTTATTGAGATCAGATTCAGAAATGGGGGGGGGGGTCAAGGTGGGATTAAAGCATCGGTAAATCAAAAAGTTTATTTACAAAAAGGGACATCTGGGGACATTTTTATTTTCATTTTTCAACTGGCAATCAAACTTTTTACCCTGGTCTAAATGAATTTGAGGGTAACTTTTTCAACTGGGCTAATAAATTAATATCGACTTTGGACACGTTTAAAGAGAGGGGGAGTAGGTCCACAATTTTATACATTGAACACATGGATCTGAATCTCAGTAGATTAAAAAAAAACTTTATTTTAAGGGGGGCGGGTAGTAATCGACAAATAAAATGCCACCCAGATTTGTCGGCTACAGGAGGGGTCCAGAGTTTCAAGTTTGAATCGGGGTTGCAATGCTTTAAATATGCATTTTTAGCAGCAGCCCATAAAACATTGAAAGATGAGTCATCAATGAAAAATCTCGACGGACTTGCTCGTAACGGTGGTGAAAATTTCCCTAAAGTAAATTTTGATTGTTTAGAGGGGAAGTATCCGGTGTCCTTAAAAGAAATAACCATATTTGAAAAAGGAAATGAAAATCTTGGGTTGGGGGTGGCTGTTCTCCAGTATGACACAGAATTTGTAAATGGGGGAAAGAAACCAAATAAAAAGGAGTTTTAAATTCAGTTAGGACACCGTCGGTAGATAATGTTAAAAATTGGGTTTGGGTTATTTATGAGCCCCCAAAGATGTAAATTCCTACGGTCATTTTTTCCCCGTTACAGCAATAAGTCGACTCTTATCCCAAGGTGTGAGGAAAGGGGATCGTCTCTATTGCCCCATGTGTCTTTCTCCATTTAGAACTGAACAAACATTCTCGGACCACATGAGATATCGCAAAATTCATGGCAATCAAAGAATAGAAATGCCGGCAGAAGGCAAAGATACTTTACAATTTAAGAACTTCCAAAATTCCCTGCTACAAGTTGATAAAGTATCTTTAGACTGTGAATCAAGACTGGGGAGGTATCAGACCCATCAAGGCCAAATAAAGTCAAGGAACACAAACTAGTTGCGTGTTCCAGTGCGCATGCCCATCGCAATTCTAATAATAAAATGCAGCTGGAAGAGTTTTTTTTGCTATGGATGAGGAGGGTAGCATGGAGAAGTTATTGGTGTCTTTAATAAAAACAGCAAACGGTGCAATTTCACGATTGTGTCACACCAACTACCCAATGTCATTATCAGATAAGGAGCAACTGGCACTAGAAAAGGGGACAATTTGTTGGGTTTGTAGGGGTGCCCTTGCCCCAAAAGACGCTGTCCAGGATCACAATCATCTTATTGACCCCAATTCAACGGGGAAAAGTAACTTTCGGGGGTGGGCTCACAATTCATGTAATTTGAAAATTAAACAGCAACTCTTTCTTCCGTATTTTATACATAATTCTAACTACGATCTGAAGTATGTGCTACCAGCAATGGCACATCTTCAAAGAAATGAAACAGTGGATGATGCATGGGTGATAGACAGCTTTTCCTACAAAATCATTCCTAAATCATCGGAAAAGTTGCTTGTTTTGGAATATATGTGGAGATTTGTTGAAGACGACGTTGAGTACACGAATAAAATTCGCTTTTTAGATTCCTACAGTTTTTTCCCCAAATCATTGAGCGAATTAATTCAAGTGCAGAAAAACGATGACGGCTGCAACGCTTTCCCCCTTCTCAAGCAACAGTTTCCAAATGATTTATATGATTTGTTGACGTTCAAGGGCATATATCCTTATGATTATTATTGTTCCATGTCGAGATTCGCCGAGAAAACTATTCCCTCGATTGAATCGTTTTACGACAGTCTACACGATCGTAGGTGCACCCCCGATGAATACAGTTTTGCTAAAAAAGTGTGGGCAGAGGGAGGGTGTAAAAATGGGTTTGACTACTGCAAGCTGTATTTGTCGAGTGATGTGTTAACTTTGTTAGACATTATGTGTAAAGATACGGACAAAATCTATGGGGAATTTAATCTTGATTTGGGGTATTATTTTTCATCTCCTCATTTGGTGATGGACCTCATCCTAAAAATTAGCGGGGAAAAAATTGGGCTAATCACTGACATCGATCAGCACCTGTTCATCGACAGGTCAATGAGGGGTGGGTACGTTTTTCACGGAGATCGTATCTTGGAAACTGATCCAACTGGAGAGAAGACGGGGACAAAATCGGAAGCAGTTTTCCTTGATATGAATTCTGTCTACCCCTCGGCCATGTCCCATTATGCGCTACCTTGCGATGACTATAAATGGCTCAATGACCCTCAAGCTCCCTATCTCCCCAACATTGACAGTGTTGAGGAGAATGGGCCGGTTGAATGGTTTTTTGAAATTGATGGGGAGATATCAGTTGAGCTTCACGATTCAGTAAAGGGTTTTGTTTTTCCGTGCATCAATAGGCCTGTGACTAGGGACTCTTTGAACCCTCGCAATAGGCATTTAGTCGAGGTGGACGGATTGCATTGGTCAACTTCAAAACAAAAACTTATTGCTGACCTTCTGCCGAAAAAAATATTGTTGTACATCATTTGGCTTTAAAATGTATGTGCAACAACGGTTTAAACGTCACAAAGGCTCATAGAGCCCTCCAGTTTAGCCAAAAACCCTATCTGAAAACGTTTGTTGATACTTTTGTCAAGAAACCTTCTGAAGCGCAAACGAAAACCGAAAAAGAAATTTATAAGCTCATTTTGAATTCGGCTTTTGGTAAAATGTGTGAGAGTGTTCGCAATAGGAATCGTTGTGACGTCGTGACCGATCCCAAACAATGTGCTCGAATTATTGCCGATCCAAATTACACTTCCTTCACAATCATTGGCCCGGACATGGTACTACTGAATAGAAAAAAAAGAAGCATTTTCCTGAATAAAAATATTGCTGCAGGCAGTGCGATCTTGGAGATCTCTAAAAAGCTCATGTTGGAATTCTACTACAATGTGGCTAGGGTACAGTGGCCGGAGAAGGGGCAAGTAGAGGTCTGCTACGGGGACACAGATTCTCTACTGTTAAAAGTAAAAACCCCAAATCTAATTGATGATTTGGCGCACGGTGAAATTATCAGCTCACGGATGGACTACACCAATTGGAGTGGGCTTTACCCAAAGCTAGTGAAACGTCGGGCGCCAAATCAGGTTTTATTTTTTAAATCAGAAACGGGAAGCGACGTGATTTCCCGTGGTATGTTTGTAAGTCCGAAGGTGTACTTTATACAGACACACGACGAGGCAATTAAGAAACGTTGCAAAGGAGTACCCACATGCTATGTGGATAAGAATTTCGACATGGACATCTATAGGAATTGTATTGTTCAAAATACAATCCCACGAGCCAAATTGCTGGCAATTCGTTCCCTCAACTACAGGAACTTTACTGTAAATATAGAAAAAATTGCCATGAGTACCATTTCCGACAAGGTCTATGTTTGTCAAGACGGTGTGACTACCCTCCCCCTTGGGCACTATTTAACTTCAGACCGGGCCGAATGTGTTATCCATAGGGAAAGTCTCGGTTTGAATAAAGTCCAATAAATTTTTCCCAAAACCTGGTGGGGGGGGGGGGCCTCGCAGCCTTGGGAGGGGGCTTGTGGCCCGGGGGGGGGGGCGGCCGCCATTGGGGGGCGCACAGCCACTACCAAAGTTATCTTTTTTTGACTTAGAGCAGATTTTTTTTGTAAATATACAAGTTGCATTGAAAAGAAAAAGTGATATTATTTTAAGTGCTTTTTCTAGTGCATTTTTCTTATAAATAAATTTAAAAAGTGTATTTTCTTTTTTTTCTGTAAAGTGCTGTTTTTTATAATACAAGAAATATGATTCTTTACTGATTTTGTTCTTGAACGGAGTAGTAATAGGGAATTATTTAGTCATTAGACAACTATAGTCTAGAGTTAGTTGTCCAGGTGAATTGTTGAAGGGAACATGTATCAATTTAAAACGCCATTCAGATCGTTTCTGTGTGGGCCGTCAATGTCGGGCAAAACAACACTCTTAACTAAAATAATTAAAAATTGTGATAAAATGATTGTGGGGAAAGCCGAAAAAATCTACTATTGTTACAGTATTTGGCAGGAGTCATACGATAAAATAAAAGCAATTGCCACGACGGGATTGGGGCAGATACAATTCATACAGGGACTTGATGTTTTCAACATTATTGAAGCAAACTCTTGGCTGATTATTGACGATCTGGTTGATTCTATTGAACAATGGTCCCAGGAAATGCTGCAATTGTTCACCGTTTGCTCTCATCATGAACAGATTTCCGTTACTCTGGTTCTACACAATCTCTTTCATCAGAGCAAATGTATGCGAACACTTGCATTGAACTTCTCCTACTATATCATCTACAGAGTTGTTCGTGATTCTAGCTCCCTAATTAATCTCAATAAACAAATCTATCCAGGCGCCCCTAAATTTCTGCTCTCAGCATACAATCAGGCAACTAATAAACCCTACGGCTATATCCTATTGGAACTTAATCAAAATACACCCGAGGATCTGCGTGTAGTCACAGATATTTTCGACAATGAAATTACAGTATATCTCCCCGTGAACACTAAAAAGACCTATTAGTTGCTATCATGACACTGAAGAAACGACATGAAAATAGACATCTGTTTTCAGTTCTAAGTACTTCAAAACCCTCGCTTAGGAAAGCCATACCCAAACATGGTATTGACAATGATTTCATTAATCTAATATCTGAACTTTGTTTAAATTTGACCGAGGGCAATGTTCAACTGCCAGAAGTAGTTAAGCAACAGGCAAAGCAACATCGTTCCATTGTACGTACATTGGCCTCTAAAAAGAAAGGAAAGAATTTTAAAAAGAAACGACTTCTTCAGGCGGGCGGTAGCTTTTTCACACTTTTACTACCGATAATTGCAGGACTTGTAAACATTTTTCTCTAGATGGCAAAACCCTATAAATTGACTCCAATAGGACTCGCTCTCTCACCCGTGGAACACTTTGAGGACAATCTGAGTAAATTCATTGACAATGAGAATATTGAGGATGATAAAAAACATGCTTTTACTTCAAGATGCACTTCGCCGAGTGGACAAACATAAGCCCTATCGTGTGTAGGCCACTGGTATAGATCACAAAAAAGAATTATCTCCTCAAGAGTCTGCTGCTGGAACACAATTAAAGAAGGAGGAATTGGATTCAATTGTATCGAAAATTGGAAATCTAATGCCCCACTCATATCGTGAACAAAGTAAACGACTCATAACTTATCTCATGGAAAGTGGTCAAGATCATATTCAAGTTGATAGCAATGGGAAAGAGATTATAATTCAGGGCAAGAGCTATAATCTACTCGATTTAATCTACGATATGGTTACAAATCGTAGAGGACTATTATCATTTGACGCTCATCTATACAACTTTATAAATACATTAAACTTTCCCAAAAGCCTTATTAGCAATAAGCAAATTCTAAAAAAATTAAATGAACATGCATCAACAACAGCAATAACACCACTAAAATATAAACATGAAGAAGAAGAAGATTTTAAATCAATTTTGGAAAATACTAGTACACCACTGATAGCTAGACAAAAGCGAAGACGTATCAGGTCAACGTCACCACCACCACCACCACCAACCGCCAGTATACAAAAGGGTAGCGGACGTTACACAACGTGTTTACGTTCAAAATGGTTAAGTTCTGAAACGTGCTTATGAAAATATTGGTGAAGTGGGGAGTTTAAGTTCCCCAACCACTCTTTCCAAAGTCACTTGTGTTCACCCTAAAAGTGTAATAGACTATCTACAAAATGAATCAAGTTACACTTTGCATAGAAATCATAGACTTCGTGCTAATCATTATCGAAAAACTAAAGCCTTTTTCCCATTGCATATAATGCAAGCAGATCTCCTAAATCTAGATGAGATTCAAAGACGTCACAATACACCGTACATTCTACTTGCAATCAGTGTTTTTGGTCGCTATGCATATGCCATTCCATTGTGCTCGAAGAGAGGTGTTGAAGTTGCTCAAGCTATTGAAAGTATTCTCGAACAGCATTCGTATAAAAAAATTCAAACGGATCGCGGTAGTGAATTTGTTAATCCCCATGTTGCCAAAGTACTAGTGAAATATAGTACACTGCTCTATCATAGTCATAGCCCTATAAAGGCTGCATTGGCCGAACGATTGATAAGAACTATTCGACTTTTAATTTCAAGATATTGTACATTGAAAAACACACCGGCTTTTATTCATGATTTAGATAAAACCATGTTGATTTATAATCAACGACCTCATCGATCATTGTCCAATTCAACCCCAACGGAAGTTCATCATTCTGATCATGATACAATTGAAATTTTTCTTAAACAATATTCCAATGAAACGATTGTCAAGAAGAAAAATAAATTCAATGTTGGCGATACTGTTCGAATTAATAGAACAACTAATGTTTTTAAAAAGGGGAATTACTTGTGGTCCACAGAACTTTTTAAAGTGGCAAAAATCCTAGACACTAAACCCATAACTTATCGTTTGCGCGATACCAAAGATGAAGAGATTCTCGGCGGCTTTTATGACTATGAACTACAAAAAGTTAAAAATAATTGTGAAATCTATCAAATTGAAAAGATATTAAAGACTCGTACTCGCAGAGATAAGAAACAGTTACTTGTTCGGTGGCTAGGATACAACTCTGATTTTGATTCTTGGATCGGTGTTGAAGATATTGACAATGCCCAATGATTTCTGTGTAACATTTATGTCCAATGTTTCTTATCCTCTCTACGACGACTTGAATACGACAAGTGATTTTTGGACGAAACTCTCCCCCGCCATCAAATTTGACGGTGCGTATGAAGTGGCTCTTGTCGACTCTATTCTCAAAAATACCTATGACATCCTGAGAAAGGATCGTGTGTATGATATAAAAGTTATACCATTCGATTGAACACTCTTTGTCGACTGTGAATGGGTTGAAGCACTTAAATCTAGCGAATATCCACATGTTAAATTGAAATATATTGAATATGATGATATGAGAGATTTGTGTCGTACAATCAATAGAAAAATCTCATATCGTAGGAATGGTACATTCCATTTTAATTATTCATCGGAACACGATAGGATTTACATTACCTCACCGGTTGACACTGAAATAATTATTCTCAATGATAATCTGAGAGACGTTCTTGGCTTTAAACAGAATATGATCAATGGGAAAAATGCTGTCACCGTTTACGGGATGGATCAAGTAATTTTTGCTGATTATCCACCTGGTTTTGCCTCGGACTCTTGCATATTTCTCTATGCATCCTTTGTGGAAACATCGAGAGTTGGTAATTCAAATGTCCCTCTCCTACGTGTTCTTGAACGAAAAACAACTCATGAACTCGTTCATCACTATAATATAAAGCATCTTCAGTATGTTCCTGTAAACACTTCGTATTTGGAACTCTGTCAGTTAACACTAAGAAGTGAATTGGATGATCCTCTAGCAATAACAAAAGGCTTAGCAGTGATTACAAGTCATTTTCGACCCATTGTTGGCGACAGCACAATCACCTAAAATGAACAATAGAAGAATTCCATTTGTCTGTACCGATATCGATTGTTATGTTGATGCTTTGAGTCCACGTCAAATAGGCAATGGATTGGACTACTACAAGGGGCGTACTACAATGTCTGGCTATGGTCTTGGTAGCTGGTTTGCTGGGATATTTCGTTCTGCACTACCCCTTGCCAGAAAATATCTTGTACCTGCTGCATCAAATTTTTCAGCCTCAACACTACAGGACTGGGGGTCGGGCAAGAATTTCAATGAGAGTGTTAAGGAAAATATTAGATCTTCAGCAAGAGCCGTTGGTGAGCAACTAAAATCTCGACAAAATGGGGTGGGATTGAAAAGGATGCGTGCGCGTCATTCACTCATCAGTCGCCACCCAGGCGGGAAGCGAAGGACATCAACAAGGACTTTGAGGAATAAAACAAGGAAGACCAATAAGCAGAAAAAGAAGAAAAAGAAAAAATTGTTAGATCAAAGAAGGACTTCTTCTCTTAAGATGACTTATCTCCCCCACAAGGAATCATATCCATCAATCAGTTCCTCATTGAATCTATTCAGTGCTGAAAATGTTGATGTCAGTGTCAAGTATGGCTACTATGAACAATTTCATCCCCAACAACCCCTCTCGGAAAATATACACTTTCAAATATTTTCCAATGAAGACTATTTCATTGATTTGTCTTCAACATTTATTGATTTAAATGTTGCGGTGAAGAAAAAGTCAGATAATACAACTCCAAATGCTGGCGACGGTCTCTCCTATGAAAACTGTATTCTACACAATCTGTTCAAACAAATTAATGTATTTATTAATGGAACATTGGTGAATTATAGCAATAATTTATCATACTATGCAAGCTACATACAATTTATGATGATGACACCAAAGGCATACAAGGAGTTGAGAGGACAATCATTGGGCTATGAATATCGATCAGGTGTTGATACTGACGGCGAGTTGACTACTGCAGTGACCCAGGAGTATCATCTGGTTGGAAAATTAAATCATGAGATATTCAATATATCCCAATGGCTGCCCCCCAATGTCAAGATTGACATAAAGTTGCAACTGGCCCCATCGAATTTTATTTTGAGAAAAACACTTCCAGCAGCACCCGATGCAAATGTCATTATCACATCGGCAATTCTCCACGTCCGAAAACAACAGGTTATGACCTCTGTTGCATTGACAGTGGAAAAGCTAAGAGCCAATGGCAACAACATTAAACTTCTTGTCCCCCATACGATCACCAATCAACGTCACATTGCCACCGGCTCTCGTAGCTATAGCGATTCATCATTTATCAATGGAGAAATCCCATCAAAATTGGCCTTGGCCTTTGTGAAGAGTGGCAGTGCCGTTGGATCCTGGACTGAATCCCCCATGATTTTGATTTTTTCGGTCTATCTAGCCTTGTGTGCAAAGTGAATGGTATTCCACTGTACACGCTATCTTTTGACAAAAAATCCTTTAGAACTCTGTACGAGTTGACCATGCAATCCCTAGATCGTGACTCTCAACTATTTGAAAATGGAATAACCGATTCAATGTTTTCAAAAAATCATGGGGTAATTGTTTTGGACTTGTCGGGGACTCAGGATATGAGCATAGTACGAACAGGGAATGTACTTTTAGATTGTACATTTGCCGATGCTTTGACTGAGAGTATCACGCTAATATCATTGAGTCAATTTGAAACCTATTGGGAAATCACACCCGACGGCAGTGTTCTACTAGACCTAGCACCATGAACACAAACCAAATAATCAACGTATCCGGGTTGCAGCGGTAGCTAGCAACCTAGTAAGAGACGTCCAATGTTAAGAAATATAAAAACCCATAGCTCCTAAAAAAGGAGTCAGATCAAAACAAAAAGTACACCATTAGAACCGCCTTGTCCGAAACCCCTTTATAGGAAACTTTCTGTCCCTTGGCTTGAACAGCAAGGGAAATATATTGGCTTGAAAATCAAGAAAATTGACTTTAACCACGTTATTCTCCCCAAACGGGATATTTTTTTCTCTTTTCTTTTTTTGTATCCAGAGATAGCTTGGCACTGGAACATCGTAGAGGGTTGTTCAATAGCTCATTTTAAAGGAAATTAATTGGGTTAAAAATCTATAGTAACTAAAATAAATTATTTCTAAAAGAGAATAAATTTTTCCAATAAAAACTGTATTTTTGATGCAGTGACTTCATAATTACTATATAAGAAACGTCAAAACTGTAAATGGTCTCATTCGTGATTATAATAAAGAACGATCTCTTACCTATGCTAAATTTTATACGCCACTTAATTATTATAGTATAGGTTAGTAATTCAACAGATAGCATGGCACTGGAGCATTGTAGAGAGTTGTTCAATGGCTCATTTTGAAGGAAATTAATGGGGTTAAAATTATAATAAAGAACGACTTCTTCCCTATGCTAAATTTTATACGCCACTTAATTATTACATTAAAAGACGATTATTGGAATAACGAGCAATTGTATACATTGGAATTAGTTAGCTACTTGATTGTTTGAGGTTCGTCTCTTACTATTTCAAAGAAGAAAAAGCCGTAGGCTTTTTCCTGTTTGTAATCAGTTTTTATCCGGGTTGCAGCGGTAGCTAGCAACAACAACCGATATAGTTCATCATAAATAGTATTTGTCAATTAGTTTTTTTTATATATTAGAATTCAAGAGTTCATTTTTCTGTAGGTTATAATAAAGGACGACCTCTTGCCTATACTAAATTTTATACGCCACTTAATTATAGTATAGGTTAGTAATTCAACAGATAGCTTGGCCCTGGAACATCGTAGAGAGTTTTTCAATGGCTCATTTTTAGGAAAATTAATGGGGTTAAAAACTTCTTGTAATTAAAATAAATTACTTTTATTACATTAAGAAATTTTAATTATGTTCCTTAAGAAATCATCATAAGTTAAATTTTCCCGTACAAAATTTGAACTCAAGCCAACTGGGTGAGAGCTATGCCAACCTCTAGACCATATAGGATTTATTAAAATATCCGATTAATGACGTTTATGTTAAAGAACAATTTATAAACCTAGTTAGCTGTCTGATTATTTGAGGATCGTCTCTTACTATTCCAAAGAAGATAAAGCCGTAGGCTTTTTCCCGTTTGTAATTTATAATCTGGATTCAAGCGGTAGTTATAGTAAAGAACGGACTCAAGCCCAAATTACATTAAAAGACGATCATTAAAATATTAAACCATTGCATACATTGTAATTAGTTAGCCACTTGATTGTTTGAGGTATTTAATAAAGAATGAACTCTAGCCTGTACTAACTGAAATGTTTAGTATAAAGAACAAGTTCAGATTGATTAATTTGGGTTACAGTGGTAGCTAACAATCTAGTAAGAGACGATCACATCCGACACTAAGAAATATAATAACCAATACCTCCTAAAAATAGAGTCATATCAAAATAAGAAGTACATAAATTGCTTCGTCCGATACTCCTATATAAGAAAATTATCGTCCCTTAGCTTGAACAACAAGGGAAATATATTGGCTTGAAAATCAAGAAAAGTGGCTGAAACCCAAATATTCTACTTATATCCGGTTTGCACTGTACCATCATAATTAAAATCAAGTAGTTGTGGATATCAAACCATACGCTAATTGTAGAAAAGGCCAGGAAAGACAGTCCAAGAGAGTGAGATTTCATACCTGGCATAAGCCCTTTTTAGGATCGTATAAAATGATGGTACTTACGTGATGGTAAGACAACAAACCTTATTGATTATGTTATAGTAAAGTGAAGACTTTCAGGATGAATACAAGATATTAGGGTATATAGGAGTACTGTTATTGATGTTAAAAGTAAGTTATGATGTTGGTATACTCCAGGATGAGAATTTGAGATAAACTTTCTAGGAACAGTTGAATACTAAACTTGAAAGTTAAAAATTTGACAATGTGGAAGATGGTTAGAATTTACATTAAGAAACGATCTGTAACCCACAGTAAAAGAAGTATTAAAAGGAATCGTTATAAATTAAATCCGGGTTGCAGCAGTATATTATCCGGGTTGCAGCGGTAGCTAGCAACCTAGTAACAGACGATCACGTCCAATGTTAAGAAATATAAAAATTTTATAATAAAGAACGACTTCTAGCCCACGTTAACTGATTATAATAAAGATCGAACTCTTCCCTATACTAACTTGCATACGCAACTTCACTATAGTTAAGATTACAGTATTTATATTTTTACATTAAAAGACGATCACTGAAATAACAAACCATTCCATACATTGGACTTAGTTAGCTACTTGATTGTTTAAGTTTCGTCTCTTACTATTTAAAAGAAGAAAAAACCGTAAGCTTTTTCCTGTTTGTATTTATAGTTAAAAAACGAACTCAAGTCCAAAGAAACTGAACACTGTGGTTCATTCATATTATCTTCATTATTTTAGCTAGAATGTAAATAAACAAGTTTCTTTTTTAAATTTTAAATTGAAAAGATAGTGCTTTTAATTCAACATATTAAAAGTTCTCCCCGACGGGGAATCGAACCCCCTTGTCCCAGGTAACAAGTGGGCATACTTACCATTAGACTATCGAAGACTTATAAAATAAAAGTTACATATAAGATATGATAATAATTTTTTAATCCAGGTTTCATAAGGGCTCGATTATCGAATTTTTATAATAAAGAGCGAACTCTTGCCTATAATAGATTAGATACTCAATTTAATTATAGTTAATAATATTTATAATAAAGATCGAACTCTTCCCTATACTAACTTGCATACGCAACTTCACTATAGTTAAGATTACAGTATTTATATTTTTACATTAAAAGACGATCACTGAAATAACAAACCATTCCATACATTAGACTTAGTTAGCTACTTGATTGTTTGAGTTTCGTCTCTTACTATTTAAAAGAAGAAAAAGCCGTAGGCTTTTTCCTGTTTGTATTTATAGTTAAAAAACGAACTCAAGTCCAAAGAAACTGAACACTGTGGTTCATTCATATTATTTTCATTATTTTAGCTAGAATGTAAATAAGCAAGTTTTTTTTTAAATTTTAAATTAAAAATATAATAAAGAACGAACCCTTGCTTATACTAACTCAAATCTTTAATATATTCCGGGTTGCAATGGTTATATAGTAAGGAACGACCTCTTGCCTATACTAAATTTTATAGGCCACTTAACTATAGTATAGGTTAGTAAAGTTTTCGTAAAGGACTGATATAGTTGATTATGGTAATTACAATAAGGAATGAATTGTAATTTAGTATAGATCCATACATGTCCCAGTACAAGTCCTATTGTATACCTTCGGACTTCATTGAAAAAATTCCAAGTGTTAACAATACCTTAATCATTGTTAATAGCAGTTCATCGACTTTGAAAACTGGTCATTGGCTCTGCATCTTTCAAACAGCGAAGAATATTGAATTTTTTGATCCTCTTGGCCTATCGTATAAATTCTATACTCCATACATCAGCAAATTTATTGAAAGCAGCAGGAAAACCATTATTCAAAATCAACGAAGAGTACAGGATTTAACGACTAAGACATGTGGCTTTCATGCACTACTCTTTTTCATGTTCAGATGTCGTGGCTATACCTACAAGCAGTTTCTCGACATCTACGTTGACTTACCTCGATTGAATGACTTTCTAGTGGAAAATATACTTACAAGCGTATTTAATATTGATTTTAGTGCCCTACGAATAAAATGTTCTAAAAATGTATGTGAAATTGTTTATTAATAAATAATAAAAATTTATATACATGATAAAACGACTTTTCTACTCTTTAGATTTCATCTTCTACTAGGTATAGGTATTTGTCGACAACAACTAATGCAGGTAGATTATCTGAATTCACAGTGTACTGATCCTGATGTACTGCAATGTCAGGGTCACATTTTCGACAGTAGAGTGTAACTTCAATCTTGTCATATCTCTTTGTATAGTCAATGATACTATTCTCATTCATTCTATAGAATTCACATATTTCAATTTGCCTATTTGAAGCAATTTCACAAATAGTGTCCTCAAGTGTCGAATCACATTTCGTCACAGCCAAATAAAAATCAGTGGGCTTATAATCATAACACCCATTGTCTTCACAACGATGACGTAGAAACCATATTCTTTTGTTGTTCCAACAGTTGAATTGCTGACCCGGCTCCTCCTCCCAGAACAATCTAAAACCACGACGATACCAATCTCGTAGCAATAAACTAAAATCACGGTTAGGATTCTTTCCAATCATACCGGGATATGTATTCTCCCACTGATTACATTTATCATAATGGCAATTGGAGCATAGGTGGCCTCTAGGATGAGAGTCACACACCTCTTCAAGACAGGAATTACAACCTTTAATTTGTACAGCATATCCTCTATGCAATTTACACGGGTTGCATAATCTACATTTTTCATCATACTCATCAATCATTGTGCAATTCTCACATGATGACCAGCTGCCCAGTGTGTACATACATAGCGGACATTTATGGAATCATTTTTTCACGTGTTGACGCTCTCACTGCCACAATGAAACTGAGCTAGCAACAACAAAAAATGTCTGAGATAGAGAGAGGAGTAAATCATCCTTGAGCACCATCTTTCTCATGAAAAAAAAGTCCTAAATTTCTTAACTAATGTTTAAAAGCATATCCACAATATCATTTTGCCGTGTCGTGATCAATATATCAATAAATTGTGTAAATGCATTTGGACCACGACGTAGAAGCTTCATACAATTGTCTAATGGTGGAGAATCACTTTTCATTATATCGACAAGCATTCCCCGAGAAAATATCTTCCTTTGAATAGACAGCTCTAGAAAATCCTCATCTAGAATCAAACGTTTTTCCACAAGCACTAGATTCCCCATGATTCGCTCTTTCTCAAATCTATCCATTTTTTAGAGTCCTAACACTCTCACAACCAACTACAGACTAACCAGAATTTTTTCTACTCTAAAAAATATACGCTAGTCTACTATAGAAAGAAAAATACCTTTGATTTAGAAACAATTTTATTGAGCATAATTACAATAATAATATTTACTGATGCATTTTGTTCTCATCAATATATTTCGATAGGACATCTAATGCTGCCCGAAGTTTATTTATATGCACAATCTTCACTTTTCCAGCAAAACATAGTTGCTCCTCCTGCTTAAACTTGCTTAATGATATCACGTATCTAGCATACATATTGTCTCATTCAAGGCATAGTCTACAGCCACCGGTTATTTCCACAGCCACATTTGGTACTCGTATATCGTTGCTGCTGCTGCCGGCTCCATCATTAATCTCCAATAATTGGCCCGTTTTTTAGCACTAAGATCTTACATCTAAGATCTTACATCTTTCTGCAAAGATTATCGTTTTTCAACTCATCTTTGTTCTAAGATCTTACAGCTCGCTGATGTTGGCAAAATAAGTGAAAGACGCCATCTTTCTGCCATATAGAACAATGATGAGAGAACTTTGATGATCTACTCATCATTGTTCTCAGACCGCTGATCAGAGCAGAATGATGAAAGACGTTTGCACAAAAACGACAAAAGATGTAAGATCTTACTTCAAAGATTTCACTTTTAAGCGTTTTCTGACAAAAGATGTAAGATCTTAGCACATTGACGAGTGAAAAAACGCCCCTAATGTAAATGCACCACTCATTTTTCTCTACTAATATCCTCTCAAATAAACTATTCTCTTTGAGTTCAATTCTCTTACTAATTTGAATTGTAATGAAAACCATCCCTTTTATTCAAATTTCAGTGGCTCCTAGGACCTCTATAGAACGTGGTTCCTATGGCCTCAAGCAAATAGCATGGTCCTATTGCGGTCTGCAAATAGCATGGTCGTATTGCGGTCGGCAAATAGCATGGGAATTCCTAGTGATGTACGCAAATAGCATGGAGAGGTACTAAGGAACGTGCTATACGCAAATAGCATGGTAATTCCTAGGGGCGCGATAGAAGTATAACTTAGGACTCTACTGATATGGTCATTTCCATGGAAATCTCCAAAGATTTTCTTTTTAAAATAGCTTTCAAGCGTAGTTAGGGGTATTTAGACTTTTTTGCTTTTCTTCAAAGCTTTGAAAAAAGTGTTATAATATTCCAAATGTTACGTTTGTGCATATTTTTGGTAATCATTTGTGGGGTGATCGAATTTTCTAAACCACTGTAGATACGTAAGAACGTTGCAACATCTAGTACCCTGAGGTCATAAGACTGTCAAAGACTCCTCCTTGAACCTCCCAAATTGAAAGCTTTTATTATGACCTGGCCTTTTAATGTATTTTGGGCACTGGACCAAGGGCGCCATTGTTACTCGAGCGCAACGTTAGGTGGGGATGTCGATATCGCTTTCGTCACACCAATTCGTTTTAGTGTGAATCTGCCTGGTACATGTGAATGAATGTTTTCAAAGTAAACCCGTTTCATCAATAGGAAAAAAAAACCAGATTGGACTCTTATCATTTAAATATAATACGTCCCTACCCCCCCCCCTCTGGATACCACCTTGATAGGATACCGTCTCAGCTTTCATTAGAAAAACAATTTACTGAATAATTAACAAGGTCACTATATGGTTCAAACAAATACGCAAAATAACGTTAAAAAGCTTAGTGTTTCTTGAAAAAAAAAATTGAGGGTATGAGTAAAGGGGTACAAAGACAACAACAAAAGTATCGAAATTATTCAGATATACCTCAAATTATTGGAAAACTGAGTGATAGATTCGCCATGGCATTCCATAAGATCCAAAGAATCGAATTAAAAGGGAGCACGCACAAAAGCCAATTAAGGCCAGTAGCCTATGAGAATCGCAAAATACCCAAGACGATGAACAAGTCCTTATGGGGGGCCCTGGGTCTATCAAAATATTGCAATGGTTTCCCAGGGAATTTGATATCATTTTCTTCTGTCTCCACTTTAAATGAAAAAAATAATAATCTTTTTGGCATCCCTGCTTTCAATAAAAAAAAAATGAGGTATTATCATTTAAAAATGATAGCCCCCTATCCCCCTCCCCTAAAGGCAATAATTTACAATTTATTTATGAATTATATTTTTGGGGTAACTTCCGGTTCAATCTTTAATTCCCCAACCTTGTACATAGCTTAGTCTATAGCTAAATTTTGTCTCAACCGAAGGCTGTTTTTTTTTTTTTTTTGGGGGGGGGGATAAAAATGTTCCAGAAAGAAGATTGTATTTTCTATCAGGTGTTCAGTAATTGAGTATTAAACATTAAGAAAATCTTATCTAAAAACAGTAAAAAAAAAAACAAAAAATATGCAAACTTACAATTCAGCTGTAGAAACAATCTGTCGGCTGTCAATTTCAAAATCCAACAAAAGGCTGAAGCTGTATAGTAGTGAATGCGTTCTATAATTCTATTCAACTTGAAAATAAAATTCTTGACTACGAATGATGTAAGAAATAGCGATTGGGAAACTGCATTCGAAATGGTTTAAACTCATTTCATAATGAGTTTATGACGATGCTTTTTTTTGTCAACATATGAAGAACTGTGTATATTGCAATATTTGCAATAGCATATTGCATCTGTCCTGGTTTTTATGCAAAGTAACAAAAGAGACGAAAAATAATGAACAAGAGATCAGTGAAGAATTATGGTATACAAAGTAATATTTGGCAGGGAAAGTCACTGGTGATAAATCACTAGGGGTGGCACCGTGATTGCGTGATTTTTGTGGATTCGGGGAACCCAATTTTTTTTCGGGGTGACGCATAGATTTTCGGGGAAATACCTGAAATTCGGGGATAGTGCAAGCTCTCCTTGATTTCTAATCAGGAAAATCAAAATACTAAACCACACGAGAAGGAAAAGCTCCGACTTTGCGGTTGACCCAATAAAGAATTGCCGTAAAAATAATTTTAAGTCGACTGAACGCCGCCGCCTCTGCCGGCGGTGGCGTGCCTGCGGCACGCCGGCAGCGTTACGACACTTCGGCGGCGTTCAACCGGGCCTCTCGTCGGCGGCGTTCGGTCGATCCGCCGGGGCGGCGCCGGGGTCTAATAAAAACACATGTTCTGTTCGCTGCAAGCTCTTCAAATGGGCCTAAATGGGCCTCAATCGGGGGGAACAAACTGAAATCTGGGGGGAACTGAGGTCAGGATGTTGCCCCCCTGGCCCATAGCAAATTACGCCCCTGATTTTGATCTCTATCCTTTCAAGGATGTGAATTAATTAAAGCATTAAGGTGAAACTTTCAGGACATGCTAAGGGGGATTTTGAACTAATCAAAATGCTTTTTCAACGTAACGCTTTCGAAAGTTTGGTTTTCATACATCATGAAAACAGAAGTTTTTTTGCTGCAAGCTCCTCAAACAGGCCAAAAAAGCTGAGACACGAAAAGCAAGAGAATATTTAGGGAGGGTAAGAGTGATGGATGGCCCTTACTTATGCCAAAGGCAGGTCCAGGACTTTTTTTATGGGGGGGGGCGCAAAATAGGTTGATCCGATAAACTTTTGTTAGGAGCAAGTAAATTACACTACTTTTGACTATGTAGGGGGGGTGCCCGCCCCTCGTCCCCCCTCCTGGATCTGTCACTGACTCATGCTCATCGTTTGGAGAGCTTGGTGAAGATCTGTTTCACTTTATGGCTCTTTGTCACGAATTATTGAATTAAAGGAAAGATATATTTTCAATTAAGTTGGCATGAAATGAGTGTCTTATTTCAGTAATGGGTTTGAAGGATTCTGAGACAACAAGAAAATATTTGTAAAATTATATTAAATTATAAATGAAAAATTGAGCTTTTTTAAGGAAGAGGGAGCGGGAGAGTGCCTAAAATTTTGTTGTGTATATGTAAGTGGTTTTTATTCTGATTATTTTGATATGTAAGTGGTTTTTATTCTATATTATTTTGAATGTGTTGTTGAATCGTTGTTTTGAGTAGAATTTTGTGTTCTATCATGGCCCTGTGTTGTTTTGCAGTAAAATCTCTCTGTCTGTACCAGTGGCGGATCAAGGGGCGAGGGGTGCCAGTATTATGCTCTTATTTAGATGTTTTCTTAGAGAGCGATCGAAACTTCCATAAAAAAAAGAAAAAGAAAAACAGAAGAGTTGGCCTTGTTTCAACAATTGTCAGCTAATATTCAACGTACTCTCAATCTTAAAAACCGTGCAAACCAATTTTCATAACTGAAATTCTTTAAATGAATAGAACTGAATCTCAACTACGGAACATGTGCAAAATGATTGTCTTTCGCTGATTTAGGCCTATTAAAATCGTAGGAAAGAAGAAAAATCGTAGGAAAGCAGAAATATAGTGTCTCAAAAACTGCACAGGGAGCAGAAATCTTAATGACTTGCCAGCGAGTTTTCCTGCAAAAAAACCTAGGAAAGCAAAGAAAATACGAGGCATACCAAATATTGCACAGGGAACGTGAACGGGGAACGCAAATCTTACACACTTGTGGGGAATGTTTTCAAATCGAATGTTCGGTAGTTTCGATTTCCAATATTTATTTTTTTTTTTGGGGGGGGGGGTAAATATTTATTTCAAATCCAGGGAAGGGGAAATTTTATCATTTTTTTTTCCAATGAAAATACTAAAAACGGGATTTCTCAATGAAAATGGCCCCAAAAAAAGGTATTGTCAAAACCTAGAGAGGGGGGGGGGAATTTTGGAGGCCCATATCCTCTGCCTCCCACACCTTAATTAATACCTCTGCCACTTTTGCATAAAGTTTTTTAGTCTCATACAATATTTGATGAATGTTGTATTTTTTTAAACCATCGCCCAGCATGAGCCACAGCTAGTTGGGCTTCTATTTTATTTCTAACCCTCCCTCCTCTTTGAAAAATAAAAACTTCGCAAGGAGGTGCAACCTATTCTTTGATCTGGCGTAAAAATGTATAATTTTTACCTCCCCCTACTCCCACTATTTTCTTGTTAAAATTATATACTGGCTGGTCCCCTCCCCTATCTTTCACGAAATTTTTGTGTGCAGAAAGACCCATTGAACGATAAAGTCTTTCTGAAATTACCCAAAATACTTTTCTCAAATAACATACCCTGTAGTCAAGTTGAAGCTAAGGCTAAGTTAAAACAGATTACTTTTTTTTTCAGATAAAAATGCTGTATATTTTGATTGATGAAGGATATGATGTAAACACTATAGCAGAAGATGATGTAACACCTTTATTGGTTGCTGTTGAGGTAAGTTTTCTAGTGCATTTTTCTGGCGATGAGCCGCGCCTTCCAGGAAAATAAAGTGTAGTACTCTCCCATAAGCATTAATCAGAGGGGTTCTTCATTCAACGAGGGTTAGAAGCATTTTTTTTTACGGCTTTGGAAGATAAAGTATATGTCAAGGCTGGTCAATTTTTTAGTGGTTATAGGCAATCTCCAAAGTTTACAAAAAAATAAAGTGATGTTTTTTGTACTCTATGGTCTGTATTTTACTTTAGCCATCCACGCCAGCAATCTCCTTGCCTTAGACGTTAGTTCATTCAGGAGCCATTGGTCGCACATAGGCAGAGCCTTTCAAAGGGGGGGGGGGGGGAGCAACCTGAGTAGCTGCCCTGGGCGTCGTGGCTGGGTGGAAGCCGCGGCTGCGGGTTGCCCACTTTGATCAAAATTTTCACTTTGATTCGGCTTTTTTGCCTGTATTTGAGTCGGGAGGGAGCACTATAATTGATTTTTCTCAGGGCAACCCCAACCCTAGAAACGGCTCTGCACGTAGGGCGTCGACGAAGCCTCTTTCTATTCGCCTTGAAGCGGTGCTGCAGCGATGACATCTTTCCATTCAGGTACTAATGAGGTCTCAGAAATAGCAAATTGAGCCCGATACCCTGTTCTAAAAAAATCTTTCAAATTAAAAAAAACACACATCAGTACTTTTGACTCTGACCTGACTGAACCAGGGTCACCACCCCAACGAAATAAAAATCACCAGTTTTTCACCAAGAAAATCAGTAAAAATCACCAGTATTTCAAAAAAATCACCAAAAAAAAATCACCAAAAAAAAAATCATCAAAAAGGGGTGGTCAATAATGATAGACTTCACACCAAAAAGACGCGTTGGGCACCCTAAGCTAAGACATTATGTTTTTCAAAGGTTACTGCTCAAGAAGGCAGAGAATTTATACCAAAAATTAGAATGCCAGCCAAAACTGAAATTGTGACCTAAAATCCTATTTCTGGACCTAAAGAACCTTCTTTTTATTTAATTACTATTTTACTTTTCTTTTTCTTTACTTTGCAAAACTTTTTCTTTTTCTTTTTTCTCGGTTTCGATGGAAAAATATAACTTCAATAATCCTCTTTCGTCCTCAAATCGAATTTCATTTACTTATGAGCGTTTTTAATCCCCCTGCCAAAGTTGGTATCCTTAATGGCAAACTTTAGCTCTGAAAATTACCACTCAAATGGTGTCGATTTCTTATATATTTCTTTTACCTCTGAAAAATTTTCATGGGTCAAGTCTAAGCTGAAATATCGGACAAGCGGTGATAAATCTTATTTCCCTGGATCCTTTGACAAGAGCCCTGCTCCGGCCGACCATCTGAATACTGTGATTTGGAGGTATCATGCAAAAAAAGCATCTTAGCAAAAAACACAAGGGCCAGAGAGCACGCAATTCTACCAGCCAGCAGAAACAGATTTCATCATTACCTTTTTAACAGCATTCCTCTTGCGAACCCACAACTTCACAAAATGTACCTGGCGGGTTTGCCCCCCTCCCTCTGTCATAAATTTATTGTCACTAGCTCCGTTAATTGATGTGTTAGTTCGTGACCTCGGGAATGAATTTCAAAGATCTACTTTGAATCTTCAAGAGTTTTAGGTCTAATGCTACAGTTTATTTTTAAGCTAATAAGTAAGATATGCAGTGTAGACATAAAAAAAGGGTCAGCGAATAGTTATAGTACCTTAATAGCTATCCATGAGTCCTGTCCTCAAATTTGAAGTGAGAAGGATGACTTTAGCCGAAGATAAACTATTTGAAGTACATAGCAGTGTTTACTATTATTCATTAGTTCCATATTAGACTGAAATATATGTTCTTTAATTAACTTTCTACTACAATTTAGCGAAAACCTTATATTGATCATGTACTAGTCCTAAATGGCAGCACAAATTATACACAAGGAAAGCAAATATGTCAATATTCAAATGATATCATATCAAAATCTTTAATTCAAATCAAATCATATCAAATATAGCATATTATAACAAATCATATCAAATATATAGCATCATATCAAGTTGCAGAAGTTTGTGCAGAAGATTTAAATGGAAAAATCAATTCCGTGCTCTTCAAATATGATATAGAAATAGATAAAAATATTAAATGTTATTCCAAAAGAACGTATTTTGTGCTACTGGTCTTCCCTTTTCCACAGCCTAGCCTTTGTGACTAGTGATGAGGATATTTCCCATGTTACTGGGTCTTCAACAAACCTGTGCACATGCATCAAGCGCTTAAAGTTTCAGGCTCTAAATTATTTTTAGGGGACTTTTGATGATTTTTAGCAGCGAAAACAGCCTCTCTGCTGCAGCACTTGAGTGTGGCAGTGCCATCAGGATACCCATGAATTTTGGCAAAGTAGAAAAAGGAAAATTGCCTTCTCCATTCTTGCATTCAGACCGGAATGACCAAAATTTTGCTGGATTGTCGCCAGTTTTGGAACGGATTGCATCGGCTGCGTGCATCAGTGATCGAAACTCTCTGTCCAAATCATCAATATCAAGGTTCAGGTACTTTTCTTTCTTGATCTGTGACAGCATATCAATGATGCTGACAAGACTTCATGACAACAAAACTACAAGATGATGATCAAGATTTGAGCAATAGCCTTATGACCTAGACAAGAAAATGGCCTAAAACACTGCAAAATTACCAATGTACTGAAGATCAAGATATAGATGTCAGGTGTCAAAGATCAAAACCAATCAACTGCTAATAACTTATTGTCAATAACTTCAATTTGTCTTTATTGATACATAAAAACAATCATTTGGTAGGCAAGTAAATTAATAACTTATCAATCAATAATTTCCATTATTGATCGCAGACGGGAAGGCCGCTTTCGTGGTTACCTGGCAGCTGGTAGGCAATTAAATAAAGAGCGTAACATCATGCTGCACAAAGACCGCAAGACCTTTATAGACAAAAAACACGTGAGCTCCAAGAGGTCGCCAAAAAAAGGACATCGGAGCCACATATAAGATCCTCCGTGAGCTCTCAGGTCAATACACTCAAACTACGTCGTATCTTCGTAACGCCAGTGGTGAAATATTTACGACCAATCACAGTGCCTTCGCCAGTGGGAACACCACTTCGAGAAGCTACTAAACTCAGACTCACCTGACCAAATTGACGACCAGATTACTGCTGCGGCTGAGAATGTTACACCTGCTCCCGATGGCTCTTTTACAGCAGAAGAAATTAAAGCAGCAGAACGAAAGCTGAAGAACATAAAAACACCGGGAGTATATGGCCTGACATCAGAACTCCTTAAGAATGGCGATCCACCCATGATCATCTGGCTACAAGTGCTGTTTAATACTGTGTGGCGCTCTGAAATAATACCATCAGACTGGAAGACAGGCTTACTTTGGCCAGTCTACAAGAGGAAAGGAAGTAAAGCAGAATGTAATAACTATCGTGGAATAACTCCACTCTCGGCACCCGGCAAACTCTTCTCCATGCTGCTCCTCAAGTAGGCAACAAAGTACCTCCATCCCCTTCGTCACCACCAACAAGCTGGATTCATGCCGAGTAGGTCCATTACTTAGCAAATCCATACAATTAGACAGCTGATAGAGAAAACTCTAGAATATAAAAGGAAGGCATACATTGCCTTCGTCGATTTTCGATCTGCTTTCGACACTGTCGACAGACAGTCACTGTGGATGATCCTTCAATCTGCAGGTGTACCTAAGAAAATTGTCAAGCTGTTCAAAGAACTATACAATAAGGCCGAAATTACTGTCATTGTAAATGGCCACCTCTCATCCCATTTTCAAATTAGAAATGGTGCTCGGCAAGGCTGCGCTGCTGCTCCCGAACTCTTCAACTGTGTCATCGACCATGTTCTCAACAAAACACTGCTGGTGCATCCGTTTGGCATCGATTTTGCTGGAAGAGTTCTGTCAGATGTCGACTTCACTGACGATGTTGCATTGGTATGTGAAGATCTCACTGACATCAAAACTGCCTTGGAAATGCTAGCATCTGCTGCAGGAAAATTTGGTTTAAATGTAAACTAGAGCAAGACCAAAATATTACCTGTGGACAAGACACCATGCAGCCCCCTGACAACTATAGAAATATGGGGCAAGATTTTGAGATTGTCAAGCAGTTCACCTACCATGATTCAATTGTTTGCTCAAACGGAAATCTATGTGTAAAGATATCAGCAAGGGTGGCAAAGGCAAACACCTTTTTTGGCCGCCTACTGAGAACAATTTTCCACAAACTCCAGATCAGCCGTCTTACGAAAGCTCGTATCTACTCTGCCTCGGTAGCAAGTGTCGTGTTGTACTCGTCAGAGACTTGGCCTTTGATGCAGTTGCAGATGATGAAGGCAGATGCTGTCCAGACAAAACACCTCCGCAAAACTGAACAAGTTAGGTGGCTCGACAGGGTACTGAACAAGGATATCCTCCGGTACTTTAAATTACCACCCCTTTTCGAACAGCTTGAGTCCCGCTCGCTGCGTTGGTACGGTCATTTACTTCGCCTACCCACTGAAACACCTGCCCGGCTTATATTTGACTTTGATCCAACTGCAAAAAGCTGGAAACGCTCCAGAAGTAGACCACGTATGAGGTGTGTAGATATCGTCCGCGATCGACTCACTGCGTAGGGCATTGACCTCAGCAAAGCTCCTACCCTCGCCCAAAACAGGCCACTCTGGAGATGACTAACGGTGCTGACGTCTGGTTATCTCTACGCTGGCGACAATGCCGAGCATGAGCTTTAAGTCAAGTAAGTTAAGTCATTTAAATTGTTGGACTTTACACTCCTGATTGTATCTGCTGAGTGCAAAGCACAAAATGATAATACAATATAACTGGCCAGAAACAACAGTAAAAAAGGGCTTGAAAGAAAGGGATAAAGCATATATCCTCTCTTTGTCTCAAGATTACTTTCCAACTGTAGGAATAATCTTGTGTAAGTATTGGTTCGCGGTTCCCATGAGGTTTATTTTTTTTGGTTCATATGATTGCATTTTTTTCTTTTCTTTTTTTCTTTTTTTTTCTTTTTCTTATTTCTTTCAATATATATGTAGTAAGTGAGTAAAGTATTGAGACCTGCCACAAACAAATCTGTATAGATTTTCACGTGGTAGTTCTGTTTGATATGATTTTTGGTATAAATTTAGAATTGTGACTCCTGATAAGGAGACATGTTAAGAAAACAATTCTTACTTTAAAATATGTATAATGATCCTAGTTAACATATTATTCAAGGGGAGGACCTTTATCATCAAGTCTTTCCTCTTTTTTCCTTCTTTTTCCAACTTAAAAAAAAATACAATTTTTCCACGCTAAAACACAATCCGTAAATCTTTCGAAATTACTGCTATAAATTGTTCTATAATTGTTCTTATAGATAGCGTTCATCCCGGTCATTGTTAATTCTGTCTTTTTTAATGAG
Source organism: Artemia sinica (assembly GCA_027921565.1). NCBI lineage: Eukaryota > Metazoa > Arthropoda > Branchiopoda > Anostraca > Artemiidae > Artemia > Artemia sinica. The sequence continues at coordinate 23,120,626 of CM051261.1, read as the reverse complement.
CAGTGGCGAAAATACATAATATTAATACAACCTTACCTAACCCAACCTAACTTCAATTTAAAATCAACGGACTCGGTCGGGATGAACGCTCGAACGGACGGCCAGAACGCTTGGACGGCCCGGATGAACGCTATCTATAAGAACAATTTATAGAACAATTTATAGAAGCAATTTCAAAAGATTTACGCATTACGTTCAGACCGTGGCAAAAATTGTAATTTTATTCTTAAGTTGAAAAAAGAAGGAAAAAAGAGGAAAGACTTGATGATAAAGGTTCTCCCCCTGGATAATATGTTAACTAGGATCATTATACATATTTTCAAGTAAGAACTTTTTCTTAACATGTCTCCTTATCAGGAGTCACAATTCTAAATTTTCGCCTGATTTTTTTTTTGTGATTTAATTAAAAAAAACTTTCCGAAAAATAAGTTTTTCAAAGACAAGTAAAGGCCATTTTAAACTTAAGCTCAGCAGATACAAATACCTTTTAAAATTCAAAGTCAAAACGACCGGAAATTACTATTAAAGAATAAATGAAACCCAAAACGAACAGAAATTAAATAAACAATCATAGCCAAAACATACAACAAGTAGTAATATAAATGAATAAATAGGTCTTAAAGCGAATAATGCTTAGATTGAATATGAAAATCAAGCTTAAAACGAAAAAAAGTATTTTCCTATTGAAGTATTAATGAAATTCAAAACGAACAGAAATTGAATAAACAATCAGTGCAAACAAACATACAATAGATATTAATGTAAATTAATAAATAAATCTTAAAACGAGTGAAACTTAAATTGAATATGCAACTCAAGCTTGAAACGAAAAAAGAAAATCACTAAAAACACGAGTCTCGGTATGACCTCCTTCTCTCACTGTAAAAATCTAAAACCTACTGCGTCATTGGCGCTTTACTGAAAACCAGTTTTATGACAAATATTTTCTTTTGTACTTAATATTGAAAATAAACATTAAAATTATAGTAACATTTTGAACTGATGAGCCTTCAGCAAGTGATTACAGTGATTAGTGCTATGTACGAGAATAACACTTCTGCCGTTAAGGTAGGAATTGAGGTTAGCAGCTGGTTTTGCTATAGAATCAGGAGTTAAGCAGGTTTTTGTTCTATCCCCCTTTATGCGGATTATTTTGATGGACTTTGTCTTAAGGAGCGCAGGAAAGGCAATTGGAGACCACGGAATCAAATGGGGAGGAAAAACTCTCCTGGACTTAGATTATGCTGATGATTTAAGCATCCTAGATGAAAGTGTGAGCAGAATGAATGAAGTTTTAGAACTTTTGCGAGTACAGAGTGCTGAAATAGGGTTGAAAACTAATGTTAAGAAGACTAAGGCACTAAGGCTAGGAATAAGTGAAGATGAAAAGGTGACATTGGGTAATGAAAAGATTGAACAGGTGGCAGCTTCACTTACCTTGGTGGTATTATTAGTAATGATGGTGGGAGCAGTGAAGATGTTAAAGGTAGAATAGCCAAGGCTCAGGGTGTTTTTTCACAGTTAAAAAAACTTTGGAAGAATATGAAGTTTAGTCTGCAAACCAAATTAGAATATTAGAAGCTACAGTGATGACAGTGGTCAAATATGGCTCTGAAGCATGGACGCTCCGAAAAGCGGATGAAGATTTGCTAGATGTTTTCCAGAGAAATTTCTTAAAGATTGTTCTTGGTAGCCGGCTAACTGACCGTATTTCAAACAATAGGCTATACGAAAAAGTGGTTCAATACCGCTCAATAAGGCTATAATGAAAGAAAAGTTGAGGTGGCTAGGGCAAGTTGTGCGGATGACGGATGAAGGATGAAGGATGTGAAGATGTTAAAGGTAGAATAGCCAAGGCTCAGGGTGTTTTTTCACACTTAAAAAAAAGTTTGGAAGAATAGGAAGTTAAGTCTGCAAACCAAATTAGAATATTAGAAGCTACAGTGATGACAGTGGTCAAATATGGCTCTGAAGCATGGACGCTCCGAAAAGCGGATGAAGATTTGGTAGATGCTCTCCAGAGAAATTGCTTAAGGATTGTTCTGGGTACCCGGCTGACTGACCGTACTTACAAACAATAGGCTCTACGAAAAAGTGGTTCAATACCGCTCTCTAGGGCTATAATGAAAGAATGGTTGAGGTGGCTAGGGCAAGTTGTGTGCATGAAGGATGACAGATTGCCGAACAATTGTTCTTTTCGGCCAACCGTCTAGGGCTAATCGGAAATCAGGTCGTCTTCGTCTGGAGTGGGAGAACGTCATAAAGAAAGATTTAAAGGAAATGGTGGGCGGGTTTCAAAAGGGAGGCTTTGAATAGGTTGGGGGGGGGGGGAGAAGCGTGCATAGCTGTGTTGGCCTTAGGCGGCTTGGTGCTGCCGTGAGTTATTATTATTATTAGTAGTAGTAGTACATCAACTATTCAGTTTAATTTATTAGCTCTTTTAAAGTTGTTAAAGACGAATATAGTTTCACTACAAACAAGTGTTTGGGTACTGCCTCCTTTCCTAGCTGTAAATAAAAACCAAAAGCCTACTGCGTCATTGGCGCTTAACTGAAAACGAATTATATTACAAATATTTTCTTTTCCAGTTCTTACAGTATTGAAAATAAAAATACAATTACAGTGAAATACATTCTTGAACTGATGGATATTTCAACTATTAATATCATTATACATCAAATATTCAATTTGACGTTATTTATACTTTCCAAGACTTTTCAAGATGGATATAGTTTTCACTAAAGTGCCAATGACGCAGTAGGTTTAAGACTTATAGTGAGAGAAGGAGGTCATACCCAAACTCTTGACTTACTTGACTTAAGGCTCCCGCCACGTTGGGGCTGGCGTAGAGAGCGTCGCAACTCTGATCCTCCAGGCTGACCAGTCTACTGCTATTAGTGGGGCCTCTTCGACAGCGATGTTAGCTATCTCAAGGAATTTGTTGAGGCTATCCTTCCACCTTGTCTGAGGTCTGCCCCTCGGGCGAGACCAGCCATTAGCTTAAGCGTCAAAATCGTAGACTATTCGGGCTGGGGTTGTCGTCGGCATACGCAGGAGGTGTCCGAACCATCTGAGAGTACGGTGCGCTATTTGGAAGGAGAATGACGCTTGGTAGGTGAGTGCAAGCAACCTTGCGTTGCTTAAAAAATCGTCCCATCGAAGTCCCTGAATCCGACGGAGCTGTTTCGTCTGGCAGACGTCTATCATGCTGAGAATTGTTGATTTGAGAGGCCAGGTTTCCGCTGCATAGAGGAGGGCCGAGCCTACGGATGATTATAAATTTGCATCTTCGTGCGTCTAGATATATGCGGCATTCTCCAGAGATTGTTGAGCCTTCCAACGATAGACGAGGCTTTTGAAACTCTGCTGCACACCTCTTCCTCTATAGAGGCTTCATTAGACAGCACGGAGCCAAGATAAGTGAAGTTCTTTACAACTTCAACTGGAGCTCCGCAAACAGTTATGTTCTCAGGGGGCGAGACTGGGATTGGAGGCTCAATTTCCATTATCTTCGTCTTAAGCCAGTTTATTTTCAGCCCCACTTTTGCTGCCTCTTCCTGTAGGACTTCCAGAGCGTCAGTCAACTGTTCGATCAAGTCAGCAACGAGACCAAGATCATCTGTGATGTCAGCGTCCGTCAGAGCGCGATCTCCAAACTGCAGACCGAAGGGCAGGCGATTTGTTGTTCGTGTCATGACATGGTCTATCACGCAATTGAACAGTTCCGGGTGGCGGCACACCCTTGTCGTACACCGGTTTTGATGCCGAATGTCGTGCTCCGTTTGCCGTTGACTTGGACGCAACCCACGGTCTCTTCGTAAAGCTTTTCAAACAACTTGCAGTATTTGTCTGGTATACCAGTTGATCGAAGTATCAGCCAGAGCGAGTTGCGATCCACCGAGTCAAACGCAGCCTTGAAGTCCACAAAGGCTACATATGCTTTCCTCCTGAATTCCTTCGTCTTCTCAATTAACTGCCACATGGTAAAGATTTGTTCGACAGTGGATCTCCTGGGCATAAACCCCGCCTGCTGGACTCTCCTCTTTCTTCTGAGGATACTCGTGCATCTATCCAGCAGGGTCATAGCAAAGAGCTTTCCATGCACTGAAAGTAGCGTTATGCCTCTGTAATTCGAACAGATGCTCTTGCTCCTCTTTCTCTGCCGTAAGGGCAGGATTATACCAGTTCGCCAGTCCTTCGGGATCCATTCTGTGCACCAAACCACAGAAAACAGCATATGGAGCCAGAGTAGCATCGCAGGTCTGGCATACTTCAGGAGCTCAGAAGATATTCCACATACGCCTGCCGCTTTGTTGTTCTTCGAATGTTTTACTGCTGTGTAGATTTTTGATGATGTGAAAGGAGTTTCTGTGTCACTTGTCAGCAGTTCCTGGGTGCTGGTGGCTAGGCTGATGAGTTCCTGGTCAGTCTGCGTTACGGCTTCGGCGTTGAGGAGGCCCGAGAAGTGGTCTTTTCATCGACTGACCTGTGCAGCTTCGTCACTGAGCGGCTGACAATCTACAGAAACAACACATGCAACCGAGGGGGCTATGTCTCCTGTTAGATCACGGAGATACTTATAGAGACTGCCAACGTCACCTTTCTTGGCTGCACCCTCTAGCTCAGGTGCCTTCCTTTCCACAAACAGTTTCTTGTCTCGCTGTATCAGTTTGTTGCGGACCCCATTAAGGGTTCTATAGGTTGGCATGTTACCGAGTAACCTCGCCTTGCGTCTCTGCTCTATGACGTCAAGTGTATCCGACTGAATCCACGCTTTATTAGCACGCTTTTTCCGACCAACATTTGCTATCGCTGATTCCAGGACATTCTTTTTGAACGAGAGCCATGCGTTTTCACAACTTTCAAATGGCAGGAGTGCGTCGAAGCGGTTCGAGACATCAATGGCATATTTCGACCCTATCTTCTGATCGCAGAGGCGAGAGACATCGATCTTGGCTGGTCTTGGTTCTGAGCGATGGGCTTTGAGCCTTAGTCGCATGTTAGCGACGACGAGGCGATTGTCAGTGTTGCCAATCTCAGCTGCCCTATACGTCCTGCAGTTACTGATCGAAGACCTCCATCTCTGTGACACGATGATGTAGTCGATCATTTTTTTGGTATGGCCGTAATTGCTGTACCATGTATATTTGTGAATGTCCTTCCTTGCAAACATGGTATTCGTAATCACAAGGTTGTGCATGCTGCAGAGCTGTAGAAGCCTTAGACCATTGTCATTTAGGGAATACGGAGTAACTGGTCCAATGACTTGTCGCCATAAGTCGTGGTTGTCACTCACAGTTGCATTAAGGTCACCCAGGAGAATCACAATATCGTGCGGGGATATCTTAGACAATTCATTCGTCAGGGCAGAGTAGAAAGTGTCCTTTGTTTCGGTGTCAGCTTCGTTTGTCGGGGCATAACAAACAAGGACCGTCATTTTTCCTTGCTTGTGATTGAGTCGAGCATTAGCGATTCTATCCGAGACGGGAGTGAATGACAAAAGACACTTCTTGAATTTGTCATCAAGAACTAGTCCGACTCCATTTCTTCTGGTGGTTGTCTGGCCAGACCAGAGAAGGTGGTATCCCTCACCTATGGGATCATTTCCATTCCCGACTAGGTGGGTTTCTGTTATTCCAGCAATAGAGATGCGGAATCACTTCAGTTCCATCGCCAGAAGCGTCTTAGCTTTGGGAAAATTTAATGTCAATGTATTCCAGGTGGCAATTCAGAGGCCACCTTGGTCGATAAGATTCAAACGCTGGTCATTTCTCAGTCCAGGGGCAAGCAAGGGTCGTGATGGGATAAAAGAAGGTTGGTCATCCGAGGCAGTTGCTAAGCTATTCGTTGCAATGGGTTTCGGGTGGAGGGTTGCAAGCCCAACTGACCCTAGGCCTGGATTCTGATTAGACCCAGGATTTACCTGGATACTGAAAATCCTGGGGTGGGCTCCACCCACCTCATGAGGTTGAGGCTACCCTGATCGGAGCGTTTAGTTAGGGGAAACCCCGTATCCCGAGGTACGTGGTCAGCAGACATGGTCTGCATCATTCCGGACGAGCTCCATTCACCTCCGACTTGCTTGTACCCAAACTCTTGCTTGTAGGTATTTTTGATCGTTTCAAGCTTGATTTGCATATTCAATATAAGTTTCACTCGTTTCTAGATTTATTTATTAATTTACATTAATATCTATTTTATGTTTGTAGGCATTGATTGTTTATCTAATTTCTGTTCGCTTTAAGTTTCATTTATACTTCAATAGGAAAATATTTTTATTAGTTTTAAGCTTCATTTTCATATTCAATTTAAGCATTACTCGCTTTAAGATCAATTTATTCATTTATATTATCACTTGTTGTATATTTTTGCTATGATTCTTTATTTAATTTCTGTTCGTTTTGGTTTTCGTTTATTCTTTAATAGTAATTTCTGGTCATTTTGAGTTTGAACTTTGAAAGGTATTTGTATCTGCTGAGCCCAAGTTTAAAATGGCCTTTACTTTTCTTTGAAAAACTTATTTTTCGGGAAGTTTTTTTTTCAATTAATTTTTGTTCGTTTTTGATTGCAAAAAATTGCAAGTTTTTAAAAATTCCTTATTTCAAAATCAAACTTAAAAAAAATCAAACGCTCATCAAAGTATCAAAACTGGTATCAAAGTAACAATATCAAAGTGAAAAATGGGTTGGTGTCAACCTCGGAGTTTTTCTTATCTGATGTTTGAACTATTTTTAACAAAATTACAATCTCAAAATTTTTATCGGATGGGTTTGGGAAAAAGGAAGTGGGGAACTAATTAAGCTTCAGTCTCTTTTGACTCTTTAAAAGTGAACTAGAACTTTATATTTTCAATCAAATGAGCCCTTTCTGAAGTTTATACGAGTATCCCTTCACTGAGAACCATATATATCCCTAGAGTATAACTTACAACGCCTGTCCCGGGGCCCTGGGGTGTTGTGTCGACCCTAGAGTTTTATTATCTGAAGGTTGACCTATTTTTAACAAATTGGACACCTCAAATTTTTATTGAATGGGTTTATCCATCTGATACATCCAATGGCGTGGAGGATGGGAGGGGCTAGTAGTAGTAATCTATATTTCTATTTGACGATAGATTGCATAATACGACCAAACACTCTTTATAACTATAAAGCAACCAAACACGCTATATTACGGACCTATAATGTGACCAAGCAAGCAGACAGGTTTATTTAGGATCATTATCCCACACTAAATAGATTTCCTTGGCATAATGTGTTCAAAAGTTTAATGGACTTCCTTGGAAAAAAGCCAGTTTCAGCCGAAGGGTAAAATAAGCATGTTTTTTTGTATAAATTGATATGAAACAACTCTTTCTGCATCAGTTTGAAAAAAACAAGCCAAATAGATTACCTTTATTGATTAATTATTCGTATTCAAATGGAGAACTCCAAGAGAACTTTGGTAAGCAAATGTTTTTTTTCTTGCTTTATAATGAGAACGGTACTTTTTACTATATCTAGCTTTAATTATACGTATTTTGGGCTTCTTATAGACAGCCGACTGGCATAGAAAAGTGTCGGATAATTCCCACGCTTCGTAATACTTTTTCAACTAGGTAAAAGCCATTTGGGATAAACGTTCAATAAGTGGGCCTACAAAAATATCGTGCAATTGAGATTTAAAAATGGTTTAAGAAATGCGCAATGTGTGTCTTTAAAATATGCAGAATATATTTAATTTGTGGGGTGGGGCTTTGATATTGAGGAGGAGGGGGGATGAGGAACCCCATTAATATTCTGAATAAAAATCTGACGGAACTAATACGCAAAATCATGTTATTTATTATGCACGTCGTATTTAAAATATAGATAGGTTAGGATCCTTCTTAGACTAGCAAAATTCTTTCATTTATATGACTTACGAGCTTGAGCAAATGGACTTTAACCCTATAAGTTTTAAATCGTGGCTTACATAATTGAAAAAAAACATACAATTTTTTCTTTTATCCTGTTTCGTGAGAGATTATCTCAAAATTTGTGTTATATTTTTATATGTTACATCGTATTTGTGTTATTAGCTAATAGGTTAGACGTTTTCTTCTTCTTCGTCTTAGGGGTTCGTGTTTCTTTTTTACGAGTTTAAGCAGATTTGAAATTATAAGCGGAATAATTTATCCCCATAAGTTTTAATTGTGTATTTTCCTAGTTGATAAAGCATACATTTTTTTTTTATAGAAAATATCCTTTGTGGAAACGAAAACACATCTCTCTTTACTTTTAGTTGAAAAATAACCTTTATGGAATGAATAAAATCTGTTTCGTTGGCTCTTTTAGTTTCTTCCCAAAGTCTTTAAGTCAATTGATTCAGGTACGGAAAAGTGACAATTTTGATAGTTTCCCCCTCCTTAAACAGTGCTTTCCCGGTGATGAAATGTATGATTTATTAACGTATAAGGGCATATACGCATATGATTACTACAACTTTACCTCGAGGCTAGATGAGGTGTCATTACCGCCTATCGAAGCGTTTTACAATTCCCTTACGGACAATCAATGTACCACTGGCGACTATGAATTTCCCAAGAAGGTTTTTTCAAAGGTAGGATGTGAACATGGGTGGGATTACTATAAAATATTCTTGGCTAGTAATGTATTGACTCTTTTGGACCTTGTGTGCAAGAACACAGATACAATCTATGGGGAATTTGGGTTGGATTTAGGGTATTATTTTTCAACTACTCATCTTGGGATGGACTTGATTCTTAAAATCAGCAAAGAAGAAATAGGTCCGATCACCGACGTGGATCAGCATCTATTTTTAGAGAGATCAATAAAGGAAGATTATGTTTTTCACGGGGACCGTATCATGAAAAATGATCCGCCCGGACAGTACACCGATGAAAAGTCAGATGCAGTTTTTTTGGATATGAATTCCCTTTATCCGTTGGCGAAGTCTCACTACTGTTTGCCGTGTGGCAATTACAAATGCCTTAACAATACTTGTGCTTCAGACATTCCCCAACATTGCTACCGCTGAGGAGAATGGGGTGCAAGGATGGTTTTTTGAAATTGACGGTGAAATACCCATGGAAATCCATGACTTGGTAAAAGACTTTGCTTTCCCGTGCATAAATGGACCGGTGGGTAAGGACTCTCTGAGTCTCTACAATTTATCTTTGTTGGAGGATGGGAGTATACACTGGGTGCCTTCAAAGCAAAAACTTATTGCTGGCCTTAACCCGAAACAGAATATCGTTGTTCATCATATGCTATTGCGGTGGATGGTGTCCAATGGTTTCACAGTCACAAGGATACATTTTGTCAATACAATTTGATCAAAAGCCTTACATAAAACGTTTAGTGATATATTTGTCAGTAAACGTTCACAATTGAAAACGAAGGTTGAACAAGAGATCTATAAACTCATTTTGAACTCAGCCTTCGGTAAAATGTGCGAAAGCGTACGAAATAGAAGTCGCTGTGACATTGTAATCAATCCCAAAGATTGTGCTCGAGTTATCGCTGACCCGAACTTCGTATCTTTCACAATCATAGACTCTAATATGGTCCTCCTACATCGCAAGAAAAGAAACGTTATTTTAAATAAAAATATTGCAGGCGGGAGTGCAATAACGGAAATTTCAAAAAAACTCATGTTTATTACAATGCGTGCAAGGCACAATGGCCGATTGAAGGACAAGTTCAAGTGTACTATGGAGACACTGATTCATTCCTGTTAAAAGTTAAAACTGATAATTTGCTGAATGATTTGGAAAATGGTGAGTACATTAGCTCTTGGATGAACTAAACCAACTGGAATGAATCACTCTATCCAGAACTAGTGAAACGCCAGGTCCCTAATCAATTATTAATGTTAAAATCTGAAACGGGAAGCGATCGTATATACAGTGGTGTGTTTCCTGGGCCGAAGGTATACTGTGTGGAAACGTACAGCAAGGATATAAAACAAGTTTGCAAGGGGGTGCCTACACACTTTGTAAAAAATAATTTCAATATGAGTGTTTATAGAAACTGTGTAGACCATAGTTTAGTCCCAAGAGTGAAATTCATGGCGATTCGCTCTTTACAATTTAAAAAATGCACAGTTAGAGTTGAAAAAACGCCATGTCGGCCATATCAGACAAAGTTTATGTACTTGAGGATGATGCGAAGGTTCCACACGGACACTATATGATTTCAGACCGAGTTGAATGTATAGAGTAGAGAAAACAACTCGGTCTGGATAAATTAACTTAAATTCATTCATAGTACAAGGTGGGTGGTGGGGGGAATTTTTTTTCAAAATTAAAAAATTTTCAATGTGCTTGTTTGAGGCCGAGTTATTTCTTCATAATTTAATGACCTTGGCCCGGCCCGGCACGCTGCAGTGGGCCCCCCAAGCTTTCCGGTTCGGCCTTTGGTCGCCGCAGCGACCGCCTTGGCCTTCGGCCGCCGCAAAAGGCCACCCCCAGGGGGGAGACCCCATTTCAAATTAAAAATGTTGTTGTTTATTAAATGTGTTGTAAATTTTTTTGTAAATAAAATAATAAAAAAAAAACACAAAAAATGTGATTTTATTTTAAGTTTATTTATTGTTTAATAAAAAAGTTTTTTTCCTACTGCCTATTTCGAACAAATATTATAATTTTTTGTAATTAAAAAAAAACACAAAAACTATGTTGTTATTTGAAGTGTATTTATTGTTTAATAAAAAAGCATTTTCTCCTAATGCCTATTTCAAACAAATGTCATTGTTGTTTTTGTTTTGTTATAAATAAATATAAATAAAATCTTGATTATGTGTATTTTTTGTTAAATAAAAAAGTGCTTTTTTCTAATTACACTATTATTTGCAAGGGGCTTTTATGTTAAAAATAAAAGAAAATATGATTCTGTATTGGTTTTGTTCTTTGAACGGAGTAATAGTAGTAGTAGTAGTAATAGGGAAATTATTTATTCATTAGACATCTATAGTTTGCAGTTAGTTGTAGGTGAGCTGTTGAAGCGAACAGCAATATGTATCAATTTAAAACACCATTCAGATCGTTTTTGTATGGTCCGTCAATGTCGGGCATAACGACACTCTTAACTAAAATAATTGTGATAAAATGTTTATGGAAAACCCGAAAAAATCAACTATTGCAGCAGTGTTTGGCAGGAGTCATACGATAAAATAAAAAGCTATTGCTACATCGGTGCAGATACAATTCATACAGGGACTTGATGTTTTCAACATTATTGAACCAAACTCTTGGCTGATTATTGACAATTTAGCTGAATCCATTGAACAATGATCCTAGGAAATGCTACAACTGTTTACTGTTCGCTCACATTATGAACAGATTTCTGTTACTCTAGCTCTACACAATCTCTTTCAGCAGAGCAAGTTTATGAGAACACTTGCTTTGAACTTTACCTACCATATCATCTACAGAGTTGTTCGTGATTCTAGCTCGCTAATAACTCTCAAACAACAAATATATCCCGTTGCTCCAAAATTTCTATTTTCAGCGTACAATCAGGCAACTAAAAAACCCTACGGCTACATTCTATTGGATCTTAATCAAAATACACCCGAGGATTTACGTGTAGTCACAGATATTTTTGACAATGGAATCACAGTATATCTTCCCGGGAACAGTAAAAGAGGTGATTATTTGTCATCATGACACTGAAGAAACTACATTAAAATATACATTTATTTTCCCTTTTAAGAACTTCAAAAGCCCCACTTAGTAAAGCCATACTCAAACATGGCATTGACAACGATTTCATTAATCTAGTATCTGAACTTTGTTAAAATGTAACCGAGGGCAAGGTTCAACTGCCAGAAGTAGTTAAGCAATAGGCAAAGCAGCATCGTTCCATTGTACGTGTCTTGGCTTGTAAAAAGAAAGAAAAATTTTTAAAAGGAAACGTCTTCTTCAAGCGGGTGGTCGCTTTTTTACACTTTTACTGCCAATAAATGCAGGACTTGTAAACAGTTTTCTCTAGATGGCTAAACCCTATAAATTGACTCCAATAGAACTCGCTCTTTCACTAGTGGAACACTTTGAGGACAAACTGAGTAAATTCATTAACAATGAGAATATTGACGATGATAAAAAACTACTGTTACTTCAAGATGCACTTCGCCGAGTTGACAAACATAAGCCCTATCGTGCGAGACCAGTTTATGTGAGTGTCATTGATCACAAAAAAGAAACATCTCTTCAAGATTCTGCTGCTGCTTGAACACAATTAAAGAAGGAGGAGGAGGAATTGAATTCAATAGTGTCGAGCATTGTTAATCTGATGCCACGCTCACATTGTAAACAAATTAAACAACTCATAACATATCTCATGGAAAGTAGTCAAGATCATATTCAGGTTGATAGCAATGGGAAATGAATTATAATTGAAGGGAAGAGTTATAATCTACTCGATTTGATCTATAATATGGTTACAAATAGTAAAGGGCTTTTATCATTTGACACTCATCTATACAACTTTTTAAATACATTAAACTTCCCCAAAAGTCTTATTAGCAACAGGCAAATTCTAAAAAAAAATAAATGAACATAGTCCATCGTCAACATCAGCATTAAAACAAGAAGACAAAGAAGAAGAAGATGAAACAGGTGAAGATTCCAGATGAAAACAGATGAAGACAGGGAAAATACTAACACACCTAGTAGAAACATTGATTTGACGAGGATGAGACCACTGATAGCTAGACAAAAGCGAAGACGTATTGATATCAAGTCAACGTCACCATCATCACCCACTAGTATACAAAAGGGTAGATGACGTTACGCTAATAATAGTAATAAAAGGGTAGATGAAGTTAAAAATAATAGTGAAATCTATCAAACTGAAAAGATATTAAAGAGCCGTACTCGTAGGGGTAAGAAACAGTTACTTGTTCGTTGGCTAGGATACAACTCCGATTTAGATTTTCGGATTGGTGTTGAACCGATCGGTGGCTAAGTTGAACAATAGAAGGATTCCATTTGTCTGTCTTGATATTGACTGCTATTTTGGTACTCTGAGTCCTCGTCAAATACGTCATGGATTGGACTACTACAAGGGTCGTACTATAATGTCTGGCTATGGTCTTGGCAGTTGGTTTGCTAGGTTATTTCGTTCTGCATCACCCCATGCCAGAAAATATCTTGTACCTATTGTATCAAATTTTGCTGCCTCAACGCTATAGGACTAGGGGTCGGGTAAAAATTTCAAGGAGAGTTTTCAAGAAAATATTAGATCTTCAGCAAGAGCCGTTGGCGAACAATTAAAATCTCAGCAAAATGGGAAGGGATTGAAAAGGGTGTGTGTTCATCATTCACTCATCAGTCTCTGCCCAGGTGGGAAGCAAAAGACATCAACAACGACTTTGAGGAATAAAAGGAAGAAGAGCAATAAGGAGAAGAAGAAAAGGATTGTTAGATCAAAGACGGATTTCTTCTCTTAAGATGACCTATCTCCCCCACAAAGAACCACACTCATCAACCAGGTTCTCATTGAATCTATTCAATGCTGAAAATGTTGATTTCAGTGTCAAGTATGGATACTATGAACAATTTCATCCTCAACAACCCTTCTCCGTAAATATACACTTTCAGATATTATCCAATGAAGATTATTTCATTGATTTATCATCAACGTTTATTGATTTAAATGTTGTGGTGAAGAAAAAGTCAGACAATACAACTCCCAGTGCTACCAATGGTCTATCCTATGAAAACAGTATCCTACACAACTTGTTCAAACAAATTAATGTATTCATTAATGGAGCATTGGTGAGCACTAGCAATAATTTATCCAACTATGCAAGCTACATACAATTTATAATGATGACACCAAAGGCATATAAGGAGTTGAGAGGACAGGCATTGGGCTATGAATATAGATCAGGTGTTGATACTGAAGGTGAGTTAACTGCTGCAGTGAACCGGGAGTATCATCTAGTTGGAAAATTAAATCATGAAATATTCAATATATTCCAACGATTGCCTCCGAATGTCAAGATTGACATGAAGTTACAACTAGTTCCATCGAATTTCATTTTGAGAAAACACTTGCTGCAACACCTGATGCAAATGTCATTATCAGTTCAGCAATTCTTTATGTTCGAAAACAACAGGTCATGAGCTCTGTTGCATTGACAGTGGAAAAGCTGAGAGCCAATGGTAACAATATCAAACTTCTTGTCCCCCATACAATCACCTATCAACGTTACATCGCCACTGGCTCTCGCAGTTATACTGATTCATCATTTATCAACGGAGAAACCCCATCGAAACTCGCTTTGGCCCTTATGAAGAGTGCTAGTGCCGTTGGATCCTGGACTGTACCCCCCCTTGATTTAATTTTTTTGGTGTATCTAGCCTTGTTTGCAAAGTGAAAGGAATTCCACTGTACACTTTATCAATTGATAAGAAATCCTATAGAACTGTTTATGAGTTGACCATGCAATCCCTAGATCATGATTCACAACTAATTGGAAATGGAATAACCGATTCAATGTGTTCAAAAATCATGGTGTAATTGTTTTGGACTTGTCTGGCACTCAAGATATGAGCATAGTACAAACGGGGAATGTACGCTTAGAGTGCACATTTTCCGATGCTTTGACTGAGAGTATCACATTAATCTCATTGAGTCAATTTGAAACCAATTGGGAAATCACACCCGACGGCAGTGTTCTACTAGACCTTGCACCATGAAAACAAACAAAATAATCAACGTATTTAGTATAGATTTATACATTTTGCAATATAAGTCCTATTGTTTACCATTGGACTTTATTGAAAAAATTCCACGTGTTAACAATGTCCTAATCATTGTTAATAGCGGCCCATCAAGTTTGAGGACAGGTCATTGGCTATGCATCTTTCAAACAGCGAAGAATATTGAATTTTTTGATCCTCTTGGCCTATCATATAAATTCTGCACTCCACGCGTCAACAACTTTATTGAGAACAGAGAGAAAACTATTGTTTAAAATCAGAGGAGAGTACAGGATTTAACGACTAAGACGGGTGGTTTTCATGCACTACTATTTTTCATGTTCAGATGTCGTGGCTATACCTACAAGCAGTTTCTCAGCATTTACATTGACTTTCCTCGTTTGAACGACTTCCTTGTAGAAAATATACTTTCAAACGTGTTTAATAATGATTTTAGTGCCCTAAGAATAAAATGTTCTAAAAATGTATGTAAAATTGTTTATTAATTAAAAATAATGTATATATATTATAAAGTCACTTTTCTACTCTTTAGATTTCTTCTTTTACTACGTATAGGTATTTGTCGAGAACAACTAATGCGGGTAGATGATCTGAATTCACTGTATACTGATTCTGATGTGCTGCAATGTCAGGGTCACATTTTCTACAGTATAATGTAACTTCACTCTTATCATGTCTCTTTGTGTAGTCACTGATACTATTTTCATTCATATTGTAAAATTCGCGTTTTTCAATTTGCTTATTTGAAGCAATGTCCCATACGGTGTCCTCAAGTGGTGAGTCACATTCTGTAACAGCCAAACAAAAATCAGTAGGCTTATAATCATAGTAGTCATTATCTTCACAACGCTGAAGTAGAAACCAAATTCTTTTGTTATTCCAGCAGTTAAATCGTAGACCTGGTTCCTCCTCCCAAAGCAATTTAAAGCCACGACGATACCAGTATCTTAGCAATAAACTAAAATCACGTTTAGGATTCTTTCCAATCATACCAGGAGGACACTCCCCCACAACCCTTAGGGCAAGGGTTTTCAGTTATGCCCTCGGGGCATATAAGGTTTTTATAGAAGGCGTTGTCATAGAAACTTCAAAAAAGGCTCATTCGATTGGAAATTCAAAGGGCTAGTGCCTTTTTTACCAGTCAAAAGTGATTGGAGGGCAACTAACACTCCCCCAACCCATAATTCCCCAAAACACATCCAATCAAAATTTTGAGATAGCCATTTTGTTCAGCGTAGTTGATTTCAAGATATAAAATGTGTTTTTGAGGAAGACATTCCCTCACATCCCTCTGGGCAAGGGTTTTAAATTACACCCTGAGGGCATATAAGGTTTTTATAGAAGGCGTTGTCTTACAAAATTCAAAAAAGGCTCATTTGATTGGAAATTCCAAGGGCTAGTGCCCTTTCTAATAGTCGAAAGTGATTGGAGGGCTACTAGCCTCCCCCCCCCCGCGCCCATCATTCCCCCAAACACATCCAACACTTTACTTTAACTTTGTTCCCAAGAACTGTTTAAAAAAAAAAATTTTGTTGTAGTTGTTTTTGCTTTTTGTTCAGCTTGACAGAAATTCTGAAACAAGTTGGCAGTTGAAATTTCTTGGTGACTAAAGATTTTTTTCTTCTAAAAGGCGTAATAATCTCAGACTGTTAACTTATGTCGGATAACATTAAGCCTAAGGAAATTTTTCTATTTGGAATCATCAACAAAGCCAATCATTTTTATGTATCTATTATTATTAAAATTCCGTTTTTAGAGTTATGGTTACTTTCGGGCCGAGTTACGCTTTACTTTGACTTTGTTCCCGAGAACTGTTTAAAATCGTTTTTTCTTGTTATAGTTGTTTTTTGTTTTTTTTTGTTCGACTTGATAGGAATTCTGAAACAAGTTGGCAGTTGAAATTTCATGGTGACTAAAGATTTTTTTTTCTTCTAAAAGGTGAAATATTCTCAGGCTATTAGATTACGACGGATAACATTAAACCTAAGGAAATTTATGTATTTGGAATCAGCATACAAAGCGAATCATTTTATGTATCTATTATTATTAAAATTCCGTTTTTAGAGTTATGGTTACTTTCGGGCCGAGTTACGCTTTACTTTGACTTTGTTCCCGAGAACTGTTTAAAATCGTTTTTTCTTGTTATAGTTGTTTTTTGTTTTTTTTTGTTCGACTTGATAGGAATTCTGAAACAAGTTGGCAGTTGAAATTTCATGGTGACTAAAGATTTTTTTTTCTTCTAAAAGGTGAAATATTCTCAGGCTATTAGATTACGACGGATAACATTAAACCTAAGGAAATTTATGTATTTGGAATCAGCATACAAAGCGAATCATTTTTATGTATCTATTATTATTAAAATTCCGTTTTTAGAGTTATGGTTACTTTCGGGCCGACTTGCACTTTACTTTCACTTTGTTCCCAAGAACTGTTTAAAATTGTTTTTTTTGTTGTAGTTGTTTTTGTTTTTTTGTTCGACTTGATAGGAATTCTGAAACAAGTTAGCAGTTGAAATTTCTTGGTGACTAAAGATTATTTTTTCTTCTATAAGGCGTAATATTCTCAGGCTCTTAGCTTATGACGGATAACATTAAACCTAAGGAAATTTATGTATTTGGAATCAGTATACAAAGCCAATCATTTTTATGTATCTATTATTATTAAAATTCCGTTTTTAGAGTTATGGTTACTTTCGGGCCGACTTGCACTTTACTTTCACTTTGTTCCAAAGAACTGTTTAAAATTGTTTTTTTTTTGTTGTAGTTGTTTTTTTTGTTCGACTTGATAGGAATTCTGAAACAAGTTAGCAGTTGAAATTTCTTGGTGACTAAAGATTTTTTTTCTTCTATAAGGCGTAATATTCTCAGGCTCTTAGCTTATGACGGATAATATTAAACCTAGGGAAATTCATGTATTTTGAATCAGCATACAAAGCCAATCATTTTTATGTATCAATTATTATTAAAATTCCGTTTTTAGAGTTATGGTTACTTTCGGGCCGACTTGCACTTTACTTTCACTTTGTTCCCAAGAACTGTTTAAAATTGTTTTGTTTTTGTTGTAGTTGTTTTTGGTTTTTGTTCAACTTGACAGGAATTCTGAAACAAATTGGCAGTTGAAATTTCATGGTGACTAAAGATTTTTTTTCTTCTAAAAGGTGTAATATTCTCAGGCTCTTAGCTTATTTCGGATAACATTAAACCTAATGAAATTCATGTATTTTGAATCAGCATACAAAGCAAATCATTTTTATGTATCTAATATTATTAAAATTCCGTTTTTAGAGTTATGGTTACTTTCGGGCCGAGTTGAACTTTACTTTCACTTTGTTCCCAAGAACTGTTTAAAATTAGGTTTTTTTGTTGTAGTTGATTTTTTTTTTCGCTTGATAGGAATTCTGAAACATGTTGGTAGATGTTCTTAAAACTTTGGTTTTGTGTGAACCTATAGTTTTTAATCATGTTTGATTTTCTTTCAGGATAAATCTGTGAAATTTCCTATCGAATATACCCCTCAGGCTTGGAATAACCCATTTTGTTGTAAATGCCGGTCTACAATGTTCGAATTATTGAGCATAAGCACATGTGCGAATGTATTCCGTCTTAAGTGTAGAAGATGCAAAACCCCTATCATAGTTGACATGAATAATGAACCTTTGCAATAGCTGCTATCTTTGAAAATAAAACAAAATGATCTTAGAAAATGATTTTTGAAAATAAAACGCAAACAAATGTTTGCGAATTTGTTTATTAGTAAAGAAAAAATGTATATATATACAACAATGTCTTTATTCATCACTTTAGATTTCTTCTTCGGTGTATAGGCAACTGTTGAGATCCACTATTGCTGGTAAATCATTTGAATTCACTGTATATTGATCTTGATTGGCTGCAAAGTCAGGGTCACATTAAATTTATTGTGAGATTACGATACAAAACTCGTCAAGCATATCAATAATGAGATTTATCGTAAAATGATATATGAGACCTGTTCCAGCCCGATTGTTGATGTTTAAAATTCATTCCATAGAATAACCTCTTATGTAGTCTCTTCAAGGTCCACTTTTTCTCTTCTCTTAGATCATATTTATCATAATATTCACTGTTATATCTTGCACTATGCATATTTATTTTTAGTTTTCATCACTGTCTTTTATAATATATTTTGAGGTATCTCTGTAGAGATAGCCCTCTTTTCCATGTCTCTTCTTTCGATCTTCCTCTTCCTTTTCCTTCATATTGAACATTGTTTTATGCGAGCTTGCTTGCAATCTGTATAAATTTTTCTCCATATCATGTATGATTTTTCTCCTCATTTCCTCCAGATTCTTCTCGTTAATCCCTGCATCAACACTGTCTAAACATGCAGTAGGTTCAAGAGAATGCTCAAAATCATGATAATGTCCTTTACATATACAACAGACACATTAAAAGGATATTTCTAACTCAATTTGTTCATTCATGTTATCGCACTGCTAACTCTAGACTTAGTGGATCAATAACATTGTCCCGTTAATTCTCACACTAATAACAACTATAGCAAAAATCCTTCCTTATATTCACTGCGATCTTGTTCCGTTAGACACTCTTATCCAGCAATGATGTAAACTTCTCTCTGTATTCAAGAAACATCAAACAAGTTGGCCAACAAACAGAACCATGAAACAACATCATATAACCATCAAACTGAACAGAACTATGAAAAAAACGTCAAACAAGTTGACCAACAAACATAACTATGGAACAACATCAAATCATATAATCATCAAGCCATATCAAACCATCAACAAACAGAACTATGAAACAACATCAAATCATCCGCCATGAATAACCATCAAACCATATAATCATCAACAAAAAGAACCATGAATAAATTATTCGTACTTCGTATCAATTGAATCCCTCCTACTCCTCTTGTGCGATTGTTCTGATTTGCATTTGTAGTTCTTTATATTGATATTGTTTTGCATGTATTTGTTGTGGATGTATTTTCCTTTTATTTGCTTTTGTTACTCCACTTTTTTTATAATGTTAGTGGGTCGAAAATAAATTATTATTATTATTAATACCCAAGCCCTTTTTGAGATATTTTACTATTCAGAGTGCAGATAATGTTTTTGATTTTTTTTAAACAACCTCTTCAGTATTCACTAAAAATTCCAACTAAAATTTCATTATCCGTTTCTGATATGTTGAAAATACATCCTTTACACAACCAGGATGCACATAGTGTCTTTTAATTAAGTTCGACATCTTTCTCAACATTCTTTGAAAATTTCAACTTAGTACCATTCACTATTCCTGAGACATTGTAGACATAACATTATGACAACATGGATGTACATAAAGGTTTTTTTTTATGGTTCAACATTCTCTGAAAATACAACTCAATACCCTTAGTGCAAAAGAAAGTGTTGTAACAAAACAAAAGAAAATATATGTGATATAATTCGTTTCAAAACAGAATGTGTCTCGGACAGGCCTTGGAAACTAAGTTAATTGCTGAATGCTCAGCTGTTCAAGGTTTAGAACTTTTAAAATTAGGGAAGAGGCAGTAGACAAACTCTTTTCTGTGGTGACTTTTGTTCGTTTTAAGATTGATTTATATATTATAATGATAATATTAGTTTATTTTTAACCCACTATACAGAAAATTAAATGGAGTTACACAAGAAAAGACACAAAACACAAAAATACATTTAACATCAACACAAATAAACAAATACACTCAATGCGCTATGGCTACCCGGATAAGAGGGTGATTAACACCCAGGGTAACATAAATATTATTTTGAAGACGTCCACTTTGTCTGACAAAACAACCTACAATATCTGGAGCGCCAAAAAACCACATAATCTTTCTATTACTGTATCTGCGAGGCAGATACAAAAAAGTTGCAATATCGGAAATACATATTTCTAACATCGCTAATATCCCCTCGTCGAAACAGAATGTGAAGGCCAGCTGGGAACAAAACCGCATGGGTACGAAAACTCGAGTACAAATTAGTCAGTTCTTTTCTATTATATCTTCCCGTATTGGGGACAATTTTTGCGTACCCTAGTTTCAGCTTCTGTTTAATCAGAGGCAACGCTATAGCGTTGCCCATAGTAAAGGCCATACGGCTCCAATGTTTTTTTATTTATTATTTTTTCCCAGAGGCACTTCATATGGAAGGGGTCGTCGTAGAAACTTCAAAGAGGGCTCATTCGATTGAAAACCTAGAGTTCTAGTACCGTTTTTAATAGTCGAAAGTGATTGGAGGGCAACTAGCCACCCCAATCACGCCCATCATTCTCCCAAGCACATCCAATCAAAATTTTGAGATAGCCATTTTGTCAGCGTAGTCGATTTCCAGATAGAAAATATTTTTTTGAGGAGGACACTCCCCAACAAGTCTCAGGGTAAGGGTTTTAATTTATGTCCTGGGGGCATATAAGGTTTTTATAGAAGGCGTTGTCGTAGAAACGTCAATACAGGCTCATTCGATTGGATATTCAAAGGACTAGTGCCATTTTTAATAGTGGAAAGTGATTGGAGGGCAACTAGCCCCCCCCCCCGTACGCACATCTTACTCCCAAACACATCCGTTCAAAATTTTAAGATAGTCATTTTGTTCAGCGTAGTTGATTTCCACATAGAAATTATGTTTTGAAAATTCTCCCCCACAGCCCTCAGGACAAGGGTTTTAAGTTATGCCCTGGGGGCATATAAGGTTTTTATAGAAGGCATTGTCATAGAAACTTCAAAAAGGCTCATTCGATTGGAAATTCAAAGGGCTAGTGCCCTTTTTAATAGTCAAAAGTGATTGGAGGGCAACTAGCCCCCCACCCCACGCCCATCATTCCCCCAAACACATCCAATCAAAATTTTGAGGTAGCCATTTTGTTCAGCGTAGTTGATTTCCAGATAGAAAATATATTTTTGAGGAGGACACTCCCTCACAATCCTCAGGGCAAGGGTTTTAAGTTATGCCCTGGGCGCATATAAGGTTTTTATTTAAGGCGTTGTCATAGAAACTTCAAAAAAGGTCTATTCGATTGGAAGTTCAAAGGGCTAGTGCCCTTTTTAATAGTCAAAAGTGATTGGAGGGCAACTAGCCCCCCACCCCACGCCCATCATTCCCCCAAACACATCCAATCAAAATTTTGAGATAGCCATTTTGTTCAGCGTAGTTGATTTTCAGATAAAAAATATGTTTTTGAGGAGGACACTCCCCCACAACCCTTAGGGCAAGGGTTTTCAGTTATGCCCTTGGGGCATATAAGGTTTTTATAGAAGGCGTTGTCATAGAAACTTCAAAAAAGGCTCATTCGATTGGAAATTCAAAGGGCTAGTGCTTTTTTTAACAGTCAAAAGTGATTGGAGGGCAACTAACCCCCCCCCCCCCCCCAACCCATCATTCCCCCAAACACATCCAATCAAAATTTTGAAATAGCCATTTTGTTCAGCGTAGTTGATTTCAAGATAGAAAATATGTTTTTGAGGAAGACATTCCCTCACAACCCTCAGGGCAAGGGTTTTAAATTACACCCTGGGGGCATATAAGGTTTTTATAGAAGGCGCTGTCTTACAAAATTCAAAAAAGGCTCATTTGATTGGAAATTCCAAGGGCTAGTGCCCTTTCTAATGGTCGAAAGTGATTGGAGGGCAACTAGCCTCCCCCCCGCGCCCATCATTCCCCCAAACACATCCAATCAAAATTTTGAGATAGCCATTTTGTTCAGCATAGTTTATTTCCAAATAGTAAATATGTTTTGAGGAGGGAACTCCCCCACAACCGTTAGGGCAAGGGTTTTAAGTTATGCCCTGGGGGCCTATAAGGTTTTCTTAGAAAGTGTTGTCGTAGAAACTTCAAAAAAGGCTCATTCGATTGGAAATTCAAAGGGCTATTGCCCTTTTTCATAGTCGAAAGTGATTGGAGGGCAACTAACCCTCCTCTCACGCCCACCTTTTCCCCAAAAACATCCAATCAAAATTTTGAGATAGCCATTTTATTAAACGTAGTTTTATGTTCTGGAAATAAGGTCTTTGAGAAGACAACTCCCCCACAGCCCTCGGCGCAAGGTTTGTAAGTTATGCCCTGGGGGCATATAAGGTTTTGTATAGAAAACTTTGTCGAAGAAACTTCAGAAAGGGCTCATTCGATTTTAAATTTAAATGGCTAGTTCCCTTTTTAATAGTCGAAAGTGATGCAAAGGCAACTGACACCCCTCCCACGCCAACCATTTCTCCACATCCAATCAAAATTTTGATATAGCCATTTTGTTCAACGTAGTTGAAAGTTCTGGAAATTATATATTTGAGCACAACACTCCCCCCACAGTCCTCAGGGGCAAGGGTTATAAGTTATGCCTGGGGGCATATATGGTTATGAAAGAAATGCTCGTATAAACTTCAGAGAGGGTTCATTTGATTGAAAATTGAAAGTTCTAGTTCACTTTAAACATCAAATGATATTGGAGGGTAACCAGCTCCCCCCCCCCCCCAAAAAAAAAATCTTTTTTTCCCAAATGCATCCAATAAAAATTTTAAGATTGCTATTTTGGTAAAAAATAGTTCAAAGATCATGTAACAAAAATTCTGGTGTCGACATAACCCACCAGGGCCCGGGGGCAGGCGTTGTAAGTTATACCCTGGGGGCATATATGGGTCTTACGGAAGGGATGCTCGTATTAACTTCAAAGAGGGATCATTTGATTGGAAATTGAAAGTTCTAGTTTACTTTTTAAGAGTCAAAAGAGATTGGAGGGCACCTAGCCCCCCCCCTCTAAGCCCTTTTCTCCTCAAACCCATCCGATAAGAACTTTGAGATAGATTTTTTTTAAATGGTTAAAAGACCGTATAACGAAAACTCAGGGGTCAACACAGCCCCCCAGGGCCCGAGGGCATGTGTTGTAAGTTATGCTTTGGGTGAATATATGGTTCTTATTAAAGGGATGCTCGTAAGAAATTCAGAGATTGCCCATTTGATTGGATATTAAAAGTTCTAGTTCCGTTTTTTAGAGTCAAAAGAGATTGGTGGGCAACTAGCCCGCCACCCCTTTTATCCCCAAATGCATCCAATAAAAATTTTGAGATAGTCATTGAGTTAAGAATTGCTCAAAAGTCCGATAACAAAAACTCAGGTGTCGTCACAACCCCCCAGGGCCCGGGGGCAGGCGTTGTAAGTTATGCCCTGGGGCAAATATCGACCGTATGAAAGGGATGCTCGTATAAACTTCAGAGATGGCTCATTTGATTGGATATTGAAAGTTCGAACTTACTTTTTAATTGTCAAAAGAGATCCGAGGGCAGCTAGCCCCCCCCCTCGCCTTCTTTTTTAAAAACCATCTGATGAAAATTTTGAGATAGACATTTTGTTAGAAATAGTTCAAAGGTCGGATTAGAAAAAATCTGGTGTCAATAGAACCCCCCAGAGCACAGGGGAGGGTGTTCTAAGTTATGCCCGAAAGGCATGTATGGTTCTTATGAAAGGGATGCTCGCATAAACTTCATAGAGGGCTCATTTGATTGGAAATTGAAATCTAAAGAGTAGAAAAGTCGTTTTATCATGTATATAAATTTTTTTTTATTAATAAACAATTTCACATACATTTTTAGAACATTTTATTCTTAGGGCACTAAAATCAATATTAAATACACTTGTAAGTATATTCTCCACTAGAAAGTCGTTCAATCGAGGTAAGTCAAGGTAGATGTTGAGAAACTGCTTGTAGGTATAGCCCCGACATCTGAACATGAAAAAGAGTAGTGCATGAAAGCCACATGTCTTAGTCGTTAAATCCTGTACTCTTCGTTGACTTTGAATAATGGTTTTCCCACTGCTTTCAATAAAGTTGCTGATGTATGGAGCGTAGAATTTATACGATAGGCCAAGAGGATCAAAAAATTCAATATTCTTCGCTGTTTGAAAGATGCATAGCCAATGGCCGGTCTTCAAAGTCGATGGACTTTTAACAATGATTAGGGTATTGTTAACACTTGGAATTTTTTCAATGAAGTCCGAAGGTATGCAATAGGACTTGTACTGGGACATGTATGGATCCACACTAAATACATTGATTATTTGGTTTGTGTTCATGGTGCTAGGTCTAGTAGAACACTGCCGTCGGGTGTGATTTCCCAATAGGTTTCAAATTGACTCAGTGATATTAGCGTGATACTCTCAGTCAGAGCATCGGCAAATGTACACTCTAAAAGTACATTCCCTGTTCGTACTATGCTCATATCCTGAGTCCCTGACAAGTCCAAAACAATAACCCCATGATTTTTTGAAAACATTGAATCGGTTATTCCATTTTCAACTAGTTGAGAGTCATGATCTAGTGATTGCATGGTCAAGTCGTACAGAGTTCTATAGGATTTTTTTGTCAAATGATAGAGTGTACAGTGGAATACCATTCACTTTGCACACAAGGCTAGATAGACCGAAAAAATTAAAATCATGGGGGGATTCAGTCCAGGATCCAACGGCACTGCCACTCTTCACAAAGGCCAAAGCCAATTTTGATGGGATTTCTCCATTGATAAATGATGAATCGCTATAGCTACGAGAGCCGGTGGCAATGTGACGTTGATTGGTGATCGTATGGGGGACAAGAAGTTTAATGTTGTTACCATTGGCTCTTAGCTTTTCCACTGCCAATGCAACAGAGCTCATAACCTGTTGTTTTCGGACGTGGAGAATTGCCGATGTGATAATGACATTTGCATCGGGTGCTGCAGGAAGTGTTTTTCTCAAAATGAAATTCGATGGGGCCATCTGTAACTTTATGTCAATCTTGACATTGGGGGGTAGCCATTGGGATATATTGAATATCTCATGATTTAATTTTCCAACCAGATGATACTCCTGGGTCACTGCAGTAGTCAACTCACCGTCAGTATCAACACCTGATCGATATTCATAGCCCAATGATTGTCCTCTCAACTAAATGTAAGCCTTTGGTGTCATCATCATAAATTGTATGTAGCTTGCATATTTTGATAAATTATTGCTAGTGCTCACCAATGTTCCATTAATAAATACATTAATTTGTTTGAATAGGTTGTGTGGAATACAGCTTTCATAGGAGAGACCATCGCCGGCATTTGGAGTTGTATTATCTGATTTTTCTTCACCAAAACATTTAAATCAATAAATGTTGATGACAAATCAATGAAATAGTCTTCATTGGAAAATATTTGAAAGTGTATATTCTCCGAGAGGGGTTGTTGGGGATGAAATTGTTCATAGTAGCCATACTTGACACTTACATCAACATTTTCAGCATTGAATAGATTCAATGAGGAACTGATTGATGGATATGATTCCTTGTGGGGGAGATAAGTCATCTTAAGAGAAGAAATCCTTCTTTGATATAACAATCTTTTTCTTTTCTTCTTCTTCTGCTTATTGGTCTTCCTTGTTTTATTCCTCAAAGTCCTTGTTGATGTCCTTTGCTTCCTGCCTGGGTGGAGACTGATGAGTGAATGACGCGAATGTATCCTTTTCAATCCCTCCCCATTTTGTCGAGATTTTAGATGCTCACCAACGGCTCTTGCTGAAGATCTAATATTTTCCTTAACACTCTCCTTGAAATTCTTGCCCGACCCCCAGTCCTGTAGTGTGGAGGCAGCAAAATTTGATGCAGCAGGTACAAGATATTTTCTGGCAAGGGGTAGTGCAGAACGAAATAGCCTAGCAAACCAGCTACCAAGACCATAGCCAGACATTGCAGTACGACCCTTGTAGTAGTCCAATCCATTGCCTATTTGACGTGGACTCAAATCACCAACATAACAATCAATATCGGGACAGACAAATGGAATTCTTCTATTTTTCATTTTAGGTGATTGTGCTGCCGTTGACAATGGGTCGAAGACGACATGTAATCACTGCTAAGCCTTTTGTTATTGCTAGAGGATCACCAAATTCACTTCTTAGTGTTAACTGACAGAGTTCCAAATACGAAGTGTTTACAGGAACATACTGAAGATGCTTTATATTATAGTGATGAACAAGTTCATGAGTTGTTTTTCGTTCAAGAACACGTAGGAGGGGGACATTTGAATTACCGACTCTCGACATTTCCACAAAGGATGCATAGAGAAATATGCAAGAGTCCGAGGCGAAACCAGGTGGATAATCAGCAAAAATTACTTGATCCATCCCGTAAACGGTGCCAGCATTTCTCCCATTGATCATATTCTGTTTAAAGCCAAGAACGTCTCTCAGATTATCACTGAAAATAATTATTTCAGTGTCAACAGGTGAGCTAATGTAAATCCTATCGTGTTCCAATGAATAATTAAAATGGAATGTACCATTCCTATGAAATGAGATTTTCTATTGATTGTACGACACAAATCTCCCATATTATCATATTCAATATATTTCAACTTGGCATGTGGATATTCGCTAGATTTAAGTGCTTCAACCCATTCATAGTCGACAAAGAGTGTCCAATCGAATGGTATAACTTTTATATCATACACACGATCCTTTCTCAGGATGTCATAGGTAATTTTGAGAATACAGTCGACAAGAGCCACTTCATACGCACCGTCAAATTTGATGGCGGGGGAGAGTTTTGTCCAAAAATCACTTGTCGTATTCAAGTCGTTGTAGAGAGGATCGGAAACGTTGCACATGAATGTTACATAGAAATCATTGGGCATTTTCAATATCTTCAACACCGATCCAAGAATCAAAATCAGAGTTGTATCCTAGCCACCGAACAAGTAACTGTTTCTTACCCCTGCGAGTACGTGTCTTTAATATCTTTTCAATTTGATAGATTTCACTGTTATTTTTAACTTTTTGCAGTTCATAGTCATAAAAGCCACCGATAATCTCTTCATCTTTGGTATCACGCAGGCGATAAGTTATGGGTTTAGTGTCTAGGATTTTTGCCACTTTAAAAAGTTCGGTGGACCACAAGTAATTCCCCTTTTCAAAAACATTAGTTGTTCTATTAATTCGAACAGTATCACCAACATTGAATTTATTTTTCTTCTTGACAATCGTTTCATTGGAATAGAGTTTAAGAAAAGTTTCAACTGTATCATGATCAGAATGGTGAACTTCCGTTGGCGTAGAGTTGGACAATGATCGATGAAGTCGTTGATTATAAATCAACATGATTTTATCTAGATCATGAATAAAAGCTGATGTATTTTTCAATGTAAAATATCTTGAAATTAAAAAACGAATAGTTCTTATCAATCGTTCGGCCAATGCAGCCTTTATAGGACTGTGACTATGATAGAGCAGTGCACTATATTTCTCTAGTACTTTTGCAACATGGGGATTAACAAATTCACTACCGCAATCCGTTTGAGTTTTTTTATATGAATCCTGTTCGAGAATACTTTCAATGGCCTGAGCAACTTCAACGCCTCTCTCTGATCGCAATGGAATTGCATATGCATAGCGACTAAAAACACTGATTGCAAGTAGAATGTACTTGTACGGTGTATTGTGACGTCTTTGAATCTCATCTAGAGTCAGGATATCTGCTTGCATTATATGCAATGGGTAAAAGGCTTTAGTTTTTCGATATTGATTGGCACGAAGTCTATGATTTCTATGCAGAGTGTAACTTGATTCATTTTGTAGATAGTCTTGTACACTTTTAGTGTGAACACCAGTGACTTTGGAAAGAGTGGTGGGGGAACTTAAACTCCCCAACTCACCAATATTTTCATAAACACCTTTCAGAACTTCAACCATTTTGAACGTAAACACGTTGTCTAGCGTCCGCTACCCTTTTGTATACTGGATGGTGATGGTGACATGAAACGTTTTCGCTTTTTCCTCGCCGCCATTGTCGAGTTTTTTCCACTAGGTGTGCTAGTATTTTCCAAGATTGATTTAAAATCTTCTTCTTCTTCTTCTTCTTCTTCTTCATGTTCATATTTTAATGGTGTCAATGTTGTTGATGATGATGATGATGATGCAAGTTCATTTAATTTTTTAGAATTTGTCTATTGCTAATAAGACTTTTGGGGAAGTTTAATGTATTTAGAAAGTTGTATAGATGAGCGTCAAATGATAATAGTCCTTTACGATTTGTAACCATATCATAGATTAAATCAAGTAGATTATAGCTCTTGCCCTGAATTATAATCCCTTTCCCATTGCTCTCAACTTGAATATGATCTTGACCGCTTTCCATGAGATAGGTTAGGAGTCGTTTACTTTGTTCACGATATGAGTGGGGCATTAGATTTCCAATTTTCAATACAATTGAATCCAATTCCTCCTTCTTTAATTGTGTTCCAGCAGACTCTTGAGGAGATGATTCTTTTTTGTGATCAATACCAGCAGCAGCAGCAATGGGCTTCGACCGATAGGACTTATGTTTGTCCACTTGGCGAAGTGCATTATGTTTTTTTACTTCGTGAAAGAGTTCAACGGGGGCTATCTCTGGAGCATCTTCACCAATCAACTTGAGCATTTTCCAAATATATTTCTGGGATGGCGATGACTTAGAATATGCTTTTATTTCCCCGGCTAGAGAAAGCGGCTGGGTAGAGAGGAGTTATAACATTTTTTTTCCGATGATTCCAGTCACTTCTTCAAGCGTCATTTTTTTTAAATAATTGAATATAAACAAAACTTTAATGCTTGTATTATGTCTGTATCCTTGGGGTTTTAGCCAAAGGTAGTAACTAGCATTTTTTCATACTTTTCTTGCATAGGTTTATTCCTCTTAACAGTAGGAGCAAAGCCCCCCCCCCCCCAAAAAAAAAACCCTCATTTTTACAAACAATTTTCCGTTTTGTCAACTCCTACTGTAGATAAAAAAAAGGTCATCAGTAAGGCTTGACCTCTACTATAAAAGAGAAATGTTGGATGGGTCATTTTATGATTTTTAGTTCCATTTGTGAGATGCGATCGTTGAATAATGGATGTGTTGCCATTTTAAGTCTGAACAACATTCAAGTAATTCAGGTGAATTTTGACAAATACTTTATTACAGTTATTTACCCTCCTTTTAAAAAAAATACCTTTGTTTAGTAATTTCCTTCAGAAAATAGCTTTATTTGGTATTTACGTTGAAAGAACTAAAAAAAACAAAAATAATAAATTGCCGCCTTAGCGAGATTTTAGAAAGACACCCCCTCTCCCCTCTAAAATTCCGAATTGACACCAATGTTAGCCTGGGAGCCATTAGCAATGGTAACAACAAGGTGCAAATTGTAGTGGTGAATATAAAATATTCAAAAATTGAAAATACATTACACAGTTAATTTTACTTGAATTAACATTTCTTGTTCATTATTTATTTGTCATTTTTCATTTGTCATTTTGTTCATAATTACTTTGGAGTCCAATTTCTAGATGATCCATTCTTTCAAACGTTTCTAATTATTTTTCTTTTCCCTATCATTTGATTCTCTTTATGGTGTGTTCGATTTTACCTGACAATAAACTGAAAACCCTGGAAGAAGAAGAAGAGTTAGTTTGATCTAATATTGGTTCCTGTCAAACTACAAAATCTTTATAAGGTCCCCTAGAAATTAATTTTGATATCCCAATAACTTTTTGGCAATGTTTCGACTGCAATCTGTCACTAAAAGTAGCACCAAGGTCACACTAAACATCAAAGAAGGTTAGGGAGCAATTATTTGAGGAATGGGGGGGGGGGGTCGAAATAAGTTTAAATATTTCGTAATAAGCTATCCCTTTCTAATATGTATTCCAGGTCCTTGAAATCCATACTTTGCAATTCATGTATCGGGATATCATATCATGTCGGATACATTTTATCCTTGAACCTCCAAGAACAAACCCCTCCCTCGAAACGCTTAACTGAAGCGTTCTCGGGGGGAGTCCTTCCGTTCGAGTCGTACCCCTCTAGATCGATTTTTTTAAACAATATCAAAGGAGAAAGAATAATAATAATTAAGGATACTCCATAAGAGATAGTTTGAACCCCTGCCTGAATTGTCCCTAGTAATGAATACTAGAGAGCAATCAATAATAGTAATAAAACTACTCACCTTGTTCTTTTCGACAAATAAAATTAATCTATTTTACCTTAAATGAAAAAAATACTGTTAGATGGTTTAACGGGTAGCAGGGCACGCAATTTAAAAATAAGGAACGTGTGCTAAAAATCACAAGGAAAATGAGAAAAATAAAAATATGTCATCATTGAGCTCTAGAAACTGTAACTTTCCTGATTGCTGTATCAAACGGCAAAAATTGTCATATATCTAAGCTGTACTTAATATGAACAATATTCAGATTATTCTAGATTAAAAACTTAATAAACTTACCTCAAGTTAATAGACTTACCTACAAAAACATATTTTTAGACAGACAAATTAGGTTATCATATTCCGTTATATTTATCCCTTCAGTTCACTATTGATAAGAGTCCTTATCAATAGAGTCCGTATTTTCTTCTGGTTCAATAATATCACTTTTATTACTTAATTCTTATACATTCTTGCTACCCTACATCTATTTAATAATTCTATTGAACACAACAGTTGTTCCACCCTATTGGTTGTTGTACTGCTCGATGATCAGTTGCAGATAAATAAGGTGTTCGAACTATTTTGTTGGGCTTGTTTGTAAACAATAAAAGTTTCCACTTCTTTCTTTTGACAATTCAACTGGGTTGACAAATGGGAGAATTTCTGCACCAAAAAAATTCCAATAGTTGCATATGAGCTAAAAAATAATAATAATAATAAAAAATCGTAGGAAATCTGGGTTTTCAGGTATGAACAAACTGAAGATGGAACAAAAAAAAATTACAAAAAAAAAATCATTTTGACCTTGTTGATACCTTAAAAATGTCATCAAATCAACTTTCGCTTTAAATCCACTGCTTAAATTTATTATTTTTACGTCAACAAAGAAAATAGTTTTTTTTCTGTCATCAAAAGATGACACACTGTCAAGATTCTACAATTCGAACGCCTCTCGTTCGAACAGAAAATCAAATATAATACCAAAATTCCTTGTCAGGTCAACAGAGCTGCTAATTCAAACACGGTTTTTGTTTCTTATCATCATCATTGCTTACATTATTTTATCAATTAGCCTAAAATCTGTAATTAATTGCAATAGCTTATTAAATAAACGTAATTATTGCGCTCAATTGAACGCAGTTAGGGCATCAAAATGAATTTATAGCGATAAAATGGAAACAAAAAGAGTCTTGCAAACCCATAGAACCTTCGAAACAAAGTAAAAAAATTGTTAGCTTAAACTAATAAATAAGAAGCTAAGAATTTTCTGTCCGAAAAAGTATAAATTACAGCATATTGAGCTCTAAAACACGGTAAGTAAATAATTAATTCAATATGTTTTAGTGAATGCTTTTGAACAGAGTTCAATGTTCGTAGTAGCTTAACGTCAAAATTCACAGTATTAAGTTTATACGAACAGTAGCGGAAAGTCCTATACTCTCCATTAAATATTTTTGACACATATCAGACTAGACCTCTCTTCATGACTCTGCCTCTTCTCGCACGCGCGATGACAAATGTTTATTCAATGATACAAATATTTATATGCAGTGATCTGGCTGAATGCCAAGAAGCAACTGAAACTAGTGCTGTGACGTACTCAGGACTTTCTCAGTCAGCAAGCTATGATGTATGTCATTTTTGTACAAATTTTTTGCTACTGTTCATATATACTTATACTGTGGTCAAAATTACACAAATCACTTACAATATAGCTTATTGAACGCAGGACTTAATTTCTTCCTAATCTCAAGGGTAACCATATCCAGAATCTATTCATATGCTAAATTACTTTATTTTCCATCTTTTCAATGGCGGTTCTGGCCTCCCTTTCGCCCGGCGCAAAATCTTGATTAGTGCCTCCCCCTGTATTGCACAAAATTTTCATTTATGAACAATTTTATTTTCAATTTATTAATTAATCTATAATTTACTATTTAACTATCATTAATTATTTTAATAATTATTATCTAATTATCTAATTTTCACTAGCATATTATTTTTTAATTTATTTTTATTTTATTGATTAATTATTTTCGTTTATTAACTGCACGCTTAACTTCATTTTAATAAAACTAAAATTTCAACAATCCCTGAAACCCTAAAACCGCCTCTACATCCTTTATTATACATATATATTTCAGGAATACAAGACTCCGTCACCTAATCCATGGAATCCTGCCTTAGTAGAAAAACAGCAGCAACTTTTACGAAAACAGAGATTCCTGCAGTATCAACAGCAACCAAAATCCCGTTTCTACAGCTGCAGAAAAAGCCCTTACAGGAATTACTCACTGGTGAATAATCATGTCCAACACAATGCATGGTTTTGCACAGTTCTTTAAACCATTTGCATACACATGTATCAACCATAGGATCAGGGGCGTCGATTAGGGGTGGCAAGGGGGCAGTTGCCCCCCCCAATAATATGGAGAAAAAAAATAATATATCCCATGCCCTTTGACTATCCAGATATGGACCCCTCTTGCCCCCCAATAAAAGTGCTGGAGATTCGCCCCTGCATGGGATCCAAATATATTAGCCCTGACATAGTGTTGGGATTTTGTGTATCAACCTTGGGATCCCAGCGCCGGATAAACTTAGAATCCAATGCAACTTTAGTAAAAGTTGAACCAAAGGGTATAGGAAACTTATAAGAGACGAAAGTCAAGCTCGTGTTCCAGATAGAAAAAAAACAATCAACATCATCTAGAGCCGTGATTCCCAGCGTGGGGCACAGGCCCCACCAGAGGGACATGCCAATATTTTTGTGAGTCATGTGCAGGACGTGCACCCTTCGCCTGACTATACTCTAAAACCTTAATTTGAAGAGAAGAAAATTATGTGAATGACGTCACACTCATATTTATTTGAAGAGAAAAGGAGCTACATGTTAGTATTGTAATGAAGAATTAAGAAAGAAAAAACGAGTTTTAATTTCAACAAAGTAGTGAAACAAAAAATAAATAAAACAAAACAACAATTGAATTAAAAAATATTCCGAATATTTCCGCCCCAGGTCCAGGAGCGTTTCTCAACGAAAAAAAATTG
Source organism: Artemia sinica (assembly GCA_027921565.1). Lineage (NCBI taxonomy): Eukaryota > Metazoa > Arthropoda > Branchiopoda > Anostraca > Artemiidae > Artemia > Artemia sinica. The sequence continues at coordinate 23,086,887 of CM051261.1, read as the reverse complement.
TTTTTAAGAACTAACGCGCATACAAAAAAAAAACACGACAACTAAACACACGAAGAAGAAAAATAAAAAAATAAATATGAATAACACATTATAAACAAACTTCCAGCACTGACGTTATAAAATACTTAAGTATTGCAATGACATCGTATATTGTATGAAAGGTGCTGTATACAGACACAAATTTAGTATAATTAGTTAATGATACTAATATTCTACTAAGAACAAAATAGTATAAAATATGCCTAGAGGACGACTTGAAAAAAGATGCCTAGTTAATGGCCTTTTAAGTTTCCTTTAGGTGAAAATGCGTAAAATTTTGAGTAGCAAAACTTAAATATCACGAGGGAGGGGGGCAGCAAGATTTTAAATGCCTAGGTTGGGTGTGGCCCAAAAATCGGTTGGAAATCGTTGATCTAGAGTCATAAAAGTAATTGGAAAAAGTTTGAATGAAAAATTTAATTAGCGTTTAATTTATTTGTCTATTTGTTTACTTTATCTTATTTATTTATAATAAAAGATTGACTTTTGCTAAGAGCAAAACTAATCATATTTGTTTGTTTTGTTGAACAGCCACTATTCTACAGACTAACCTAGTCCTAATTTCATATTTCTACAGACTAACCAAGTCCTAATTTCATATTTGTACGGACTAACCTAGTCCTAATTTCGTATCGGTTGGAAATCGTTGATCTAGAGTCATAAAAGTAATTGGAAAAAGTTTGAATGAAAATTTAATTAGCGTTTAATTTATTTGTCTATTTGTTTACTTTATCTTATTTATTTATAATAAAAGATTGACTTTTGCTAAGAGCAAACTAATCATATTTGTTTGTTTTGTTGAACAGCCACTATTCTACAGACTAACCTAGTCCTAATTTCATATTTCTACAGACTAACCAAGTCCTAATTTCATATTTGTACGGACTAACCTAGTCCTAATTTCGTATCGGTTGGAAATCGTTGATCTAGAGTCATAAAAGTAATTGGAAAAAGTTTGAATGAAAAATTTTATTAGTGTTTAATTTATTCGTCTATTTGTTTGCTTTATCTTATTTATTTATAATAAAAGATTGACTTTTGCTAAGAGCAAAACTAATCATATTTGTTTGTTTTGTTGAACAGCCACTATTCTACAGACTAACCTAGTCCTAATTTCATATTTCTACAGACTAACCAAGTCCTAATTTCATATTTCTACTGACTAACCTAGTCCTAATTTCGTATCGGTTGGAAATCGTTGATCTAGAGTCATAAAAGTAATTGGAAAAAGTTTGAATGAAAAATTTTATTAGTGTTTAATTTATTTGTCTATTTGTTTACTTTATCTTATTTATTTATAATAGAAGATTGACTTTTGCTAAGAGCAAAACTAATCATATTTGTTTGTTTTGTTGAACAGCCACTATTCTACAGACTAACCTAGTCCTAATTTCAAATTTCTACAGACTATCCAAGTCCTAATTTCATATTTCTATGGACTAACCTAGTCCTAATTTCGTATTTGTTTCTTTTGTTTAACAGCCACTATTCTACAGACTTACCTAGTCCTAATTTCATAGTCCAAAAAAAAGAGTATAAAAACAAAGAAATTTGCTGATTTTCAGAAAATTTTCGGTCGGATTCAGGACTAAATCTTACATGAATTAAGGTGACCCGAGGCGGTCAATCATTTTGAACAAAAGTTTCCGTCAATCGATTGATTCAACCATGATGGACCGTCTAGGAACCTGTTTGACGCATTAGTCCAGCGTTGACGGTGATTGGTAGAAAGTTTAAATGACTCAATAGGTTGACCCCATACCCCTCTCAATTGCATACGGCCTTGAAATTAGACTATGAAAGTCAGTAAAATATCTTTGATTATTTTCGAAGAGATTCGAGATAAGTCAGCTTTCCCGGTGGGACAATGCCCATGCCCTTGGCTATTTTGATAACCAATGAAATTTCAAGAAATGGTGAGATGCTATATTAGTTTGAGCTGCGTTTCAAATGGCATGGATAACTTACAAGCGTAGAAACTCGCGTTAGTGTCGGAAAGAAAATCATTAACATCATCTAACATTTGACGTTTCTTAGCGGCGTTTATCAGCGTAAGGCAAAATTAGTGCAAATGGTAAAATTGGCAAAATTAGTGTGGTAGTGTCTGATCTCAACTCCTGAAATTTACGAAGCTTTAAAAAATACCCGGAAACACTAAATTTTAGATGGCGTTAGTAATCTTTTTTGTCCGAACTAACACCAGTTTCCACTCCTATAAGTTGTCAAAACTATTCACTATGTTTTTCAAGGCCTATGAACCTAGTATCATAGATATAGTTTGAACTTGATTGTTCCCATAAAGAAAATACACATGGAGAATGCTTACTCGATGCCTGTAAAGGTTTTTAGATCCAGAGAAACTCAAACCTTTAATTTAAATTCTAATAAACAAGAATCGAGAAACCCGAGATGATTTAAATTTCTAATAAAGGAAAATTTACAGACCCTTGGCTAATTTGAAAACCAATTTAAACTCGAGAAATTAAGATTGCCTGTATCTGTAGTTATTGGAAACACATCCAAAAATTGCAGTTGGGTTAATCCTAATGAAAAATAACAAATAATACTTCAGAAACAAAATGATGGAAATCTAACCCAACCTAACATAACCTAACCCCAACCCCCACCCCTAATGTGCAAATATATAGCCCAAATTACACAAGTCCAATGCATTCTGTCAAAGTACAATGCATTGTATCATCCATTACGTAGCTACGAAACCGGTTTTCTGAGATGTAACCTAAGCATAATTCTTGAATGTGTTTCCAATAACTGAAAGTGTCGGATTGCCTATTCAACTGAACTGTGTTTTTAAGGGCGCATGAATCCTGGCATTGTGGCACGAGGCGTATTCTGCTAACAAATAAAATGCGCACAGAGAGCGCTTAAACAGAGCACTGTTCTTCTACAGCATTTCAAGTTTTTCATCCAGAAAAACTTTACCATTTGATTTGATTTAAATTAGAATAAACAGGAGTAAACACTTGAATTTTTCGGATTTCTTTTGAGTTTAATTTATGTCAGTGATGTTTTGATTTATCCGATACAGTTTCCTTGTGACTTATAGGAGCTGGAGAAGCATTTGTTTTCGATCTCAATCTTTAGAGCCGTAATAGTAAAGTTTCTTGGTTTCACGCATCGTTTTAGTTCATTGATTTTTACATTATTTTGTTTCGACAAAGCGAGTTATTTTTGCCATTTTTTCTTCTCTCCATTTTCTTTTTTGGTGATGTAAACGTTACTTAAAAATCGGTTCTACTCTTTCGTTTTCTATTTCTTTCTTTCCGTGTCTCTTTTCTTTCTGCGTCTACTACGCCTTGCTACATTTATTTTTTAAAATGACAGGTTTGTCATTATTCGTTCCGTTTTATTTTTCGGCACTGTTGACGAATTGTGAAAACCGGCCCAAACTCTTTCTTTTGCTATTATTAGCTTTATTTTGTTCATGACTAAAAAATCAGAAGTTCTTAAGTGGCTGCCAAAATTTGCTCTTTTGATATATTGTTGGTCAGATGACATCAAAATTGGTGACCGCTGAAGTCATATCCCTGCAAGGTGGACTTGCTCTGACCCCAATAAGGCACGTTTTAATTCGTCATTGAACGAAAGACCCTGTCATTTTGCTATTGTTAGTTTCCTCTGTTTTTATTTGAAATTCATGGGTTTGTAAGAGGTTCTTTTTTCCGTTTCTTTTTCGGGGACATGAACCGTAATTTGCAACAACAGTTGGCAGAGCAATCTGCGGATAAGCATGAAACACTATCACTCTATTTATCAGTGCAACAACAGATTCTTAGAAGCATCCCATCTCTACTAATCCTATCTCTTTATAACTAGTCCTAGAACTAATTACCCATTCAGAACTAGTTCTAGAACTATTTTTTATTGATGTTATAGAAGATGATAAAAAGATTAACAAAAGAGCAAACATTTTCAGAGATTATTTAAAAAAAAACTTTCCGAAAAAGATGTTTTATAAAGAAAAATAAAGGCCATATTAAACTTCAGATTTGAAGAAACAAAATAAACTTAAGAATGACTTAGAATAACTTTAGAATAACTTAATAGAATAAACTTAAGATCAGAAGGTCATACGAAACGTGTATCAAATATTTAAAAAAAAAAGCAGAATTGTTTTCTAGGGATTATTGTGTATTTATAAGAATGTTAAAGCAACTGATTAATCCAGACGCAACTGTATATCAACCTGTTTATTCTTTAGTATTTGTTATTATTTTTTGTTATTTATTTTTTATATTTGTTATTATTTGTTATTAATTGTTTTTTAATTTTTTATTCTTGCTTTTATTAGCAAGTTTTTTCTAAATTACTGAAAAAAAAAAAAAATCGGAGACATGGTATTTAACAAACCATTGATTAAAAATAGGTTGAAACAGCCACTCATTAGAAATAGGACCCTCCGAGAGAAAGTAATTGGATTAATGACGTTTCTTGACTACTGAGATCCCTGCAGTATAATGCTACAGCAATGTTTGATCTATAGGTCCGCTATTACCAAGCTGCCACTCTGCCACACACTCTGTCAGAGTGGGTCAAACCCGCTCTAGGGGTTACCTACTAATTAAAACAAAAATTTTATCGGTGTTTTCACATTATTCCGTAGAACCCTTCACTCCAAAATAAGATAAAGACATCACGCTCTGTTATATAGTCTTACGGAGAAAATTCTGCAAACAAAGTAAGCAGTTCCAAGTAAACTCATAGTGGAACAGCAGTTCCAAGCAGTTCCGAGCCCTATACAGAACTCTACGTTAAATAAGTTTACATTATGCTACGAAAAGTTAAGCTAGGTACAACAAAATAGAATTTCTGAATAGATTATCAATAAATCTTGACAATAGCTTAATGAAATTATCCTAGGAAGTCTTTCAAGGTTCGTCAGATCTTAAATCTTCAACTCCATTCCAAAACTCGAGGGAGCTGTCCCCTGTCTCTCTATGGACCAGACTGCCCCTTCCCCCCAAAACAATTATTAAAGATATTTTATTCCAAAACTTATGGGAGCTAATCCATGGCCCTCAACGGCCCTGCCTCCCCCTCTCCAAAAAAAATTATTAAGGGTATTTTATTCCAAAACTTATGGGAGCTGACCCCTGGCCCTCCATGGCCTTTTCGGAAATCATACAAAATGTGCACTTAAAATAAAATAATAATAAAACAAAATAAAATATAATAAAAAATAAAATAAAATAACCCATCAAATGTACTACTAGTTAGTTGCAATGAAGTGGAATTTCTGAATAAGTTATCAATAAATTATGACAACAGCTTGATCAACTTACCCTAGAAAGTCAATCAAGCTTTGTCATATTTTGAATTCCATATTCTTAATTTTTGAATACGTTTCCTAACAGGGATTACGATAATTTTAGACGGTGATTATGGTTTCATGGAATTTTAAGTTGGCCAGGAGTGAAAGAAGGGGGAATTCCCTCTAGACATTCTGAAAATTCTCATAGAAAAATTTTTGGGAACTATGTTAAACTCTACAGAAATGTAAATATTACAGCATGAAAATAAGCAGTTTCGAAGCCCCCTCCTAAAAAAAGCTAATCCCTGGTTGTGCATCTAGACAATCTTTCAATAGTAAATATCGGGCCACACATGGTATATACGTGATTACATGATTACAACAAGGACTTGGCTAGCTGTATTTTTACTTAATAAATAAATATAAAACTTTCTACTTAACGTACTTAATCACTAAGCAAAAAAAAAATACTAACGGAGCGTTAAAGCCGTTCAAGGACAGCGCAAGATACACAAGGATTATGGTTATACTAGACGTAACCATTTAAGGATTACTAACAGAACTTTGAAAATCAATTATTACCGCAATATGGCAAAAAAAGTGGTAGGAACTATCCGATCCCCAGGTATTTTTAACTATTATAGTACACGTTTGATTCATTATTGATTTTAAAACAGAGCGCTTTTTCATTTCTCAAAATATTCTATTTCATTTAGTTCTTGAACATAAAACTAATCTTGTTCTTTAACCTGATGTTCACCTACTTTGGATGTAAAAAAAAACCTTTTAAATTTAATCTACCTTTGCCTAGACCGTAGAAAAAAAGAAGAAAAGAATAAAAAATATGGCAAAAACGGATTGTGAATTCTATAGATGTAGTGGAGTTCTCTTTTAGTGACTCTACAAATGTAAATTTTCACGAAACAATTTTAGACTTTATTTGTGGGGAAAAAAAACTTTTTCTGCTGTCTATGTCAACTAAACCTACAAATTAACTTTGTCTATAAAACTTCTTCCAAACATTGTGCAAGATGTTTGTATTCAATGGACCTTTCAAATAGTGGATCATTCGAATTACCCAGTGACGGGTCTTATGGCTCAAAACTGCATTCTCTTCCAAGATTATCTAGAGTTGTGATCATTTTAAAATCCAAGGGGACTGTTTAGATCCGCAAATATAACATATCTAAGCTTCTGCGCAGTACTTTGCAAAATTTATGACTCCTGTCTCGAATACTTGGAGTTTGCTACTCAAGCCTCCATTCGAAGACTGTTAAATCACAGAAAATTACGCGTTCCTTCCACGCTTTCATCATTTACCTTAGTAGAACCTTGGATAACACCTTCTACCCTAAAATATATTTTCTGCTTTAAGCTCAATCTCGCGACTTAGCCGGCACCTAGTTTATTAATGAGGACCTTGTTGATTATAGGAACTAATATCATGTTTCAAAATTTTAACACGCGTATAAAAAAAGAAATTGGAATAGCACTGATTACGTACTAATTTTCGTTAATAAAATAATTATTTATTCAATAATAGTGTAGTAGCTTTTAGAATGCAACCAGCAACGAAGCCAGTTGGGGGACATAAAAAAATTACAAACGTAACGACAAACTACTCTAATTAGAGAAAACTGCCATTGCTTCGCCCACCCCCAATACAAATTCAAAGCCATTTTGCACCCCCCCCCCTCCCCCTCCAAAAAAACTGCTCGTGAAAGTTTTACCTTAATCTCCCAGCCATAAGACGAAAAAGGGTAGACTCAGCAAAACTACAACTTTAGAAACGTCTGAAAATTTCAACGTTCAAATATAAAAAAGATAAACACATTTATTTAAAGATTAAAGATAACCCCTCCCCTTCACCCTCTTCAGTCGAATGATTTTTTTCATTTGTACGCGTAAAATTGTCTCATGATGGTTCTGTATCCATAAATGTAACTTTTATCAAAAACAAAATTCTTTTGAAATTTGCATAATTCCGTTTTGTTTAAACACAAATTCCATGTCGACTGATAGGTTTTCATTGACTACTAGCCCCCACCCCCACCGTGCAAAAAGTGGGGTAGCGAAGAAGCAATGCTACTTGGCAGTTTTCAAATTTGTTGGCAGATTTTGTCTGAAAATCCCATTTTTAGCAGCTTTTAGAATTCTGTCGACGTGTTTTTCCACGCCTGACTAGCCTTATTGCCCACATAAAGAGGGATTAATTCAAGCTCAACAAATAATGGTCCATAATCCCCCCCCCCCCCGATAAAAAGAAAATCTCCAATTTTTTAACTTTTACCAAAAAAATATTTTCAAAAAAATTTCTAAAAAGCTACATTCACACCATTCCTCTTACAACCGAACACAAGATTCTGGAGAGAGCACTGATACTACCGGAAACAAATTGTGCGACAACATAAGATTAACAAAATCAAAGTTAGAAGTACTTAAATTCAGACGATTAAAATTAAAATCACCAATAAAAACCCGATCCAATTTAGTCGCCGCTGTATCGGAAATAAACTTCTCAAAATCGTAAAGAAAATCCTCCGGATTAGCACTAGGTGGTCGGTAAACTAAACAAACTAACAACTTTTTCTTCTCCGAAACTTCAATCTCAATAGAAAAAGTTTCGATCTTACCTTCAATCCAACAATTTAAATCCTTCTTTACTGTGTATCTTATTTGATCCTTAATTATAAATGCAAGTCCACCCCGCATCATAGAATTTCTTGATTTTGAAAGCAGCTGATACCCTGGAAAAGTATATTACGGGAGGAAGCTATCCCGTCTAAGAAAAGATTCGCATATACCCAACATATCAATTTTACCACAACATGACGTAAGAAGATTCGACACTTCAAAAAGATTCGACGTGATGTGACAGTTCCACTGACCAATACATAATTCCATATTTGTCACATTACTTACATTACTATTCATAATATTAACATATCTACTATGCATCATCGGCCCAACATTAACTTCAGCGGGATCATTTGCCACGCGAAACAACAATACGTCATCAATATGAAATGAATTATTTTCAAGCGACTTCAATTGCGAAGGGTTAATGCGCGAAGCGATTAACATTATTTAACTTCACTGACAACAAATGATTATATATCCCTGGTTGACGGAGGACAAAACCTATGAATGGAAAACTAATGCTAAACTGTAAAAATAAATGAAAAACCAATGATACGTAACTAAAATTACTACAAGTAGGAATAAAATTACGAAGATATGATAACTAATAATATATGCAAAAAATGACACACGCATCAGAATATTTCTTCTAGCGACCAGAGCCTCCGGGTGAAGAATCGCTAGTTTCGCGAACGAAAATTCGACCTTGGTCGGACCATACACACTTGTTCCCAAATTTATCTCTAGCCGCATTTAAAATATCACGCTTCTCGCGCGTAAGGTTTTCGCACAAAAAGATCCCGCTTTTTGCAAGTTTAGGCTTAGCTTTGAAGACAGACTTTGCAATCTCTTTGTTACGGAGCTTCACTATAACTGGCGCTACTCTGTCAGGTCTGTTTGCCGGGTTGTTATTCAGGCTCAGTCTATGTACACTAATAATATCGGAGTCGGCAATATCTACAAGGCCCATTTTTTCGCGGATCACACTCCGCATGGTACTGTTTATGTCGACCGTAGCGGGCTGCTTGACACCATGAAATAGAAGCGAGTCCAGTTTCCCCTCTTGTTCCAAATCGTCTAGTTTATTTTCTAAACTACGAACTTTTTTTCAAATAAATCAATCTGATGCTTGATTCCTTTGAGGGATTTTTCCAGAAGCAAAAATTTGGGGGTGTATTCCACAGTGATTGCATCACAGATTTCAGAGACAATAATTTCCGTCGGAAAGTTACCAACCCCTCGTTCATTTGATTTTTCCCGTACATTGCGCTGAATATCCTTCCTAATGTTTTCTTTCATTTGAGCAATTTCCTGCTCAGGACGCTACCAATTGAGCTCGAAGTCCACTCACATCAGCAGAAGCGCTGCTGGCAGATCCGTCCTTATTTGTGCCACTTTGATTTTTAGCTTTTTTTTCGAACGCTTTTTTTACTCCTTTCGTTATTTTCTTGGATGCCTCCTCTTTGTTACTCTCGTAATCTACGAGTTGGCCCTCTACGATGAGTTGCTGATCTTGTGACCCATAACAGAATACCCGATACTTCGTTGAACCCGTTGCAGTCTTCACCGTCTCAATAATCCTGATTGGCCAGAGGGGGTACCCCACAAATCGTGCTAAGGCTATGTCACCTGCCTTAAACTGGTTAGATGGAGGGAGCCATTACGAAAATGAATAAAGTCACTAAACAAAGACTTACACGCAAGGGGGGCTTTTTAATTCCCCCCACTTTCCAATAAACGCCTTCTAAATATCCAAATTAAAGCTCCGAATCGTAACCACAAGTATTCACAGAATTGAATCAGCTAGTATAGAAAAGAATTTTAATAATATCCTAGTTTGTTATTCTATTATTATTCCAATATTCTGATAATAATATTCTGAAAACATGGAAACGAAATACCAGGTAGATAAAAGCTGAAAAGCAAAAAAAAATAGCAAATTAAATCAGAACGGAGACTCAAAAAAAGTAAAAAAAAAAATACAATACACAATTGAGTTTTGTCATTGTTAGGCTGTCCGGCTTCAGATCTTTCAAACTCGAGTTTCCACTCTTATCGGTATTTGGTGCTATAATAATAGTAAGATATTAGTAAATTCTGACACCTCGTATCATATGTTACAAAAATGATTTTTACTTTTATCTCAAAATATAGGTGTATACCTTGTTACACATTTTTGAGTTGTACACCTACAAGGGCATTACTTATTAGCAGACAGATCATCATGTTTTAAATTTGAAACGTGGCAAGCGAAAAAAAAAATGCCAAAAAGAGACTAATAGCATACTATTTTTCACCAATACTACTACTAACAACTCACTGTAACACCCAGCAAAATGAGACCAACACAACTGCACACAATGCTCCCTCATAGCAGTCCAATCAAAGCTTCACTCTCTCCCCACTTATCCGAAGTTTCAATTTTTATTTTAATATTTTCTTATGCCCTCTTAGCGAGCCCATTCGGGTAGCTGCTTCTTCTTTGGCCGCTGGTAAATGACCAAAAAGCACAATTTTTGGCAATCCATCATCATTCATCGGCAAGACGTTCCCCGCCATGTTAACCTTTCTTTCAATATAACCTTAGAAACTAAAATCGAACCAAAGTTTTCCACACCTTACTGTTTTATATACAGTCAGCCAAAAGAATAGATAAAGCTATCTTTAAACGATTCTGCGGGATTACGATTAACAAATCTTCCTCGTTGTTTGGAAGAGCCAACGTTACAGATCCGTACTTGACCATCCTCACTACCATGACCTACAATATTCTAATCTTAGTTCATAGACTTGTCTTCCTAATCTTCTTCAGCTTACAGACTTATCCCCCAACCTTCTTTAACTCACAAACATATCTTACTAACCTTCTTCAACTCCGAGAAGAAAACTCTGAGCCTTGGCTATTCCACTTTTTACATCTTCACTACATGAACCATCTTAACTAATAAGTTTACCCAGGTAAGTGAAGCTATCAACTTGACCACTTTACTCGCTCCCTGATATCGTCTCTTTATACTCGTTTGTTACTAAACTAAGCGATCTAGTCTTCTTAACATGATTTTCAAACCTATTTTTGCACCATCAACACTCCAAGACTTCCAAAAATAATTGATTTCGCTTTAAGTCTATGAGATGATTTCCCCCCATTTCATACCATATTCTCTCTTAGCGTTACTTTTCCTTGGGACTAACTCCACCAAAAAATCCATTTAAACTGGGATAGGACAAAAGCCAGCTTAACTTCTGATTCCTAAACCAAATATTTACCTCACTTCCCACCTTAACCACAACAACATTATTCTTGTGCATAGCACTAATCACTTTAATGTACTCATATGCTACAACATTATAAGGATAGGACCTTCACTAAAACTTTACTATGAGCTGAATCAAATCCCTGTTCATGAAATATAAAAACTTAACTTTTCTTTCCATGCTGAATAATGGTCTGTATAGCGCAGGTCCCGACCTCCTGATTTTTTGCCTTTGGTCAGGATGGCCAATGCGTTTGGGGGGGGGGGGGCAAATTATATACGACACCAAAGACTAAAGGGATCTGATGATTCCGATCCCTCCTAAATTATTGATCTGATTAGTCGGAATTATTAAGAATAAAAATTAGGCTGAAATATTCTCTCCCCTTCCTAAACAACTCTGTTCTTCTCTTAAAATATCGTCAAATATCATACATTCCCCCCCCCCACCTACAGATGACCCACCGCTCTTCCTTCATAATAGCTGATGTGCACTTAAACATAAGTGCATATGATTTCATGAAATGTGGAGCAAATCAGTTTAGTTAAAGGATGCTTTAAAATAAAGGTCAGAAACATTTTTCTACAATAAGGAGGGAGCTGCCCCCCAGCATCATCCTTATTCAAGCTTAATCTAAATGAAGGGAGATGAGAGATTAATTATCATCCCCCCCCCCTCCGTGCCACATTCTATATTTATCTAAAAGTTTATAGAGATTTAGAAAACTTGGGTATTGAAATGGGCCCTTTCAAATTCAAATTATTCAGCATAAAAAATACAAACAAATTTACAGCAGCCATCTACAAAAACCCGAAGGTTTGTTTACGATGGCTGCTAATCCATTATTATAAAGCTCTACATCCACACAAAAACTATCTCTTTACGGAGAAAAATCAGCATTTGAACTAAATCAACATAAAGAACATCTCCTACTCTAAAAGGATTACACTCTAGAAATCGCAAGTGAGAAATATCACATATCATCCTTAAAACATCTACTCAAAAAAAAAGAAAGAAAGCAATAAACAGAGGTAAAAAAAAAAAAAAAAAAAAAAAGAAAAAAAAAGAGATACTTCTAACTAAATCAACTATGACAAAATCAATAAGCATCAGCTAGGCTATAGAGCCGACTCCGTGCGCTTTGGCTGGGTAATTTCGCGAAAATGCGACCTTTGTCTGTCCAAGCAATTTTCATACCAAACATTAATCAAATTCAAATTTCTAATCATTCAAATTATAACCCAAAAGGTAACGCTTCAATCTACTCTTGAGCTGGCTTACATTATCAGCTTGTCTAATAGCATCCGGGAGGGAATTCCACACCCCCGGTCCCGCAAAACGAGGCAGAAAACGCAGCACGTTGAGTATTCCGGAGCTCCGATGCAAGGTCATTCGCATTTCTAGTCTCATAACAGTGATAAAATGAGTTAGCTTTAAAAATTTCCCAAAATACCTCCGGTGAACACTTATTCAAACATTGATAAATAAAAAATTTCTAACTAGAAATTCCGTAACTGATAAATATTTAAAATTTTAAAACTTGTAAAGCAATTCAACGTGCTATTTTCAAATTGAATATAATTACCTAAAATACGAACTATTTTATTCTGTAAAATTTGGACCTTTCTAAAACTTCAAATAAAACTACTAGTCCATAGTATGCAACCATACGATAAATAAGGGCTAACAATAGAATGATAAAGTAAAAGTAAAACATTTGACGGTAGTTGATTTTTCAGTCTTCTTATCACACCCAACCCTCTTGAAATCTTAACTGCCACAAGATCACAATGTGATTTCCAACTTAAATTAAAATCAATACTAAAGCCCAAGTATTTAACACCATTTACATGCTTTAAAAATTCACCATTAAAAACAATTTTATTATCTAAAACACATGAAACTCCATTTCTACAAAATGTCACGAAATTTGTTTTTGAAATATTCACTACCAAATAACTAGAATTTGTAAAACTTATCAATTCAGCGAGGGCCTTATTTGTCTTCTCAATTAACTGGTTCAGACAAGTAGCTGTAATCGTAAACACCGTGTCATCAGCAAAAGACGTTATCAGTGCATCTGATATATAAAAACGCATGGTATCAACGTAAATTAGATAAAGAAGTGGGCCAAGCACGGAACCCTGAGGCACACCAGAATTAAAGTCTATAAATACTGAAAGTACCAGTATACTTTTTTCGAGAGCACCATTGATGAAATCTGTTAGGTGCTGGACTGCATGTATTGCAGAGTGGTTTTTCCTGAATCCAAACTGGGTATCACTAAGAAAACCGTAAGTAGTCGGATGGTTATAAAGTCGTCGATGCATCACTTTTTCATACAGCTTAGCAAATAGGGGCAATATTGAAATCGGCCTCCAATTAGACGGATCAGTCTTTGAACCCCCTTTGTGAAGCGGAATAACTTTAGCCTCTTTCAGCCGAGTAGGAAATTCACCTTTCTTCAAAGAAAGGTTAATCAAATAAACAATACAAGGCAACAAATATACCATAACATGCTTGAACGTTTTCAGATTAATTCCATCATTCCTGAAGAACTTGATTTTACCAATCCTATTATCTGCTTTAATTCTTCAACGTTCGTTTCATCTGCAGACATTTCCAATCCAACCCCCCTTTCATCACTAAACGTCTCATTAATTTCATTATTTTCATCGTATGGATTCTCACTTATTGATTCACCAATCTTAGAAAAATATTCACCCAACAAATTAGCCACCTCATCATTTCCATCAACAAATTTGCCATCAAAGATCAGACTAGCAGGAATCTCGGTCTCTTTCTTCTTATTTACGATTTCGTTTATAATATTCCAAGTCGTTTTCGTATTGCCTTTGTTTTCCTTAAATTTCTCTTCATAATATTCGCGGATGCATGACTGCCTTAGCCGATTTACTTTATTACGGATTTGTTTAAATTCAGTTAGATCTTGACTATGGTTACTATTTAAGTAACTCAAATACAATGTATTTCTCCTTCTAATTAAGTCTAGTAGCTCCATAGTTACCCAAGGTTTCCGGGGATCCTTTTTCCTCACCTTTATGCTCTTTACTGGGCAAGTTCTCTCAAATATTGGCTGCAATATTTCCATGAACTTATCGAATGCCGCAGAAGCACTTTCAGATTCTTCATAAACTGGTTTCCATGACACGATACTTAGTTCCTCTCTAAACTTCTGTAGGTTCTCTTTTTTTAGTTGCCTTCTTTTAACCTTTGTCCTGTTCTGCTTTATCGCATATTGATATGAAGTCACTGCTACTATAGGAAAGTGATCGGAAGCCTCATTTACTATAACGTCAGCATAACATCTATGCGATACCCGGGATCGCACGAAAATATTGTCAATAAGTGTAGCTGACTGTCCTGTAACACGAGTCGGAATCCCAACTAATGGATAAAAATCATAACTGGAGAAAAGGTTTGCGGGGACAAATCAGCTCTCTTTGCGGGGACAAATCAGCATTTATACTTTCCGGAAGTAAATCATCATAAAGAACATCTCCCACTCTAAAAGGATTACTCTCTAGAAAACGCAAGTGAGAAATATCACACATTATCCTTACAACATCCACTCAAAAAAAAAAAAAAAAAAAAAAAAAAAAAAAAATTTAATTAAATCAACTATGAAAAATTTAGTAAGTATCAGCTAGGCTATAGAGCCGACGCGGTGCGCTTTGGCTGGATAATTTCTCGAAAATGCAACCTTTGTCTGTCCAAACATTTTTCACACCGAACTTGTCCCGTGCACTATTTAATATTGCCTTTCTACGTTTCGTAAGAAATTCACTAACATAAATTCCTGATCCAGCTAATTTTTATTAGTTTTAAACACTTTGTACGCAAGTTCTTTTGATACCAACTTCACTAAAACTGGGGCCACAGGATCTGGATTTCTGCGGGCTAAATTTCAAGAATCTTCCGTAGAGTTGAGTCTGAAACGCTGAATCGACACAAAATGTTTCCTAGTAATAGTCGAAACTCCCATAGCTGACTTAACAAGGTTTAGGATAGTCATATCAAGATCTGAGCCAGGTGTCTGTCTTATTCCTGAGAATATCAGACGGTCTTGCATAGCTTCCTTTTCAAAATAATCAAGCTTGTTCTCCATTGTAAAAATACGATTTTCTAGTGCTTCAATTTGACTCTTTAGTCCTTTAAGCAAGTTTTCAATGCGCTCAAACCTCGGATTAAAATCTAGCACTATAGCATCATAAATTTCTGCAGTGATAATTGTCTGAATCGCCTGAATAACTGAATGTGGAATCTAGTAAGTATCCAAACACTAAGTAATTTGCTTCCTAAGGAAATCAGTCTAATGCACCTGTAATCACCCCCCTTACTCTTATCACCTTTCTTATAAAAGGGTTTAATTAAAGTTCTCATAAAATTACTAGGTACCCCCCCCCCCTTGTACAAAAATCATATCCAAAATCTTTGGTATTTCAGGTATTTCAGCTTTGAATTCGCACATAATTCAAGCCTTCTTTCACTTCCAAATTTTGTGGGATAATAAAATTTAAGTTTTATAATCAAATTGTACCTTTAAAAAATATAGTTATATTTATAATCAAAAATATAATTAAATAAAATAGCCTATAATTATAAAATATAATTACAAAAGGAAACTATTCTTAATAATACAATTTTTTTACTTCAAAATTTCACAATATCTTCAACGAAGTCAGCAAAATATTTTATGGATTGGCACTTATATATAAAGCGAAAACCTACCTGGATTGCAAATGCTTAAAATTTCAAAATTTCCGCCACTATTTTATATTTAAACTTTTTGATAGCCACATAAAATGTTATAATAGGTGGGTCTCTTAAAATGATCATTGCTTATGTATATCTTCTTTTCTTGCATCAAATGTTCTAGCCTTTTCCATGGCTTAAAATAAGGTGGATTATCGATAGCAACATCTTTCACCTGAAAAAATGAAATTAGCATACAATAGGATATAGCTATGTACTCATCCCATATAGTACTTATCATGTCATTTCTATATAGTATTGTGTCCATATATATGTCATCTCAAGTTTATATATGATGTCATGTTATAGATATAGCTATGTAGGCAGGTACACTGAATTTTCAATAATAAAACAAAATTTGGAAGTGACAGTGATGACAGTGGTCAAGTATAGTTCTGAAACGTGGACGCTCCGAAAGACGGATTTGCGAGATATTTTTCAGAGCAATTGCCTACGGATTGTTTTGGGCACCCAACTGTCTCACCGTATTTCAAACTATAAGCTGTATGAAAAATGTGGTTCAATGTTACTTTCTAGGACTACAATGAGAGAAATGTTGAGCAGGCTAGGACACGCTCTGCCAATGAATAATGACATATTGCCAAAGATTGTCCTTGTCGGTAAACCGTCTAGGACCAAACAAAAAGCAGGTCGTCCCTGGGGATAGGGATAGGGTGAGAGGATGTCGTAAAGAAAGATTTAAGGGTGATAAAAACTTCTTGTGAGGGTGTACAGAGGGAGGTTTTGAATAGATTGGGATGGGAGAGGAGCGTGCACAGCTGTGTTGGCTTTGGGTGACTTGGTGCTGCAGTGAGTCGTTAGTAGTAGCAGTTATTTGAGTAAAGTTCCCAGAAATTTGGAAAAAATTCAGAATTAAGGGATGAGTCTCTAGCCCCCTGCTTCCACCTTCGTAGGTTCCTCTCGCTATGTAAAAATTTTCGTTCTCGATTACAAAACATGTACTTTATTTTAATGTTTCCATCTTAGCCTTTAGAACGAGAACGATTATTAACTCCAATTTTTTTTACCAGAAAAAAGTATGATTAGTGTAGAGTTAGACATAGATGCATAAAACCATCCTAACCCAATAGAGGGGTTAAGAGGGAAGGGGTTGCATCTTATTTACATATCTTGATTAGCCTTCTGATATTAACTGTTAAGTCTAAAGAGCTGAGACTCAATTCCGATAACTCTGACCTCAACATTATAAGATGAAGCAATGTAACATACAATGTCGATGTCTGCCGTTTTTTGTTTTCTGCAATGGTTATTTTAACTTTAGTTATTAATCTCCAATAAAAAAATTACAGATCTTCTTTTTAAAACTATGAAAAGATACAGCCATACAGATCGTAACGGTTTGGGGCACTGTGATTAGTTAATGTATGCCTTAAAACAAGAAAACACGAACAGAAAAATATGAACAAAATCGTCACAGGTTTAATTAAAATTTGTCCATTGCCTTTAATGGTGATTTTCTGAATGTCTATAAAAGTACACAAAGTACGGGCACGTGCACGTGCACATAGGCACGATTTAAGGGGTACTGACCTGAATGAGGAATGCTTCAAAGAGGGGTCAAAAAGAATCTTTTAAATTTTGTTTCTGAATCTTAAAAAAAAAAAATACATCAATTTCAATTATTGTAAGTTTGAACTTGAATTTTTCAACACTAATTTTTTTGGTTGAAAATACAAAAAAAAGAATCAAAAACGTTTTTGAACAATCAATAAAGAAAAGGAAAAAAGAAATTACACTTCCCGCTAACAAAATTTCAAATAAAAAGAAAATAATAAAAAAAAAAACACAGACTCACGGAAACAGGCTTTACCAAACAAATTATTAATAAATCAATAATACATTCAATCCCCACTACTGTAGGCGGAGAGGACTATCTTTTTCAATATCTTTTTATATGAGATAAGATATATTCCTCGTAAAATACACATACAATATTACATTTTACTATTACCCCAAAGTCTCATTGGCCAGTAAATAAGGGGGAAGACAAACCAGTCACTTACTCAGAGAAAAAAAAATAATCATACTCACAGAGAGAAGAGCAAAAAAGAGAATAAAAAAAGAAATTTATAAATAAAAGAAAAACTATGGAAAACAAAAACTAAATAAATTGAATAGACTAAATTAATTAAGTAGATTAAAAATACTCCGACAGAATAATAATAAACATATGCATGCATAGTGACAGTGATTCACTTACTAATTCAGACAGCTTATATTTATTCACAATCTCGGGAAGTTGATATCTTAAACTTAATCTTGATAATGGATAACGAAATAAAAGAAATGTATGGGAGGAGTCGATAATTTTGTGGAAACACTCAACATTAGAAGCACAGTAATTACCAGAATTTGAAAAGTATTTAGAAAAAGGGACGAATAATTAGAAAAAAGGTTTATTCCTTAGTTTTCTAAGGCGAGAATTTTTCAGTATTCCAGTTTCGTTAGAAGAAAAATTTAAAATTATTGGCCGAAGTAATTTAAATCACAGAAAAACTCATTGTAAAATCTTGTTAATGTATTGCAAAAGTTTTTCCTTCTTATGCTCTCTTAAAAGGCAACACAGGACAAACAATTTGTTGGAAAATAAGGAGAGCCACACACAGAAAGAACCAATTAAAACGTGCATAAGGAGACCCAATTCGATAGAATATAAGGAGAGTCAATGCTGTGTGTCGACACAGGAGGGGCAAACAGGTCTAAAAAAGCGGTATTTTGTCCTTCAGAAATTGTCAAATTACTAAACAAAATCAAACCGTAGAGAAACTACCTGTTAAAATACCATGTCCCTCATAGGGTTTTCAATCTCCATATTGACTTAAAATTATCATAATTGAAAATGAAGTTGAAATGTGAAGTTGAAGGAGCATCAACTAGTAGAAAATGAAGTTTTAATTATTTTTATAGCTGAAAATTTAATAACTCACATAGAAGAGCCATTGAGATTCTAAAAGACGGGTTTTTAATCTCTCCACAAACCGCATTTTCCTGATTGGCTTACAAAAATACGCCATAGAAATGCACCAATGGAAAAAAAGCACACTTTATACCACAGATTTATAAGAAAGTAATCTGCCTTTTCTGCTTTGTTCTGAACTAAGATCAGAAATTAAATTGACTTTTCTTCAATTACTTATTAATTAATTAATTTCCAAATTAATATTAATACATTAATATCAATATTTTTATCGGTGTATCATTGAATTAATATTTTGAATTAAATTAATTATACATTAATTAATAGTGGTTATTAATATTAATTAGTAAAATTGTTAAATTAAACTAAATTATTAAATTAAGTTAGTTATAAGACTAAAATTTAAAATGGATCCCAATCTTATAAAACGTTTAATTAGTGGTTTTACCTTGCAGTGTCTCAGTGAACAAAGATAAACCTGGCAGAGACTAACGGCAACTACGCAAAGTCAGCTAGGCACACAAAAGCAATTGAATATAATTTTACGATAGATAAGGCGATTTTATTTGACGAATACACACAGAACATTTTTCTGCACCTGGTAAGAAAACCCTCAAGGGCTTATTGGCAGCAGGTGGGAGTCTTCTATTTTACATATTCTAAAAATAATATTTTATATTATTCTACATAATAACGTTCAAGTCACAAATATACAACAACCATCCTACTTACATAAAACACACACATAATTACAATTCCTTGGCAAGGAAAAATCTTTTCGCTATGGCCTTGAAGGTTACCAGATGACTTGCATTTGGTTATAGCAACCAGTGTTATATCCCAAACGCAGGGAGCATAACTTCTTATTACAAAAGAAGCTCTAGTCGTATTTCTAAATTAGTGTACCAGAAGTCGATGCTCCTAGCGTACCATGACTACGGTGATCACTATTAATGGAAAAAATATTGTTGAATGAAGAAGGAAGTATATTATTAAGATATTTATATGTGAAAATACTAACTTAATAATCTCTTGTTTTTGAAATACCAAGAAAGTGATTCTTAAAGTAACATTCATTAATATTGTGAGTAATGAATGTTTTATGAGCCTAAAAGTAATGCTAGTTTATTGCTGCCAAATCTGCATGAAAAAAAACAGCTGCCACATCTGCATGAAAATAAACAGCTGCCACATCTGCATGAAAGTCAACAGCTGCAACATCTACATGAAAATCAACAACTGCCAAATCTGCATGGAAATCAACAGCTGCCACATCTGCATGAAAACCAACAGCTGCCACATCTGCATGAAAACCAACAGCTACCACATCTGCATGAAAATCAACAGGTGCCAAATGTGCATGAAAATCCAAAGTTGCCACATCTGCATGAAAATCAACAGCTACCACATCTGCAAGAAAATCAAAAGCTGCCACATCTGCATGACAATCAACAGGTGCCAAATGTGCATGAAAATCCAAAGTTCCCACATCTGCATGAAAACCAACAGCTGCCACATCTGCATGAAAGTCAACAGCTGCAACATCTACATGAAAATCAACAACTGCCAAATCTGCATGGAAATCAACAGCTGCCACATCTGCATGAAAACCAACAGCTGCCACATCTGCATGAAAACCAACAGCTACCACATCTGCATGAAAATCAACAGGTGCCAAATGTGCATGAAAATCCAAAGTTGCCACATCTGCATGAAAATCAAAAGCTGCCACATCTGCATGAAAATCAACAGCTACCACATCTGCATGACAATCAACAGGTGCCAAATGTGCATGAAAATCCAAAGTTCCCACATCTGCATGAAAACCAACAGCTGCCACATCTGCATGAAAATCAACAGCTGCCATATCTGCATGAAAATCAACAGCTGCCCCATCTGGATGAAAATCAACAGGAGTCATCAGATAACAAAGAAAGCGGGCCCATCACAACTCATGTCCTTAGCGGCAAACAAGTTACTTTCTGTATAGCCCAGGCAAACTGAATGGCAAGCTTACGGCTATTCTCAACCTTCGGCTATTTTGGATATTTGGCCATTCGGCTGTATTACAACTGATCAGTATGGGAATATAGGAACTATAGACTATTAGCAACAAACACTAGGGAGCACCTGGCGACTTCATTAAAACAGTGGAGAATTTAAAAAATAAATGGAATAAATTGGATTATTGGATTATTGCAATTTATAGGATTAAAGCTGAAACTTCTTTTATGTCATAACTATTTCTTTTTGGTTTTCAAGAGCTATTTTCAGTCATGAATTAAGTTTTAACTTACGTAATTCACTTAATTTGATAATGCCTGTAACCTTAATGCTTGTCAAATCGCTCTGCGGAAGATAAGACAAAACAGGTTTAGTAGCGAGATACAGAGAACTTACTTAAAAACTGTTCAAAAAAAAAAAAAATGAAACCAAATCAGTGGCTGTAATTTTGGCAAATACTGGTGGGAGGGAAAGGCAAATTTGGAGTCGATTTTCTCAAATCAAGCAAAAACACCGTGAAAAGGAAAATGAGTCAAATATTACAATAAGGGCAAATATATACTAAAGAAAACTGGCCTATTTTCTCTTGAATTATGATTTATGAATATGGATACTTGAATTATGCTGGATTATCTTAGTTTTGACCAAAAAATTCAAAAACTAAATTTCAGCTGGGGGGACAAACTGAAGTCGGGGGGGGGGGGGGGGGGGGACTGAGGTCTGGAGGGGGTAGTTGCGCCCCATGCCCCTAGCAAATTACGCCCCTGTACCAAATCAATAGTTTGACAGGATTGAAACTGAAATTTCTCTGTAAATCATGATTTTTTTTTCTTCAAAAATTACTCGATATCAAACTCCGTGCTGCACAAACCAGCCAAGTTTAGCTTGAGGAGAATTTTGGTGTGTTAAGTAGGCTCTTGGACCTTAACCTGACAGTAAACTGGTGACAAACTTCTACATTTTCTACCCTTTCCTATATTTTAAAGTTCCCAAAAGACAAGTATACAACAGTTTGAGGTAGGCTAAAAAAGGAACAGATTGCAAAATGTTAGACGGCGTCGGTGATCTTTCTTTTCCGTATTAGCACCAGATGGTTCTAATAGTTATTAGAGAGAAATTTCTCAACGGGTATAAAGATGGTCTATCTACGCTTAATTTATCAAAGATGAAACAAAACAAAATTGTTTTAGTGTTCGTGTTTTTTTATGTTACAAGCAGGGGCATAGTTTTCTATGGGGCATAGGGGCATATGGGGTATAAATATAGGGTACATATGGGGTCCCCCTCAAGACCCCAGTTTGCCCCCCCAGACCCCAGTTTCTCCGTGCAACTAAAATTTAGTTTCTTCAAAAATCTATCCCAGTAATAAAAAAAGCGGCAAGTGAAATGTCGACAATTATCTGGGTCTACTTGGGCTGAAGCAGTCTGTACTCAAGTATAAGTAAATAAGTGCTTCTCTTGGTCTATTATACTTACATCAAATAAATTGATTTAATTTCAATAAGGTTATTGAAAAGGCAGCATAAAGTAATTGCAATAATTATATATATATATATATATATATATATATATATATATATATATATATATATATAATATATATATATATATATATATATATATATATATATATATATATATATATATATATATATATAATATATATATATATATATATATATATATATATATATATATATATATATATATATATATATATATATATATATATATTATATATATATATATATATATATATATAGATATATATATATATATATATATATATATAATATATATATATATATATATATATATATATATATATATAATTATAAAACAGCATAGCTTTGAATAATAAATTTTATATTTTATTGTATAAATAATTTATTGCATAATTTATTTTATGTAGACAATTAATTTATTTTATAATAAATAGATAGAGTTTTATATTTATTTTATATACACAATAAAATATATAAATATTTATTTTATTTTATAAAAAAATAAAATAATTCTTTTTTAGTATATATTTTACAAATAATTTATAAAACAAAATAAAGTTATTGCAAAGGTAGATTATTACCTGTCCTGGTTTACAACTGACTACCACTTTCCTTAGAGGTGATTTTCCTTGATATACTAGAAGAAAATCCTTTTTGACTTCAGAATAGTACATCCTTAGAGGAACTGTTTTGACAATATATCCAAGACTGACCAAGTAGATGCAAAACGAAGAAAAACCACCGAGATAATGGTACCATTTAAGATCAACCGGGTCTGAAAGCTTAACAGAAATCAACAATAAATCTCAGAGTTATATAATCAACTGATATAATCAAATCAGTTATCTAATCAACTCAAAATCAACTATAAATCTCAAAATTATCCAAAAAGGAAAAATATTTGTGGGTTAGAACCTGAAATTAGATTTTAGGTTAGATATATAAATTACAAAAATTATTAAAACTATTTTGATAAGTAGCCACCGAAGAGATGACTTAAAATGCACTGACACCATGTGGCTACAATTAAATAGATTGTTTTTAATGATTAATTATTATTAAATCACTACAATAGTAACTAAACAACTAAAATTTATTATTAAATAACTATATAATATATAATGAAATATCTAATAATTAAACAAAAGATATTATAAAAAAGTTTTCTTGTCTTTTTTCTTTTTTTCCCTTATGTACTCTGTCATTTAGGGGTTCTGCACCCTTTTTTGTTTTGAGAGGTTATAAATAAATTGAATTTGGATATATATATATATATATATATATATATATATATATATATATATATATATATATATATATATATATATATATATATATATATATATATATATATATATATATATATATATATATATATATATATATATATATATATAATATATATATATATATATATATATATATATATATATATATATATATAAAATAGTTCTATAAACACTTTGAAAAAAAAAACTTATAAAGGCCAAATAGACATTATAAAGGTCAAAAGCATTATACTGTATGATAAGTGTTAGGGTACCTGCAATGACCTTTGATGGGTGCAGTTTTTATGCAATGTTCCTTGACTTTTTGCCAGGACTATCTTCCTAACCCATTGTATACACATACAATAGTATATTCTGTGTTTTTGGTCTTTTTGTATTTTTGATAATTTTTGTGTTTTCTTAAGATAATTTCTTTCTTTTTATTTACACTATTTTTGGAGCAACAGCGGGAAAAAAAAGGTAATAAAGCCGAAAAGTATACATTCAGTGTATAGGTTAATACCACTTGGTAAACAATAAAGAACCTACTTACTTTAAAACTACTATTAATTTGACTAGCCACATTCTGAGCATATTCCTCCCCTTTTCTATAATAACCAATTAAATGCTGCACTGAAGAAAGGACTAAAATTCCCGTTGCAGCACCTCCAGCTAAATAAAAATAGATAATGAAGTTCTCCAAGCCAATATTATAAATTTCCTCATAGTCTCTTGAGATACGAGTAAGCTTAGTATGTCTGGATGATTGAAAGTCAAATATACTTTTCAAATATTGGTAGCCATTTTTTATTCTCTTTGTAGTGCTAAGGTGGCTTGCAGATGCTTTCTGAAGTGCATTCAGTGGGAATGTGCTTCTGATAACGAGTTTTGAAGGCAAGAAAAGTCTGGCAGGATTCATTCTGAAAATATAATAATGAGCAAAAATAAATAATAAAAGCAAAAAAGAATAGGATAAAAATGATTTGAAAATAAATGATACGAAATGCTTATAAAGCTTCTCATATCTACTTAGAAATTTCACAAATGTACAAGGCTGGATCTGACCACATCATATAAACAACTACTTCCAACAACAGTTTTTTGGTTCTCATCACTAGTGATTGAAACATACTTCTACTACTTTAGATTATTCTATTTCTTTATTCTTTACTTTTATTATTCATACATTATTCCAGTGTTCATTTGAATAAAAAATATAGCAGTCTCTCAGCTTTCTGAGGAGAAGCAATGAATACATGAAATTAAACTTCATTTTCCAGTGTTCTTCTTTAGGTTCTAAACTCTTCCAAAACAGAAGTTTGTTATATATTTTGTTATACATGATTGTTATAGTTTGTTATATATATAGTGTGATATATAATATTGTATAATAATATAATTACATAATAAAATTATATAATGTTATACTATTAAGTTAGTTATATATTGTTATAATTAATTGCTCATTGCCTGGGTTGTTAGAAAGGAAGTTAAAAAAGGAATTTTCTTTTTTCAAGGGCTTCAGGCTTCCCAAGTCTATATTGATGTAAAAAGTTTATTTGGGGAGTGAATTTTAAGTATATTTGTGATTCACAAATGGGAGAGACTGGGAAATTAAGTTAAACAACAAAGGGCATAAGTAGAGTGTCTGATCTGACTTCTGAATAGATCTTAACAAATGAAAATATAGAGAGAAAACGGAGATAATAAAAATCCGAATATTCGGACTACACATCCGGGAGCCTTTATCAACAGATTTTTTTTCCACCCTTTTCTCTACTAGAGAAAGGTGTGAAATTTGGGCTGAATCCTAAAAAAAGTACCAATTGGAGAAATAGTTTCAAAGATTGAGACAGGGATTCATATTTTTTTTTAAATATAGATAATGTAGATGATTTAAGACATGGGATGGTGTTTTTGAATTTTTTTTTTTTTTTAAGAATTCTCAAGAGCATTCAAAAGAGAAAGATACCAAATTTTTAAAAGATCTAGAAACAGATGATTCTTTAATAATAACAAAAGCTGATAAAAGTAAAACAATAGTAATTCTAGAAAAAAACGATTACAATAGTAAAATAGAAACGATACTAAATAATAATTCGACTTAAATTTGGAACAGACCCAACTGAATCTTATGAAGCAAAATTAAAAAAGAATTTAGCTTATCTTAAGAGCAATGCAAATATTACACTGCATATGTACTATAGATTCTTTCTAAAAGGGTCAGTTTGCCCAAGAATTCATGGTTTACCAAAAATAAAAAGTGGGCATTCCTCTGAGACTTATAGTATCAATCATTAAATCACCAACGGAAAAAAAATTGAAGAATGGTTGGCAAAACCACTTAAACCTCTATTATATATCCAAATTCCTACATGAAACTCAAAACTCTCAAAAAACAAATTAAAAAATATAGACATATCAAGTGAATTGAGGGTGTTCAGTTTTGATATACAATCAATGTACACATGCACCATTTGGCAAATCTTTTATGATTTCATAAAAAAAAATTGAGCAATATAAAAATACAATAGAACAAACAGCCACAGGAATAGAGATATAAACTATATTAAATTTAGTTATATTTAATATTACTATTTACTAGCTATTTAATTATTATTCAATAGCTAGTAAATATACAAACTATTTCAGGTTTAGAGATAATTTCTTTCATCAAATTAGGGAATTACCAATGGGAGGATCTTTAATCCCTTTTTTTATCAAATATTTACACAGATTATGTTCAAACTTTAACTATAGAAATATATTTTTTAGACCAAATTTTGGGGAAGATACATAGATGATATTTTAGTTACTTGAAGTTATGGAGAATCAGAAATTGAAGGTTTTTTGGAACCTTGAAATAATTTAGGAAAGGAATTAGTTTTTAGAATTGAAAAAGAAACAAAAATATTTTACCACTTTGGACATATGAATCCATAGAAATAATAATGTATTAGCTTTTTCAATTTATTATAAACATACTAACAACAGTCATTACTAAACCTTTATGTCGAATTATGCTATTCAACTTAAAAGGGGAGTAATTGTTGTTTTGTTTTTTTTTTTGATGGGGTATTGAAATTATCACCACCAAAATGTAAGCAGGGGACTCATTTTCATTAAAGATATTTTAATTGGGAATAGATATCCCAAAAAGACGAGATGAGTAAACGACTTCTTAAATAATCAGAGGCAACGCTGTAGCGTTGCCTATAGTAAAGGCCATACGGCTCCAATGTTTTATTATTATTATTATTTATTATTTTTTTTTCCAGAGGCACTTCATATGGAAGGAGTTGTCGTAGAAACTTGAAAGGGGGATCATTCGATTGGAAATCGAGAGTTCTAGTTCCCCTTTTAATAGTCGAAAATGATTGGAGGGCAACTAGCCCTCCCCCACGTCCACCATTCCCCCAAACACATCCAATCAAAATTTTGAGATAGCCATTTTGTTCAGCATAGTTGATTTCCAGATAGAAAATGTATTTTTGAGGACACTCCCCCACATCCTCAGGGCAAGGGTTTTAAGTTATGTTCTGGGGGCATATAAGGTTTTTATAGAAGGCGTTGTCGTAGAAACTTTAAAACAGGCTCAATCGATTGGAAATTAAAGGGTTAGTGCCCTTTTTAATAATCGAAAGTGATTGGAGTGAAACTAGCCCCCCCCCCACGCCCAACATTTCCCCAAACACATCCAATCAAAATTTTGAGATAGCCATTTTCTTCAGCGTAGTCGATTTCCATATAGAAAATTATTTTTGAGGAGGATACTCCCCCACAACCCTCAGGGCAAGGGTTTTAAGTTATGCCCTGGGGGCATATAAGGTTTTTATAGAAGGCGTTGTCGTAGAAACTTCAAAATAGGCACATTCAATTGGAAATTCAAAGGGCTAGTGCCCTTTTTAATATTCGAAAGTAATTGGAGGGCAACTAGCCCCCCCCCACGCCCATCATTCCCCCAAACACATCCAATCAAAATTTTGATATAGCCATTTTGTTCAGCGTAGTTGATTTCCAGATAGAAAATATATTTTTGAGGAGAACAATCCCCCACAACCCTCAGGGCAAGGGTTTGAAGTTATGCCCTGGGGGCATATAAGGTTTTTATAGAAGGCGGTGTTGTAGAAACTTCAAAAAAGGCTCATTCGATTGGAAATTCCAAGCGCTAGTGCCCTTTGTAATAGTCGAAAGTGATTTGAGGGCAATTAACCCCTCTCTCACGCCCACCTTTTCCCCAAACACATCCAATCAAAATTTTAAGACAGCCATTTTATTAAACGTAGTTTTAAGTTCTGGAAATTAGGTATTTGAGGATTACAACTCCCCCAAAGCCCTCAGGGCAAGGGTTGTAATTTAAGGATTCTCCGAATCCTTCATATTATTTCTTATGGAAGGGATGCTCGTATAAACTTTAGAGAGGGCTCATTTGATTGAAAATTGAAAGTTCTTGTTCACTTTTTAAGACTCAAAAGAGATTGAAGGGTAACTAGTCCCTCTCCCTCATCCACGCCCTAAATACATCAGATAAAAATTTTTAGATATACATTTTGTTAAAATAGTTCAAAGTTCTGATAACAAAAAACTCCGGTGTCGACACAGCCCCACCAGGGCCCAGGGGTAGGCGTTGTAAGTTATGCCCTGTGGCATAACTTATTAAGGGGGGGGGGTTATAACTTATGGGAAGGGGTTTTGTATGGGAAGAAACACATAGGAAATCTATTATAATTATCCAATTATAAGGTTAAAATACATACTCTGTGATAGATGCAAAATTGCTTTGGCACACAAATTCCTATTAAGGTCAATTCCAAACAGTAGTGATCCCTTTGTGTCAGCAAGTGAAATGGTCTAAACCTCCTTATTGGAGCTATTTTTTCAATCCATTCATTGTTGTCAATCGCTGTCCACAAGTTATGCAAGCTGTCTATTGTTCATATTTAAGGTTTTTATCAAAGAGGTAATTGTATAGACTTTGAAAAAAGCCTCATTCGATTTAAATTGAAAGTTCTAGATCCGTTTTTTAAAGTCAAGAATAATCGGACAGTAAGCACCCCCTCCCCATGCCATAAGAACTTGAAACTTTTTGCAATCAAAAACGAACAAAAATTAATTAAAAAAAAACTTTCCGAAGAATAAGTTTTTCAAAGAAAAGTAAAGGCCATTTTAAACTTAAGCTTAGGAGATACAAATACCTGTTAAAATTCAAACTCAAAACGACCACAAATTACTATTAAAGAATAAATGAAACCCAAAACGAACAGAAATTAAATAAACAATCATAGCAAAAAAACATACAACAAGTAATAATATAAATGAATAAATAGATCTTAAAGCGAGTAATGCTTAGATTGAATATGAAAATCAAGCTTAAAACGAAAACAAATATTTTGCTATTAAAGTATAAATATAACTTAAAACGAACAGAAATTAAATAAACAATCAATGCAAACAAACATACAATATATATTAATGTAAATGAATAAATAAATCTTAAAACGAGTGAAACTTAAATTGAATATGCAAATCAAGTTTGAATCGAATAAAAATAACTACAAACAAGAGTTTGGGGATCACTGCAGAAGCCTCAAACCTACTGCGTCATTGGCGCTTTACTGAAAACGAATTATATTACAAATGTTTTCTTTTGTACTTAATATTGAAAATAAATATTAAAATTACAGTAAAATTTTGAACTGATGAGCTTTTAGCAATTAATATCATTATGCATCAAATATTCAGTTTAATTTATTAGTTCTTTTCAAGATTGATCAAGACAAATATAGTTTCATTACAAGCAAAATTTGGATACTGCCCCCTTCTTTAACTGTAAAAAACCTAAAGCCTTCTGCATCATTGGTACTTCACTGAAAACGAATTACTCGTATATTACAAATTTATTCTTTTCCAGTTCTTACAGCATTGAAAATGAAAATAAAATTACAGTGAAAAAAATCTTGAACTGATGGATCTTTCAACAATTAATATCATTATATATCTAATATTCAATTTGATTTTGTTTATACTTTCCAAGACTGTTCGAGACTCATATAGTTTTGCCATTTTTTAACTCTACCATTTTTTTTGTAGCTAATCGCGTTAGTTTGTTATGAAAACATTCTATGGCTTCTAGGCATTTCTATTTGAGCGGAAAACTGCACCTCAAACTTTGTGGAACATGCATTTTCTTGCATGAAACACCAAAATATAATAAAATGTCAAGTTTTGGAGTGTTCCACCACTCGCAAGCAAGTGCCATTGGTATTTTTGAATCCGCATGGTCAATTTAGGGGGTGGAGGGTAGGCTAATTCTTGTAGCAGCCCCCATTCCGTCGTGGTATGGTTCACATTTTCAACACCTGGCGTCCGGACTATCATATAATCTACCAAACATACAACTACCCCAAATCAGTATAAATAAATAAATGAAACCCAAAACGAACAAAAATTAAAATAAATATTAGAGTCAAACTCAAAATGAGCATAAATTAATGTGAGTAGGGTTCAAAACCCCTATGCTTTCTAAAAGCCAGAATATAATTTGTACTTTACTGAAAAAAATTCAAATGAGTTTACTTTAAAAAAATTTGCATTGTCAATTTAATATACATATGCTGATATTTATTCCCTAAAATCTTAATTAATTTTTGATTTCTTAAAGTTACAAAATTGAAAATATTTCAAAGAATTGTTTTCAGTAAAGCGCCAATGACGCAGTAGGTTTTAGGCTTCTGCAGTGAGACAATACCCAAACTCTTGTTTTGTAGTTATTTTTATTCGATTCAAACTTGATTTGCATATTCAATTTAAGTTTCACTCGTTTTAAGATTTATTGATTCATTTACATTAATATATATTGTATGTTTGTTCGCATTGATTGTTTATTTAATTTCTGTTCGTTTTAAGTTTCATTTATACTTTAATAGCAAAATATTTGTTTTCGTTTTAAGCTTGATTTTCATATTCAATCGAAGCATTACTCGCTTTAAGATCTATTTATTCATTTATATTATTACTTGTTGTATGTTTTTTGCTATGATTGTTTATTTAATTTCTGTTCGTTTTGGGTTTCATTTATTCTTTAATAGTAATTTCTGGTCGTTTTGAGTTTGAATTTTAACAGGTATTTGTATCTCCTAAGCTTAAGTTTAAAATGGCCTTTACTTTTCTTAGAAAAACTTATTTTTCGGAAGTTTTTTTTTAATTAATATAGAAAAAGAAAGAAAAAGTTAATGGCACCAAGAACAATAGGGGACGATGAGTTAAAAAATCAAATACATAACTTTACCAAATGTTCCAATTTTGTCACAAAACTTATAATACAATAACTTAATTAGGGACAGGTAGAAATTACAGGCAATAATGTTCTGCATAATAGTCCCCAAATAAGTGTCAACCTTATAAGGAAAAGTCAGGATGAAATCAACATTGGAAAGAGTCAATGTACCCACAGCTATATTAGCAAATAAAAATTTCATTCAATATATAATATGTAAGTTTTCTGGACCTTTTGCCATAGACTATATAACCTTAGATTTCTTCTATAGTTCAATAGATCTTAACTTTGTTATTTCACTCATAGGTTATAACCTTTTCAAATTAATATAGGCTACTACTTCAGTTCTTGTTAGATTTCATTAATAAATTGAAATTGTAACCAGAGACAATCTGTATGTCATTCTATGTTGCATATTCATGCTGTTTGCAGTGATTGGTTTAGTGATATTTGAATGTTATTAAGATGAGAGTTTTATTTATTTGTTTTTCTTTAAATGTTTTGTTTAATTTAACATTCATTTTTTTTTTCATTGATAAAGACTCCTAGATGTGGAGTCAGAATATTCGGATTTTTATTATTTAATTTTTTTTTTCTTTCCACTTCCATGTTTAAATATTATGCCCAATTTATCTTTAATATTTCCATTTTTTAATTATGTGAATGGAATGGCAGTGTGGTCTAAGAAATTATTTCTGATTAAATCTTGATGTGCCAATGATTAAATCCAATTATGCCTTATCAATTGGAGAAACAAGAGGAATTTACATTACTTAGGACAATAAATAAATCAAAAGACAGTATTTGCATCCAGGTTTTCAAACGGCAAATGTGAAATATTTCAAGAACAGCTAGAGTATAAAGCTTGAATTTTGAGGGAATTTTGAGAGGGATGTTGAACTCACTCAAAAGACATTATATGCATCCAGGTTGTCAGAATGACATCTTTTCACATCACACACAGCAAATGCTTATGCCAAAGTCATAAATAAAAGAATTTAAAGAGTTAGAAACAAAGAGAGCTGGGTGATTCCTCTGTTTTAAGTTTTTTTCTTATTCCATTTTCATCTATATATAAAGTTTTCAACATTGCTCCACAATGATTCTTTTGAAGACATTAAATTCTTAATGAATCAAAATCTTGGCTCAAGAACCATTCCAATCCTTTATTTTTAACTCTATAAGACTTATATACTAATTATATTGAATGCAATCAGAAACAAAGCTCAGATCACCTTATGCAACTGACAAATTTAAATTTTAATCTAGTAATATAATTCTTAAGCCAAAATATGAAAAACCAGAGAAATATTCATTATATTATTCAAAAATAAAACATTTACAATAAGAATTTTTTCTTTAACATTCTGAAAAAGAATTTTTTTAAATAAAAGTAAAGAGCCCTGTTAAAATTTAAGATAAGCAGAAATAAAGTCCTATAATAACATAAACCTAAAACAACTAAAAATTACTGTAAAAAAATAACTAATCCAAAATGAATGAAAATGAAACTAAATAATCATATCAAACATATAAGAAACAGGTACTGCCATAAACAAGCAGTTAAATCTTAATATAAGTAGAAATTAAAATGAACACTCGAATCAAATTAAAAAAAAAACAACAACAAACAAACAAACAGTTTGGCTACTCTCACTCCCCACGCACCTCTCCAGACCATGAGCCTTCTAAAGTCTATTGTGCCATTTGCACTTTACTGGGAAGAAGAAAAAAGATCATCCAGTGTCATAGCTGTGGAATAAAGCATCAAGTTGACATTTAAGGTGCTTGTTAAGTAAAAACTAGATACTTTGAACATACTACTACAACTAATAACTCACTATAGCACCAGGCCATCGGATGCCAACATAGCTATGCATGCTCCTCTCCCATCTCAATCTATTAAAAGCCTCTTTCTTTACACCCTCTGAGGAAGTTCCTATTTCCTTATAACCCTCCTATCCCAACTGGGGACAACCTGCTTTTTGTTTGGCACAAGAAAGTTGGCCAAAAGAACAATCCTTGACAATATGACATCCTTCATCTGCTTAATGTGCCCTAGCTATCTCAACCTTTCTCTCATTATAGTCCAAGAAAGCATGATTGAACCACACTTTTCATATGACCAACTATTTGAGATACAGTCAGTCAGTTGGGTATTCAGTACAATCCTTAGGCAACGCCTCTGGAAAATAATTAGAAAATCTTCCTCCATTTTTTGGAGCACACATGCTTCAGAACCATTCTTGACTACTGTCATCACTGTAGCTTCCAATATTCTAATCTTGCAGACAATTTTAGGTTGTTAATCTTCTGTACAGTTTTATGGTTTTGTCTGCTTTTTGACAATTCATCCACAACCCCATCCTAATGGTCTCATATAGCCCTAGGCTACATAAAAAATAACATAATAATTGATGAAATTCTTAATTTTTGTAAGTATCAATAAATCATTTTTTCCTAGTTTCATCAATGGAATCTTTTTCTGAATCCAAAATAAAATGGCACCATTTTTTTATAATTTTTAAGATGCATTCCATGAATTTCAAAACAGCAATAAGATGGTTGGTGTGTTGACAAGAATGATACCAACAAAAGTTTCCATCATAAAAAGTCATAGTGATAAATTTACAAAATTCAAGGAAAAGTATTTCAAGACCATATTAGTCATACATTCAACATCTTGACAATCAGCTTCAGACACAAGCTGACAATCAAATTATGGGTAAACATTAACTTTGTTACATTTTTAAAACTGACAACTCTTGTCAATGTAATTCTTGTCAACACAGAAACCTTTTTATTGGTAATTTGAAATCCATGGAATGCATCCTAAGAATTATAAGAAAACATCACCCTTTTATTTTGAATTTATGATTCAGAAAAGGATTTGATAGAGGACAACTGATCCAAAAACAGATGAAAATGGAGAAAACAACAAAAACAAAAACTCATATCACAATGTAGCCTAAGAATTTCATAATTTTCTAGATAATTTCTTTATATAGCCTAGGGCTCATATACATGACATAATATACATTTATCAAGACTCTTCAAAGGCAAGGCATAATCTACAAAAAGGTGTTTTTGATTTCTTCATACAATAAAAGGAAAAATTCTAGACAAGCTACTTTTTGCTATCTTGGAAAAAGGTTAGGGTAGGAAAACTGAAACTTTCAGTAATGAATCCAGGACAAAAGCAAACTCTGGGAAGGTATTGGCAAGTTACTATGTTAACCCTCTTCTGATTTCTAGGTCTTAGAAATATGCCAAGCCTAACTACTTAAAAGGCCTATATCTATTAACATTTTGATAAAACAATGTTATAACTTAACTTTCAATTTTCATTTCCTCTGGTTTTAGTTTTGAAAATTCAATTCCTGTTGTTTGAGTAGAATTTAAAGCCATGAAATTTGTTTCTAAATTTAGGAAATACATTTGGAGATCTTTGAAACAAAACCTCATAAATTGGGATTGAGCAAAGTTGTGAAGCTGAAAACACTTTTTGGTAATATCTAGGTGGTGCAATAGCTTAGCTAGGATGAAAGTGAAAACATCATTTGACACCTTTTTTTATGCTCTTTCACAATTCAAGAATTGTGTCTGGGGCTAGTTGCATCTTAAGCCCTTAAAGGGGCCCTGAATTTATTTATATGAATAATGAAACAGCATAAAAAACATCAAATGATGTTTTCACTTTCATCCTGGCTAAATTAAATGGCTAACTACAAATTTAAAATGCAATTTTTGCACCCCCACCTCCCTAATGGGCAAATATATACCCTGAATTGTTGATGGCAAAGTTTTGAATAAGAAAATTCAGCTCTATTTTTGTCAACAGTATTTGAAAACTTGAAATGGTAGGAAAATGTTTTTTATTTGAGTTGCCTAGTAAACAGAATTGAATTGTTATTAATAAGTATTTTTGGAATATGGTACTCTTGAACAACATATCTTTAAGTTAGTGATATGTTTTTAACAGAGCTAACTTGAATGGAAATTGAAAGATCTAGTGCCCTTTTTAAAAGTCAAAAGTGATGGCAAAACATCAAAAATATGGCAAGCAGCCCTCTTTCTAAGCCTATTGGTTTTCCTGATAAATTTCCAAGTGGCACAATAATTTAGCTAGGATGAAAGTGAATACATCATTTGATGCCTTTTTTATGCTCTTTCATAATTCAATAATTGTTTCTGTTGCAAATTGCATCTTGAGTCCTTAAAGTATTTTATATGAACTATGAAAGAGCATAAAAAGGCATCAAATGATGTTTTCACTTTTATCCTAGCTAAATTATATGGTCCACTGCAAAGTTTCCATGAAATTTACCCATCCCTACCCCCCCCCCCCTTATGTGCATATATATACCCTGAATTGGAATATACCCTGAATTGTTGACAGCAAAGTTTTCAATTGCAAAATTTAATGCTATTTTGTCAACAGCATTTGAAAACTTGAAACATTAAGAAAATGGTTTATATTTGTGTTGCCCAATAAATGAGGTTTTAATTGTTATAAATAAGTATTTCTGGAATAAATTACTCTTGAACAACTTATTTCTAAACTAGTGATATGTTTTTAACCACTTTTCAATAACTTAACTAGGATTGAAACTTCTTTGTGTGGTTACAAAAATGAAATACCTTTGGGGCCCCTTTAAGGGCTCAAGATGCAACTAGCCCCAGAAGCATTTCTTAAGTTATGAAAGAGCATAAAAAAAGGTATAAATAACATTTTCATTTTCATCCTAGCTAAGTTATTTTTCCACCTAGATATTTACCCACTTTTCTTGTACTTCATTTAAGAAGATCTATTGTGCAAGGTTTTACTTTCCAACAAAAATAATTTAAAGGTCATTAAAGGTCAGTGCTCTAGAGAGAGAAGGGGGGGGGGGGGTTGTAACTTCAAAGACCTTCCTAGAATTTCAGACCCATCCCTGAAAGTTTCATTTTCCAGACCTAACCCCTTTTCAAGATATTAAAAAGTAGGCCTAGCTAGTCAAGATTTTGGTAAATATATATCAAATCATATTATTGAGTTAGGAATAAAGTGAATATACCATTTGATGCCTTTTTTATGCTTATTACAAATATAATAATCATTTCTATTGGAAATGAATTTAAGCCCCCCCCCCCCCCCCCCTATATATGCCAATTCAGGGTATATATTTCTACATTAGGGGGGGGGGGTTAAAGTTTAAACTTACCTCCCATTTACATCAGAAATAAAATTTGCCCCCAACCCCCTAATGTCAAAATATATACCCTGAATTGGCATATATAGGGGGGGGGGCTGAAATTCATTTCCAATAGAAATGATTATTATATTTGTAATCAGCATAAAAAAAGGCATCAAATGATGTATTCACTTTATTCCTAACTCAATAATATGATTTGGTATATATTTACCAAGATTTTTACCATATACATGCACATTAGAGGGCAGGGCAAAGTATAGTGGAGTTGCAGTCACAATGTGTTAGCTACACATATCCTGCACATTATGAAGTAATAATTGCTTTCTTAACATACTTACTTCTCAATAGGCCTAGTCCCTAATCTAGACCCTTGCTAAGAAAATAGCTTTGAAATATAATGAAAATAGGCCTAGCCTAGCCTATGTCTAGCTGGCTGTATAGGCCTATGTAGCTTATTGGCTGTAGCCTATCATGTTATGATTTTTAAGTGTTTAGGATTATGTAAAAGCTGGCTTTTTAGGGCTTTCTTCAAGTAATCTGATATTTTCAGTTTACCTAAAAAGCATTTTTGAAAGTCTATCAGCAATAAACACTAATTTTTAATGTTGTGAGGTTTTAAAAATTGTGCCATTTTGGCCTTGGGGCATTTTTATGGCTACAGATAATCCAATCCGTGCGGGAATTCCGTCACATATATTGCGGAAATCCATGCGGAAATCCGTCCGTTTCTGTTCGAACTATGGCTAAAATAACGCTGCGTTTTAAGGCAAAGATTTCAAATTATTGCAACAGCATGACCTTTGTTCTTACCCTCTTCTGAAACCTGTTGAGCAATAGAGCCAAATAACACCGTTTTTTCTTAGTTTTCTTATAGCCTGGGTGCGCAGGATCATAGAAGCTGGGGTACCCTTGAACCAAAGTTATAAGATCGTGTAGTTTTTGATAATCCATACTCATGATTTTATTCATTTAAAAATCTTGCCAAGATTCCGTCCTGATTTGACCAAAACGTTGCGGAAAGCTAGAGATTTTTCTAGCACAAAAACGGACGGAATTTCCGCACGGATTGCTAAATCCGCATGAATTTCCGCAATGTGTAAACGAACCATCAGTTTTCATGCTAGAAAAAATCTCTAGTTCCGCAACGTTTTGGTCAAATCAGGACGGAAAATTGGCAAGGTTTTTAAATGAATAAAACTATGAGTATGGATTATCAAAAACTACATGATCTTATAACTTCGGTTCAAGGATACCCTAGCTTGTATGATCCTGCGCACCCAGGCTATAAGAAACCTAAGAAACATTTTGTCATTTGGCTCTCTATTGCTCAAGAGCTTACAGAAGAGGGTAAGAACATAATACTCTTCTTTATGTTTTGATGATAGCCACAGGGGATATCCACCACATGGCTACAAATAAGTTCTTTCACCCCCCCCCCCCCCCCCTTTGACTCTAGGTCACGCTGCTGCAATAATTTGAAATATTTGCCTTAAAACGCAGCGTTATTTTAGCCATAGTTCGAACAGAAACGGACAGATTTCTGCAATGTGTAAACGAACCATTAAACAAAATTGTGCGCACTATACTGCAAACACGCAAAGGTTTTGCTGCGTTTACCACCATGGACAAGCAATGGGTATGTTACGCGCCAATACAGTGTTACCAGCCCTAAAGGAGCGGTTCTGTCCCAAATTGATTGATATAATTTGTCTGTCAAGTTCCACCCGTGGGCCAAGGTTTTACAGCAGTAGTCGGCATTTGTTTCTTGTTGTTGTGTTTTTCTTTTGTTTGCGTCAGAAGAATTAGTGTCTTATGTTTTTCTTTTTTGTGCTCCATTCATTCATTCATCTGTTTTTTTCATTGATGGGTATTATATGCATTCAGTCATTCAGATGTTGCGGAATACTCACATGGATTTTTTCTTTGCTAAACAGCCCACAAAAATTTATATTTTCGGATAAATAAGCCAAATTGTTTATCCTAAACAAGAAAATCAGGATGAAGGAAATTTAAATTTAGACCTGCCTTCACAGCAAAAGAACAATGTTCTACATTTTCTTTATTTAAAGTTCTAGGCAACCCGTCGTAACACTGACGCTTCGTTATAGGTGTTTAAATTTTTTTCGTTCAGTCTACATACACAAGTTCAATAAGGTAATCAAACAGAATTTTTGAAACGAAAGTTTAATCTTATGGAGCCTTACAACCAAAGTCTTTAATTTTGATCATTGAACTTTGTTTTATAAGCTTTGAAAGTGTTCAGACCCTTGACTGTAGTTGGCATCAGTTGAAATACAGCATAAACATAGCGCCTTATCTTCCCTAGTCATAGCCACTTCAGTTGTAGCTTCAAACTTTGATCAGCTTTTTGTAACTTTGTAGCTCACTAGAATCATCAGGTAGTCATCTGAGGATATTGGAAATTTCTTTTCTGGATTTTAGAACTTTTTACAAAAGTTATCTAAGAGCATTTAAAAGGACTCTGTCTGAGCTACTTTGACAATATTGCGGAAAGGAAAATTTAGGAGAGTTTTCAGAAGGATAAGCTCTAGAAATTTTCATTGATGATGAGTTTTTGGGTTATAGAATGATAAAAATATATAATAAGTTTGTATGTGAAAGTGGTAGAGAAAAAGATTTTATTTGATGTTGTTAGTATGTTCAAAGCTGTATTATCAATCTTTTAAAAATGAATAATTATGTATATGATGTATGTTTGAATGATGATTTATGTATATGATGTGTGATTATGTTGGCACTGTTAATGCTGGAAAAAAATGAATTTAAGACTGTGGTTTTTTATGGATTGAAGCTGCGAAGGAAAGTAATTACCGTATTGAAGTAGCTACAACTGACGACACCTTCTAGGTTTGACTCTTTCTCATAACTCTACTTTTTAAAATAATAAAACACTATAGCGTAAAGAGCGGGGCGTTGAGGAGTGGACAGCCCCTTTCATGTACGGAATAATGTCTGTTCGTTTTAAGTTTTAATGTTGCTCCTTACTTTCAGTTGAAAACCCTTGTTTCTTTTTTTATTTAATTTCTGATCGTTTTTTAAATAATGCTGGGAAATCCGGCACCCCCTTCATGGAAAATTCCCTTCCCCCATGAAAAGATCCTCCCACGTAACCTTCTCCTCCCGAACACCCACCAGAAAAGGCCCCCCCCCCTGAAAATGTCTGTATTCTTCCCAATAACCAATACTATATCTAAGAATTGACAAAATTCAAAACTTGCAGTTCTTCCCCCGGGGACTGTGGGGGATTCAGTAATCCCCAAATATATAGTTATTAGTTTTTTCGACTACGCTGAACAAAATGGATACCTCAAAAATTCGATCGGGTGACTTTGGGACAAAATGAGCGTGGAAGGGGGCCTAGTTGCCCTCAAATTTTTTCGTCACTTAAAAAGGGCACTAGAAGTTTTAGTTTCCGCTAGAATGGGCCCTCTCGCGATATTCTAGGACTACTGGATCGATACGGTGACCCCTGGGAAAAAAAAATCGCACCCGTGATCTTGTTTCTGGCAGAAAATACAAAATTTTACTATTTTCGAACAAAGGTGGAAACACCCTCTAAAAGTCATAGAATCTTAATGAAAATCACACAATCAGATCAGCGCGTCAGTGAACCCTACTGTAGAGGTTTCAAGGTCATATCTGCAAAAAACAGATAGTCCAAGTAGTTGAGAGGCCAATGTTTAAATGGCTGGGGCACAGGTAAATGGCGGGAGTATGCATATGTATATATATATATATATATATATATATATATATATATAGTATATATATATATATATATATATATATATATATATATTATATATATATATATATATATATATATATATATATATATATATATATATATATATATATATATATATATATATATATATATATATTTATATATTTATATATATATATATATATATATATATATATATATATATATATATATATATATATATATATATATATATATATATATATATATATATATATATATATATATATGTATATATATATATATATATATATATATCACAGTTTATATAATTAGCAGTAAGTTTACCGCAGATGATTTCTGGCTCTTCATTCTCGGTGCGAACAAAAAGCTCCTCCCACTTATTTGTGCACTTACGGATTAGTGTGTTTGCGTCAATCAATGAGAAATGGTTAGAAAGTGCATTATTCGAAATTGCGAAAGCAGAAAAAAACTTGGTGAGCCGGCCAAGTGGTTTGCAACTGTCCCATCTCACAGGTATGACTTAATTTATATACAAATTATGACAATCTATATCCAGGATTTTTTAGGGGGGGGGGAAATAGGTTGATCCGATAAACTTACGTAAGGAGCAAGTTTAATTAATGCAAACTTGCGTTAATTAGGTAAATTACACTACTTTAGGGGGGTACCCCTCGCCCACCTCCTCTGGATCCGCAACTGGATAGTTTATCATTTTTTTTTTTTTTTTTCACGTCGTGATATTTATTTTCTGAGATTGTAGTTCCTGTGATATTTGAAAAGTCTAGTTACCTGTTTTGGCGGAGAGCCTAGATAAGACTAGTTTCGTTTTCAATCAATGTTTTCGTATGAAATGGGCAGACCTTTCCTGAACTTTAAACAATAAACACCTCTGTTTGAAAATCTTTGCACTTTGTGAATTTAGATAGCGATAAGGGTTCCTGATTGAGACCAATTTTAGGACTTGGGTTCTAATTATTGGTTGCTGTGGTAAAAGTTGCCACAATAGCCCTATCCAACAAAATACAAAACGTCTGTTAAGAAGTGTTTTTCGTAAAATTCTTAGGGAATTTTCAGAAAATTGAAGGACATCACGCATTTTAGTGGCAGATCCAAAATTTTACGGGGCTTTACGCTAGAAAAGCTCCTATTGTAGAATATTCTTCCAGTTTGTTTACCAGAAAAATAAATAAAATGCATTTCTTACTGCTGAGTCTGTATAATCTTAGATTTTTTACGGCACAATTTCCAAAATATTTCAAAAACTATTTATATGCAGTCTTACAGCCATATCAACTATTCTCCTTTCCTTTTTATTCTTTAATAATAATTTCTGGTAGTTTTGAGTTTGAGTTATTGTAGGCTTCTATTTCTACTGATCTTAAGTTTAATATGGCCTTTACTTTTCTTTGAAAAAACTTTCTTTTTCGTAAAGTTTTCGTAGTATATATATATATATATATATATATATATATATATATATATATATATATATATATATATATATATATATATATATATATATATATATATATATATATTATATATATATATATATATATATATGTATATATATATATATATATATATATATATATATATATATATATATATATATATAATATATATATATATATATATATATATATATATATATATATATCATATATATATATATATATATATATATATATATATATATATATATATATATATATATATATATATATATATATATATATATATCGGCGCGTACAAACAGCTCCTCTCATTTGATCTGCCATCAGCGGTCCAATTACCCTGGAACACGTATTTTGGCAGAAACTTTCTCAAAATGCCTTTGAAACCAACTTGAGACTTCGAAACCTATTTTTAATTCCTAAAAACATCTAATAATAACATTGCACTACTAATTACAGATTTTCATGTATGTATTGGAATAAATTAATTTAAAATTAGTTTCTTCATATTAGTGTTCTAACGTTGAAGCCAAGTTTCGCGTTCAAGAGAGATCTGACTTGTCTACCCATGAAAAGATCTACTGTCGCTTATGTTTATAGGTTCTCTGGAGCACTTGCACCTCGGTCCGGGTTTTTATAATGGGTGAGATAGGGAAAGATCATACTGCTAATTATATAAACTGTGATATATATATATATATATATATATATATATATATATATATATATATATATATAATATATATATATATATATATATATATATATATATATATATATATATATATATATATAAATATAAATATATATATATATATATATATATATAAATATAT
Organism: Artemia sinica; assembly: GCA_027921565.1. Classification (NCBI taxonomy): domain Eukaryota; kingdom Metazoa; phylum Arthropoda; class Branchiopoda; order Anostraca; family Artemiidae; genus Artemia; species Artemia sinica. Next base: position 23,044,675 of record CM051261.1, on the reverse strand, counting down.
ATATATATATATATATATATATATATATATATATATATATATATATATAATATATATATATATATATATATATATATATATATATATATATATATATATATATATATATATATATATAAATAACATTAATTAACTTTTGAATTTTTTACACCGATCAAATATTTCCAATAACAGTGAATTAAGCGAAATGAGTTGATGTATAGTAAATGAAATCTGAAGATATATGGTACAGTTACTGACTAACACATTTCTTTACCAAGAAGATCACAGTAGTTGCTAGAACAGTCTAAATATGGTCTCTTGGCAAGGTCAGCTGCTCTCTGGCATTCTTTCTGTACAGATCTAAAGTTACTGAAGGTCAATGATACAGATTCCCAGAATATAGATTTTACTATGGGCGTCTTTGTTAGCTTGGGCTAACCTCACACATTTGGTCGGATGCTCTTGGGGGGCTCCGCTATTGTTTTATAATTAGTTTTACCTTTATTTGCTATAATTACTTATTTTATCCAAAAAGATATCCTATATTTCTTATTCCTGATAAAATTTTTTATTGTTCGTTTTCAATGTTAAATTTGAAATTGGGATGCGGCATAGACGTTAACTCTGTCCCTCTGATCCAGAATTAGTAATGAAATCAATGGGCATATCAGCATGAGCACAACTTAGGAGGGACAAGGGGCATAAATGGCCTCCAAGAGAAGGACCATACATACGGTAGGATAGCGTAGGGCAAATATTCACTTCTCAGGCAACATTTAAAACTTAATATTTGTTCAACAAGGCAAAGTAATATATAATAGAATATGCATACCACCCATTTTGAACTTCTTAAAAGTCTATGTTTATTATAGTTGTGAGTGATTTTTATTTTGTTTTTATTTTGGTAAGTATCCTTTTGCATCTTTTTCTTCTTTTTAAACATAAAATTTACTGATCAGTTCAATCGGCTGGTTTCTTTTCTGCTAATTTCTCTTCTTTCTTCTATTCATAGTGTTGTATTTTGAATATACCCATAGCCTCTAATGAAACGAACGAATGAACGATTATTTGTACGTGTAAGCTATTTATAGTTATCTACTTTTTCAGTGTTAATTTTCATTCTTATCTTCCTTTCCTTTTTCTTATGCTCCTCCAAAATGCTTAGAACCCTGACGGAGGAGTAGAGTCACTACTTGTCGGTCTGAAGGGAGACTGAAGTCATCTGGACTTACAGGCGAACAAGCGGCTTAAGCCTAACAGGCCCACCCGCCTAGAGTTTCAGGCGGGCTACCGAGTTTTACGATTGACACATTACCAACACGCCCCTGGACACGCAGGCGTACGGGGCAACCTACATTTTTCATACTGTTTGAGTTTATGGCGCGGATAAACGGCAAGATTAACTATGACTCTCGGCGGGAGTCACTCAGAAACTTGTGTATATGCTTTTGAGAGGCACGCCCGCTTAGAGTCTCGAACAGGTGACCCAATTTGCAGAGCCCAGACACTAACACATAAATAATTAAAAATTGGTTGACCAACAAGTCACCTGAACTCGAAGGCGAAAAAGTGACCTAAGCCTAACAGGGCCCACCCGCCTAGAACCACATACAGGCGATTCAATCCGACAAGTTGCTTGGACTTGCAGACCAACGATCGACCTAAGGGCTAATCCTAGAAGGGCTTACAATACTACATATTAATTATGTTAGCAGCAAATCAAACAGTTTAAGGTGAAGAAACATAATAATTTTTACAGCAATAGAAATCCTATAATTAAGATCTTATGAAACCGTTGAAACTGATTCTGGACTAGAGTTAATTACTGACACTGAATTATAATGGGCTCCAAGTCCATACATGTGCTTATGGTATGTCACTATCAGCGGTTTTTCACTTGAATATTCTTCACCAATTAAAAGGGGCGCTGTGTCAGCTTGAAGAACTTTAATCGCGCGCTTCAATACGTGGCTAACTGCAAGTAACTGAAAAAAAAAACGATTTCAGTTCTCTGTCTCTCTCTTTATTTGAAAGTGTTCTTTATGATAACAGGTTGGATTTAACTTAAAAATGCTTAGGTCTCTGTTGGGAGTATGAAGTCAATCTATTATGTTTGGTTTTAAACAAATATATCTATTTATCAAAATGCCTACCATTCAAAAGACAGAATGGAGATGAAAAAAGCAAGCGATCTAAACCCTTAGTGAGAGTTGATAAAAATATAAAATGCTTCAACTATTCTAAAACTATGGACAAGAAAGATAAAACCAACATGGTTTTAACATCCTAAAATAAAAACAAATTACAGAAGGGAAAGAATGCTTCGGAGATATTTTAAATGAACAGACCCAGAGACGAAGTATCCAGAAACTGGAGAAGAAACCTGCCATCTGGGGAGCAAACCTACCATCTTCAGGAGACAAAGGTTTTACACTAAGCTTTGTAGAATTATGAAGGGGGGGGGGGTATTTGCTTGTTCTTCTTATAGAATAAAAGCACACTATAATATGAGTTTTCAGAAAAAATGCATTAACGTTGTCTAAATATAGGGTAAAGTACTTCCCATGCATTCTTTCACCACTTCATATGGACCCATTAGCCGTAAAAATACAAGAAGGGCCACATTCAATAAAAAATCGGCCTTTTAAGACTCGGCATTTATAATGTTTTTTATGGCTCGAAAATAATTGGAGGCAACCAATTCCACAGGCTTTCAACTTACTGGGCTAAACAGACCAAAGAGGATAAAAACAAAGCGGTGCATGGACATATGACGGCCCAAAATAAGGATAACCAGTTTTTGAAAGAAAATATGGTTTTGTGGATTATTGACATACAAAAGTCAAGTTTCGTTTCGAAGACTAGCTTGAAACCCATCGATTTGGAAGTTTCAGGAAATGATAAGAGAGATAATCAATTGACTAAAAAGGCAATATTTGCACGCTGCTGCTACTACTACCGCAAATGCCACTACTACTACTACTACTACTACCATTACTATCACTACTACCACTAAAACTACTGCTTTTGTAGTGAGTACTACCAAGGCTGAAGATATGGAAATTTACATCTCTTGAAATGTTGAGGGGAAAGTTTAAACTAAATCAAAACATACTTGTTAAAAAACTAAATGTTAAAAACTAAAGCAACAAGTAATACAACAAGTTAAACTTAAAACAAACAGAATAAATAAATCTGATGAAGCGAATGAGTGGATAAATGAACAAACCAACAAAGCAATAAATAAAACCTAAAAAGAACAGAAACTAAAATAAATAATCATAACAAACTTAAAAGGAAGGGAATGAAGCGAAAAATGAATGAATAAATAAAACTTAAAAATAATTGAAGCTAAAATAAATAATCATTTCAAACTTAAAAGAAGAGATTTCATAAATGATGAAATGAATGAATGAATAAATAAATAAATGAATAAATAAACCTAAAAAGAAGGGAAAATAAAATAAATAATCATGCCAAATTTAAACGAAGAGATTTAATAAATATGATGAAATGAATGAATGAATAAATGCATACATATAACCTAAAAAAAAAAAAATAAATAAATAATCATATCAAACTTAAACGAAGAGATTTAATAAATATGATAAAATGAATGAATGAATAAATAAATAAATGAATATATAAAACCTAAAATGAAGAGAAACTAAAGTATTTATTTCAAACTTAAAAGAAAGGGAATGATGTGAAAAATGAAAGGATAAATGAATAAATGAATAATTAAAACTTAAAAAGAATACTAAAATAAATAATCATGTCAAACTTAAAGAAGAGATTTAATAAATGATGAAATGAATGAATGAATAAATAATTAAATGAATATATAAAACCTATGATGAAAAGAAACTAAAATAAATAATCATGTCAAAAGAAAGGGAATGAAGCGAAAAATGAACGAATAAATAAATAAATGAATAAATAAACTTGAAAAGAATACTAAAATAAATAATCATGTCAAACTTAAACGAGAGATTTAATAAATATGATGAAATGAATAAATGAATAAATAAATGAATATATAAAACCTAAAAAGAGAGAAAATGAAATAAATCATCATGTCAAAGTTAAAACAAAGAGAAAACGCCACAAATATAAGTCCCTTTAAGCCAACAAATGGCTAGTTTCTTTTGTGGAATTTGTCTGTTTAATCTTCTCCAGAATTTAAACCTCTCCACTTGAATTTAGTGTCCCCCAAAGTCAATACTTCCTTAACCATCTGGTTCTGCAGTATTTTTTTTTTTTTTTTTGAAAAACCGTGCTCTATATAATTCAGCTTTGGAAATTTTCTAGGAGAGCTAGAGGACTATTATCTATAGTTGTACTATTTGTTCTATGCTTCCAATGTTCATATTTAGTATGACCTGCAGCTTTAGTTGAACTAATATTTTTTCTTTAGAGAGAGAGAGAGATTTATTCTAAACAAACAAACAATTTAACATAAGTTTAGCGGCCACCCCAAGAAGTAAAAACTTGTCCAAGGGGTGGCAAAAATACACTAACATAACAAAACAATAAAAAAACGAAAAAAATAATAATCTATCTATATCACAGTCCCCAAACAGCGCCACAAACCTTAAACCTTAACAATTTCATTAAATTTGCTAATATATTCATAATCATCACCCCCAGGAGCCATAAAAATTTACCAATATCATTATTAAAAAAAAAGAAAAAAAAAAAAAAAAACCCTAAAATTCATACTTAGGCCTACTAAAAAGCATCCCTTTAATTACTATCTTAAACGAAGAAATATCACCTATATTTTTTATATTTTAATCAAGAAGGTTCCAACTTCTGATCCCCCTGTGAAGCAAAGAAAACATCGATCGGGCCGAAACTACCTGTGGAATATTAATCTCTGCAGATGACCTAGTATCATAATCATGGACAGAAGATCTCAGGTTAGCAAAGCAATCAAAATACGGGAGGTTTATACCCCTCTGAATCCTAAAAATGAATAGAAGTGCATACAACTCCCGTAATCCGGAAGCTGGCAGTATCTTTACACGCTCATACACGTTTCGTACCGAATCCCGGGGTTGTAGGCCATCTAACAGCCGAACAGCGTTGTTTTGTAGAACTCGTATTGGCCGAGCAATAGAAGTAAATATTCCAAGCCAAACGCTACTACAATACAATATATATATGGATGGATAAGGGAATAATAAAGAAGGCGCATAACAAAAGGAGGAAAAAAATGTTTAAGTTTTCTCATTATACCCAGGTTACGAGACACAGTTTTACAAACATAATGTACATGGCGCTTGAATGATAAAACATCATCAATGTAAACCCCCAGGTACTTATAAGACCACACCCGCTTTAAAGCTCCATACTGTGTTGCAATATCCTGAATCCATGGATAAAAATCTGGTGAACGGGAAAAAATAACAAAATTAGTCTTACCCAGATTAATCTTTAATCTATTTACCCTCAACCAGGAATATAACCTTTCAATAGCATCTTTCATCGATGTCTGAAGTAATTCTTCTGTCTTCGCGGTACTAACAGCAACTGTGTCATCAGCAAATAATGACATCGTCTCATTCCTGGGATTTTTGGCCATATCACTAACATTAAAGCAACAACTTGGGATACAATTCGGCATATCATTAATATACAATAAAAAAAGAATCGGACCAAGAACTGACCCCTGTGGGACACCACTAGACACTGGGCGGGGGCCTGATTGTATACAAAAGTCATCTCTACAAACTGGTACTGGTTACTAAGGAAACTCCGTATAAAGTCAAGAGCTTTACCTCGGATCCCATAGACCTCGCATTTTTCCAGGAGTAGGCCATGGTCAACTGTATCAAAAGCCTTCTGTAGGTCTAGAAACACTGCACCAACCTTAAATCCTTCATCTAAAGCTATGTTAATTATACTAGTCAAAAATATCAATGCATCCTCTGTCTTCCTATCTTTTCTAAAACCGAACTGATTATTATTCAACAATTTAAACTTCTCTAAAAAATAGGTTAACCGATTACTAAAACATTTTTTCAATAAGACGAGAAATAACTGGCAAGACTGATATTGGGCGATAATTACCCAAATCATTTCTATCACCACCTTTATAAACCGGTGTCACTCTTGCTTTTTTTTAAACAATCTGGAAACCTTCCTTGACGGAAGCAATCATTAATCAGTGATGTCAAAACACCAGATATACAAGGGAAAATGCTTTTTAGAATTTTTAGGCTCACTAGGTCACTACCGGACGAACTATTTTTCATACTATAGATAATAGTATGAAACTTAAGGAAATAAAAAAGACTTAACTTAAGGAAATAAAAAAGACAATAGAGGTGGCAGAGAGAATTTTATCCCCAAGATCCAGTTTTGGTGGCGCTGAATTCCGTATTTCCTTTTAAAAGCTCTGAAAATAAATTATTTTAATTCCTTTTAAACCTAGAAGTATTAAATGTTACCACGGAATTTTAGAGGTAAAGTAGCAACAGCTTCCAATAAATTAGAACTTATACTACAAATTATAAAATTATAACTGTGAAAATATGAAATAAATACACTAATTCTTACAAAATTACAAATATAGAACAGTAACTCATCATTAAAGAACAGTAGCAGAACACACAGTATAAACATATTTACAGTAGCGAAAAGTTTCTTCAGAGATTGGGGCAGATCAAAGCGCACGGAAAGAGAAAATCCCTTTGCATCACAGCAACAGTATCAGTTTCACATTGTAAATATATTAACATTACGCGTGCGCGAAGGCAAAGTCGTGAATAGAGATCTAGACTGATGTGTGCCCAATTTCTTTAATAGAGAGTATAGGAATTTTCGCTACTGATAATATATTTATACAGTGAATAGAAGAGGATAAATTATAGAAAAGTAACTCACTTCAGGCTGACCACCCCACGCAGACGTATGTTCGATTTCTTGACAATAAGCTTCAAACTCAGGCTCAGTCATTAGTTCCTGCGTTTTTGGGCTTGTCAAAAAAGGCAAAAACTCGTGGCTTCGCTCTTTCATATATTCAGCTGTAGCCCGTCTTAGCTCGGCGTTCCCTTTTGACGGCTGTGCATGCTGTTGAAGCTGATGATCAATTGCCAGATACATGCTTTAAGTAAAAATAACTTCTTTTAGATTCTACGCTTATAAGCGCATTCGAAAATTATCGGAAGACTCAAGCTCGTTTCCGATATAAAAATAAATCAGCGCCATCTAGCGTTAATTTGAAAATCACTTAAATAATCTATACATTTCAAACTTATCCCCATTTTGGTAGGTAAGCCTACATTTTTTTGTGGTCAACAATTGTTTTGGTAGAAGGTTGTTGCCAAAAAAGTATTATTTATATATGTCTCATATATTGTCACACAGCAATATGCGTACCATACAGAAATACATTATCATATATGTGCACATTACACAAAGGGCTACTTAATAAAACAACGCCATCTAGCATTAATTAGAAAATTCCTAAAATTGTAGTCTTTTTCTTCTTGTTTGGATTTGTATGGAGATGACTTCGTATAATCTCTTCACCAGAATCTAATTCCATAATCCGTTGTGGGTTGCTGCATCTGAGTTCAAGCTCTGCTTCCAGTACTACCGAACAGCGATCGATCCCATAGCACTGCTACAACACTACATAAATTTGTCTATATATAGATTGTATATACTCTTCACCTATATTCCTACATTGTCTACCTATATCTATGTCTAGTCTATTTACATTCATAACATTTTACATTCTTATAGATTGTAATAGGGGGATGTGGTAATTCACCTTCCTCTCAGTTAGTTCCAGCTCTATGCCCCTAGAAAAATATACTTTTTCTAAAATATACTAAAGTATATATATATATATATATATATATATATATATATATATATATTATATATATATATATATATATATATATATATATATATATATATATATATATATATATATATATATATATATATATATATATATATTATATATATA